>OW028740.1:31766975-32379508 GCA_932294355.1 Aporophyla lueneburgensis
CGTAGTCCATTTTGACACAAACTCGTGACACGCGTTTGTGTACAAATGGACTGTGAATAGTGTGTGAGATTAAGTCACATATGCGATAAAATAGTACATGATACGTGTGACTTAACTGCTGATGTCATGTTGTACTATAATGAACTAATTAAGTCACACGTATCATAATGTCCTACTTGTTCAGACACATTTTATCTGCAGCATATATAATATATTGTAACATAAAGATACCATAATATCTATGCCTATTCAGGTTCGTGTGTGGATACGAAATTGAATTTCTTGAAACAATTTTGATATTACACACATTTCTATTCTGTACTGAGGTGGTAATATAGTGGGTAGTCGTTCACGATATATTAAACCAACTGACGGAACACTAGTTACGAACGTGCCCATATTCAAAGAGAGTGAGATACTGCTCTATGAACTACAAGAGTATTATTACAGCTTAACTACGTCTATCTATCATCCTTAGCAATATACTCCCACAGCTTCTCGAGACTTATGTTATTGCCGGCGACTTGCTTACCCCGCGGTCCATTTACTTAATTTCCTGCACTCACTCTTTCTGTATCAATTGTACCTTTCGTTTCTACTTACAGTTCTTCACTTACGTCGTATGATTGTTAGTGTTTCGTATACCAAAAAAATTTGCTTTTAGTTCAGCCCCAACATCAATGTCTACCGACATTTTCATTTCAAGTTTTTTCATTCATTCAAGTGTTTTTAAACTTCGTTTCTACAAATAACATAACAAAGAAAGTACTTATATGAAGAAGGCATTTTCCAGGATTTTGTTCAGCAGCTGACAATGAGAATGCTACAACATGTGCTACAAATACAATGTTCCGAACTTAGCATTCCTACTTATGAAGTGTCTTTAATTTAAACTGTAGCATATTAAACTCACAAATCTTGAGAATATCCCTGAATAAGGCAATGCTCATAACTAAGTGAATTCAATCCGACTTTCAGGGACGCTTTAAATGATGCGTGCAAAGATTTGTTTCCGAAATATCTTAGCGGAGCCTCCATGTATTTACATACATTTTTGCGTCGGTCCAACATAATCCGCATGCTTGGTTTAGATAGATGAAAATCCGTACTTGGCCCGAGAATATTGTATATAAGTGTTTTTGAGAAACGTGCGGAATTTATGGACCGTATACGTTGGGGAATTATTTAGTGCGTCCCGGTATTTTCCGTTTGTGATACGGAAATTTTTGGGAATTGTCCATTTGATCGAGAGGCGTAAATTCTTATTACTTGAAGTAGATTTCACATATTAACTTTTCCAAATTTTCGAGAGGATATTATAGTCATGATATAAATTCATTGATTTTATTGACGACTTGGATAAATTCAGTTGGATTTAACAGTCAGTTTGCCTACCTTCTTTATAATATACTAGCCCTTCACCCGCGTGAATTTTTTATCTCTTAGCTATTTTTTAGGGTTCCGTTGCCAAATGGCAAAAAACGGAACCCTTATAGATTCGTCATGTCTGTCTGTCTGTCTGTCTGTCTGTCTGTCTGTCTGTCTGTCTGTCCGTCCGTATGTCACAGCCATTTTATTCCGAAACTATAAGAGCTATGCTGTTGAAACTTGGTAAGTAGGTGTATTCTGTGAACCGCATTAAGATTTTTACACTAAAATAGAAAAAAAACAATAAATTTTGGGGTTCCCCATACATAGAACTGAAACTCAAAAATGTTTTTTTTTCATCAAGCCCATACGTGTGGGGTATCTATGAATAGGTTTTCAAAAATGGTAATGAGGTTTCTATTATCATTTTTTTCTAAACTGAATAGTTTGCGCGAGAGACACTTCCAAAGTGGTAAAATGTGTGTCCCCCCCCCCCCCCGTAACTTCTAAAATAAGAGAATGACAAAACTAAAAAAAATATATGATGTACATTACCATGTAAACTACCAACGAAAATTGGTTTGAACGAGATCGAGTGAGTAGTTTTTTTTAAAACGTCATAAATCGTAAACCGCAATTTACCTTACATTCAATCAACTCAAATATAAAAATTAAAAAATATATATATTTTTAAACCGAAAATACCTACAGGTTTGTACGGAACCCTCGGTGCGTGAGTTCGACTCGCACTTGGCCGGTTTTTGTTAAATCAGTTCATAGAGTTTATCCAACACAAAAAAATGTAAAGATAATCAATCCTTTCCTCTTTATAATATTAGTGCAGATGTTATCAGTCCTATTCACGTTTGCAACTGTTGAGAGATTAAATTACTTAATTTAATCCACTCGTTGAAATGATGGACAGACCACAAACTTAACCTACATTATTTTATCAATATAAAATATTTCTTTGATCCCAGCAGGCCAGTAAGCTGTAGTAAGAGGTCAGTCACGTAAGAATCAGGAATTTATAAATATTGGAGCCGACGGTCGCTCGCGTCGCTCTCCGGAATGACAACCGTCGGCTAACATTGCTCAAATCGAGAGCAATAATGTAGGACCCAACGTATACGATGTTCTAGATACTGAAGGATGTCCCATATTTGTTATACGTAGGGTTTATGTAATAAATGTTAATATTGGGGTTGACAAAATAACAGAAATATAGAACCACAAGGTTTGAACGTCAAGTTAATTAAGCCAACTTATTATAATTAATACTGTTGGAACCAAAATAGAAGCTTAAATACTCTTTACTGAACAGTATACAAACATAACTTTACTTAGAGAGAATTCATTTTAATCTCGTAATTAGTATTTATAAAGTCATCTAAAGATTTAAGAACACAGAACTTAACGTATGATTAATGATATGACATATATTTTTTTACGCAGACGATCAAGTTGTACTTGCATCGTCAACAGAACAGTTGCAAGACATGGTGACTGTAATGGATGAAGCATTTAAGATGAAAGGGATGAATATAAATGTGAATAAGACGAAGGTCATGGTGTTTGAAAGAGAAGAGAACGTATCGGTGTGTGATGTGAAAATAAATGATAAGAATGTGGAGCAAGTAAGTGAGTTCGTATATTTGGGGAGTTTGTTTACAAGGAATGGAAAGATTGATAAAGATGTGGAAAGAAGAGTGAATGCGGGAAATAAAGTAAATGGTGCTCTACATGCAATTGTGACCAACCAACTGATGTCCAATAAGGCTCGACTGGCTGTTCACAATGGTGTACTGGTGCCTACGCTTATGTATGGGAGTGAATGTTGGGTGTGGCAAAAGAAGCATGAAAGTAGAATAAATGCTGTGGAAATGCGTTCCTTGCGAAGCATGTGTGGTGTGACTATGAATGATAGGCTGAGGAATGATGTGATAAGAGAACGGTGTGGTTTAAAAGAAGATATAGTGACAAAAATTGAAAAAAGTATGCTTAGATGGTTTGGTCATGTTGAGAGGATGAAAGAAGGACGACTCACAAAAGGTATTTACAAGGCAGATGTGAGTGGAAACACCGGGAGGGGACGCCCTAGGAGGACATATAGTGACCTTATTGGTGATGTTCTTCAGAAAGGTCAGGTGCGTAGTTCTCGCAACCGGCGTGTGTGTATGACCAATTGTATGAACCTTAAAGAGGCAAAAGGAGTGTGTAGAGATCGTAGCAGGTGGCGTTCCGTGGTTTCTGCCTACCCCCATGGGAAAAAGGCGTGATTGTATGTATATATGTATGTATATATTTGAAATAGTGAAAATAAGAGCAGTAGTGGCCCAATGGTACGGCCATGGCTTACAAGTTGTAGGACGTGTTTTTGAACCCTAATAGATGCTTTACTTTGTGTCAGTTACTCCAGTACCACTGCTCTCAAAATGGTGACTGAAAAAAATGTGAGGAAACCGGCATGTCCTCGTACCAAAAATTCGAAGACATAGGATATTTACCAACCCACACTGGGCCTGCATGGTTCATTACAGCCCACACCCTCTCCTGCCAGGGTCGCGAGATTTGTTCGAAAGAGATATCGTGGCCCTAGCACAGGGGCAATTGAAGGAAGACGGGTGGGTTTTAGTCAGTAAAAGTCTGACACGCCCTTCCGTTCCACCCAGAGTGGGAGCAGCAGCTCCCTATGGGATTTGCTGTCGGCAAATTATCATCTTCCATACTAACTTTCATTCCCTTTAGGGGATTGTAGAATCCTGTTGATCTTTTATTTAAGTTGATTATAGCATTACGTTGTCCACTAGTTTTTAAGGCCTACATTTATTGAGGCAAACACAGGCAAGGCCAGTTAAGCCGCTGACAACCTCCTAAGTTGACATGCGAAATGCCATTTCAAAAAAGACTAGCTTACTGTCACCCCAGCCCTCTCGCGCATGCACCTCTTCACTCTCCACCTTTTCTCGTTTTCCCACTATTCGTGGCGACTGGCAGATGATATTACTGACAGCCGCTACCAGTACTCGTGTGAATAAGACAGTGTTTTCATATCTATTAAATAGATATCTGAAGTGTGGATACAGGGATGAAAGTCAAAAAGTTTTGTTAGATAATACATTTTGTTAGGGAATTCTTGTGCAAAATTTCATGCTTCTAGACCCCTGGTATAAACGGTATAATTTTGCAATTTTATTGCGATATTAAAAAGTTGTGAATAAAAGTTATGTTTTAGCAAAGTATCTTTGAAATCAATTATCATACTGTAACTCAAAGAGCAACACATTATAAAAAGTTAAATAAATATACCGTCTTTTATTTGAGGAAGAAAGCCGAGACCCCAATGACAGAAAACTTGTTAATAGGATTTTGAAATTTCAAAACAGAGACGAAAAATAAAGAAAAACAACTTTTAAAATTATACCGGCAAGACTTCCGCTTCCATGTTGACGAAAATTTTTGCTGGTTTTAAAAGTTTGGGAACACAATATTATTTTGTTGAAGGCGAAGATTTTGTGCATTCATTTCATTAAAAGAAATGTTGTGTTTTTCGAATTCAGATATTATATATTGTGGAGATGGAATTTTGAAGCATGTACACGGAAATCGGAAGGCTAGGGCATATTTTTTTAAGCAAATTGACTGTTAACTTACATTGTCCGAATATTATACAAATCACATGTTATTATTATCAATTGACAGTTATGATTTGATTATAATGACAATTGAAATTTTCAAATGGCCAAAATACGGCGAATTGTTGTGGGATAAATTTGATTGACTATTTTATTAACAGTGCCTTTATACAATACTTGTAAGTACCTACAATAAACAGTAAAACCAAGAAATCATCATGATCAGAAGATGAGTTGACTCTGGGTTTTCCAATTTTTGCCTAGCTACAGCCTCTATACCATTGGTTAATTTGGTTTAATTCTTTTATTCAAACTGCGACCTACATTGGTAACATACAAAGTTTAATTTAATGTCGTATTACGTCTTCATCGTATATTATTATAAGATTTCTGTTTAACTGTTTTACCAGACCACTCCAAAATTCATTATCATTCTTTAGTTCCCAAAGTACTTTACCATTGTTAGAATTTAAACCAATTACGCAAATAGAATCAAAATTGTTCCTATTATCTACCATCGAAGTGAAATTCATCTCGATTAAACATTCTGTTTGATCAATATTCCGCATGTTAAATTGATCAAAACAATGCTATTCGGATTTTGTGAAATTAATTCTTAATGGCTGTTAAACTATATTCAAATTAGTATCACGTATTGTCAGTTGGCTGGCATATTTTAATTCACAAATGTAATACGTAGCTTCACTATTATCTGTACTAATTATATTACAAAACTGAAGAGTTTGTTTGGTTGAAAGCGCTGGTTGAACCTCATGGAATTCGGGTTTGAATTGAAAAATTATATATTAGTTTTGTATAGCACATTTATCGAGGAACGCATCTACAACATCTAGCTAAGACCCTTAGGAAAGGAGCGATAAGAAAATAAGTCACGAATACCAAGATACGAAGATATCCTTTATCTTAATTTACCACGTTGACATCTTTATTTAAATATCCTCCTCATAATCTCCCAAAAAATTAAATAATGAATCCATAAACCTTTTTTTTAAATCCCAAACACTTTTCAAAAACCGTACACAATAATTTCCGAAGTCGTCGAAGTTTGTTTTTATAATAGGTCTTTACCTATGAAAATGCCGTTTTGTATGAAAAAATTAAACGAATTTTTTTCATGTATTTTTTAATTGTATTAATCGAAATAATCACCCATGCAATCAATGCATCTTTGCCAACGCAGTGGGAGTTTATTGATGCCCTTCTTAAAAAAATCAGCTGGACGGGAGGCAACAAATTCTTCAAAGGCATTTTGTACTGCCTCTCGGGTATTGAATTTTTTCCCGCCAAGAAGTTATCCAAATTCTGGAAAAAGTAGTAGTCTGTAGGCGCAAGGTCTGGTGAGTAGGGCGGATGACGGAGAGCTTCCAACCCCAGTTCTTGCAACTTGGAGACCGTCTGCTGTTCAGTATGAGGTCGCGCGTTGTCGTGCAGGAGCAGCGGAGACGAGCGATTGACCAATGCTGGTCGGAGATATGCCAGCTTCTCCATCATTGAGTTCAGTTCTTCACAGTACACATCTGCAGTAATGCTCACCCCGTTTGGTAAGAAGCTGTGATGAATCACACCGGCGCTAGACCACCAAACAGTGACCATCACTTTTCTAGGGGTAAGTTTTCGTTTAGGGCATTGTTTAGGTGCTGAACCAGGATCCAACCAACTTGCTGAGCGCTAGCGGTTATCAAACAGAATCCATTTTTCATCGCAGGTAACAATGCTGTTCAAAATTCCTTCATTTGTGTATCTGTTGAGCAGTGCAAGGCACGTCTCGACGCGTACTTCGCGCTGGCGATCATTGAGTTTGACGCTAACGTTGAAAGCTGCTGCTAATTCAGCCGTAGATTGTGTATCATCAGCTTCCACAATCACCTTTAATTCGTCATTGTCGACCAAAGTCTTCGGACGACCGCGAGGTTCATTTTTCACGTCGAAATTTCCAGAACGGAAGCGAGCAAACCAATAACAGGTGGTGCGTTGGTTTGTAGTGTTAGCTCCGTAAACGTCGTTGATGTTGCGTGCCGCTTGTGCCGCGTTGCTGCCACGACGGTACTCATATTCCATAATTACTCGAATTTTTAACGTATCCATGATGACGAAAAAGATTGAAATGCGATGAAAATGTAACACTAATCAATAAACAAATGACTACTTTTGGAAAAAGAATTCCATGTTTTTAAAATAAAATTAATTTGAAATTAGAATTCTTAGACAAAGAAAAATTATTTTGATTTGAAATGGCCAGTACTGCAGAACGGCAATTTCACAGGGAAAGACCTAATATTTCCCACTTCCGAAATTAAAGCTGTTTTTTTTGTTGTGTTTTTTTAAACAGTCTTTATCTTCTAATTTATTGTTTGGTACCTACTCGACACAAATTCATATGCCACTACTTTCTACGATAGTGACAGGCGGTTATTTTAACATCATCACTCTCCGTTTTTGGAGGTGGTTTCCCAAAACTTAGCCACAAACCTCTCACTAACCCCCTAATACTTACCATACTTCAAGAACCAGTCAACCGTACACAATAAATTCCCAGCCATTTGTCGATATATACTCGTCGAATAACCAACCAGAAGCATCCCCACGCAGAAGATTAATCGACCGTGAGAAAAATGAAAGAGCGATGTTACCTTACGAACGTGTCGCCATTTATTATGCGAGTGTTCCATTATTACTGCGTACATACGAGCTGGAAGAACGGCCAGCGAAGTAACGGTCAAGGTCGCAGACAATGTTAGAGGCTGATTTTTGTCAGAATCAGAATCAGTACTTTATTTGGTATGAATGTAGGTATAAGATGTAGTGCATAAATTAATTAGATCGGCTACAGTCTACCTCACGGCGTGCAAATTATTATATAAGTAAAAATATGAATACAAACAAAAAAATGCCAACAAAACACAAATTAAAGTGAAGTCAATTAGTAATATGAAAGTCAGGTACATATGTAAGTCTTATGTGGTCAAATTTACAATTAATTATAACATTCTTAATTCGGATAAATTTGTATCATTTAAAAAGTCTTTCAAGGAGTAGTAACATTTGCCTAAAAGTAGTGCAGTTACCTTAGATTTAAAAATGTTTACAGCACAGTCCTTAAAACGATGAGGTATTTTTTATCATAAATGACAGGTCCCATTGTCATAATACTTTTCCTCAAAAGTGCTGTCTTGTAATTACCCGAATGTAGTAAGTTCTTGTATTGGGATCTCAATGGACCATTACGTGTTCTTATACTGGCCAGTGACGGAAATAAGGTCAGATTAGTTTTAACAAAAATTGCCACCTCCAGTCCGGGTCCGGGTAGAAAGTCTGAAAGTGGCACCGGTAGCTGAAGACTTTTGTGGAAATTAGTTGTCAAGGAAATCGGTATGTCCTAGAACCAAAAATTGTAGACTTGTGTCATCTACCAACCCGCACTGGGCCCGCGTGGTGGATTATGGCCTACCAGAGAGGATTCCTGTGTCCCAGCAATGGGAACATAAGGGTTTATTGTGTATCTATACTATACTATATTATTATATTAATTTTTATATTTTTATATATCTACACTATCTACACTTCTACACTAATATTATAAATGCAAAAGTAACTCTGTCTGTCTGTCTGTCTGTCTGTCTGTCTCGCTTTCCTGCTAAAACTACTGAACCGATTTAAATGAAATTGGGTACACAGATAGTTTAGAGCCTGAGAAAGGACATAGGCTACTTTTTATCCCGGTAGTATGTTCTCGCGGGATAATTTCCGACCTCCACGCGGGCGAAGCCGCTGGCAAAAGCTAGTATAATATTATAAAGCTGAAGAGTTTGTTTGTTTGTTTGTATGTTTGTTTTATTGAACGCGCTAATCTCCAGAACTACTGATCCGAATTGAAAAATTATTCTTATGTTGGGTAGCCTATTTATCGAGGAAGGCTATAGGCTATATAACATTACGCTACAATTAAGAGGAGCGGTGCAGTAATGAAAAATATTGCAAAAACGTGGAAAATCGCACGGGTAGGCGATTCGACGCGACGGTAAGGGTCGGGGGAGCAAGAAATTTAACGCGGACAAAGTCGCAGGCAGTAGCTAGTGTACGATATGGACATGTGATTCGGGGGAATGAGGAATTTATCGAAAATAAAGTTAAAGTAGCTGTTTTGAGTACTCTGTTTTGTTAGTCGAAAGCTATTTATGTTTATGAATGGTTTAGTTCTGTTTAAGTGAAAACTAACAATATGTAAAAGACAAGTTTAATGAACGCTGCTTAATCAAAATCAGGCTGAGAGTCAGCACTTTTTGAACGTCAAAGTTACATAAGACAGTCCCCCCAAAACGCCCGCCTTCGACACTTTCTAGTGCTTAAGCTGAGAAGAAGAAGTGGCGGAACAAACTCCCCAGCAGCACATATGTCTGTTATGTTAGAAAAATTTGATTCTATACAATATTGTGTAAGTAATTAATATTATAAAACAAAACACACATTATTCACCATTATGTCAGCTAGCACACGCCAATATACCAACAAAAACATTAAAAACTAAACTCAAGCTGTAATAAATAATAAAACAAAATCGTAAACAGTACTTAAAACCTAAATAAAGCCTCCAGGCATAAAGGGCGTGCCCGCTTACATATTCAACGATGCAATAATCTAAACCAAATATGGTGTGTTTTCGAAAACCTTTCGTATTGTCTAGTAATTCATGTTGAATAGCTATTAAGGAACCATATTCATTTAATCTAGTAGTAGAATCAAGTGTTCGAATTAATCTTTTCTTTTTAAGTATCTAAACTAATACCATTGCCTAAGATTTAATATAGACGTTCGTCGTTTACAACTTTGAAATTAGATCGCAATTAGAGCCACTAATAAACGGCGAAAGAAACTATCCACTATCGTAAGTATACTAACTTTCATGAATATCCTTGAAGTGATCGAGTTTATTCGTGCTCACTGGCTCAAATTTTCACGCTTTGCCTTATGAAGTGAGGAAAATTGCAATTCAGATGTGAAGTTTGCCGTGGAGGGGGAGAAACTATGTGCAATGACTTGTTTAGCATGGGGATATTTTGATGCATACAAAGAATGAATATTGTAAGTAAGTCTTTCATTATATTTTTCTGCCTTTTTTTCCTCTTACGTGTATTTGATGTTTGTGTGTTCTTACAGCTTCTAAGTTTCCAGTTTAAGGGCATTTTTATGGGCTTTAATAAGTTTGAATATCTCAGACATTATTGATACATATTGTACGGTTAAGCAACCGCACATTGTAATTTGGCCTAGTTAAAATACTGCAAATTTTGTTAATTTATAAAATGTAGTATAGTCACGTACTCATGTATACCAGTCTTCGGTATAATATCGAGCTCGCGCAACATTCAACATTTTAACATTTTTTATTATTTTCTTATTATATTATTTTAGTGCAGTTTCGTATTAAAATACCTTTTTGAACATTAACATTTATTTTATTAACATTGAACATTAACTGTAAGGGTTCATGCCCTTACATTTTGGTCCTTCGAGCCGGAGAGTCCCGAGCAAAATGTAAGGGCATGAACCCTTACAGTTAATGTTCAATGTTAATAAAATAAATGTTAATGTCAATAATAATAATGCCTATCAATGTAAATTAATTCATAAGGTAAAAATATGTAAATAAAATTGTTAAAATGTAAATAAAGTTAAATGTTAAAAGAATGAGGTGTCGCGTAGGTGGATGCTGTAGCTCTTGGTGGCTTCTGTGGCGGTAATCTGGTTGACGCGTCGGCGGCGCTGACGGCGAGCTTGCCGCAGCGTTT
This sequence comes from Aporophyla lueneburgensis, assembly GCA_932294355.1. NCBI lineage: Eukaryota > Metazoa > Arthropoda > Insecta > Lepidoptera > Noctuidae > Aporophyla > Aporophyla lueneburgensis. The sequence goes on from OW028740.1 coordinate 31,777,786, forward strand.
GCAGTACACGTAGGCTCCTCCCGCGACGAATATTGACAAGATCAAAAGTCCCATCGTAGAATATGAAACGATGTATTGATGCACATCGTGTTGCGACATTTCAGCCTGTTTGGTTTGATCTTCCAATTCCTTTAACGAATTATGAAGTCTTTCATAATCGTTTCTCACAAATAGCGTGTTATGTTGTCTAGTTGACAATTCAATCGGCTGTACTGATGTTAAATTGTTGATGTCATCCAGGTCTATCAGTGGTATTTCCGGGTTGACATAAATTTTGTTTGTGTAGTAAACTTGTGTGTAATATGTTTCTTCGTTGTTTCTAATTATGCACCCTTCTTTGGCTTCTAAAATTCCCGTTGAACGTATTGCCTTAGTGGTCATACGACCTTCACAGATGATTTGCAGTTGACAATCCGTGCAGCAGACATAGAGCCAGGTGTTTGGTTTTTGTAGTGGTGTCCATTTGTTGTTGCAGGACTCGGATGTGTAGATACATTTTGATAATGTAATGTTTGTTATTGCGCCGATTTCGCATGGAATTTGATGATTTCTCATGTTGCGTGTTGGTTTGTTTAGTGAGCATACATATGTCCTTGGTTCTATTTTAATACAATGTTCCAGGTCACTGTCTGTAAGCTGCATGTATGTCTCTTTTCTTACATTTACTGCAACATATTCTGAGTTTGTTTTCATTGTAATTGACTGATTGTAATTTTTTATCATCGGAATGGGAACTGTTTTATATATAGTGAATGGAGTGTCGCCCGTTAGTGGTAATGTAATTTCGATGATGAAATAATTATCAAATAATCGAGATTTTACCTCTAGTAATTTGTAAATGTCAGCTAATTGGTTCTGAATGTTGTCAACGGGTAGCGATAATTGTTGTGGCAATTGTCCAGAGATAATGTTTAGCTCCTGAAAGAGTTGGTTCTGCGGTAAAAGTCTGGTGTCTACATGACCATGGTGTATGTTAATAGCTGTGTCTAAGAGCATTTGTTGTATGTGGCGCAGTTTGGATAGAATTGTTGAACTTGTCAGAGCCATGATGTTAAAATAGTTCAACGCTTCATCTTGCTGTACAGCTTCGTCCAATTTCTGTAGATATCTCTCTGTAGCATTAAGATGTTGATCTAATAGATTGAACTGAGTGTTCATCGCCTCTTCGTTTCTCTTTAAAATGTTATTGTGTGCCTCAATGATTGAGGTTTGACCTTTGATCAGATTCAATAAATGGTCTCTGTTATTGTGTAATGTTTCAATGTCCCTTTTATATTGCGTTGCGAATCTTTCATCTAGTACACCAAATAGGCTGTTTGCAAGGTAACCTACTCCATCGATAAGGCCTCGGGTAACGCGCCCCCTTGTCTGCCCATGATGTGTTTCCAACATGTAGTTGTTATGATCAAGTTCGTTGAGTTCCTGTTCGAATTCAGTAATAATGGTTTTGCACAACGTTTGGTATGCAAATTGCTCACACCTTTCTCCTAGATGTTTCACAACTCTATGTATATTGTCCATGCCTTGCCAGTAAGTTGTCATATTATAATATGTTACAATCTTCCAGTCATCATGTACAGTTTGCAAATTGCCGATTTTGTCAAAATACACTCCTCTATTTGGTTCAAACAGTGTGACGTTTATGCCGTCACTGCTCTGCCTTGTAGGCTGAAATAATGTGAGTAATGTTACGAGAATACATAGCAGGCTGGAACTTATCTTGCTTGATTTAAAACGTTGTTTCCTGTTAGTATTAATTGTTGTAGCCTTTTGTTTTTCAGTGCAGCTTTTGTCATTGGAGGTGGTGGTGTCAGGTACTTCTATATGAGATTCTGGTACTGGGAGTTTAACTAATTTTGTTATTGGTCTTGTTAGTAGCCCTGTTTTAGTTTTTAACGTCACAACTCTGACGAGATTGTCTCTCCCCGGGTGAACTTCCTGTATTCTGCCAAGTGCCCATTTCGCAGGTGGAAGGCAGTCTTCTTTAATTAAGACAATATCCCCTATTAATAAGTTATTTGTTTTGTTTAGCCATTTACTACGAACTTGAAGTTGTTGAAGGTATTCTGATGACCATTTGCTCCAAAATCCTTGTTTCATTTTGTCTAATAACTCCCACCTAAGTCGAATGTTGATGTTTTGCTTTTCGATATTTTCCGTTGGTAAGAATGTTAAAGGTCGGCCAATTAAAAAATGTGCAGGTGTAAGGTAATCAATATCGTCCACGTCCTCTGTTAAAGGGCAAAGTGGTCTAGAGTTCATACAGGCTTCTATTTGCGTAAGCAGTGTTAAAAACTCTTCGTATGTCAACTTTTGCTCTCCTAGGACACGCTTTAGGTGATATTTCATAGACTTAACTGCAGCCTCCCAAAGTCCTCCTGCAGTCGGCCAGCTTGGGGCGTTGAAATGCCACTCTATCCCCATCTCGGTATTCATTCTTGACAAGGTGTCGTTGTTAAATGTTTGTGAGATATGCAGTTGTTTGGCTAACTCCCTTTCAGCTCCAACAAAGTTTGTTCCGTTGTCAGAGTAAATATGTTTCGGACAGCCTCGTCGCCCAATCATGCGGTTGAGAGCCAGTATAAATGTTTGAGATGATAAATCTGATGCAAGTTCTAAATGCACCGCCTTTGTTGTCATGCATACGAATACAACGACGTAACCTTTACTCGTTCTGACGCCTCGACCCTTGTTTAGTTTAACATTAACGAACCCTGTGAAGTCCACTCCTGTGTGATAGAATGGTGGTGATTGTGTTATCCTCTCCCTGGGTAGGTCGGCCATTAATTGGTATTGTTTCGATGGTTTGAAGCGACAACACTTAACACAGTCCTGCAGGTATTTTTTAACAGTGTTATTTCCTCCTGTTATCCAGTTTTTTGTGTCAATGTAGCCATAGTTAATCTCGCTCCACCATGTAGTGTTGTAGCATGCGCACGGGCAACGAGAAGATACGCCAGTTTGCTGTTTTTTGGGATGATAGCTGGGTGTTTTGTTTCTTCAGGTAAGTTTGAATTCTGTAGTCTTCCTCCGACGCGTAATATGTTATTGTCATCCAGGTGAGGGTACAATTTCTGGAGTCCTCTATTTTTGCTTACCCTTCCTTTAGTCTTTAATTCATGGATTTCTTGTTCGTAATATTCATTTTGTACATGTTTTATTATTATGTTAGTAGCGCATCGAATATCAGCGAGTGTTAAATTACATTGTTTTGACGCGTGCGGGTCATTCATGTTTGGATGATTCATAGCTGCGTCTTCCCTGTGCCGATTGTTATGCGACGTGTTTGTTATGAAACGCGACACCCAAGCTACAATGCGTATTATAGTCATAATACAGCTGTTCTTGTTAAGTAGTTCTGTTACAAAGTTGATGTTTTTGTTTTCATTAGTTTGTGACGTAACTGCATGCACCTTTTTAACTTCTATTTCAGGCATCTTTATCGTGTCATGTGTTTCAGGAATGTCTTCACTGTTAAGCCATTCAGGTCCATTAAACCACAGAGGAAAGTTGTGTAACTGAGACGGTAGTAGTCCACGTGACGCGCAGTCAGCTGGGTTTTGCTCCGATCTTACGTGCTTCCAACTCCCGGCGGGCACTACAGATATGATCTCTTGAACTCTGTGTCCGACGTATGCTTTCCATCGCGAGACATCTCCCTTCAGCCAGCCAAGCACGATCATCGAGTCCGTCCAAGCTGTTACTTTAATGTCAGGCTTATCAAAGCAATGTTTTATTTTCTTTACCAGTTGAGCTAACAGCTGAGCACCGCATAACTCAAGTCTGGGAAGTGTTTGTTGTTTTTGTATTGGAGCGACCTTTGTTTTTGCCGCAACCAACGCAATCTGTTGCTGTTTTCCCTCTGTAATCTTACTGTACACTACACACGAGAACGCTTTTTCCGATGCGTCACAAAATGCGTGTAATTCCCAATTCGTGTTTGCTTCTAATCCAAGCCATCGGTTAATTTTGAAAGGTTGCATGTTTGTTAACTCCGTTTTTAATGTTCTCCATTCCTTTTCTATTCCATCTGGAACAGTATCGTCCCATTCGATTTTATACTTCCAGATCTGTTGGAATAAGATTTTTGCCTTGATTGTTATTGGGGATAGCAACCCCAATGGATCACAAATTGTTGAAATGTCGCTTAAGATTTGCCGTTTTGACGAATTCTTGTTGGTTTCAATGTCGGTTTTGTTTTTTAGTGTGGTTGAAAATATAAATTCATCTTGTTTCGGATCCCATGCCAAGCCTAACGTTTTGGAAGCTGATGCCTCTGTAAAGCTTAAACTGACTGGGCTAATCATATGTTCTGGCAGATCTTCTAGCAGTTGACGTTCGTTACTCAACCACTTTCTGAGATTGAACCCTCCTTCTTTCAATAATTGTATAAGTTGGTCTCTTGTATCTCGGGCCTCATCCATGGTATTCTTTCCGAATAACGCATCATCTACAAAAAATTGGTTGAGTAGTATGTTTTTAGCTTCCGGGTACTTGTCACCTTCGTCCCTTGCTAGCTGTTGAAGTGTTCGGAGTGCTAAGAATGGAGCGGCCTTGGTACCATAGGTGACTGTACATAGTTGATATTCTCTTAGCAGTTGCTGTGGACAATCCCTCCAGACTATTTTCTGTAGGGGTTGATGTTCTGGATGTACCATTATAAATCGGTACATTTTCTCAATGTCTGATGTTAGGACATATTTGTATTGTCTCCATTTCAGCAAAATACTAAAGATATCTTTTTGTAGATTCGGTCCTGCCTCCATTAAGTCATTAAGACTGCGTTTTGAACTTGTTTTTGCCGATGCATTGAAAACAACTCTGAGTTTCGTTGTGATAGCACCTGGTCGCACTACCCCATGGTGTGGAAGATAATATTCGATGTTTTTGCTCCCAGTGTTGTTTTCGACTTGCTCCATGTGACCCATTTCTTCATATTCTTCCATAAAATCTTTATAATTTTTAGCAAACGCGTGGTTTTTAACCATCCTTCGCTCTAGTTGTTGAAACTGAGCGATTGCCTGTGGTTTCGATGTTCCTAATTGTTCAATAAAATTGTCCTTGAGGGGGAGACGAACTTGGTATCGTCCATCAGGAAGTCGTGTTGTTGTCTCTTTGTACAGCTGTTCGCACTTGTTGTCTGGGTCCACATCTTCTTTGTCTTCTTGCAAAGACTCCTGTTCCCAGAATTGGGCAAGATCCTGAATGTTGTTGACAATTACATGGCAATTGAATGTTTTGTAATTACCACATACTATCCAGCCTAAATGTGTTTGTTGTGCTATGATGGATGACGTGTTTGTTTTTATTAACCCCTCTAACAATATTTCGGAATATACCTCGGCTCCCAATAGTAAATCTATATCCTGAGATATGTTAAAATCTGGGTCAGCGAGCTGTAAATGTTGTAAGTGTTCAAAACTATCTTTATTTATTGTCTTACTTGGCAGTTTGTTCGTTATTTTCTTCATAATAAGTGCATTAATGTTAATGTTGAAATTGTTGTATAATGCTTGGCATTTAAGATGGAGTCCTTTACAGTTGGTGGTGGCTGAAGTACCAACACCTGACACCACCGCGCTCATCCTTTCTCGTTTTAACTGCAATTTTTGTGCAGCATTTTCTGTAATGAGGCTGACTTGAGAGCCCTGGTCCAATAAAGCGCGTAAAATGACCATAGTTCCGTCATTGGCTATTGCTTTGACCTGGGCTGTGGCTAGTAGTACCTCATTTGAGTTGTCATGCGCTAAATGCGTGTTTACTTGTTGACCTACATTAGCTCTGTTGGTTCTCGATTTCGCAATTCCAATCGCATCATGCAAAATGCTGCTGTGCGGTTCATCGCAGTGCTTGCACTTTTTTTCCGACGTGCATTTTTCGCCGTTATGACTAAACAGGCAATTTAGACATACATGTAGGTTGTTAGCGGTTTTTAACCTTTCGTCTGGTGACATACTTAAAAATTCTCTGCAATTGTAGAGACCGTGCTGTTTATTACATTTAGGACAAGTTATAATAGAATTATGAGATGTTTGCTTGTTATGGAATGTTCTTGGGCTGTTCTTAGTTCCACCTGGACTGGTCTGTTGCTGCGCCTTAGGCTTGCTGTATGTTGCATTATGGACTGTTTTTGGCTGAGTGTTTTGCTGTTGACTGTTAAAGTTCCGCGAGCGGTTCGGGTTTGTACCCGATTCCATTGACATGAACTTGGTTTCGATGAATTTCAGGAACTCGTTTAATGATGGCATTTCCCTTGGGTTTTCCATGGATTCTTTGAAGGACTGGCGTGTGTCTGCGTCTAGTTTTTGCATTAAAATGAGAACCACTAAAGGATCCCAACTGGAAGTATCATATTTCAGATTCTTAATAGCCTGAAGGCACTCAATGGTTGTATCATGCATTCTTTTCAGTAGTGATGCCGTTGGGGTTTGGATGCTGGGTAGACTCAGTAATATGTTGGCTTGGTAGGTAAATAACAGTCTCTTATTGTCGTACCTCTGCTGAAGTATCCGCCAACTAGCTTCGTAGTTGTCAGCACTAATGTTCATGTGCTGTATTAATCGCTCGGGCCCGAGCCGGGGAGTCCGTTTCTACGCAGTGAAGTAGTACTCGGGGTGGATCTACTTTAAATCCAACCACTAACAAGCGTACACAACCTTGGTCTGGGGGGTTCGTGTTCACACAACGTCGACTATGACGCATGATGCAGGTCATCCGTTGGAAATGCCTGTTATCACACACACGTGAGGCTCGCACGGCGCCAGGATTTTCCACAAGAGAAATCGGTCGTTTAGCCATTCACTCATACGCAACTTACGCATATAACGTACACATATGAAAATAATGGTTTAGTTTATAGGAATAAAATTTGGAATAAATCCACATTTTATTTCCATTATGCGTTGAAAAACCCCAAACTAAGTGAGGATCGTTTCGCCACTCGTTCAGATATCTTTGAGGTAGTTACGTGGCGACCAACCACTGTAGATGGAACCAATAATCATCGCGATCCGGGGAAATTAGCCACGCCCATCAAACTACGATTTATTTTCAAAGTAGGAGATTAAGGTTGCTTACCATTTTACCAAGCTATGAGTCCCACAAACAAAATGCGCATTCCCCACCCGGAGAACAAAGGTTGATATAAATTCACACTAATATTCTTTGCGTTCATCATTGTTTTGTTTCCCACTACAAACCTAACAGTTATTGCTGCTACAATTTTTATTGGAGCCAATGTTTTTGTATGAATAAAAAGGGCTCGGAAGATTCTAGGCCTCTGTTGTAATGGATGGACTTCTTAGGGTGATTTGTCATATTCCTTTCTTGTGCCTATGTCGACGATTCTGAAAGATTCTGGAGATGTAGATACGGATTGTGAGGAATTATCGTATGTTTGATATAACATGTATATTGTTAGAGTAGTATGCGTGACGTATAGGTAAATACATTTTTTTAGAGTGATAACCATGTAGCAAGTGCAATTATATAGCGCTTAGTGTTATTTCAAGAAGATCATGATTGAAACTTAGGAAAACACTTCCATTGTTCGTATTATAACCTTGTCTTTTCTTGACTCATCTTTAATTTCTTAGCAGAACAGTCTCTCGAATATCTTATTTGATTTCTAAGACCTACAACGATAAGCCAGAATCATTTAGAGAAAATTGTCCAAGGTACGGTGTACAAATACTCCGCACAGTTAGCTTAGCAAAGTTTGCTCAGGACAGAATTAATTTCTTCATTTTGTTATTCTGGGTCGTAATTTGGAACATAATATTGTGTCTTTAAATTACTTGTTTGAATGTGTTTCTAAGTTTGTTCTGTGATACATAAGCTACTTCTTTGGAAACATTTATTTCATTGGAATTGAAGCTAAAAATATTAGATTCACTTTGATTTAGATTTTCACATTTCAAAGTCAATTAACGCTTCAAAAAGATATCAGAAACTTTTGATAGAAACATCTATCTTTCGACTTTAATAAAAATAACTCCACCAGCTAGGTAGGTACTCTATAAGATTATGTTAGCAATATTAGATTTCAGATTTTCAATAGTTTCTCAAGAGGATTAAAGATTTAATAAAATTCTAAGGTAGTCTCAATCTACCTCAATAAACTGAGGTATACTGAGACTAGATAAAATTTCATTTTATTTGAAGTATATAATTAAATCAAACTAGCAATTCTCGTAAAGTGCACACAATATCTTGCGCTTTAAGTCTCATAAATAAAACTCTTGACACAAGTGAACGATGAAAATGCCTTTTCTGTAGAAACTTGAATACATCAAAGTCTATCTTAAAGACATAATCAATGAAAGCCTCTCAATAAAGATAAGATGACTTGAGTAATTTTCTTCTATTGTAAAACAAAATTGAAGTCCATGACTAGTATATTTTCAGGCTAAAGAATAAAGTTTGTAGATACTGAACAAAGTTTAAGGAATACTAATATAAGGTCGAATCATAGAATTAGAATGTATAGAACTAAGAATCTCTCCGAACTATTAACCAACAGTTTTGGGGCGTATTATAATATGTTCAACACATTCAAGATGGTACCGCCTATACTGGCTACTGTTTTTGCTGGGCCAATTCAGGTCTTTGCAGTGGAAGAGACTTCCACAGCAAATACGAACGTGGGTGTGAAGGAAAGTGACTACTATAGTAGTATTAACATAAGCCCTGCAAAGAACGTGAATAGGAACACTTCTATACGGATCCGTATTCTATGGTCGAGTGCAGAGAAAAGCGTTCGCTCAACTCTTGATATATTGAGCTCAATATTATGTGCGGCTAGGATACATTACGTTTTCTTTCTGTGGCTTAGAAGCACGCAGACTTTTGGTGCAAGTTACAAGAATTGACCTATTAGGAAAAAAATAGCCTTGAAATGCTATCCTGATATGATAGCCTTGAAATGCTATAAAATGAATATTGAAACTTGAGCTATTCTAAAAACAAAATCCATTGTAGTCTAGATTGAGCAACCCAGTTCACACTGTGATGTTAATTTCATGAGTAAATTCTAGTAATCTAACTAAAAGTACCTGTCGGTAATACACCTAGAGGAACACAGCCTCAACTGATATATTATTTTTAATATTATGCACGCACTCTCCGCAGCTCCGTCTTGAAACACGAGATATGGTACAAGTTATGGGAGATATCAGATTCGTGAAAGACGATGGAGGTGATGACAGTAAACTTAATAAATTAAGACCAAGAAGTACAGTAATTCAGAAGGTGTTGCGGCAGAATCCGTAAAAGAGATGGAAGAACTGGATAAAACAAACAACCAGTTCATAAAAGCCTGAGATTGCAAGCACTGGAACTTATGGAGGAGGCCTTTGCCCAGCTATATAGGCAGTGGGATTATAAAAAGTTGCGTCGTTGTTTTGTCAACTGCCATTTAAAAAAGTGCTGATGCTCATTTAAATCTGATATTTATGTTTCGTTTTTAAGTTTCAAAATGAAATATCTTGTATTTTTAATACTGAAATAACTCACAAAAAAATCGAATTGCAGAATTCAATAAAAAGAAAGTGTCTTAAATATGGATTTATAGAAACAGCCCCCTAAGCCAAGTTACAACCGTTTCGTGTGGAATTCCGTTCTCCAATCGGTTACGCCTCGCTCTCCGCAATCGTACAAAACGATAAGCTGGTAGCCATGTTGACGCGCCTGAGTCGGTCGCTCGTTCTACAATGTCTTTAGAAAAACGACATTATAACAAAGGAGGCGTTGAACATTGTAGAAACGATAACAATTCATTCTATCATTTGAATGATCTGAACCTGGCTACGAATTTTCTATTCGTTTGTTCTAACCACGTGCCTTAACGTTGAGATGATTCCATTCCCATACATTTGATTAGTTTTCGACTAGCGTTAACGACTGCAGATTATCAACTTGGCTAGGGGTGCTGATTCAGATTCAATTACCCAAAAAAACCCTCACGTTCTTCTTCCCGCTGGATATTCTTTCTTTAACCAACCCGATATTGTACGAATAATACGCAATACCTCACCCCTTGATAAATGGACACACGTTACGTTGATAACATCGGTGATATGTTTCACGTTTTCCCCTGTCATTTTACTCTTGGAGAGTAAGCTGTGATTTTATAGCCATTGGACCTCGTTGAAGAGTTAATTGGAAAAGTCGTGGCTTTCATTTGATTGAGGATTTAGTATTATTTATTTTATTACTGTTTCGTGAAAAGTTTTATTCATTTTTGGTTTAATTGTTTCGCTTTACAGCGGGCAAGAAAGGGCTGCGGGAAAGGCGTGTGGCGAAATAATAACAGCCGCACGGGTTGATCGTTCAGGTTAAGCTACGCTTGTTGCGGTCCGTGGATGGGTGACCATCCTTACATACCAAGACCTTTTTGTGCCTCGGAAAGCACGTTAAGCAGTTGGTCCCGGCTGTTTTTCGTAGATCTTAGACAGTCGTTGCGGGTCGTCAGAAGCCCGATAGTCTGACAGCCAGTCTTACGAAGGGGTATCGTATTACCCAGTTACTGGGTTGTGGAGGTCAGATAGGCAGTCGCTCCATGTAAAATACTGGTACTCAGCTGCACCCAGTCAGACTAGTAGCCGACCCTAACATAGTAGGGAAAAGGCTAGGCAGGTGATGATGTTTCGCTTTACAGCTTTTTTTGCATTTTCGTCTGTATAGCTTTTATTTAACTATATCGAAGTCAGCTGCCAGTCTAACCGAACGCAGCCTTGATACTTATTGCTCCTGTGGCAAACATTTGTCAGAATTTGGTTTGCTACCTATATTTATTAAATCCAGCCGCAATAGGATCACTTTGGTTGACTCGTTAGGAATTAGGTCTCATTTCAATTAGTCGTAATAATAGTCTTAATAGTCTATATTCAAGTACTTGATGTGATTCTGTCTGAAATACGAAACATAATAGTTATTCGAGTGAGGCATGATAATCTTTCGATTGATCTTGATGCGTAGGCAGATGATATAGGTTATAGAATTAGGGGATCAATAAGACGTATATCAAAGAAAGGGATGCATGCAATAGATTCTATTGGAATTGCTTTTATGTAAATGTTAGTAAGGATGTGTATTGATGAAGAGGCTCGTGTAGTTTCATAAAGATAACTTTCAGTAGGAATATATTCAGCTTTTAAGGATAAATCTTTTAAGAATTTTTCGCCTTTAACGATAACCAGTGTAGTAGAAGCAAAGTTTTTCGTAATGCTCATGATTTTCTTTTAATGTTGTTTAATGGTATAGCTACTTAAAAACACTTTCCAACTTCCTTCTTCGCCATTAGACTTTGCTAAACTTAAGTAGTTATTTCCATTCCAGACCCATTTAAAGCCAGTTAACCGTTTATTCCATTGTTAAGTCTTACATTCTAATATCACACATCAAAAACCAAACAATTTGCACTAAATAAAACCTTTGTTAAGGTTTAAAATGCTGATATCACGGAACGGTTAATTCCGTCTATTGTCTGCCAGAAAAATGCATTCCACTATTTCTATGAAAAAGTCCAAATTAACCGAGTGTGTTTCGACGGGGGAAACAGAATCTAATGTTTTGTGTAGTACGTGTCATTTGGAGTGTAAATGGCAATTTAGTTTTTTAAATACAATTCGTTTAGTTATTAGACGTCGGACACACGTGGTTTACTCGGAAATGTTGATCTAGCAGTAACTCGTGGTTTTGCACTGAAGTTGGAGCTTTGTTAATTCTTTGTTTATTGTGTTAATGTTGTGATGAGGAAAGTTTTTATTTGCTCTGGATTTTGCGGTTGCATGCAACATTTGTTCAGTGACTGTGAATTAATTATTCAAAGCGCATTGGTTTTTAAACGCAGCTAGTATGTTTAATGCTGTGTTCACTATACTAAAATAATAATAAATTCATTATTTTTAATTCTCTAGTAGATACATTTATGGAATATTACATTAGGTAAGTAAATTGAAAGTAATGAGCGGTTATTGTATAAAATGTATACCTCACAACTTCAGTTCCAGTTGAAAACCAGCATCAAGCCTAGTTGTCTGATGTTTTTAGAGAACAATGCCTTTTTGGCGCAGCCGAGAGGTACAGATACTTGCATATTTTTAAAGCGGTTTTCTTTTTTACATTGCATATTTTGGTGTGTGCTTGCGTCTATGCTAAATAAATGTATTTTCTTTCTTTCATAACATGAAGTTATGTCTTATTCCCATAGGATAGGCATAAATTGCATAACGCCAGCTGCTACAATCTTTACATACTTCTTTTGCTCTCTTTTTCTTTCTTTCGTTGTATAGGATCCTTTTCCGATATCAGTTTTACTGAACTCAAACATTTGCTGTTATCCTCATCGAGTTTTAAAAAAATGATTGACTTGTAAATTTATTTGTACAAGTCTACTAACAGAATAAAATCATTAAACGAATAACACATATTTACGTATTCGGTCGTATGATTATACTTAGAACGAATCTTATATTGTCATGAACCCCTTACAAAAACATTTCCCAACAATCTTACGCACGACTCATAATCATATCAAAAACAAGAACATGCTTTGATGTAACTTCGTCTTTCGTCGCTTTCATGTCACTCCTTTGACATCTTTTAACTTTGTTGCCTTACCAACATAATTATTTGGTATATCCATTCAAAAAAGGACTCTACCTCTCATTTATAAAGGTTATGTTCGCAAAATAATTGATGTTTGTAAGAGAGTATCCACCGTTTGTCTATCAGTATCCTTTCCTTCGTTTTAATGCAATACCGTTTTAATGAGGATAGATGCAAGGACTTAGCCTTGTTTATATGAAAAGCTCTTTGAATTTGCGACGTTTGTGAAACAAAACAGGAATAATAATTCTTAGAACATGATAAATCTGCGGGTTGCCCTTTCGTAAGTTATCGTGATTGAAGAAAGTTGGATTGGTTTGATCTTAGGGACTTTCTTAGAAATTCTCCCGAAAAAATACCTGAAAGCTGAAATATTTGATAAAATCTTGGATAATTCCAAAAATCATGGAATGGAAAATAGGACTCTTCATGCCCACAAATATCAAAATAATGAACTAGAAGTAACTGTCTGTAAGGGCCAGACAATTTAATAAGAAAACTAATGATAACCTGAAATCACATGCTTTAAATTATGCTCTAAATTATTAGTTCTACTAAAGATTTGTAGTAAGTAATTACATCACAGTAATTCTTCATTATACCTACGCAGGTAGATAATTTTACGAATTCTTAAACGGAAGAAGACGCGTATATTATGTACGGCGTAGATTCTATGCTAATGAGGGGTCTATGTCTCAAATACGCAACCTTAGAGGCACGTGTCGTAACTTTCGATGTTCATACTTGCACGCTCGACACTTGAATGTACTAACTAGGAGTTTGGCAAAGCATATAAGCATAGGAGCATAGTGTACTGAATGAGTTTGTAGCTAAATTATCGAATTTGTGACACTAAGAATTATACGTTCCATAATGGGCTACGGTTCCCAATTTAACTGACACGCAGTTTCTAAAAGTAGATAATAATATAATAATATCTTAGGACAACCAACACACCGTTATCTGATCATCAACTAGGCAGAGCCTGTACTATGGTAACCAGACAACTGATAAAAATACTTATATAATTCTTAATTCTATAGATAAATTACACCCAGACACAGTACAAATAACTGTGCTCATCACACAAAGATTTGTCCTGGGTGGGAATCGAACCCACCAGATATACAAGTTTTTTTTTACAAAATGTACAAGAAATCGATATTTACAATATTATCAACAATGGCTACAGCAATGACAATTTTTCAATATCTTACCAATATACAGTTAGTTTGATAACTCATCTCAATGCCGGAAAATTCATATTTATGGTTGCCAGTATTGTATGGGTTGAGAATAAACCAAAATAAATAATGAAAACTAACTAAATAAAAATAATTCCATTCAAATAAAGCTATATACAGATATACGAACCCTCAACTGTTCGTCCCATTTAATTAAACGAAAACCGAAATTCCACCAACATTTTTCTTGAACAAATTAAAATTAGGTAGACAGGAAGGAAACTTTCAGGGAAGCTGTTGCTAAAATGACAGGCGAATTGTTACAAATATAACTTGGTAATAGAAATAAACAAATTACTCCAGCCGCTTCCTGAATTTCCAATTCTAATCTGTTTGAGCATCATTATGGAGGACAAAGAAACTTTTCACTAAGCACGTAATGAAGGCTGGAAATTAAACTTAGAGAACTATTGGAATATTAATGTCAGTCATTGTTTTCTTCAAAGGATTAAAATTTTCCTTCAATGCTGAATTCTATTTTTGACGGAAAGGTTTTTAAAATAGGTACCAAAAAAAAAATAGACGGCTGTTAGATCAATTAATATAGATCAAAAGATTGCTGTGTCAGCTGCTGTATATTGCTAAATTTGGACTAAGACAGTAAAAATCGTAACTTTAAATTATAAATCATGACAGAAAACCTTTTCGGATCGCCTTTGCATCGCCAACAGACCCTTAAATCTGACATCTATTTCGAGCCTTGTAGCATCCGTCCTCTTCCATTATCGTCCCAATTTTTTTCGCACATTCACTTTGATCAATAACCTCTCCTTTGATGTAAGTGGGCGTATCAAAAAAAACTGACGAGACACGTTCCCTGACGGCTGGAGGGCACTTGGACACTGACGTCAAACTTGCGGATCTTTTAAGAGCCAACTCGTTTGGCTTCAAAGTGAATGCGTCAGCGTTTGCGGTCCAGGGCTTGAGGCCTCTCGATTCGCGTCATCCAAGTCGAAACGCGCTGTTGTCACGTCGCCGGCACGAGTGGCTTTCATGCTCTGATTTTGTCACGAATTTTCTGAACAAGGCATTTTTGTTTATACATGTTTGTTATGCATAGATTATTCTCGCGTTTTGAAAACAAAATTAAAATAATAATCATTTGAATGTATATTTCTGAATCAACTAATCTAAATATTGTTGGAATATATAACAGCACCTTCGTTTAAATAATCATTCTCTTTGATGTCATTTCCAATGATTTTGAAGTGTTACTAATGTCATACAAATAAAGACAGTAAATGAGGGCTGACAACAAATATTTGTCACTTTTTTTCATTATATAATGTTTTCAAAACATTTTCCTCTATCCCCAGTGGACTCTTAAAAGTCGGATAGCAACCCATCCAAAGATTTAATATTTTTGCTCACGAAACACAACGCAAATAACTTTTGATAAATAGTAGGTGTGTCAGGACCCCAAATGATGTTTTATTACAATTTGTTTGGGGCTCGACAATTTCTCGTGATTTATAGAATTTCATTTCCTTTATTTCTAAACTTCCGTTTGCTACTTTATTTCAACTAACGTTTACTAATAGAGTTTAATTTTGTTTTGTTACAGGTACTGAAATATCTTGGTGAATAATTAACTAGACTTAACAACGTACAAATCTTTTGGTTGAACGCTTCCAAAGAAGGTAATGTCAATGATGATATTTTTTTCGTGAAAATTCTGCTTTAAGATTTATGTTCGATTCATGTTGACCTACAGATTATTCTGCCAGTTTATTTATCTTTTGCCGACTACCTGCCTGGTTTTGCCAGCGGCTTCGCCTGCCTGGAGGTTGGAAATCATCCCACGCGAAGGTACTACCAGGATACAAAGTATCCTAAGTGGTAATCCAGATTATAAACTATTTGTGTGCCAAATTTCATTCAAATCTAAACAGCGGCATTTGAACATCCAACCAAAAAATCTTTCACATTCGTAATGAACCGGAGTCAATCGAAATCAGGTCATTTCAAAAAGATTTTATATCACGCTAAATATTTATTTCCGAAATTAACTTTACACACGTCACACACCATGGACTCATGAGTGATAGGAAAGAACGTAATATGGAGCTTTTCCCACATTTTCTTTAATATGTAAGTATTCAAGCCAAAATAACCATAATTTTTTAAGCTTCATTAGCATTTTCTTATGATTTTTTATCATCAGCGTAAGTTCGTCAACCTATTTTTAGACTGCGCTTTAATAGAGGGTCCTCCGACGAAATTGAACCTCGCCCTCCTCCTACTATGAATTGACACTCTACATCACTTGGCGACAGTGAAAAATCTTGGGCCTCGTTCCTTGGATGGGCCGTATCTACAGAAATATTTTATTCCCTGCTGATCTAAAAGAGAGAAAATAAAATTTGTTTCACTTGGTTTTGCTGTTTGGTCTTTAGAGGCAAAATATCGATGATAGTAACAAAACCTTTCTTTTACGTTATGGAAATTACATAAATATATTGAACAACATGTATCAGAGAGCTGTAGACAAATTGAAAGGTGTGGTCAACACTGTCATACTGAAATACATACTTTCTTGGTGGGACAGCCGTCCCATACATTTGGCTCGAGTAGATATAAGCTTTCTCCGGAATAGTCGATATATTTTTCGCGCTTTCAATTTTGGTCGCATAGCGAAAGTTGTTTAATTCTAAGCTTTGAATCAGAAGATTTGGAATAAGGAGTAAGATAAAATATTATTTACTTCATAAATCACGAAACATCAATAATTCTCCCAGTACTTACCACACAGACAAATCCAATAAAATATCGCATATACAGCACTACAGCGGATACCCCTAAAATATCCCATTACATTGGCACTTTTCCCTTTTCAACCCAATAACTATTTCGCACAAATCCCTTAAGATCCCGTCTGGCTGCTGTCCAGTTTCTTTCTCTGATACTCTCCTAAACACTTTCCTGAACAGCGAATGTATCGAACTCGAGAAAAATTATAATGAGGTCACGTGCTTCGCTTTTAAGTGAGAAAATTGAATTTTGGTTTAGTTTAAAGTTTTCTTGTCGGTCGGAATTGTTTTTGTAGTTTCTTTTAATTTTCTGTAGGAGTAGTAATGTGGGTTTGGACGTTTGTTTCATATTCTACGTGTTCATCCATTCTTGGTTACCGAAATTAAAACTAGCCTGTTTTATTTTTCTAATTTAAGAAGTGTTTTTCATAATCCACACCAAGAGCTAAGACAAAGCAACAATATTGTCATTGTCACAAAAATGTGACTCAAACTTCACTCTTAATTTATTGTAACTACTACTACTAACAACATAATTCAAGAAAGTTTTCCACATACACAACGCGTGCGAAGCCCGCCTCCTAGTTAATTTATAAACGAGTTAACTTATCGACTCCCGCTCCATCGCCGCGCCCGTGAACAGGGGTTGTTGCCTCAAGTGCCCTGACGTCAGCTAACAAACCGAAGTGTTCGGCTTCAAAATTCTACGTCAGGAGTTTTGAAACGCTCTCTAAGGTGTCAAGACGCCTATTTTATTGTATTGGAGGCCCCAATTAAAGTACATTTTTGAGTTCAAAATTAGAGATATTTTTACTTGAGGAGAAGAGGTTTTTGAGAGATACGTATTCAAGGCCGTCGCAATTTATTTTTGTATTCATTGTACCGATACTGTTGTGTTGATAGGTTATTATGTAGGTAGGTACCATTATTGGAGACAAACGGTCTGTTACTAAGAAGGAATATTATAATTTACCTAATAGAAATTCAGTGAACGTAGATAAGGAGAATCAAGAGCTTAGTCCATTATTATAATGCTCATTGTTGTCTTGTCTATGTATCTAGTTTAGGACTAATAATACACATTGTTGTCGATTTAGGACTATGTGAACATTATAATATTAACTAGTTTTTGCCAGCGGCTTCGCTCGCGTACGTATAAACCTTCCTCTTAAATCCCACAATCTTTTAAACAAAACTGCAACAAAATCCGTAGCGAAGTTTTAAAGACTAAACATACATAGGGACAGAAAGAGGGTAGCGACTTTGTTTTAAACTATGTAGTGATAGTGATACCGAATAGTAGAGTTGTCATAGAAACACGTTAAAAACCGATCATCTCTCAGTCTACAAAACAGCAATAAAGCAATAATATACAAAGAAGTATTCAGTATCTTGAATAAATCAACTTTAATAACGATTTGGATTCATGAGTACTTTGAAATAAGTTAAAGGAGATAGCTAGCCTTAGCATTTGTACTTAAGATATATGTTACTAATGGTTTCGGTCTACTTCAATTGTTGTCTCACAATTCGTGTTTTAATGTTAGATTTTTCAGAGCTTTGTGTCTGTTTCCCATATTTACTGTGTGGGTGGTGCACTCATTCTAATAAGTCTTCTTCTTCAATCCAACTCCTCAGCTCATTCTTCTAATCTCATCCATTGTCTTCAGCTGCACTAGTTTCTTCCATGATCACAATACTCTGCAAAGCAACTAAAATATCCTCGTCACATCGGGTGAGCACACGATAAATTCGTAGTAAGGGCTCTGTATTTTTACGCTTACTAAACAGTACCGTTTGTTTTATCTCAGCCTCCTTACGCTCGACTTTACGGAAAGATTAAGCATCATATGCTCGGATTAACAATAAATAAGTTTTGGCTTTCGTTTGCTGTATTTGACTTTGTGAGTAGATTGTTTGACATTGTATTTTAGCGCAAGTGTGCTCAATACGTATTTGATGTTCTGAAGTCAATAATAACAAATCAAAGTTTAAAGATTAGTTGTTATCTTGCTTGATGAATCAGTTCTAAGTATACACATTAATGCTATCAAGTTTAGCTTTGTATTTTTCAAGAATTTACCAGTCATGATAATTATACAGATTGAAATATTCATGCCAGTCTTAAAATAATTATATTGATGTATAAGTATATTAAAAAGAAAATAATAGTTGGGCACCAAACAATTCTTCTGCAGCGTTTTTAACAAGAAAATACCCAAAAGGTTGATTCTATGACCTAAAAATAGGCAAGCCGTCTGGTAACATGAAAACTCGACCAACCGCTTGGCAATGTCTCGAAAAACGAATTGGGCACTCGGACCCCACGACCCTAGAGTTATAACCCAAAATAGCTCGAACATTATAAGTTACAATAAAATTGGAATACTTGCGCTGTTTGACGTTTTCCGCACCTGCAACAGCTGCCTCAGTACAACCCACTATTTAGGAAGATGGGATATTTAAACTTTTATTGGACTGCACTCACATAATAGCCCCATTTATGATAGTTTACTAATATTATAATCACACATTTACAATATAAAAAGGCATGCTTTCGTCCATGCAGCATTTTCGACTTCTCGTTTTTTAGTGCGTTATTTCTTGTATGTTGTTTGTTGATTCTGTAAAAGTTACAACCAAAAAATACACTGTTATTACTGGTACACCTCTTTAAAAGTTAAATTTGATTACCATAATTATTTGTTTAGAAGAACCCTTATCAAAATCATTTAAACCTTCACAACGGACACGGCTGGCATTATCTGACGTGTGACGAACATCATTGTTCCTCCGGCTCTTTGGGATTATCCTCATGTTTGTTTGCTCGTTCAAAACCACCTTTTTTTCAATGGGTACTTTGGTGATACTTCTCGTATTCCGAATACGAATTGATTGCGTAATTCATAGTCCTAAAATGCAACTCTTAAATTTTTGTGAATTATTATTAGGGCCTATACTTTGGTATGTCTAACGACGTATATATGGTTATAATTTTCAGTCAGGAGCAGGCAGAAATAATATCATTTCTCCACAATATTTTTCTTCACTGTTTTGAGAGCGGTGGTGATGAAATTAAGCACGAAGTAAAGCGCTGGGTTGAGTTTAAAACAATTTCAACTGAAGTTACAATAAGTACACCACATGTAAAATTAAAAACTCCTGTTTATATTGCATAGCTGCGCTTGTATTAAACAATAGGACCGCAATAAAACGTTTTACCAAGATATGTAATTTTAGGAAAAATATTTTTCATACTTTGTAACATCCATAAAATGCAATGAGCATTGCTTTTTATTAGTACATCAAAACGAAACATAAAAATGTACTTGGAGATATAAAAATGTAAACCTAGTACTACAGTATTTGTTAGAGAAATTATTTGTTTTGGCAAGACTGTCTTCGAATACACTGGGTATTTTGCATTATGTACATGAAATTTAAACAATATTGTTATTAAACGACCTCTAAAATAGTGGAAAAATGCACCTGTTTATTATACTTATATTATAAAGCTGAAGAGTTTGTTTGTTTGTATGTTTGTTTGTTTGATTGAACGCGCTAATCTCAGGCACTACTAGTCCGAATTGAAAAATTATTTTTGTGTTAGGTAGCCTATTTATCGAGAAAGGTTATAGGCTATATAACATTACGCTACAACGAAGAGAAACGGAGCAGTAATGAAAAATGTTGCAAAAACGGGGAAAATCGCACGGGTAGGTGAGTCGACGCGACGGGAAGGATCGGGAAACAAGAAATTTAACGCGGACGAAGTCGCGGGCAGAAGCTAGTTCAATATATAAGTAGGAAATATATTTTGAAACAATTATTTCGATATTACGGAATGCTTCGTTGGTCTAGTGGTAGCAAGCGCTACTGCTAAGCATGAGGTCCTGGGTTCGATTCCCAAGTTGGGCAAAGTGTTATTGGGTATTTCTATCTGGACTTTCTCAGTAGCAGATTGGAGTCTGGATTTGTGCCGGGTTAACGGCAAGAGGCTTGCCCCATGTTATAGACTTAAAAAGACAATTGTCGAAATGTGGGTAAAACATAAGTATACTCTGCCCAACCCTTTTGGAAAAATAAAGCGTGATTTCATTTTTATGTTTATTTTGATATTAATTTGGTATCCCCAAAGTATGTAAATAAATCAATACCAAACTCAAAGCCAAATTCATATTTACTCTCAATAAGCCAACCTTATCCATCTCTATTTACTAATATAATCCTCCCAAATACAGCTCTATTAATTCGACACAACGTTATCAATCAGTTGCATCTCTTTGTAACTTAGTCGGGTATGCCCTTGGGGCGTAGCAGCTCCATTTGGCCGTACAAATTAGCACAGTATACGTCCAGTACAGTCGTGATAAATTTTGTCTCTCTATTATGTGCGGATATCCTAGCATGGCTGTGTAACTGACATTCATTAGCATTCTTTTTTGAGAACCCTTGCTTTCTGATTTCGGGGTTATGGTGGAATCGTTTATACGTTATGTGAAAGAAGGAATGATTAATACCTGGTTTTGTGAAAATTCGTCATAGAGCAACACGGACCAGAGGGGAGTAGCCATACGCAGGCGTTCCCCTCTGTCAAAGTACAAGTCCACGCGGTCCTATGCGTATAACAAAACTAGTTGCAGCCGCACTGCTCAGTAGACTAAATCTAGTTGCGCGACTAAATTGATGTCCTACAAAAATGACGAATTGTTCTGTATTTTGCTGCAAAAAAAGAGATTTGCCACGTCAAATTTACAATAAGATGGCGTTACCTTTCATATGTAACTAATATTTAATCACATTATTCCCATTTACTTCCATAAAACTTAAAAATTACAATATTATCGGTCGTGTTGTTTCGGATTTGTTTACCAACACAGGCCGTTCATCAGTCGCTCGACCGATCCGCATATTGTATGAGGGCTCATACAATATGCGGATCGGTCGAGCAACTGATCCGAGTTTGTTTCCGAGTAGACGCTGTCACCGAGCGATAGTGTTGTTACTGGTTTGTTAGTGAATAGTTATCGATAAATTTGGCAAAGGAGTCTATATTCATACAGAGACAAGGTACAAGGTTCATTGGGAAAAATTGACAGTTTCGGGTAGCTTGACCTGGTGGCGTCTGTACATAGTTGTATAAATTAAAAATATTACAAAACTTACGAGTTAACACGTTTTATTAAAATTACTTACGTGTGAACTTAAACCATTTTTTTTTAAAGTGAAACTTTTTCTTCGTCTCACACTTTTTGTCTGTGTGTTGCATGTCGCGTGACGGTCGGCCGCGAATTAGGGATAAAGTGAAAGGCGCTCGCTGGTGCATGTTGTTGTTTATGGATTTAATTCAATTTTGAGTGCTTGAATTTAGTATTTAACTTATTTCATATGAACATTAAATTAAGTCTTTTTATTAAATTCCGAAAATTTTTAGTTAAATGTCTATAATGTGAAAAAAAGTTTCACTTTTATCGTGGTTTCATAAAAACCACACAATCCTTTTTTAATTTATTTAAGTATTGCAGGTTTCCTAAAGATCCAAATTTAAGGGATACATGGAAGATATTTTGTAATAATAGACTAACCTGGATTCCCACAAGAAATAGTGTTATTTACTCAAATCATTTCAAGACCTCTGACTTTCATGTGTTTTACGAACAATAGGAGGAGATTAGTCGAGGGCACCAAACCAACTCTAACGCTACACTGTATTTGTCCCGGAAGTTTTTTATATCACGGAAAAGGTAAAACAGCGTACAGTCTACCTGATGTACTACACATTAGTCATAGTGGCGAAATTAAGCTTAGATTTCTCAACTTAAAAAATTAACAGTTTTAAACCTAATTTTCCAGAGTCCTCAAAAATGATTCACTCTACCAAATGACAGACTATCATCTATGATGCCATTAGTGCCACTCTCACTATTCCTGATTCGTTGACATCTCCGTGTACTTCGTCAATCAAGTCAAAAAGCAGACCCACAAAAATGTATTCATATTTATACAAAACTAATCCACTTTAAAAACCCAGTGATAGATACAATTCTATCTAGTTTTTGAAATGACGTAAACCTTAATTTTATTTGTTAAATGATAATTATTGTAGTACATAATAAATAAAGTCAATCTTTATTAATATAATATCTATCTTTGTATCACTTTTTAAACGTAATATTCCGAACCGAGTTCTTGAATTTATCGATAATGCGTATCGACAGTAGTTGCAACCACGGCTGTAAGCAACTTGTCAGTGTAGTTGCGTCATCTCATTGTACTGTAACGACACATAATGTATCTATGTGTGTGTGAAATTGTTAGTGTATGTTTTAATTTTTATGTGTGAGTTTCGTAGTAACAGACGTTTATTTTTGTGTGAGAATTTGAGAAAGTGTGGGTAGAGCAGATTTCCCCCCGCAAAAAATGACAGACAGTTTTGTATCGGGAAAAATCGCTATGGCGTCTCCCCTCCGGTCCGCCGGTGGTCCGTGTTGCTCTATGAAATTCGTGTATCGGTTGCTTTCATAACGTGAATTATTTCGTGAAAGCTGATATTTCCATGACTTTAAATTTTATGAAAGATGTTGAAAATAAACGTAAAAATGGAAAACGTAATGGACAACAGGCTCTTAAAAACAAATCAAGGTTGTCATTTGAAAAAAAAAATTGGACAGTCACTACAACCGGCATTATTGTAAGTAAAATTAGATAAAGTGCGTACATACATACATACAGTCACGCCTTTTTCCCATGAGGATAGGCAGAAACCACGGAACGCCACCTGCTACGATCTCTACACACTTCTTTTGCCTCATTTAGGTTCATACAATTGGTCATACACACACGCCGGTTGCGAGTACTACGCACCTGACCTTTTCGAAGAACATCACCAATAAGGTCACTATATGTCCTCCTAGGGCGTCCCCTCCCGGTGTTTCCACTCACATCTGCCTTGTAAATAATACTTTCTAAATCATAATAATGTTCTAATCGAACCTGAAAAAGCAAAAAGAAGAAAAATGTAACAGCGTAAAAAGTAGCACGAAACCTGAAGCGCAATATAAAAATAAACACGCTTAAAGAATATTAGTTTCCTATATTAATTTTATAAGTGGCGACATTTACTTAAATAATACAGAAGAGGACAAAAGGAAAGCCAGCGGAGCAAAATCATTACAAATTCCTATAACGACGCTTATAATGAAATCCCTGACACAATATTATATTCAAGAATAAAGTGTTGTAAACGTTCTCTTGTATGAAATGCATTGTGTGCTGGTATTAATTCGTGATGCTGCAATGCAACATGCAAGTTTGTACAAAAGGGAGATTAGGAAGTAACGTTGTGCAAACACATTAAACCTATATGATCTTAACTTATTAAGGTGCTCTTTGCAACTCAGTTCTTTATTATTCTCAATATTGTTAATTGTTGTTGATAATGTTTTCATAATTTAAAGCAAACCTCAAACAGTATATGTGCATGCATAAAAAAAAAGCCTCATATGTAATGAAAAAAATTCGTTTGCATCGTTATTAACAGTTCCTAAGAGTATGGTATCATTGCCAGACAAAATCTTCACTTTAACGATCAGCCGCCTGGTAACATTAAGGCGAAATACTAAGTGCGTACTTGGATCCCATGGCCCTAGATATTCAAACCCAAAGTGCTCGAACAAATAATTTTCAACATGATTGCAATATTTTCGCCGTCTGATGTTTTCTGCACCTGCAGCAGGCACCCCAGCATATTTTGCATTCCACTCCAAAGGCCGACCTTACTAGTCCAGTTTGGTTGAAAAAAGCAAAAATGTTGGTCTAATAGAGAGTGTTCGCTGCCAGGCCAGACCCCTACCATAGGATTTTAATATTATGTGGAAGCGCGATAATCGTGGGCCCTGGGTCAAGAAGTGGCGAGTGAAACTTTCCGCCGTGCGCGGAGCTTATCAATACAATAATATAATTCAATAAGTACAATTACAATACGACAAACAAAGGACTCACCTGGTTGAAGAACACTGCTTCTGGGGTTACCTGGATTTATGTATGTAAGTGAGTGTGTATTGTGTTGTGTTGTGACGTTATGAGTATCTCCAGGTTACAATCACGGCCGCTGCAACCCGCCAGAGATTTTCTCCAACATGCGGCTCCAACTGGTCACATTAACCTCAAAGTTTCAACAAAGATATATCCAAACTCAACCCGTATTATTCCGTCAAATGGGGTTATTAAACACAAAACAATTGGGTCATGACTTTTTGTCCGCAAAAACGACCGATTCTCAAGGATTAATTTACAAAAACTCGCGGAAGTAAAAATCTATCCGACGCTTTCAAAGACCAAAACTAAAAAGGGAAGTGTCAAGTGTCAAAAGTCAAACTTGACAAGTCAGATGTCACTCCATTCGGGCGCGTTCTGAAGGTGCATAGAGTAACCAATTTGAACGGGATGAAACAGAGAGCATACCTATTTAACTTCTGCTTACTTATTTAAGAAACATAAACGTGTAGTGTTTTATCATCAAAATCTTAGATAGCAATTTGGAGTCATATTCTAGCAGCTCAGCATATATTAAAATTTTATTTTCACTCCACTCCAGTTACTTGTCTGCAAACTTTTAAAAGCCATTTACTTTAGGCGCTGTTCCTAATAAATTGTAGAACTCCAATTTGTGGTGACATGACACTTACGAAGACATTATCGACCGAAGTAACACAGCATTTATTACTTAACCCTGTGACCTACGCGTACCGTACGTGTAAGTACAACAAATTGCCAGACAGACGCCGAGTAATATCGAGTATTGAAAATACTCTGTTCACTGTGTCGTCTCTTCACTGGATGTTTTATTAAAATACTCGGTTGTAGCAATGCGTAGGAATGTTTGCCTGAATGATGATGCTAATGGAGCAGTTTTTCTTGCTTTACAAGAATAGGTACTTGAATATTTTTGGATATTTAGCGAGAGTAATATTAAGAGAGATTCAATTAATTACAGAATTAATTAATTAGTAAACTTTGAACAAAATCGGGATTTGAGCAAATTTTTACAATATCGCCGTGTTGTAAAGATTTGCTGCATATTTCAAGAAAATTAGAGTGCGTCATCTATTTATTTAAATTAATACCGAAAAAAGTCATTAATTCGCAACGTTTGGTCACGTTCGCCGATGGTGCCAAGTATGACGTTGGGAATGGCAAAGTAAATTATTTCCCAACACAAAATAAACACATCAAAAGATCGTAACAATGTTCAAGACGCGGTTAGATTATACGGTTGCCACATCTATCCCCCAATGGTGATTCGTTTCCCTGATTAATTCCTCCAAGTTAGACAGGAAAATAATTTCTTTCACTTAGATAAGACTGTATACTGTTTTTTCTTCCACTCCAAGATTAGCATGGGCAGTATTTACGCCGTGAAAAATAGACCCCATTATTATGATCGAGATAATGTAAAGAAGAAATGAGGAAATGCAAATATCTTAAGCTAGTTGCTCTGACCTTTTAAGAAGATATAGACCGTAACAAATATACTGGCTTATGTAACAGTCTGAACATTCTAAGAGGCTGTTTCACTTTCATATTGTTTGAGAGAGCAATATGAATGCTTGCCGCGTAGCAATGCTGTAGACAAAACACAATAACTTTTATATGAATTGAGATTAGGGTGAAGAATAAAATATCAATATTTTTATTGGGTGTTTGACTTAGTATTCAGGCCAAAATACTGGATATAGAGCACATAGACGTGCTGTTCTTTATTTTAATTACTTGAAATATAAGCCTGACCAACATTGTTTCATCATAAAATCAACGTCGTTATAAAGACAAAAAATTAAATCCGAGACTACTTTTTAATCTACTAAAAATAAAATTATGTTTGCGACGAATATTATATTTTAAGCAGAGGCCGTCACGCCCCGTCTTAGCTATTTAGGTCACCAAAATATTAGTTATTAACTAATTTAATTTAGTCAAACCATTTATCTCCATACTCCTGATTTTTGAAACAACCAAGTTGTCTTACTTATTTAGGCTAAAAGTTTTAGGCTCATTAACATCAACGGACCAAGTGGGGCAGTTAGTAACAAAAGGCTAAGAGGGTAGACGGGTAGCCGGGATAGCTTTATATTATTTTATTGGCACATTGCCAGCGGGAAGTCAGTTGCAGGTCCTTCGAGCCGGATCAGAATTTCGATAGCCTGAAAAGATGTCGGACTTATTATATTGGGGGAGGATGAAGGCTCTTCCTATTTTGTTTTGTGAATAGAAAAAGACCTTTCGTTTATTAGGAAATAAGTTTTCAAATTGCTGTTTTAATATCACAGTTACAGTATTTTTTTTATGTGAAACAATTTCCTAGTTGATTATGCCAAAAATCTTTTTTTATATTTTGCTGACTTTGACTTCTCTTCTACAGTCAATTTTTCTGTACATGACTTTATGCAGACCTTTCACTTTATATTCATTCTGTCAACATGAAAATGAGGATCTAATAATGGCCTTGTCATTAAACTGTTCCCACTGCTGAATTTTGGGGGGCAAACAAAATAAAAAGATAAAAATATATATTATTTCGTGTTATTTTTGAATCGATAAAAAACTTTTTAACAAAAAATTAAACCGCCGAAAAACTGAAAAGCATAAAATAATAAACCTTTAAATTATGAGTCGGCACTTTGAGTGATCCTTGTTCATTGATTTTTCAGCGCCGACTCAAAATTTTAAGGTTTATTATTTTATGTTTTTCAGTTTTTCGGCGGTTTAAGTTTTTGTTAAAAAGTTTTTATTTTATATTTTTTGTGGCTTTAATGTACTAATAATACTTGACAAGGTATACCCTATCGAACACAAAAAGAATTATCAAAATCGGACTACTCTGTATAAAGTTATGCGTGTTTATACATTACAATCAGTGAGTGAACAATCAATCATCCCTTGTTTTCCGACCCTTAGGGTTCGATTTTGTTTTACAAATTTATATGGGACCACTTTGGGAGTATACCCTTTCCAATAGAAGAAGAATTGTCACAATCGGACCACTATATAAAAAGTTATGCGTGGTCATACATAAAAAAATATCATCATTATATCATTCAGACATAAACCAAAAATTCTAATAATATCAATCGTGTATTTTATCAATAACAGTTGAGAGAAACCTTGGATTCCCTATTTACTTAAAGAACTTCGAAAATATTCGGGATATTTACGTTGAAAGTAGCTAATTAAAACAAACTTTATTCATTACGGATGATCAAAACTGAAACTAAATATTGAAAGGAATCCCAGATGAATAAACTTTGTGAAACTAATCTATATACAATTAAATATTTCTGTTGTAGACAGACTTAATTGTACAGCCTGCTACGAGGATACTTTTGATTCGTTTAGACACTTTGAAGTTCATGCTGAGTAATCCAGAGCCTTTGGTAGAAACGTTTTCAATCATCAGGAATTCTTACGGTTCCGGCTGTACCTACATTGCTATCTTTTTAATACTACAAACCACTAACAGTCAAAAGCCTATCTATATTGCAGCAATCTAAAACATCCCATTTTATACTGAACGGTGGAGTGAATAAATTCGCAATATGGGCCACGTGCGCATGGCAACGTGGCAAATTGAAAAACTAGCGGACCAAGCCGTGAACCCTGCGGAACTCACTTACTTTGACCACCGTGAAATTAAGTGAAACCCAAAAGTGGGCAGTATCGATAGTGTCATGAAGAATATTGGGTTATTGTAAACGAAGTCAGCAAAATGTTAACGTTACGTGGTTTCCCTGTTGTAGTATGGTGGTTTGATGTTTATGACGGGCTGTCAGATGCTTTTATTGGAAGGAATTTAGTAAATTAATGATTTCTTTTTTCAATAATACTGCATCTGAAACACATTATATGATTTTAATCGGACAAGACCATTATCTTCTCTGGAAATAACACTGTATTTACTAGGTATAATGGGCACAAAAATATATTGAACGGTGCTTATTAACAATGTCTTTCAAACAGAAGTAAAATAAAATTTATTTAAATTTTAACGAAAATAGTTATATTAGTTATCTTTAGACATGCACGAGTAATATTCAGTAATTTCATAAAGAAGTGAATCCTTTTGATATGTTTGTCAATCCATTTTGGAAACTCGACGCGACGCTCAAAGGTGCATAATTCACATGTTCCACAAATGCGGGCGTTAAAACTAAACCAACAGTATCGTAAAGAAATCTCAATTCTATTCAAAACAACAAAAAGCTCAAATTTGAATGACATTTTGAATTTCATAAAGCCTAGAGTTGTTTTCAAACTGTATTAAATCTTGCTACAAAACTTTACGGTACATTTTAGGATAGCAACGATTTGTGGTGATCTTTTTTGGATTCAAACGTTTGGAATGAATAGACGCCGTACAGTTGGACTCAAATTGGGTTTTTCAGTTATTTTCAGATATGGGTAGGCTTTTTACATTCCTGGAAGGAGTACGAAGGTTTTATAACGTTTTCATTTTGTGTTATGGGAGATAGTTAATTTAGTTTAGTTTGAAAATGTTTTTCAAAGTCGAGCTTCCGTTTATATATATTACTAGCTTCCCACGGCTTCCACGGCACTAGCCCATGGCTTTGCCCTCGTGAATATCGAAAAATATTCCACAGTAACGTACCACCGGGATTAAAAGTGCCCTATGTTTTAATACAGGTAAATAATGTCACACTACTTGCTTTGTCTTATCCGAACAGAGAATACAAAGTTTCACAGAAAATTCAACCCCCATTTCACCCTCTTAGGGATGAAATTTCAAAAAACCCTTTCTTAGTGGATACCTCCTACTCTTCACAAAGAACACACCCTCTAAATTTCATGTCTCCAGGACTAGCGGTTTAGGCTGAGCTTTGATACATCTGTCAGTCACTCAGGACTTTGAATTATACATAAATATAAATAGATAGTAGTTTCTGGGGCCACGCTTTATTAAGTTGTATTCTGAATTCCACAGGTAAAATATTACGCTATTAAAACGCAATTTCCCTCGTTATCTTAACGCTGTTTAAGATTAAAGCCATACCATTACTGGTTTCCTCATAATCCCAAATGCGGAAATGAGTTTTAATAAGATAGCCACGCAAGAGTCAAGACAGATTTGGATTCCAGCGCTGCACAATATTATACGTTAAAATATAAAAGCCAAGAGAGACTGAACGAGCGGTAATGAAGGCGATAGAGTGTACGACGAAGGGCGCGATTTTGTGGCCACAGTGCACCGCGCGTTCTTGAAGCAGGCTGTTAAGCATGAGCATAATCAGTCTATTACATTCCCACTGGTGGAACACAGGCATACTCTCTGTGAGAGGGAGCGAGCCGTAATCCACGATGAGGATTTAGTGCGGGTTGGTAGCGGACAGTAGAAGATGGAAATATTTCTAGCAATAATTAATATGTATTGCCTCGTTGGTCTAGTGGTAGCAAGCGCAACTGCTGACCATGAGGTCCTGGGTTCGATTCCCAGGTCGGGCAGTGTTATTGGGTTTTTCCATCTGAAATTACTCAGTAGCAGCCCGGAGTCTGGATTTGTGCCCGGTTGATGGAAATAGGCTCGCCCCCTATTACATGTGACTTAAACATAACAGGCGAAATGTGGGTGTACTATAATAGGTAGGTACACCTCTGCCCAACCCTTCGGGGAAACAAAGCGTGATTTTGTGTTAAGTATTAATTAATATGGATGCAAACGCGTTTTCATTCAATACTAGACTTATGTATATCGCACCCGCTTTAGCACCAGTACCAGCTTTTACCTTATCCGAGGCTATAAGCAGATTTTACGTTGCAGAAACTTATAAAGACTCGCATCGCGTATGGGTATCAAATATGAAATTTGCACGTACTTTATCTCTCAAAGCAATATTCCCCATATTGCTTTTGAATAATCTAGTATTAATAGATTCTCAATATGGGATGATTGCAGACTTTGAAAGAGATTTCTTTGGAGAATCAATGAGAATTTATGCTTTTTTTTAATGGGATATCATCATGTAGACTTGCATTGCAGGAGACCCCTAAATCAGCCAAGTATGCAAAAAGTTTCTTAGTCATGTGTATACGCATTTATAACAAAATTCCAAAGGAAATTAAATTGTTATATAATATAAACTCATTTAGAAATAAATTATTGCATTGGCTGAAAGAACATATGTTTTATGACATTAAAGATTTTTTTAACCATAAATTATAAATTTCTGACCTATTGTTACTATTGATAATGCAAAGATAAAGTTGTTAAATTATAATATTATTGTATTGACCTTATATCTGTGACGTTGAACGACATTTAATTATTAATTATTATTTTGCATGCAATTGATACATATCCTGTATAGCTAAACATGTGGAACTTAGATTTATACCTAACTGTAAC
Source organism: Aporophyla lueneburgensis (assembly GCA_932294355.1). Classification (NCBI taxonomy): domain Eukaryota; kingdom Metazoa; phylum Arthropoda; class Insecta; order Lepidoptera; family Noctuidae; genus Aporophyla; species Aporophyla lueneburgensis. The sequence goes on from OW028740.1 coordinate 31,808,805, forward strand.
AACCTTATACCGTGTTTATAGCAAATAAAGACTTATCTTATCTTATCAAATGACTTCTCCCGCTCTGGGCGGAGCGGGAGGGCATGTCAGACTTTTACTGACTAAAACCCACCCGTGTTCCTTCAGTTGCCCATGTGCCAGGGTCACGGTATCTCATTCAAACAATCTCGCGACATCGGTCCTAGCAGACCCCTTCAGTTCTGCTGACATCTCTTTGAGGCGCGCGTGGAACACTACGCGCCGTCGACCCGAGCTTGGTCCTTACCGGGCGGCGAGCTACCCATTGCTCGCCGCCCGCAAGCTCGCGCCTACGGTGGCCGGGAGTCCGCAATCGACTCCCGACGCCCGGGGCGTCTCCTCCTGCGGCGGTTAGGGACGTGAGGGCGCAGAGACTTCCACTCCCTCACGCGCCCCGCCTCCTCCTTCGCGAGCATTACTGCTTCGCAGAAGGAGGTAACGGCTTCCCATGCCCTCTCACTCCGTACCATGGCTCGCACCAGGGCCGGACGCGAGAGGTCGCCGCCGCCGATCGCCTCCACGAGGACACGGCGGTGCTCCGCCCAGGCAGAGCACACCTCCACCGTATGCTCCACCGTATCCTCCAGACGATCCTTACAATGGAAACATCCGGGCGTTTCCTCCCGCTTTATCCTGAACAGGAACCCACCGAAGCACCCATGCCCAGTGAGAACCAGCGTCAGGTGGAAGGTGAGGATGCCGTGGCGCCTCTCTATTCACTCCTCAAAGAGGGGACTTACCGCCGCAATTGTGGCGTGCCCAGCGCTGGGTTGCGACAATCGTACCCGCTATGTCACCATGAGATCACACCGGAGCTCTGTCTACCGTGCCGCAATTTGTCGCGGCAGCGGGGTTTCGCGGCGCACTGGGCGCAGCCTCAATGAGGTCGCCCACACCGGTGCCTCGTAAAGGACCATGGATCGCACGACCCCCGTGTAGAGCCTCCGGCAGGAGGCGTTTGTACCCCCCAGATTGGGCAGGAGCCGCTTTAAGGCAGCCTCAGCCTGCTGCAGTCTGGGAGCCAAACATTGGAAGTGCTCGACGAAGTTCCACCGGCTGTCGAGGACAAGTATGGGAATTTATGCTTTACATATTATTTTCAGCTGCATTACCATCTTTAGATACGACTGTAGTGGTTTGAATACTCTGAAGTAAGTTATTGTGGTCTGTAGTAATAAATTGAATATTTTATCATAAAAAGTAACTCTCACAGGATTTATATTTATGATACTGACATAAATAAACTCACTACTTTTTCCCATGGTGATAGACAGAAACTACAAAACATCAGCTGCTGTTCTGTACGTCACTTTATTTCCAACATCTTAGTTCTGTAAAGATTGTTTACCAAAGGCAAGCTTAAGTTATACCAGCAGGCAACGAAACGGTTTTATAACATTCGAATCGTCAAGGAGATTTAGGACAACCCTTAAAATATTTTACCATAGGTATTTTTATCGGAAGAAATCACTGCTCAGGTGATTTCTTCATATACATATAGATAGGCGTGGAACTATTAATATACATGCGTGGAATAAACGACATGATGTAAATTACTCGCATAAAAGCGTTTTATTCATAGACCCCGGTACACAAGGAACCTCAGGGTTGCTGCAGCAGTTGCTGCTTCCTCATCAGAATTACAAAATCTTTCCATATTATTTTTAACAGATTCTTTTCCGATGTTTTCAAGTAAATCAACTGCAACTAACATAGCAACCGCACCAATTGGCTACGGTACACCGTTACCTGGATATTTATTGCCACTGGTAACATTTCCGTCGTCTTCTCCATCTACTTCAAAGACCCACTACATCTTCAGTTGTTACGCTTTAATATAGTGTTGCTAAAGGGAGAACGTTAAGGTTTTTGCAAACATTCGATTTTTATGAGTTGCAACTGAAAATACTTTATGGGTGTAGGTGCGTCGCCTACGCTCAAGCTAGTTTTAGTGTTGCAAAGTTTACTATTTTCGAGTCGAAATTCGTTAAAAGACTGCACTACGGTACCATAATGTAAGCCCATGGCGGAATACATATTCAGTTAAGATAAGGTACTAGTTATCTTATTGCTTTGGGTAGAATAATCAAATTCACTACATACTTGATCATAAATGGAGCACTTTTCGGTTACAATTTTCGCATTTACGACATTATTTTTTCAAGAAAACCTGCTGCTTAGCAGCTTCTTGGCTGTTGTCGCTCACAGACCTTAAAACTTCCTACCATTGCACAGACATTTTTCTTAGAAAATCCGCTGTACATCTAGCTCTCACAACTTTTCTGCGACAAATCGCAAGTTTACAACCAACCTAAACCTAGCTCCGACTCGCATTACAGCTACATAGCGGCCACCTTTACAAACGGTCTTCGCGGTAATTAGTTTTGTACAATTTTAGACTTTAATGCCTCGCTTGTCATCTGTTAGCCTGATAATGGCTTCCTGTGTTAATTTATATGTGGCGAGATATAAATTATGATTATTTAGCTCCCCATTCGAGGGTGTTACGTAAGTTTTGGAAATGGGACCTTTATTTTCTATGTAAGTTTGAAATTAATGTGTTGCGGAGAGGTCCTCGCTGGCTTCATTTTATTTAATTTTGTGTTTGCGCTGGCTTTAAGGTTTAATTTGTAAAAATTGTGCTACTTTACTTTGTGTGTTGGTTCTGAAAGAGTACTGAATAATTACACAGATTCATGGTAGCTAATCATTTTGCGCGCTTACGTTGTTAAATAATTATAATATGCACACGTCACTTTTCATTAATTTGCACGTTATTTTAATCATACAATTTAAAAAACGTACCTACATAGGTTTCTGAAACTGTTTAAAATGTATATGTAAACCACAAAATGTTTTACCATTTGTCGGAATAAAACCACGCACGAACGACCAACGTTTTACTGGGATATTGTTGAATAACTTAGGTTATGATTGTAGTACATGTTAATTATTTAAATGAAAAACTGATTAAAATAAGGTTTTAAACCGAAGGTCTAAATGAAAGTTCTACTGCAAGTTAATGGCAAAGAAGTCGAGTAAATACACCATAAATTTTCACTGAAACAAACAAAAAAATCCTAATCGCATGAAATGTTTTTTCTGTTTCAGTCAAAACAACATTGGTCAATTTCTTGGAAAAACTTTTTTTTATAAGGGAGGTACAGACAAACAATAACACGACGCTTGTTATCAATTCGCTTATATCTGGTCATCGACTTAGTTTTAAAAATAACATAACAGAATCAGAATCATTTATTCGTAAACATAGGTGATCATTATTTACAAGATCTTAAAGATTAGGTAGTGCGCTATTTGCCACAAGTAACTGTTAGTTCCGTGGTGTTCTTATGTGTAACATTGTAATAATAAAACATCGCTTTTCTATCCCGTTAAGAGGAATACAGAGGTGGTTAGCCCACCCACATTTTTGCTAATACGGTCAGAAACAAAAGATGAATAATACTGCTCGTTTTACACATAAGCTAAAATGGTACAGTAATTAGTTTTCTTTTCATATTACAGATTACAGTTAATATTCTTTAAATTATACTTACTTCTCTTCCGAGTTTAATGAAATATTTTGCTCAATAATTAAGATCAAGCAGTGCATTCAGGTGGGCAGGTAGTGATTGTGTTTTTTTTTTCTTCCTCCATGAGAATAGGAAGAAGACATAAGATAATATATTTAAATACATATGAGTGTGCAATTAAAATTTCAGAAAACTGAAGTGTGCATCGACTTTTGTAGCTGATAGTACCCAAAGTTTTAAGTACAATAATAGTTCTTGCCGTGGTAGAAAATTAACTATTTTATCTCGGTTATTTTTATTGATTATCTGGCATTTTGAGTACTTTATGTGCCCTATCCAAATATCCTTTCTTTGATACTGTTTGTCGAATCGTTGAGCTCTTCTAGTTCTGAGTGGGGGTGCACAGTATCGGAATGCATACATTGACTGGACTGGTCCACTCAATAGCTGTAATTACTTCCTGTAAAGACCATTTCGTACACGAATCTACATGGTCGACACATAATCGCACCAAGAATATTTAGACTTTTAAAGAAACTGTGATCGCCGAATTTATTTAGAGCTTTCTTCTCAGAGTAATCAAACAGGCTATTTCGACCTCATCTGGTCTAATAAAATATGATTGATGTGTAAAAGCGTTAGTACAAACCTACTTACAGAAATAAAATCACGTATCATTTATTCATCAACCAAACAGCTAGCATGTTTACTTTCAAGGGTTTTTTACACCTACAACTAGCAATCCAATATAACAAAAAAAAAAAAAGGAGAACGCACTGCAAACGATAAACACACCCACCTTTATCCGCCTTAAGTCAACTATTCCTATTTCAAGTTACAAGCCGGTCAGTATTTGAATTTCATACAGCGAGCGATACGGCTTAGCGACTACGGTGACCGCACATCCGACTTTTAATGAGACGTGCGCAGAATTGTCCCGGGAAATGTGAGTTATATAATTTAGAATTCAAATCTGGTGAATATTTTTAGTTGTATAAGTAATATGATAAAATAGGATTTTTGGTGAGATTGTGGAATATTACAGAAACTTTTAGTTGGTTTAATGTAAAAGCATTAAATTCACCGTACAGTGCCTATGTGTCACGATGAGATCTCGAGTATCAGAGAGTACTTGTCACACAGGTCACCCTAATTGATTACTGTACTATCAAGCAGAGTCTGAATCATTTTGAAGATTACTTTTAATTCACGTGAAAATCCATTTGAAAAAAATGTCCACTCAAAAACGTAAATAACGCAATGAATGTTGTTAAACTGGCAAAATTAAAGCGATTCCTACTGATCTTGTTTTACACAATCACCCCTTTGTTCAGGTGACTGAGACAACTTTCTATAAAGCTGAACAGTTTCTAATACTACTCTTTGTCTCATTATTTACCACCGGGTAGATCTTGTACCATAATAATGAGGTGTAATTTTAAAAAAAAATGTACGACGCAAGAATGCTCACAGCAAAGCTACGTTTACGCGTACCTAATTAAACGTCACTCAATTCAAGCAGAACATAACTAAAACTCTATTATGCGGTAATGTGTGAGTTGATCAATAATAACATCTCAGACAACTAAACAAAAATTACTTTAAACTGTTGTTAGTATACCTTAACTAACTAATTATAACAACTACTTGGGTATAACGGCAAGAATACGCCAACAATTAAATTTATTTTTGTCTTACCACTAATAACCAAACGGGATGATAATACTGGTAACCCAAACTTAAATAATATTTCTAAATCACGAAAATCCCATTATAATTCAAAATATAATACAATGAATAAAATATCATATCATGTGCAAACACAACTTGGGGCTAAACACGTCCGCGAGCGGATTAAACGTCCACGTTTTATTAAAATTTATGAGCACCCTATATTTTGACACCAAATTATGTTTCTATTAGTTCAGTCCCGTTGTTTGGTTTAACTACTATGGTAGGATTATACGTCTTTGTTTCCGTATCCTATTTAGTAATTTTAAAGTGAGGACCTTCAACCGTGTTTTTGCAATGTTCTTCTTTTTGCAAGTTTTCAATAAAAAAAAATACTGGTTTGAATTATGGGTTTAGACTATTTTGATTCAGCCTGTATTATATTCTTTACTGCAGGTACCTGGTTTCATTTTTATACCACACGTATTATATGAACACATTGTAGGAACGGCCATACAAAATATTCATCACCTTAGTCAAAAGATGCCCACAAGTGGACACAGAATCAGCGCATATTCGCGATCTTGACAAGGTCACCAGTTTCAACTTGAGTGCCAGGATATCGAAAATTATTCAAATGACATACATATGTACTTTCAATACTTATATCGAAATAAAAAATGCATGACCCAATTTCAAAGTGCTTACCGTTTTCGACCGGTCACGGGCCGGATAAGTGTGTCACCGTTTTCGACAAAGTTCTATACCAAACTGTGATTGCACGTACTCGCATCTACGACACCCCCGGCTATACTCATCTAAATTCGGTTTTGATATACGATAATAATGAATTAAACTTCACCAGACACAGGTTTGTTTATTTCCTCATTACCACCCGTAACCACGGTACCGTAGGTACTCATTACCTTTGATAACGATTGTGGGAGTTTACTTTAGTTATTGGTTCATTCAAAATGAGCTTTTGCCAATACCCTCGCTAAGGTGGATGTAGGAAAATATGCTTTGAGAACGATGTAGTTAGGTTAAAAGTACTCTGTGATAAACTATATGTGTGGCAAATTTTATCTAAATCCACAAATATACAACTAATTCATCGTTTCTATTTTATTGAGGACTATATTCAAGGATAGGTTAATTGTTTCAATTACTTCTTATAATAAATTAACTATTCAAAAATATAATTGCCCTACCTAAACGATTCTTAAATCATATCCAAAGAAATCCAAATCCATCCTATTTTCTTAAAAGACCGAAACCCCATGAGGATCTGTACTCCTTTCACACAGAATAAAGTTAAACAAAATACACCAGTAATTTAAGCTTAGACTCATTTGAAAACCAATTCCGCGCAAAATAAGTTAAAACCACTTCATGGACGAGTTAGATCACTCAGCAAATCGTGGATATCTAAATAGAGTTTAATTCTGTCGGAGCTCCGAAGCGGTAAAGTAGATTTGTGAATTTGCATCACAAGTCCAATTGAGTTTTTTAAGGAATTGGTGCTTTGAATTTCCTGTTTCCTTTCAGTGGGGATTTTTAAATATTGTTCAAGTTCTGGATGGTGAGAGAAAGTTTTGGGAGCAAACAGATTTTGGATAACTTTGTGAATGAAAAGAATGGTTAAATAGATTTTCGGGAGTGTAATAATTGCAAAGTTTTAATATTTAATTATGGAAGATTTTTCTCAATCATCAACTTTTTTGTTGATAAAAAATGTTTTAAATACTGATTATGAAATGAAGTAGGTAGGTATCAGTGGCGAAGGCACCATATAACACGATTCCTACCGGCTTGCCTTCGGGGATTCGCATTGGATATTTATCACTATTAAAAATACAATAGTATGTAAATAGTGGCTACTATTGTCAATAAATATAGTTACACTACGGGTATTTAATTCACCATAACATTCAAACAACAAAAAAGGTTATTTATACCTTTGTATTACAACAAAAGAGAAATGTTCTAAATTAACCCGGCGCCAAAACGTCATACTCGGGAACTAAAAATTCATACAACAGCGATCCCGTAATGATGTCACTTTAGGTCACGTGGCACCGATTGATATGTACGAGAGCAAGCCGCTGTACAACGGATTATGACAGAGACAGGTATAGAAAAATGCGTCAGCGAGAACGAGATAGAGGAATATTGCATATTTTATTCGTTTTCATCTGTTCAATTTAATTGTATTTAATTCATTACATTCCTATATTAATTTTAGAATGATAGTAAGTATTCTTTATTGATGAGTCAGTAAGTTAAGGCCGACTTCGCTTCGGCTTCTCTTTTAGAAAAATTCACGCCTCGCCGCTGGTAGGTATAGTACGTACATACCATAATATCACCCTAATTGCTAGAAATATTAAAATTATATCTGTTTACCCGTTGTGAGAGATTGCTACATTTTCTTGTAATGTACAATATAATTTTGCGCAAATTTACGCATAATACTTAACAGCCATATGATGTAAGGTGCTTCCTCTGCAGTGTGGCCTTAACAAAAAACCTGCTCATTTTGTCACAAATTTTGCACATGTTGATGAGCAGAAAAATCTGCGTCAAACGTCACTCCGGGCAGTAACGGGTGCGACGGCTGGCACTCAATGTATCCCATTGAGTGTCAGCCATTCACTCATGATTGACATTTGATTGAAAGACAATTTTTTGGTAGCATTTTCGTCCATTTTGCCCAGAATTTGTATGCACTTGAGGAGAATGGTTATGGGGTTACTGTTTTCTTTCTTGACGAAACCCCCTGACATTATTTGTAATTAAAAAGGTTTTATGAATGGTGTATAAATATTTTGCTAGCGAGTATTTTCTAAGATACGTATCTTTTCACTGGTTTTGTTCCATAATTATCATTGTTGTAAACATATAAAATTCCTCCCGTTTGTTTTTGGATCACAATATTTTCGGACGAGATCAGCCTACAATTTGGATTCAATCATTTGATGATTTCCCACCCACAAAAAAAGGCATGGAAAACTACACGTTTTTTGTTTTTCACCGTATTAAGCGTGCAGCCATTGGAAGGGAAAATGTGGAATGGAAAAGTTCTACTTTGTTCAAAAGTTTTTCTCTACCCAGTTTCGTAGTTTCTGCAACTTACGAGTTTTAAAACTGCAGTTATTAATGTAGAACACTTGGTGTTGAATGACTGATTGATTCATTAATTAATCCTAGCTATTGAGTTAGTATCCGGAATTGTATAGGTCGAGTAAAACGTTATTAGAATCATTTCTCTCCGAAAATTCGATATCATATACCGCGTGATTTACATAAAATTTTAATGAAGATCGTGAATTATCAAAAGATCGCCTCTCACTGTATCCAAATTAGTTTTATATAAATGCGAAAGGGAGTATGATAAATGATTTTATTTCTGTAAGTAGGTTTGTACAAACTCTTTTACAAGTCAATAATATTTTTTTGAGCTAGATGAGGTCGGCGTTTCCTATCTGACTACTCTGAGAAGAAAGGCCGAAAAAATTCAGAGGTCATAGTCTCTTTTAAAGTCCAGACATAATATTGGTCACATTATGTGAAGACTATGGTCTTTGGAGGAAAGAACCACACAGATTGAGTGGACCTGTCCAGTCAGTGCACGCATTTGTCACTAATCGTGCGGCTCAACCTAGAACTTGAGAAGCTCAACGATCCGACGAATAATACCAAAGAAAGGACATTTGGGTAGGCCGCAAAAATTACTTAACCTGCCAGATCATAATTACAACATACTTGACAAATAAAGAATGATAGAAAAAAAAAACGTACCCACACAGTCTTCACCTTCACAATGATTAAAACAATATGATACTTTACAAAGTAAATATTCATGTTACGCTTTCACGCTAAAACGGCTGAACGTAATTGGATGTTTTAAATAAGTGGACCTGTGTTAGGTTCCTTTTATCCTATTAGTATGTTCCCATGGAATAATTTTCGACCTCCACGCCACGAACAAAAGCTAGTACCTAATAACAGTTCTAATTTTACCCTCGGAATTTCATCGATTAATTCTGGGTACCCACCTGCTTCCTAAGCAACCGTTGCGGGACTTAAGGTAGAATTAATTTACTTAATATATTAATACTGTTAAACTTACTACCAGATCCGTGAGTATAATAGCTTGAAATAGCTTAATTAACGATGCCGCAGCGAGTACAAACAGCGCTAGGCTAGCAAGTGACGTACGCTCGCGATGGTAAGCTGTTCGTAGAATAATATAAATTAGTTTTGTTTGCAGAAAGGGATTTTTATCAATATAGTTCGGTATTTAAGTGGCAGTACCTAATAGAATTGTTACGTTGATCTGGATAGGTTTTTTTTTTTAATAGAAGAACGACGCGTGTTCTCTCTAAAAATGGAAGAAGTGGTGGGAGACTTTAGCTCAGGACTCAGGGTAAGACAATAAAAACACAGTTGAATTGTGAGCTAAAGTGAGGTAATTACTTGAAAGTATCGTATTTTTATCGAGATCATCATCCATCGACTTCAAACTTTGACAGGCCTGTCACTGTTTGTGCTGCGAAAGTCTCATCCAGTTGTAACCATCGATTTCCCATCCAAACATTTTCCAACGTAAAACTCGAGAGCTTTTAGAAATATCGGATGTCGATTTTAAAACTTCAAACTGTCGGAACTCAAAACCGCGTCACCACATCGTTTGAAGCTGTTGTAAATTTCCAGTTTTCGGAAGTACGGTTATCCGAAAATCACAACCGTTTTCGCCTGTACAAGTGTATGAGCAAGCCACCGAGCAACGTTTCACACGAAGTGCTTTCGTACGCCGTACAGAACAAACGCTCCGCCCGCTGTCTTATCGTTATAATACTAGTTTAAACTAGTTCCAGCCGGTTATACGGGGCAGGGCTGCTACGTTTGGGCATAGTTTTGGTTTATGGGTTTCAGGTTGGAGAAGTTGGTGTGTTTGGCTGAGCTCCGTTGGCTTTGGGCTATTTTGGGTTAGAATGTATGGCGTAATTAGGCTTTAGTTGTCAGGATGGGCCTCGTATGTTGGTTGGTAAATAGCATAATCAGCTTATATTGGTCCCACTGCTAGAAAACAGATCTCCTTTCTGTGCTCTCTCTTTGAGAGGGAGTGGTAGATGTCACGAATCTTCAGATTTTTGGTTCTAGTCTGTACAAGTTTCCTCACGATGTTTGCTTTCAACGTTTTGAGAGCATTAATGATGACACAATTTACACGAAGTAAAGCACGTGTTTAGGTTCAAACCTACGACTTAGGACTCGTAAGTCGCGGCTTTTACTACTGGACCACCATTGCTAAAACAGATTTTATGAAACTCTGTTTCATCAAGATTTTAAATAGTCTTGAGTAATAAGCTACACGAAACTGCTCATATTATTTATCATGTTTCCCTCTGACAGCTCCTTTTGGCAGATGTTGAAATCAATGCCTTAAATATATCTGTATTTAATTATGTGAAAAGTTGATCGCTTATTTGAAGTGTAGCAGGTGACGCTGACAGCCCTAGACGCGAACAGTCAGTCTGCACGGTACATACATTTTCGCCGGCGCCGCGTCGAAGTTTGTTGTTCCTAGTTAATTTTCTTTGTGAAAATTCTCTTCTTAACTTCATGAGTGTTAATCTTTGAGATTGAAGTTTTAAAGTAAATCCTCTTTGTACGTAATAAGTATGAACTTCTGATGTTACTTACGTGATAGTTGTACGAAGAAAAATATAACGGTTTAAGCATTTAAGTTTTAAACAAACTACAGTTTCGCTGCAGGAAATAAACATATTCTTTGTGTAAGTCGGCGTTTGTAGGAAAGTCACGTCTTAGCTCAGTTTTTTAAGACGGTTTAGGGAATATTACGTAAGTAAAGTATACGGAGAATGCAAAGAAAAGTAATAATGAAACTTAACTATCGTTCTTGTAGTTTATTTGTTTCAGAAAATATTGTTATGTTTTGCGCAATTACAATTTTGAGCATGATATTGTTAGCGCTCGTGTTGATTCAGATCACAATTACTGAACTCTAATCTAGATTGAAATATTTAATACGACCAAGTAAACCCTGTTGAAATCCAACATTTGCTCAGATATAAATAGATTTAATTGGTCTCGAGAGCTAAGCTGTAATACGTACCAGAGATCTCCACTCCAAATCTACGTATCAAAGCTATTAACCATTTTAAATATTAGTTCTAGACCTGTGTCAACACAACTAGAAGGTACGACCAGTGGCCACACTTTACCGGCATTAGTAAACATGTCACATGCAATTCAAAAGAGGCTTTCAGTGGAAAAGTTAGGACAGACTCCAGTAGGTAAATACCTACTCTTTCGGACATTTTCGTTTGAGTCCAAAAGAAACTTTCTAGTTTTTCGTTTGGAAAGTTAGTCTGTGGGCTGGGTCGTCGGTTCTTTTTGTTGTTTTGGATACGACTAATGCCTGACTTGGCAGTCATTAGGGAATTTCGTATTTCATTGGATGTTTTGCTTGATTGTAACTTGGTAACAATTTGTTGTAGTGTTAGTAATATCCTCAGGGAATAATTTTGTCAGATCAAATAAATTGATGATGTGTATTTGTGAAATTTTATTTTATTGTTTTAGGAGTTCACTTATACTGCTGAAGGAAAGTCATATGTATTTATCTTTTGGAATTTTTATTCAATTTATTTTAGATTTAGAATAAAATTATTAGTGAGATTGCCTGGTTGTAGTCAAAATTTATTAATTTCATCTTAAATTTCATCTCAAATACTTGAATGAAACATTGGACCGAAAAAGTATCCTTAACAATTACAAATTCTTTATCATTGCATTGTCGTGTAGCGTGAACCGGATAACCGGATTACGGTGGCACCTGACTGCGTAACGAAGGCGACTGAGCGGATAGTACTAACATAGTTATACAAAGTCACGAGCGAGTGTTTCGTGAGTTACTGCAACCGGCAGATAAGAATTGGATGGAACTAGATACTTTTTATGAAGCATATTATTTGCAGCTTTCTTTAAACCATGACGACTTTGTAAGATCTGTTAATGATTGTAGTAGTAATACTTGACAAACCTTTTATTTTCCATGAGTATTGATCACCACACTTGCTCAAGTGCGGAACGGCAACATTAGACTTAAATGAGTCATTCATGGAAGTCTGATGTTAGGTATCAATCTAAGGCGGAGTGCCTGTACCTTTTCTTTCTTTAAATTTCAAGAAAGAAAAAGTATATATTGCGATTCGCACAGGAAATTAAATACTAAACTATACACATACACAAAATATTAAAAAAAAACAATAAATTTCTAGAAATCTATTACTAATATTATAAAGCTGAAGAGTTTGTTTGTTCGTTTGGTTGAACGCGCTAATCTCAGGCACTACTAGTCCGAATTGAAAAAATATTTTTGTGTTGGGTAGCCTATTTATTGAGGAAGGCTATATAACATCACGCTACACTCAAAAGGAGCGGAGCAGCAACGAATAATGGACGAAACCTGGCAGGCAATTCGATGCGACGGGAAGGGTCAGGGGAGCAAAAATTTGACGTGGACGCAGGCAGAAGCAAGTTAAAAATAAATATAAAAACAGAAAGTCCTGTATGAGACCAAACGGTTCCAGTCTCAGCATTATGCTGCGACATTTAAAAAAGTGACGCAGCGCTGGTATTTAGACAGGGCCCAGTGTGATATCTAGTTCCCCCGACCCACCTTGTCGTATTGCAGCGCCTGCCCTCGCAATTTTTTCGTTTTAGTTTATCGTTCCTTCTAACTATTGTTTATTCTGCTATCATTATAAAGGCGGTTTTGCTAGCCACATGAGAGCCCATGATAGACGCCAGTAGGTTAGTAATGAAACGGTCGCCGTAGCCGAAAACGGCATGGAAGGATTATTATTATTATAAAGGGTGTATGTGTCGCATGTAAAAAAAATCTGCACCGTTACCACAGATGCTGTTTGCGGTTACGGTGTAAACTAAGTACTTGCTACACTATTAATGCGATAGTATTGTATCAAACTCCAAGTGTTGGACTGCAAACTTCGCTGCCGTGTATTTAAATACTGAAAATCCTACAACGTTAGGCAAACTAACGCACGTACCTCTACCGTGCTCCTTCATAATGAACTTCCTCAGAAGCATCGGGAGTCTAAGAAACTTAATCTTATTTGTATGGAAAATCTTATTCAAATACTATACTGCCACGTGTATAGTTTTCAGAGTAAACTTTGAAAACTATACTCGTGGCAGTAATGTTTGCTGTCTCTGCTGTGAATTTTGAATTCTTCGTAACTTTGCTTCTCTCTGCAGTTTACAAAGGATTGACCAAAACAATTGGTAAATGGTACCCAATCACAGAACATTTCGCTTTGTCCTGCTGCCTCATTGACTAGCCGTAGCTGCGGCTGACAGTCAATCTTGTTTGAAGTTTAGATCGTCTAGCTTGAATGCTTGGATGCTTGGAAATGTACTATCGACCAAACTTCCGCATGCTGACCTTTAAGGCGATAATCGCATAGCACGGCTCTCGACTCGATCACCGTATGCATGCGTTTTGACCAATAGGAAGCGAATTTTAGTTGTGTTCGTCGTAATACAATGATGTGTAGAAGTGGACACTCACACTAGTGTGCAGAGGCGCACATTAGTAACCTGTTTCCCTCGTTTTGTGAAATGTTTTTTCAATGGTCACAAATTCTAATTGTCGTTTCGGTTTCAAACTATAATATGGCCCGCGTGAGGTCTTTTATAAATCATTGTTGACAAGAAGTTATTTCGTACTCATTATAATATATTATGTTTGATTTAGAAAATGTGTTATTGGTATTATTTAATTAGTATAAACCTTCCACAAAAATGTATATTTCGTACTAAGATAATACGTAAACAACTACTAGTGACTCGCCCGAGCTTTGCACGGGTGTTATAAATCACTGAAACGTTCGGTTTTTCGCAAATATAATATAAATACCTATACAGCTAAATCTCTATGAGCTCTGTGTGTTGGTAAAATCCCACGAAAATCAGTACAGCAGTTTTTGATACGCGGCGCGGTGGGTCGCGGGCGACTGTTTTATTATATGTAGGTAAGGATAAAAAAAATATCCACCTGAACATTCCTTTCTTACAGAGCATTTAATACTGGAGAATTGAACACAGATATTGGCTAATAAGATCCACATTTTTAGTTTATATTAACTCAATAAAAAACTGTTTAGAATTATTTTATGAGCACGCTTTCATTAGTTTTATCTGTAACTAACTCTAATATAAAATACTAGCTTCTGCCCGCGACTTCATCCGCGTTAAATTTCTTGTACCCCCGACCCTTCCCGTCGCTTCGAATCGCCTACCCGTGCGATTTTCCCCGTTTTTGCAACATATTTCATTACTGCTCCACTCCTCTTAGTTGTAGCGTGATGTTATATAGCCTTCCTCGATAAATAGGCTACCCAACACAACAAGGTTTTTTCAATTCGGACCAGTAGCTCCTGAGATTAGCGCGTTCAATCAAACAAACAAACAAACAAACGAACTCTTCAGCTTTATAATATTTAGTATAGATTGGAAATCCTACCTCTATGGGTAGTAAAGTGTTTTTTAGTTTTTTAAATTATTATTTATTTTACGTGGTTATTAAATATTTTCTTCTAGGTATATGTATAGTAAGAGATTTTTGTTTGAAAGTTACTCTTAGTGTGATATATGCACTAGTTACTTGTGGGTTCTATAAAATTCACTTAGGATTTCCCTTTTTTTCAGAAAAAAACAACAACAATTTAAATTATAATTTATTTTATTTTTATGCATTTTACCAAGGTTGTCCAAAAAAAACATTACAGATAGGTATATATTGAAAAATTTACATGGAAAGAAAGAAATAAAAACTGTTTATTTACACGAAAATGACGCACATTACATAAGAAAACTTGGAAACAAAAGCAAAATCAAAACAAGTTGGTATTATGTCTAAAAAACTAAAAACAAAAAAAATACCCGAAATAAGAAATATGCGCCATTACCGCGCGAAATAGCATTAATAGCTAGCTCATTTAACATATTCGTCTTGTCAGGCAATCAGCCTAATAATAGATTCTTCATATTAGGTAATAATAAATAATACAACAATATTTTTACCTAATTATTAACATAATAAATATATATTTTAAAAAATTATACATATCTTTTATTAATTATTACACACACGTTATTTTATTAATTATTACACACCATCTAATATTATACATAACACCTACTTTATTTATCAAATACTAGCTGTCTCGCGCGGTTTCCACGCGTCTTTGGTTATTGCTCCCTGATAAGCGTGATAACGTGTTCCAGAAATGCGTGGCTTATTTGCATATCATACTATACTGAGTTTTGATGTTTCTTTGCCTCATCCATTATTTCGATATATTTCATAAAGTTATCGAAAACTTAATATACCTGGTTTATTTTGATATATATGTGTATAGACGTAGTGTGTATGTGTTAAATATGAGCAGGCATTTATGGAACACGTTGTTTATAATATTTTTCCTAAGTCTGGCTATCATACAAAAATAATTACTATATTATATATATCATATACAATAACACCGGTAGTTCGAGACATTAGCGCGATTAAACAAACAAATATTCAGATTTACTATATTATTAGTACACATTTGTTTATATTGATTATACAGGACGAATTTAAAATAACTGGCACAATTATAATAAAATTATTAAAGAATTCGAATAATACCTGTTAGAATGATTGAAATAATCTTATACCTTTAAACGAGCAATTCTTGTATATATATATATATAATCTGAATCTCGGAAACTGCTCCAACGATTTTCATGAAATTTAGTATA
This sequence comes from Aporophyla lueneburgensis, assembly GCA_932294355.1. NCBI lineage: Eukaryota > Metazoa > Arthropoda > Insecta > Lepidoptera > Noctuidae > Aporophyla > Aporophyla lueneburgensis. Next base: position 31,824,887 of record OW028740.1, read on the forward strand.
CAGAGGGTTTCGGGGGCGATAAATCGATCTAGCTAAGATTAATTTTTATAAAATGTCGTTTTATTCGTGTTTTCAATGACCAACTTTATCGACAATCAACTTGAACATAAACTTATTATTTTAAACACAATTTACCAAAAACACCGAGCAAAGCTCGGTCATCCAGATATTATACTATAATAAAGGGTGTAAAAAAACACATCAAAGTGACACCACCGTGAAATTTAAATGATTTTTTCCTGCAATGATATGATATCATCTTGGGAGTAAAATCCATGTAAAAAAATAAATTGAAATGGGATTTAAAAAAAAAAAACTCAAAACTGATCTCTCTCGAACCAAATAATATTCTAATGAAGATTTTTTATTATTTTTGGAAACAAAAACATCTTTAGTACTACTTCTGAGGGCAAATCATTCTGCCGCGGAGAAACAACCATTAAAATTTCAGAGTGTATAATATAATTTTTTATATAGGCTGGTCTGAATAGTGACGTCATAATAAAAATTGCAAAAATATATTGCGTAAAAAATCGCATACTAGAAAGTAAAGTTTTTTTAAAGTGGATCTCATACCAATTTCAAAAGATTAAAAAAAAAAATATTTTAACTGGAAAACTATCAAGGATCGCGAATCAATATTTTTTTAATGTCACTATATGGGCTACCTGAATGTTAAAATTAAATTATAAATTACTAGCTTTTGCCAGCGGCTTCGCCCGCGTGGAGGTCGGAAATTATCCCGCGGGAACATACTACCGGGATTAAAGTCTAAGTAGCCTATGTCCTTTCTCAGGCTCCAAACTATCTGTGTACCAAATTTCATTAAATTGGTTCAGTAGTCTTAGCAGGAAAGCGAGACAGACAGACAGAGTTGCTTTTGCATTTATAATATTAGTGTGGAAGTGTGGATTAAAAAACTAATATTTTGTCGCTGCTCCTCCCGCATCTATAACTGCATCGCACCGGCTACACATGGACCTAACCAGGACTTCACACAAATTTGAACCCCTTAATGTATCCCAAGCTTGTTCGCAATGGGTGACAAGTGCTTCCTTGGTTCTTTCTGCCCTATTATCCCATTTCTGGACCATAAAACTCCATAAATTTTCAATGGGGTTTAAGTCTGGCGATCGGGAGGGCCATGGCATTGTTTTAATTTGTGGTTGCTCTCGCAACCACTTTCGAATAACTAGCGCACGGTGTATCGGGCAATTATCTTGGAAAAAATTAAATTCTGGCACCTCCATTTCTGGATACACCGTGCGCACAGTCGGTAACATAATATGTTCAAGCACATCTTTATATGTGTGGCCATTTGCCCTCCCCGGTATGAAAGCAAGCTCGCCTGGTCCAGCAGCACTCATCCAGCCCCACATATTCACGACAGCTCGTCCTGATTCTGCATTTGGGATAACATTTCGAGGTTCGTATCTCGTGTTATCTATACGCCATAAATTCCGACAACCTTGTTGGCTAGACCTAAAGCACTTTTCATCGGAAAATATGGCGTAAGAAAAATCGAAGTCTCTGTAGTCCCGAGCGAATCGTACGCGAGCAGCTTTTTGTTCCTCAGACAATTTTTTTTTTTTTTGCAGGCCGTCTGTGATGGACACCAGCTTTATGTAATTCGTTCCGAATAGTTTGCATTGAAACGTCAAATTCTTGTGCAAAATTGCGAGTAGGGGTAAATGGGCTTTCTTCAAATGTGGCTATCATATTGGCCAACTGCCCTTTGTTTATAGCCCGAGGTCGAGGTGCACGAACGCGCTGTGTTAGATTTTCTCCTTCTTCATATCTACGCACCCAACGGCGCACCGTGGTTCTCTGTAAAAAAAGTAACAATTAGGTTTTTGATCATTTTTTTTTGTGATAAATGGAAAGATAATATATAAATTTTATGGCAAAACTATTTTTTTAAATTTTATTTTCACATTAGTTCTAAAGTTATTTCAAAATAAAAATTTGCTTTTGAATCCAGTACCGAAAACACCCAAATAAACACGAGCACGTGTGACGTCATAATGTTTAGCTGCCCGATAAAGTAACTAAACATTATGACATCACAACTATGGTGCGCCGTTTTTGCATTAAATATCAATATTATTAATAACTAGCTTTTGCCCGCGGTTTCACCCGCGTGGATGTCGGAAATTAACGCAGGTATTTTTTTTTACTAAAAGAATTTTTCTAAAATAAAAGTAGCTTAAGTTATTCTTTGTAACATCAGCTATCTGCCAGTGAAAGTCCCGTCAAAATCAGTCCAGCCATTTCAGAGATTAGCCGGAACAAACAGACAGACAGACAGACAGACCAACAGACAGACAGACAAAAATTGTAAAAAAAAATTGTTTTGGTATATGTATACATCCACAACATCCACTTTTTACTAAGTGTATATGAATGTGTATACATCCATATACACTTAGTAAAAAGTGGTTATCTTAATATTACAAACAGGCACTCCAATTTTATTTATTTGTATAGATGTATAGATAAAGTTTTAAAATACATAAAACAATTTTTTTTTTTCAAATTCCCAATTAGCATCGAATTGTCACATAATATAGGAAATAAACAATACATTACTAGCAGTGTGCAAATGGATTAAGTTAATAACAAATAAACCCTAAGTTTTTAAATATCTATTTTATCTGTATTTTATATGGGTAGTAGACCACAAACAGATATTTAACAATGGCATTGAAGTAAATTCCAACATTGTGTAAAACTTTGCCAAGTAAAGGCCCTAGGGGTATAAGCATAGTGAATTTGCCCTTGAAAGATATTGGCACGATACTTAGAGGATTTTTAGGTATCAACAAGATAATAAGATCCTGAAAGTTCCAGATCTCTAACCCATTTGGTTTTTGAGAAAAAGAAAAAAAAAGAAAAATCTGACAAGGCTTTTCATACAATGAGAAGTCCACTTTGACTGGAAATGCTCGATTTGTCGCTTTGTGATATTTATAATATTTTAGTTGATATTCACTGATATTTTAAGATTTAACTTTTGGTTTAGACATGTCTACTTCAAATAAGAATAAAAGACATAAACGAGCGACACAAATAAAGATGCAGGCTTAAAATACGTAAAGTAAATATTTGCACAAAAAATGGTTTTTATTTTTTTGCAATATGGCGTACCTTTTTTTTAAATCTTAAAAGCATGTAAGTCTATAGAAAAATAAATGGGAAATTAGAAAAAAATAGTTTCATGATTGTGCCAGAATTGTATCATAGTTAAAAATCAAAATTAAAACAACAGTGCATTTTTTTTCAAGGTTCTTATCAACCTTTAAAGGTGTTAATTTTTTTCCTAGAAGCTACTATTAGCCTCCAAAACATATCCAAAATTCAAATTAATCGATTCACACGTTCTTGAGAAAATTATTTTTTTCTGATTTTGTCAGATTTTTCTTTTTTTTTTCTTTTTCTCAAAAACAAAATGGGTTAGAGATCTGAAACTTTCAGGATCTTATTATCTTGTTGATACCTAAAAATTCTCTAAGTATCGTGCCAATACCTTTCAAGGGCAAATTCACTATGCTTATACCCCTAGGGCCTTTGTGCATTATTGTTTACGACTTAAGTGCGGTAACTAAATTTCAAAATGCAGTGATGACTTAAAATGAAGGGCCATTGTTTAGGTGTTGAAAGATTTGCTATCGGGTCATAAAATGTCCAAACAATATCTTTGAACGCGCCGATATTAAAAAAAGAAAGGAAAAAACAAACCTCTTTTTAAATTAATATTTTAAATATGTAAACGTAATTTCTTATTTAATTTTTGCAAAATTCTAAGTTATGTATTTTAATAATATTTATCGTAAATTAGCAATCTACTTCGACTTCACACGGGTCTTACAAATATCTAAAATTCTCGGCTTTGCTCTATAATAATTTGCATGCAATTAACACTTCCAAAAAAAATATCTCTTAATGAGAGTGAGAACCCATATCTAAATCCGTTGCATCGTTTAGAAAAAATTGCGGAGAATCAGATAGACAGTCAGAAAGAGCGACTTTGCTTATATTACGAGGATTTAGAGACTCGAGGTAGATTTTAAACATGAAATATGTTTGCAGTCAGCAATCATTAATATTTTGTGTATTTCTTTTACACAGAAACTCAAAATAATACACGTTTTCGTTAAAATAAAATTTCTAATAACAACAACAAAAATACGAAATATAAAAATACATGTAGGTTTTTAAATATAATATGAATTATTAAAAATTTGTTTGTAACCTACGATTTAATCTATTAAACTCTGTTGTTGGGCCGAAGAATTATAATTAAAAATAGAATAAAAAATAAAAAATAACTTACTTGTAAATTTAATCCAGGGCAATTTGGGATATATTCAATCCTTGTCTATGAAAGACAACGATTTCATTTATTTCTTCCTGATTGAGGTTTCGGGTTGTCATCGTTAGTGACAAAATACAGCCCACAGGTATTCACAACACACAGTCCAGGATACGAGCAAGGGTCAAAAAGAGTTCCACGATCACAGTCCGGTATACAAAGCAAAGGTCACAGTTGGGCAGGCAATCAGTCCGATAGAAATAAACAGGTCGTAAAATAAAATTGTGAAATAAAATGAAAACAGGAAGCGTGAACAATTAGCGAGATGCAAATTTGACACTGGCTAATGTTTGTTGATATTTTTTTCCGCACGCACTGACTGCACTCACACGAATATGTGTTGTCTCTAATTGGGTGGAGCAAGGAAGGGGCGGGGTTTGTCACTATCTGCGCTTCCGCAGGACTATTTTCTTAACTGAGCATGCTTAAGTTTTGCCGATAGTACCTACTATCAATTTTGATTACGTTTGCAGACCATTCTGTAGACGTTGTTTAAGTGAAATGGGAAAATTCACTTATTTACATGTCTAGCAATGGCCGCCATGGAAAATGTATTTAAATAACAAACATAATTGTGACAATTATATTAAGCGTTGATTTCTGTTATCATAGTGATATTTGCCTAATAAGGCAAAATCCCTCAAAAACTTAGTTCTTTATAATCCTTTTTCAACTTTGTTTTTGAATGCTTACTATTATGTTAAGAGGGGTAATAAGTTAATGAAAACATGAAATTAATACCTTTCTTAACGAAACATACACTTACATAACATCACGCCTTGTTTCCCCAAAGGGTTGGGTAGATAGGTACCTAAAGAACACCCACATTTCGCCTGTTGTTGTTGTTTATAGACTAAAAAATAAATATTCTCGTTACAATATCTACACCAACAACAACTAAACACGTCCTTAAAAGAGCAAACCTTACCTCTATATTCTTTCAAGTTAACAGCTAAGCAAACAACCACGGCACCATCACCAAAAAACAAAAGAAAATCTGCTAAAACTGTCCAACAACAGCTACTAACCGAAAGAACCTGTAAAAGCACATACCAATCTAGGAAAATGTGTCCTTATGCGAGTCCAGGCCACACGATGCCCGTTAGTGAAGCAAACAAGAAAACCACATCAGAATTTCAAATGCCCCTTGATCCTCGGCTTTGATGCGGCGAAAAGAATTTGGCTAAACGCGTTCGTCGAGTAGAATGGTCTTAAATGTGGATTTATGGGCGAGATAAAATTGTTTTTGAAGATGTTTTTCATCGCTGCTTTCTTCTTGAATGGACCGTGCATTTTATTATTATGTTTTGTTTTTATTTCATATACTGTTAATAGGTTCATATTCGGATGGTAGTTCGTTCTTGACGATATATACTTTTCAATGTGCTTAAGAAATAAATCCAGCTCATCCAGCGAGGCATTCCATCTATTCTTCTATGCATAATCATGGCAGTGATCATTTTAGGAAAATGATAATTACATATTTAATACTTAGAAACTTTGTTTAGATACTTTCAATACGAGGAAGTAATTACTACTAATAATCGCCCAATGGTCAAATTACGACCACATTTTATTTTAAACCTTAATGTATTTCTAATGCATTATTAAATACAAAAATATTAGCTTTTTGCACTCCTTCCCCACATAAACTTTAACTTTTTCAAATTATTCTCTTCTGTCCGCGTAAGTCTCGTAAAAACGGGTACAAAGTTTTTACTTCACTTATTAATATATAAATACTCAACCTTTTCAGATCTTTGCTTCAGTGAACCCCTACAAATTCACGCCTTTCAATCAAGAACTAATCTTTTCCAACCCACGCACCAGTCTTTTAAAAATAAACCCGACATGATCTTAAAGCGCCTTGTAAATACAAAAAAAGAACCCACATTGTAATACAAAGGTAAATGCTATAACTGAATATTACTGAAGCAATAAGCAATTTATTTTTATTTTACGTTCAGACAGGCTGGCCATACAGGTTCCGTTTTTATCAAAAAATAAGGTGCCTGCCTTTATACTAAAGCTTATGTTTTTGGGTTCTCAGAGCTTGTGGAATGTAAAGTGGGCGATGGAGCTTTTACTGGTATTTTTTCGTGTAGAGACTATCGTCCACGATGCTACTCAAAAGTAACGAACGTGTTACAAACTCAATTCACCGTTTAGGAGCCAGAATATCGCAGCAATAGTATTTCAATGGCCAATAGGTTTTAGGGCCCGATCACATGCACCAGGACTACACCATATCGCAACAACAGAATGTGGGCAAGCAGCGTAAGTGGCAGTGTACAGGGTACATTGCTCGTTGATCATACGGCAGATAGGCCTGAAAGGTTCTGGAGGGGTGAATGCGTACTGACAAGGTGGACCCATGACCTGGTAAAGGCTGCAGGAATCCACTGACTGCGAGAAGCACATAACCATTTGACGTCTTTCAGCTGATATAATGAACATAATACAGTTGCGTTTTCGCTAGTAGTTACGTTTTGGTTACGATGTGGCTAGTATTAGCAGACAGACAGATCATTTGGCCGGCCGCTAGTCCGTGGTCTTGCTGGTGATTGCACTTTTACTGCGACATGGCCATCATGTGGTAGATATCGCCCACCGGTTGATTTTGACGGTCAAATGTGGTCCGTGTATTGAAAATATTTATTTTCATACAAATTAGCGGTCCACATGTTGTCGTTGAGGTGTGGTTGTGGTACGTGCGATCGGTATTCTTTAAAGCTAAGAAGTTATGACCTGACAACAATTTGTATTTAAACACTTTGCTGTAGACTGTTACATAATGAATGTGGGAGCTGCTGAAGATAAAGCATGAAGTCAAAATAGTATTAAAAATATTTTCTTACGTAATTCTCCTACATTTTGTCATTGCTCACATTACTTTCTCTAGCAAATTCTCGAGACAAACGTCAAAGACATTCCCAACTTCAAAAACATTTCAGTTACAGACAAATAACTTCTTCAGTAAGTATAGAAAACATTTACTTTGCATAAAGAATCCGTTCACCCAGACGAGACCTTTAAAAATAATGTCTCCAAAAACAAGTAGTTTTACGCAGTGTCACATTTGAAATTCAGATGCGATATCTAATTTGTTCTGTCGTTGAATAAGCTCCGGGGTTCCGCATAGTTTGGACAATAGAGCGACGTTTGATTTGAATTAAAACGCTTGAATACGTGCCGGAGCGAGAACCTAGGGTCTAGGGTTTCAAATTAAATGCAGTTTCGTGGAATGGAAAATGGTTTGTTATAATGTTTATTACTGTGTCTTACTCGATGTTGCTTTTGTTTTGTGTCTTTTGTGTTTCAGTTTCATCTCTGAAAAATGATACCAATTTCGACAATGACAGTTTTATAATACCTAAAATCATAACATTTTAGCTATTATGAAACGAATAGTGTTAAAATATCCAATTATGAAAAGGCTCTGAGAAACCTTGAACAATATGTTGAACCAATTAAATCAAACTTTGACTACTGATATACAACGTTCTATAAAACATTTTAATTGTATAACATGTTCCGAAATTAACCCACCCACACTACACCTAATTAGAATAACAAAATAAATTCACAAACACAGATTTCTTACCAATATGTTATTTTTACTGCCTCGTTGGTCTAGTGGTAGCAAACGCTACTGCTGAGCTCGAGGTCCTGGGTTCGATTCCCAGGTCGGGCAAAGTGTTATTGGGTTTTTCTATCTAGAATTTCTCAGTAGCAGCCCGGAGTCTGGATTTGTGCCCGGTTGATGGCAATAGGCTCGCTCTCTAAAACATGGGACTTAAACATAACAGGCGAAATGTGGGTGTACTATAGGTACACCTCTGCCCAACCCTTCGGGGAAACAAGGCGTGATGTTATGTTATTTTTATTATAAGCCCATGTTATCCCACTGCAGGCCAAATGCGTCCATTTCGTCTTCCCACTTTTCCTAGTCTACTGCGATTGTGGGCCAATCCTATAGGAAGGAGTCCAGACATCCCGCCATCTCTTTCTCGTCCTGGCAAGTAGTTATTTGTCACCTGAGATTTAGGATCCACTGAGTAGTGGTTTTTGCGTATTTCTGCTTCCACATGCGATTGATGTGGCAGGTCCGGTATGTTTAAACATTGTTTGTTTCATTAATTAAATGTACTGACTGTTAGAGAAAATTATGGTCGCATTACAAATCAACTAGGTCTAGCATAGGAGTAAATACTTCGTCTATTTTGATTTGTTTTGACTGCACAGCGAATATATGACTGTGAGTTACCTAGTTTACCTAGTTTAAATTGCTTTAAGTATGAAGGATTACCTACTTTTATTTAAAAAAATCTGAACTCGATTCTGAACAAACTGCTTTCACAATATTCAACAATTCATACACGCTGTATACTTCTACAAAGACGGCATTTTCCATTCTCCAGAAATTATCCTGTTTTGTTTTTGCCAAGCCAAACAAAAACAAAACAACACCATACCTCTTCTCCATTTAAAAATGGCGTCTCCCTCGAATACCTCACCCCGCCTTAACCAGCATACAAAAGCCACTTGGAAACAGACGCAACATAAATTACAGTATTTCTAGTTGTTCTGTGACCGCGATTATTTCGGTTTTGAAAGCGGTTGGCGCGTTAATTTCACAACGCTTCTAATTACATGTTGCAATTGCAGCCAGGGTTGGTCGGCTGTAATTAGTAGATTTTATATTCATTGGTTATGAAAAAGTGATAATTAAATAACATAAGAGATATAGATACATCTAAAACAAACAGATCAAGGATAGTACATTAGTAAATATGAAAGCCAATTACAGGTCCCCACTTATTACAAATACATAGATAAATTCTGAGGACATTCACACCAAGTTACTACAATATAATTCTGCAATGGATGTCTTACGGCTGAAATGATGTTGTACTATGTTGCTTCCACTGAATGACAACCATCATAACAAAATGAACTTGAATGAAGTTACGGCTTAAGTACTTCCTGGCTGACGACATACTATTTAGGAACGGATCTATACTGTACTGTTTACAAAGCTTGTTTAAATGTCTGTATAATAATTCAAAAATGAGAAAACAGATTGGACTATACTTTTGACTATCAGAAAAATCTCCCTGCATACTTATTACAGGCAAGTTTACAAAATATGTATTTCAGTGCTTTCAAACTGATATAAAACGCTTTGAAAAATATTGTTGTTTCGACTTTACTTCAAGAGTTCGAGTTTGTTTCAAAGACTTTACCATCATTATTTACCACGATTGTCAGACAAAAGATGCAGACTACGTAGAACTAATGTCTATCATTTTTATTGAAAACTTTTTTGTTTATTAAAACTGAATTTGAAACAACAATCAAGATGATTTAGACTCTATCATTCGTTGGATAACATCGAAAATTCAGCATTCAAAATTATTTTCCTGAAGCCTGTGTTACCCTGAGGCCCTAGTAAATGTGACATTCGATTAGTGATAACGATGATGGAAACCTCAAAAATATATTGGATTGACATAAACTTGAATATGCCAGTCCTGTCAAAAGTTTTTTTTTTTTATACTAATCGCGTCTAAAGCGATCGCCACTCGTCTCCCAGAAATGTATTTTCTTGTTTGATAAAACACTTTTTTCTTTGTTATTAAATTTATATTTCAAGGTGAAAGCGTTAAAAGCAGCAAGTACAAATTCTTATTAAGAGTTAGCCTCAAATGTCAGGATTTCATGAAATAGTCATTTAATGGTCAATATGAACTAGAGTTGTAGTGATGATTTTATGCCTAAACTGTCATCTCATACCTATTAACACTGTAGAACCATTGTAAATGCTAATTATTTTTAAAATAGTAACCATGGAGTTTTTGCCAGGCCTTCTCCATAGTAATCAACAAATTGGAACCTTGCACCTAGCTTCTGTTCACCATATGTGAATTAAAATATATTGTTTTTATTTTATTTTTTTATTGCATCAATGTATAAATACATATTTGTATCACGGTCGCAGAACATATTTTAATCGACCTGCAAATTGCATAAAACTGATGAGAAAATATATGATTATAAAAAATCGTAAGTTTAATTTTTTTAGTTAAATTATAATTATAAAAATTTAGATCGCAGCCCTAACCACGAGCACGTCCCGTACATTCAGTTGTCGGGAGCACGGCCGCCGCCGCGCCGCCATGATATTCTGTTCTACATACTTCTTCTGTTTATTTACCTTTGATTGTTCAGCCCGCACCCATTTTAATGGCACGTATGAATTTAAGTGTTTCCTGCTAATGTTTGATGATGAGAGTTATTATTAGCTGGATTGGTTTATTAGATGGAGGGCTTTTGTTTGGTTTTATCGTTTAGAGATGGGCTTCGATTTATTATAAGTTCAGTGTTAGTATGTGTCATCGTAAGAGTACTAGCAGTTTATAACATCATCACTGCTATCAAAACGGTAAAGAAAAAAGATCGCGAGAAAATTCTTAGATTCAAAAATTCAAGTCAAAATTTTAAGACATGTGACATCCGCCATCTGATCCCACGTGGTAGATAACTACCCACTCCCTCTCATAGAGATTAGGCCTGTATCTCAACAGTGGGAACATCATACGCTGTTTATGCTTTTGTTAAGAGCAGTGGTGTCCCAGTGGTAACGATCGCGACTAATGTATTGTGTAGGTCGTAGCTTGTAACTTTACCAGGCACTTTACTTTGTGAAAATATATTCATCACTAACGCGCTCAAAACGGTGAAGAAAAGTATCATGAGGAAATAGGTATATCCTAAAACCAAACATTCGAAGGCATGTGACATCCGCCAAACCATACTGGGCCCGTGTGATACTGGATCATGCATGACCTACTCTCCCTCAGATAGTCATTAGATTACAAATGAATACATATGTACCTACGTTAACTATGTAAACTCAGAATATGAATTTCAATTTTCACCGATATAAACATCTGGTTTTACTAGGCACATAGTAAAAGGTACAGTAGGTAACTAGGTACCGTTTTATAAAAGAATAATTAGCAACATTTAGCTCCTATTCTCTCGTTCAGTAAATACACAGACGATTTTGCGAAATCAAAACCTTCTCGATAAACACTGTATTGATGCAGTTTCAAGGATGCCATACACAGCGCTCGGAAAAGAAAAAAGATATTGAAAACTGAAAACTCCCTCACATTGAAGAAATAATAAGATCACAGTTACAGATTTTTTTTATTTTGTATAGTATTCAGCGGACTAAGTGAATCAGAAGGTGAATTGGTAAGGTTGTGCAATCAAACTGTGACCTTCCTCAGAGTAGTCATTTTGGAAACACCGACCTCATCTAATTTAAAAAATATTTAATTACATGTAAAAGTGTTTGTACAAACCTACTTACAGAAATAATAGTAATAGAAATAAAATCATTTATCAAAACATACTAATAAGGCATAATTTTGAAAATCTCGCAGATAAAGTACACTTTCTCCATTGGATATAATATTGAGATAAGAATAATAAACGGTTTAATTTAGTTTTTAATTGAATTCATTCGATTGTAACATGTCCAACAAAAAGAAAGGCTGGCAGGGACATCGACGCACATCCATGAATTCAGTACATTATTCTAAATCTCTCTGCGTTGAAATTTAACGTTGGCCATTTAAATAAAAATAGTTGTCCTATAGGGCAACTGACATTTTGACTACAGGTTACAGTTTGCCTGATCTTTCTCCGGTCGTGTCAAATTGCCGTCCCATCGGACTATGGAAGTGACGGAAGAGTGAGTGTCTATGTATCTGCACACACACTTGTACCACGGTAAAGATATCTATACAGTATTCTACCTTCATGCAAACGCTCGGAAAGCAAGTCATACCTACGTGCCTCGAGTCTGGTAAGCTCCGAGTAAATGAGCAGTCGCGTACGCACCGCTTTGACAAACGGATAGCGGGCGGTGTTATTGATGGTTTTGTTTGTAAGCAGTTAGCGTGCGATTTGTGAATATTTAATAATAATCTGTGCAAGATGATTACTTAATGTGGCTAATAGAACTTATCTATCTATACTTATATATTTATATTACTGCCACTTACCGCAGGCAACTGAAATTAATTTAACACCTGCATCAGCCTTGCAAATTACCATCTCAAATTTCACCATCATTGGTATCTATCGGTCTCCGTCGAATATATCCACAGACATTTTTATTAATTCGCTTGAACAATATCTTCTAAGTATTCACACGCATAGAAACACTATTATTACTGGAGACATAAATATTAACTTAATAGGAAAGCCGTCAGAATCAGCACAAATAAGAACTGGCAGATTGACCTATTTGAATACGACGGCTATACATGGTTTCCTCCCAGGACATTGTTTGCCTACTAGGGAAGAGAATTGCCTCGATCACATGCTCCTTAAATTAGACAAATTAAAAAACTCGGCCTTCGTGGCAGTCCTAAATACGTCTGTTACGGATCATGCAATGGTGTTATTAAATATAACCCACACACACCGAAGCAGGCCTTGTGTCAAACATAAAACAATTACAAACTGGGAGAATGCCTATAAGCATCTTTTAGACATAGATATATCTTTTCTTAGTGCACATAGAGACCCTAACGCTCTAGCTAATGCGTTGATTGACGTGATTAGGACATCTCTCCCCCAAAATACTAGAGTTGTCTCAGTATCTAACTCCAAGCGAACCTTGAAGCCCTGGATATCTGTGGGGGCCCTAAGATGTTTAAGGTTCAGAAATAAATTATAGTTACAGAAGCGGAAAGACCCTTTTAACATAATCTTGAACATAACTTACCGGCGTTTTCGCACATATTGTACTAATCTAATTAAGAAACTTAAACGACATTATTATAAAAATCAAATTTCAAATTCTTTAAAAAATCCTAAACTACTCTGGCGTAAAATTAATGACATCACCAATTATAAAAAACCCAAGGTGTCTAGTACTCACCTACTGCATATCACACCACATCCCCTCGACTCATTAAACCGAGTAAACCAGTTCTTCGTAACCATTGGAAAAACACTTGCGGAAGAAATATTAACCCTAACTGGACAAGTATCTATCCCTGTCACTAACTTAACTTCAGTCTCTCAAATTAGTTCGTTCGTGTTGCTGGAGACCGATCCGGCAGAAGTAGACAGTATACTTGGGTCGCTTGACTCAGGATGTGCTTCGGGATGGGATCACATACCTGTGGGGTTCCTTAAATTATCTCGAGAACTTGTTGTTCCTCTTATCAGCCAGTTAACTAATCGGTGTTTCGAAACGGGCATATTTCCTGACGCTCTAAAACGGTCTATTCTCACGCCTGTGCACAAGGATGGGGACAAGAGCGATGTCAACAACTATAGACCAATATCTGTGTTATCATCCCTTTCGAAAATAATAGAAAAAATATTAAATAAAAGACTCGTAAGTTATTTAAACAAATACAACATTTTATCCGATTCACAATACGGTTTTAGACAGAGGAGGTCAACCCAGGATGCGGTCATTGCGTTGACATCTGAAGTCACTAAAAAGGTGGACAAGGGTTATAAATGCCTTACGGTGTTCCTAGACCTAAAAAAGGCTTTTGACACCGTATCTATCCCCATCCTTGTGCAGAGACTTGAAGCTGTAGGGATGAGAGGTAAGGCTCTCTCCCTCTTCGACAGTTACCTCCGAGGTAGGAAACAGCAAGTAAAAATAGGTATGTCGCATAGTGAGGAGGACAATATTGTATTCGGTGTTCCGCAGGGATCAGTCCTCGGCCCACCACTCTTTCTAGTGTACATCAACGAACTCTGCAACTTACGAATCGGTGGCGGTAAAATTTTCTCCTACGCGGACGACACGGCTATTGTCTACTCTGGAGACACGTGGGAAGATGCGTGTAATAATGCAGAACTAGGATTAGTTGCTATAGACAGATGGCTCAAAGCCAATCTACTAACCCTCAGTGTTCCTAAAACAAACTATATTTGTTTTTCTCCTAGTATAAGATCTAAACCAGCCCTAAACTTTAGACTTAGAATCCACACGTGTGCAGACCACTTGCACCAAAATTGTGATTGTCAAGCCATTGAACATGTCACGTCCACGCGATATCTGGGGGTTGTAGTGGACGAGTGTTTAACTTGGCATAAACATATTGACATTGTCACGTCACGTGTTCGAAAATTAATATGGATCTTTAAAAATCTAAGACATGTGATGGCTCCGAAGACACTAAATAGCATCTACATTGCGCTCACACAATCAGTTCTTTCATACTGTTTACCAGTCTGGGGAGGAGCCACTAAAACTAAATTCCTTGAGTTAGAAAGAGCCCAAAGATCACTTATAAAAGTCATGTACTATAAACCATTCAGATACCCCACAGTCGATTTATATAGAATCTGTGGCTTACTTTCAGTCAGAAAACTTTATTTCTTAATCACGACTCTACACTTACAAAAATCTATTCCGTTTAACAAAGACAGGCAGGAGAACAGACGAAAGGATATAGTGGCCTACTCCCCAAGGGTACGAACCGCTTTTGCTCGACGTCAGTACGACACCCAGTCAGCCTACATTTATAATAAAATAAATGCAAAAGTAAAGTTCCACCATCAGGACTCACACGTATACAAAAACGCAATAACAGAGTGGCTAAAAACTAAGGTTTTTAGCCACATACGAGGAAACGGAGCAAATCTTAGTTAGACTTGCTTAAACAATTTTTATAATCTTTTAGTAATTTAATTTAAATTTCGGCACTTCAAGAAGACATACACACACATTCACACACACACAAACACTTACTCACACATACACACACACACATACACACACACCCCAGCACAAAACTTGTTTAAAATAAGACGCACATACAGATTCACACAGTAATAGAACTACAGTTATATAAAGAGCTGCAAATTAGTTTTTAAGTTACTTAAAGTTATCTTTCTTTTTAAATTTTATTTGTATTTTTGGTCAACTTTTGTGAATAATAGTCTCAATATTGTTAATAATTAAGGAAAAGAGCGAGATATCCCCAACACGAGTATTATCAATTACTTACTGGGGATGTCTCATTTATAATTCATGTAACTGATTTGGGACAAATAAACATATTTTCATTTTCATTTTCATATATAATACTAGCTTCTGCCCGCGATTTCGTCCGCGTCAAATATTTTTGCTTCCTTGACCCTGCGCGTCGCATCGCAGCCTGCTAGTTTTCGTCCATTTTTTTGTTGCTGCTCCGCTCCTTTTGATCGTAGCGTAATGTTATATAGCCTATAGCCTTCCTGAATAAATAGGCTACCCGACTCAAAAAGATTTTTTCCTGAGATTAGCGCGTTCCACCCCCCATTTTAGGGAAGTGGGGGATTAGAAAGAGACAAAAAGTAGCCTATGTCACTCTCCATCCCTTCAACTATCTCCACTTAAAAAATCACGTCAATTCGTTACTCCATTTTGCCGTGAAAGACGGACAAACAGACACACACTTTCCCATTTATAATATTAGTATTTTTAGTATATATCTATACTAATATTATAAAGAGGAAAAGTTTGTATTTTTGTTTGTTTGTTTGTAATGGATAAACTCAAAAACCACTGGACCAATTTTAAAAATTCTTTCACCATTAGAAAGCTACATTATCTGCAAGTAACATAGGCTATATATTTTTTTTTTAATAGAGGTCCGTAAGATATTTGGGTTTTTCGGACCCAAGGTGTAAAAAATCATCCAAAAAAGTTCCTTATTAATATGTCTTTGAAGTACCAGGTTGTCATAACTTGGTAGGAGCTCACCTAACATGGGTGTGTGATAGCTAGAAAACGCTTTATGTCTTCGAAGTACCAGGTTGGCATAACTTGGTAGGAGCTCACCTAACATGGGTTTTATTGATTCTGATGCGGTACGAAGTTCGCTGGGTCAGCTAGTGGATTATAAAGCTGAAGAGTTTGTTTGTTTGTTTGATTGAACGCGCTAATCTCAAGAACTACTGGTCCGAATTGAAAAAATATTTTTGTGTTGAGTAGCCTATTTATAGAGAAAGGTTATAGGTTATATAACATTACGCCAAACTTAAGAGAAGTGGAGCAGTAATGAAAAATGTTGCAAAAACGGGGAAAATCGCACGGTTAGGCGATTCGACGCGACGGGAAGGGTCGAGGGAACAAGAAACTTAACGTGGACGAAGTCGCGGGCAGAAGCTATAAACTATATTATGCTGTTTCTGGTTGCTTGAATTCCTCAATAACGCACCTAGAGATACATTTTTTAAATTACCCTGGAAACTCCGAAAGGAAAGACTAGATTTTATATACCTACTAGTATTTGTTTCTCGAAATTTGTTTCTTTTTTTAATAGGTAGGTAGTTCACTTTTTACACCAAGTAAATACCAGGATTATTAAATAAGTAAGTAGATAGGGTGAAAAAAGTGACACACGAGTGACCTTCCTACGCTCGTAGTAGTAGCAGGTAGTTTCCTAGCCTGGGGTGCCCAATCTTTTGATTTGAATCAATCTTTTCGATCGTAAGTCATTGAATCGATACACGATCTAGATAGCAGGATTTGAATCGGTCCAGCAAAGATCGTATCGTAATGAAAAATAAATGAAAGTTTATATAATTTACATCTTCCACCCTTGTCACTTTTAATAAAAAACGGCCCAAACATTGTTTTTTTTAATAAAAATATAATCATCATTTCAGCCCTAAGACGTCCACTGCTGGACTTAGGCCTCCCCCAATTTGGGGGGCTTTGCCATAATCGCCGCGCTTGGCAGGCGGGTTGGCGATCGCAGTATGGTGGTAAAATGCACAGAGAACGCTGCTGCCCATTCCCTAGTAAGTCCTATAGTCGCCTTCTACGACACCCACGGGAAGAAATGAAAAAGTATAATATTTACAATCAAAGAAACTCAAGTAGGTAGATGAAGTTAGAATACGTTATGCGGGCCGCAGCCCTACCGCGTCTACCGCGTGTTTACGTACCGCGCGTGCTGTAGGTAGTTATTTCAAGGATAGGGCCGAGTCAAAATACTGTTACATGTGATCCATCTGATTACCGTGCTTATACGCTAGTCGCCATGGCTGAAATACGATCTGTAGGACTATATACAATTTTCGGATCGATGACGCTGACACCCTGATGTAAATAACTGTGTGTAAGCTACTGTCTATACCTACTACCAAACTCTACATTCCACTCAATTTCTCGTTATGCTCAGATCATTACATAAAAGCAAAACGCGTTTCAAAGCATTCCCATTTTAACAGAATTCGTCGTCAGCAAATACGGCAACAATTTTCTTGAATTCAAAACGTTACTCGATAAAGACTGTAAGAATGTAAACTCACATACGAAGGAGTGAAAAGGGTATCGAGAACTAAAACCTCCCACGTTTAGGGAGCGATAACAAAACGGGAATCGAACGTTGGACTAACAGACGTACTCATCGGAAATTCTGATAGCTCTGTCCACTTGGGGGATGTGAGCGTTGCAGTTGAATGCCAATTTAGTTTCTTTGTTTTTTTATTTTATTTTTGTACCTCAGGGATTCGTTGTTCTACTTGCTAAATGTTTAACCGTGGAAAATAGACAAGCTCTCTCTCTTGTTCGCGATCGACTTGATTCTGTAAATGGTGAAAGGCACTTTGTGTGTTTGTTTTATACTGCATCGTTTTGTGGGACTGTGAGCTTCTGAAATAGGTGTGCAAGAAATGCCAACAAGGATGTATAGCCTATAGGAATTCTTAATTATTATGAAGGAGAAGAGAAAATAATGCCAATCTGCAAGGTGTTATAACATAAACAGGAAAGATAAAAAAATATAAAATAGCTTGATATGTTGTCAGCACATCATCAACGTATCTACTCTTACTTTAGTAACTTATCCCGTCACTCAAAATTTACGGCTTACTCGAGATGCTGAAGAAGGGATACCTACATGAAAACTTTTTCTTCCATCTCCAAAGAAAGCAAAAACATAATTTCTCAGTTCGCTAAAACTCACATACTGTTAAGAAGATAGTGCAAAAAGCACACTATGAAAGGAGATAATCTCAAAAACAATTTTCTTAAAGAAAATGAACTCCCATTGTGATTCGGTGTAAGGTTTTATTATCATCCTTCATGTAAATAAAAACTAAAGTTCGTTGAGGCCAACGGTGCCAGGTCGTCGTCCCCAAACAACCTCTTGTAATATTCTAAATGAAATTCTTAATGGAAATATGCTGAGATGAAATATGAGTGGATATTCGTGGGTAAAGCTTAATACGCGTATGATTATATGGAATTAAAATCGGGTGAAAGGGTAGATGGAACAGTGATTTTAGACGTAGATAATGACATTGATGGTAAAGGGGAATGTGGGGTGAATAATAGTTTTGGAATGAGGGTTATAATTAATTAAAATAATATTTTTTATGCATTGACCATCAAAACTAAAAAAACTTTTTAACAAAAAATTAAACCGCCGAAAAACTGAAAAGCATAAAATAATAATCCTTAAAATTATGAGTCAGCGCTTTGAGAGATCCTTGTTCATTGATTTTTCAGCGCGGACTCAAAAATTTAAAGATTATTATTTTATGCTTTTCAGTTTTTCGGCGGTTTAATTTTTTGTTAAAAAGTTTTTATTTTATGATTTTTGTGGCTTTAATGTACTAATAATACTTGGCAAGGTATACCCTATCCAACAATAAAATAATTATCAAAATCGGACTACTCTGTACAAAGTTATGCGTGTTTATACGTTACAATCAGTGAGTGAACAATCAATCATCCCCTGTTTTCCAACCCTTAGGGTTCTATTTTGTTTTCCAAATTTATATGGGACCACTTTGGAAGTATACCCTTTCCAATAGAAGAAGAATTGTCACAATCGGACCACTATGTAAAATGTTATGCGTGGTCATACATAAAAACAAAAAAATATATACGCGTCGAATTGAGAACCTCCTCCGGTTTTTTCGTCGGTTGAAAATTCAAACGTAAGGATGGTGATGAACCGTTAGTCTATCTCAAGGCTCCTGTTTAAACGCTTTGTTTCTTTTTTAGTAGTTTTCTACACTAAACGAAATGCGATTGTTCAGTCAAAGCAGTATAAACTTTACAATAAAGACTCAAAATTGTAGAGGCAACTGTTGCTACAGAACAAATCACTCTATGGAAAGGAATGTAATATACATGCCTGTTGGCTTAGTAATGACAGGTGAAACTAATTACGCGCTTTAAAAAACAAGGCCTTTGATTTATAATGACAAATGTACCCCTTTGTAAAACAGATGCTAAAAGCTAAACGTGGAACAGGGAGAGGATTAAAAAAACTCCCAAAACATTGCCTCTTTAAAGGCCCTCATTGCAAACTAAAAATCCCTCAACCCAAAAAAATATACGCGAGTAACAATCAGCTGAGGAGACAAAATTTCAAAGTTACAGGAACTTCAAAGTCCCTTTGATGTGTTGGAGATAAAATTTCATATGCTAAATAAAATTAGAGGGTGGCAGCTCGGGACGTACGCTAAGCGTAGCGTGTCATGTGTAATAACCGTGCAAAAAGAGATGGCAGCCTCAAGTGGCAAACTGTTACCATGGTGTTGGAAGTCGAGAATTTGTCGTGTGTGTGTTAATTTAGTTATGAGGTTGGCTTTTATTTTGTGAAGCATTTATGATGTTTATTTCTTTATTGTAGTCTGGTTGAGTTAATTATTTCTTGTTTGGTGTTACGTGTATGTTATTTTGAAAGTAATTCCTACACCATTCGTTTATGCGGGCTTATTCAAATTAATGTATTGTAGCTATTCTGTTTGAGCTGTCATCGATAATCTTCTGTTGACTCGCTGATGCCACATTAGCTGTATTATTCATTTCGACTGTGGTAACTATCAAATATGCATCAGTTACGTCAGCGTGGATTTCATTCACGGTGTCTGATTAATTGTTTTCTTCACCTAGTGCTTTGCTTTCATCATGCCCTTCTCTAAATACTTTTGCACGGATTTTAAACTCAGTATCTTCAAAACCATTTAAAGCGAAACAACATCCGAGTTTCTCTAGTAGCATTCAGTCGTCTTTCTTATCTTCTCCACGACTCTCGATGGTGACGACCGGAGCGTCTGCAACGGAAACATAAGCGAGTTTCATCACAATAGTACTCAAGTCATACTTATTATATTCAAAGAACAAAAGTTGACTTTTTTTGTTCACCCTCACGTACACTGATGTGTTTAGTGAAATTATTTTGATGAATGCAGGGTCTTGGAGTGATTTTTTTGGCGTATAATATATTGTGTGTCTTATGTTGTGGAATATTTTAAAGGGTAATTTTGGCAATGCTTTTCATAAAAAATGATGAGAAAAGTAAGTGAATTGTCTCACACCCCTGTAAGAGGCCTACAGAGATTTATTTTGTAAACCTTTTATATTGTTTTTACGTGTATGTGTCCTGTCTAAATGTTATAGACTAGTAATATTGTATATTGTTATAGGCTAGTAATATTGTATGCCTTAAAAATTCTGGTCATCACCCATTACTAAAGTTATGACTATCTTAAAGACGTACATTTTAATATAATAATTCACGTTGTTCACACACCTCTGTGTTGATTTGACCTGGTTCATTTGACCTATTTCCTAATTTTCCACGCCTCCGAATCCCAATAATTATGCTGGGACTTACCTACATTATACCGCGCTTTGAATTCGTGAAAAACTTGTTAAAATTGAAACACAAAAGTTGGGCACACAAAATTTAATTTGAATGAAATCAGCGGCATAAAAACCTTTATACCAAAGACACTAGGTAAAAGAATAAGTCTGATAAGTTCTCAACAAGAAAAAGGTAAAAAAATCTTATAAAAATCCAAACCAATAAAATCAAGAACATAATAAGGACATCAGAAAAAAAACCTTCATTTCATCTATTACGAGAATGAAAATCAGAAACTAAGGACAAAGTTAAGATGATTTTCCAAAAGATAACTAAAACTTGATAAAGATATTCTCAGAATATGTATTTAGGACGAGTTTTGCCATGATATTAACTCCAAATTCTTTGTGCGAATAACGAATACCAGGATATAATGACACAAGTAGAGATGCCCCTTCAACCATCCATTCAAACGATAATAGTTAGCATAAAATTTTATGGGTCCAATAATACGATTATTAACTGTAACAATGCCGCCTTAGGCGCGATATTACGAATCTGAAGACGAAGAAAGTGAGAAAATAAGGATTTAATATTGATTTATTGGACGATTTCATTATCTCATCTTCATCTTAGCGTTTTATGGCCTATTACTTGGATCTGTTTCTTTCAGAATGGTTGCACGCTTATTGAGAAATGTATAAATTGATTTTTACTGATACAATTGAATATTTATTAAAATTCAACAACCAAATTATTTCACTCATTTATTACCTTCTTGTAGCAGAAGCTATACGTAGTCGTCAATCAACAAAGAGTTGAAATTTCGTTGAGAGTCAGTTTTAGCTAGGCAATGGAAATTCGAAACCTTATACTACACTCAATCCAAATTTACATCTGGCACAATGACGTTACATTTCCTCAATCATCGTATAAATAGTTCAATCCATGAAGACGCGCCCCTCTCTTTGAAAATTGTACCGAGAGTGGCTAAAAAAAAAGGAAAGGGACGTAGAGGGGCGCGTCGTCGTGGAATGAACTATCTATAGCCGTGATATATTTCAACACCATGAAACATGTAACAACAGATATGATATGATACTTCATACGGGCGCCTATAAACTCGCTGCAGCCTCCAATGGCGACAGATAATTTTCACTCGGCCCCGCAGTACATCAACGCAAAACGGTGCTCAAACATAAAACCTTTTAGAACTCATAATATGACAACGTGAGATTCATGAATTTCCAGGAAAATAAATAAAGGATAAAGCGACGAACGGATTCGATGAAAACCCTACACCTCATGCATATAAATGCGTTTGTTAAAATTCAAAATTGGCGTGACGTTGAATGGTTAATTTCGTTCGAGGATGCCTCGAGTGTTCGTACTCGGATACATTACCACCTACGCTTGATTAAGTATAAACATCGTCTTCAGTGATGCTTACGTGATTTTCTTCCCTTCATCACGTATATTTTTTTCGCATAGTATATTGCATGGACTATCAATAGTATAGTCGTTAGTCGTTGACATTGCTAATTTCCCTTTAGAATAATAATTTAAATATTTGATTCATTCAAAATCAATCTACAATGTATCCACTGCTAGGACACTAGGGCATGATTCCCTAAGGATTTGAATTACTACTCTGAAACAGTCAATTCTGGAATGCTGCATATACACTAAAACGTTACATCAATCTCCTGTTCATTAATATTCTTGCACACACTGCTAAAATACAACTACAACAGTAAATATACTTCCACCTTCCTCTCACAGGAATAGGTGAATTAACCTATCCATTTGCGCACTAAAGAAATAGTTCACTCAAGTGATGTTAGGTACTGGACTATCCTAGAAGCAATTGTTAACATTAGCTTTATTAACGAAACAAACAGAATAATGAATGCGGTTTCCGTTAATTTAATTATCCAAGAGCTGACCAAGTGTGGCCTTTGTATCCATTTAGTTAGCTTGATCGTGACCACTTGTGGCTACATTAATATGAGAACGGTAAAGGTTTTTAGCTAACTTTTCTTAAGAATTTTCATTCTGCAAGTATTTTATTTTTAAGCAGGATGAAATCCGGTAGAAACTTCAAGATTTATTCGAACCTCCATTTTTCTATGTGACAGTAAGAAAGATGATTTAAGCCCTAGTGAAGTTTCAATTTACTGGAAATTGTTGTTAAAAACAGCATGAAATGTAACGTCATGACGGTCGTGACTTTATGTGTCATAGCAACAACAAAGACGTCCGAAACAGAAATACCATAATGTGGACTGGCCTGTTAGTCTAGTGGTTAGTGACCCTGACTGCAAAGACTGAGGTCGTGGGTTCGATTCCCACCCAGGACAAATCTTTGTGTGATGAGCACAATCATTTGTTCTGTGTCTGGGTGTAATTTATCTATAATATGTATGTATTTAGAAATATTTAAGAATATTTATCAATTGTCTGGTTACCATAGTACAGGCTCTGCTTGGTTTGGGATCAGATAACAGTATGTTGGTTGTCCTGATATATTTATTTATTTATTATTATAAAATAAATAAAACAAGTAATATGAGTGAAAACAGCAGTGGTATAAAGGAAAATTTGATATAATAATCAGAGAATTATGAAACGTCGGTCCCAAGAATACTGAATACTTACGTAACGTTCCAATCTCATCTATTCCCGACTTCACCTAATGCTGGACATAGACATCACTTTTTGTGTGCGAGTTCCAACGTTAACTAAACCGATTTGACAGGGTGCCCAGAAGTTACACCAAACGGTTATTGTGACTGCATATAAGCCATTCTACATAACGTCTTAACGTGGGTATCGTTTTGTTAAACATCATGTAATGATAATGGAGCTGAACGCTGTTCAGCTGTTTTACATAACGGAGCTGTTTTGTAAAACGGTCAGCGGTTTTGTAAAACAGCGGATTTGGCAATCCATCTGCATGAGAGATTTCTACAATTTATAAAACTTAAACGATTGTAACTGATCAAATTTAACCAAAGAATTAGATACAAGATATAGCAGATAACATAGAGCAAGAGAGTTTAGGAATTTTCTTAACTGCTAAATTATGCAAAATTCAAGATTTGTTGGTGGGTATGATGAACAGTCAGTAGCTACATTTCAAGATAAGTTTGAGAGGCTTAAGCATTATTATTTATGTAATATTCTGACTGAAGCTCTAGGGTCTCGTCTGAGGTCGGCATTGTCTGAGCCCATTAGCACACTACTCAGTCAGGCCTACTATACAGGTGGCAGAAACATCTATGCGGAATCGATTACCGTACAGTATATACTTTTGAACTATTCTGAAGCCACTTGCGTTGGAATTTCTAAACGATTTTTTTTTTTAATTACTCTTCCATACATTTTGCCACGGCACTAGGAACTTTTCTATGAATAATTTCTAAGCTGGAAAGTTTAAAAACATAAGCTTATTTCATGGTTATAGTTTGCGCGTACATGCCACCCTGTATTTATTCAATAACTTGTATCTACAAAATATTCAACCAAAGCCAAGATCAACAAATCACGAAATTAGTTCATAACTGCAATGAACATATCTTTTCTCAAACAAACAAACAAAGAAAGACAAGGATCGCACTAACACATAAACAGCCACAAATCAGCAAAACAGTAGTTTCATTGATGGAAATCTCTAACAAAATAAGCGGCAACAATCACTACTTACTACTACTAAAGTTAAACGACAAAAACAAATTGTTTTCAGTCGATTGGCTGTTCGCCTTAGTGACAATAAACAGTGATACGGACAAACTCGACAATGTAACAAGAAATACATTGTCACAGTCAGCATGTGCACTTAGCGCCGCTAGCTCTTTGTTTTTAAATTGTTAATGCACTAACTTTGTAGTTGTTGCGATCGTGTGAGAGAGGTTAGGAGTTTTGAAAAAGCAATGTTGTTTTGGATAAAGTAGGGTACACAGCTTCATTCTTAGTTTGGTGATACCTATATGTATACTGCCGACGGCTTATTAGTCAATTCACACGAATTTATTCGCCCAATAAGGGCGATCATCATCTTCACTATCACTACATAGTATAAAACTTTTTACAAAAAAATAACAACCGACTTCCTAAAAAAAACACTACAAAGTGAAAAATAACTTTAATTTCGGAAGTCAGTGGCAAAAAAATCCTTAATTTCAGATCCTAAGACACCAACTTCCAAAATTATAGTTATTTTTCACTTAGTAGTGTTTTTTTTTTAGGAATTCGGTTTTTTTTGTAAGAAGTTTTTATTTTTATCTTTTTAGTTATGGTAGATACCCTGCATTAATATAATCGCGTTATTCGTTCATTTGTCACGCAAATAAATAATTTAAGCAAAAGGACTTATATATGGTTTTCACATGGATCCTATTGTCCAAATGGAACCAAATTAAAATGAGACTATTCGGAAAGCACCAGCTTTCAAATAAAAAAAGAATCATCAAAATCGGTTCACCAAGTCAAAAGTTATGAGGTAACAAACATAAAAAAAAATACAGTCGAATTGATAACCTCCTCCTTTTTTTGACGTCGGTTAAAAACAAAGTAGCTTCCCTCTGTCTGTCTCTATGTGTGCTTAGACCTTTAAAACTACGCAACGGAGTTTGATGTGTTTTTTTTTTTTTTGAATTAATAGAGTGACTCCAAACGAAGTTTTATATGTATAATACGCGGGCGAAGCTGCTGGAAAAAGCTAGTTGTATTATACAACATTAATTTTTGTTTATGCGAAACCCGAAACACGGGTCTAGTATTTTTATGTAAAGAATCTATGAAAAAAATTTCAAAACTGTATCATTAATAATCACAAAGTTATAAGCTTGATAAGTTACCTGGTTGTCCACGCAAAAACATAATATGCAGATCACCACAAACAGCTAGTGTACATACCATCTCCGTGTAATGGACGTTTGAATACGAGAAAGACATGGTAATTTTAAAATCGAAACAAAACACTAAGGCCCGCGACTTGGAAGCGTAATTAAATATTTTTGGTACAAAATATAACATGGTGTAAAAATTATTGGAATCGATTCAGTTACTGATTCTGAACAAACTATATTCAGGTTTCGCATATACTAAAAATAATCTTGTATAATAGTTTCCATAGGCGTGGAAAATAATTTAATTGTGGGCGAATCAACAATTTCAGAAATTAGTATTAGTAAATTGGCACATTATGAATATAATGACAAGGAAACAACGAAAAGTTAAGGACAAAGCACACTAATTTTATGTTGCATTAGATCTTAGTAATTACTAAGACTACTAAAATCTGGGTTATTAATATTTAACAAAACGACATTCAAATAGATATATGACGATACTTACTAAATTGTCACAATGTGTAATTACTCAGTAAAAAATTCTGTGCCAGTTTTTTAAGTTCATTCTAATAATGGTATAGATAATGTTCATTCATCTTTCAATTTGTATCCACTAAATTTCTCATACATTTTCGATTCTGCAGTATTTACTTGTCTTTTGATGCATTCATAATTCGAACACATTGTGCCTCCATGTTGTCACTTGTCCAAAGGCTACATTTTTAGGAATTCAATCGGCATAAATCTAGAGCGACTGTTAAGGTTGCACAACTATCCCCCATCACGTAATAGCGTAGCTACACAATTCTATCCACAGAAAATGAAAATGTAGTCCATTCGAACGTTTAGCCAATTACCAGCATAAACACACACTCCCCATGAACTCTAGCGCTCAAAGCATAAAGGTGATTCTTGCTTATGTCAACCAAAAGTGTTAGCGGTGAAATAACATTTCGGTAACGTGGATGTCTCGCATTTGAAATTCAGATGGAGTTTTTCAGGGCCAGTTTGGGCAGTCGCCAATGTTTTGCGGTCGAGTTTGTTTTCAGTTAATTTATGGATGAATTTAGAATTATAAAGAGGTTATGAAAATTAAATCTCTGATGTGGTCCACGTCACGTCGAAGTTGGGTCGTAGTAATTTAGCTTGGATGTTTAAATAAAAGAGTGATCAATTTAACTTTTTCTCGTTGACGACGCCTTTATTTATTGAGCGAATAAAATATGATTTAGGGAATTTAGATTAAAAAAGAGCTTCAATTTTGACGTAGAGTAAATAACTGGCTTTATTTTTAAAAGATAATTATTTTATTAAACACTTTATGATTTTTTTTTTTTTTTTTCGAAATACTAGATTGTTTTTTTTTATCAGCTGATGCTGTAATTTCAATAATGAAAGAGGTTACATCACGCCAGCAATCTATACTTATTACTTATATAATATATATAATATTATAAAGCTGAAGAGTTTGTTTGTTTGATTGATTGATTGATTGAACGCGCTAATCTCAGGAACTACTGGTCCAAACTGAAAAATTATTTTTGTGTTGGGTAGCCTATTTATCGAGAAAGGCTATAGGTTATATACAATCTCGCTACAACCAAAAGGAGCGGAGCAGTAATAAAAAATGTTGCAAAAACGGGGAAAAACGCACTGGTAGGCGATTCGACGCGACGGGAAGGGTCGGGGGAATAAGAAATTTAACGCGCACGAAGTCGCGGGCAGAAGCTAGTTATTGAATATAATTTAGAAGTCATACCTCACATTCCAGGCCTCGTAAAGCATGTCTAGCCGTTGGTCCCAGCTGGGATTGGTGGATCTTTGGCAGTCGTTATGGGTCGTCAAAATACCCGAAAAGTCTGCCAACCAGGCTTAACAAGGGGTATTTTACTACCCAGTAACTGGGTTCTGGGGGTCAGACAGGCAGTCAGTCCATGTAAAATACTGATATACAGTTGCATTCGGTTAGACTAGAAGCTAATCCCATAAAAAGGGGAAAAGGCTAGGCAAATGATAATGATCTCTCATTACTGTCATTTACTGGCCACTTTTTATCCATTTTTTTGCTAGCCTTGCCTGTTCCACTCCTGGGCAAAGGCCTTTTTTTTTTTTTTTTTGGATGGGAAATCATCAAATGACTTCTCCCGCTCTGGGCGGAGCGGGAGGGCATGTCAGACTTTTACTGACTAAAACCCACCCGTGTTCCTTCAATTGCCCATGTGCCAGGGTCGCGGTATCTCTTTCGAACAATCACGCGACCCCGGCAGGCATCGGTCCTAGCAGACTCCTTCAGTTTTGCTGACATCTCTTTGAGGCGCGCGTGGAACACTACGCGCCGTCGACCCGAGCTTGGTCCTTACCGGGCGGCGAGCTACCCATTGCTCGCCACCCGCAAGCTCACGCCTACGGTGGCCGGGAGTCCGCAATCGACTCCCGACGCCCGGGGCGTCTCCTCCTGCGGCGGCTAGGGACGTGAGGGCGCAGAGACTGCCACTCCCTCACGCGCCCCGCCTCCTCCTTCGCGAGCATTACTGCTTCGCAGAAGGAGGTGACGGCTTCCCATTCCCTCTCGCTCCGTACCATGGCTCGCACCACGGCTGGACGCGAGAGGTCGCCGCCGCCGATCGCCTCCACGAGGACACGGCGGTGCTCCGCCCAGGCAGGGCACACCTCCACCGTATGTTCCACCGTGTCCTCCAGACGATCCTCGCAATGGAAACACCCGGACATATCCTCCCGCTTTATCCTGAACAGGAACCCACCGAAGCACCCATGCCCGGTGAGAACCTGCGTCAGGCGGAAGGTGAGGACGCCGTGGCGCCTCTCTATCCACTCCTCAAAGAGGGGACTTACCGCCGCAATTGTGGCGTGCCCAGCACTGGGTGGGCAAAGGCCTGCCTCCACTTCTTCGAATTATCGCGGAGCCACGCGTCTTCCTGCCAGTTTTGACGAAAACCTATCCAGCTCGTCCAGCCATATCCTACGTGGTCTGCCGTGACCATGCCTTTGGCCATTAAGTAATTTAAAAAAAGAACTTATATACTAAACAATAGAGGCAACATAAACCCGCCACAAACCCTTTGTTGTCACGGCAGTCAATTACATCCCCTCCTGAATGTACATGGCAAGTACTAACTGATCCTGACGACCCCATTACTCTCCTCCAGGAGAGCAATAGGAAACCGACCTCGCCGCCGAGGTCCGTCGTCACGACGCTACCGACTAGGTAACAGTCCCCCCCGACCCTTGCACGAACCAGCCTTCGTCGCTGAGCCTGTAGCTTTAAATTCGTCCCTAAATAATGACCACTCAGATCCAGCCCGTCCCTTGCTGACCCCCCCTACCAGTGACTCCCTAAGCCGAGGTCCAAAACCCACCTGGGGTGCCCTTAGGTATTAGTCGCTTGCTTTGTAGTTTTCTTTAGTTTGTAAGTCCTGGCTGGAGGCCTTAAATTAACGTTTAAGGAATTCAAAGGAAAAGCCCGCTTAGGTAGTAACAACCTCTAAGGTTAACTACAAGAAGTCATGTCCCAAAAAAGGCAACATAAATAGCCATTGCACCATATTGAGAAAAAAAGTAATCAAAAATGCCTGCCATGCAGCCTCAGACAGCCAAAAAGTCATTTTTCTCTGTTTGTTAGAGCAAGATAATGCAGTGCGTGATTGATTGACGGCACCTGTCAGCACTGAGAGACAAAAGCATGATATATGACCCAAAAGTATTGATTTCAGCCTCTATTAATATCTGTCCGAGTTTATAGCTGGATCAAGTAGGGGATGGAGTTAGGTTGATTAGTAAGGCTAAATTAGTTCGGCTGTTTCTTTTGTATCGTTAAAACTAGGATGTGGTGAAGAAAAGGGTTTTTTCTTTTTTTAAATATTGGTTGGCCTTCACCAGCTCGACTAATGCCCGGTTTCTGAAGTTTCAAGATAAACTCTCAACAACTATTCATTCAATAAAGTTATGCATAAGATAAACGTCGGCTAACTGTCACTGCGTTTCTGAATACAAAACAAACCATTCAATAACTATGAAACCGTCAACTAGTTTTTAGATGCCGCTAGATGGGTCTGTTTATGAGATTGCATCTAAAATTGATTTTTATTATTGAAATGGTCTTTAAAACTAGTTTAATAAACAATGAATTTTTTTTTCAAGGGTAAGTAACTGGCTTAATATTATTTTAGTTAAAATATGTGAAGTCGTTATTTTATATTTATGTGTAAAACCTTTTTTCTATTGTCAGTACTCAGTTCATTGTTTATGATTCCTGACATTAATATTTTACTTCGCTGTCGGTTACATGTCTTTCGAATCGTTTGCGCTTAATCCATTCTTTTATATAATAATAACATAATGGAATCTGGAAAACGTAGTAAACATTTTACTGAAAGAGACAAGATGCTTCCTATCGAAGTGTATATTTAACTTGAAATATAAATGTAGAGACAAGTTCATATATTTATTTTTATTTGTGTCCCCATTATACGTACATAATTCTACAATATGACAATTTTCCAGTTTGAAATATTTATAAAAACGAAAGTTAGCAACCTAAAATATTTCTCCAACAATAACCGACAGGCATGGTTTCCTTCAGAGGAAAGGGGTTGATCAACAGAGTCTATTACGATTCAGTTCAGAAGCAGAATCAAGTGTTAGTTATCAGTGAATCATTTTGCTTTTAGAGTTATACCTATAATGTAACACAACTGTTGCAACAATTACAGCTAATGTGTGATCTAATTTTTACCGTAATTTTATAGAGGCATTGAAATCTTCTTTTCCACACACCAAATGTTCTTTCAACTGTGTTTCTGGTCTTTATTTGTGCTTCATTGTAACGTTTTACCGCATTTGTAGCTGGATTTAAGAATAGTGTCATCATGAACTTTCTACAAGGATAAGCACTGTCTCCCATGAGGTGACCATCTATCTCATTATTATCGAGTCGCGCTCGTAGGAATGAGTTATGATACACGGTACTGTCATGCAACGAGCATCTATATCACGAATATATAACTTTGCATCACATACAACTTGTTTGTACTAAAAATTTCCTCGATCCCGAATGTTCTTCCCTTTGAATTCAAACGAATACAGTTTCCCCTCATAGAAAAGAAACTGTTGGGTTTTATATCCACAATTATTTTGAATAAAAAGCTTCCGATGATTTAATGTTTTTTCGTTGTTGTTTTCCGTGCAAAGACAAGATGAAGAAGAAAAAAATTACATAAAGTGTACAACGTGGTAGGTACTTATAAAATAAATTCTTAAAAACTAAATGTTCATGCAATGAGCCGTACCTATTTGTGTATTATTGCTCAACAAACTTGATAAGGCGTTTGATTAAAAGCGAGTTGATATAGTTTGAAATGAAACGTCAAATAAAGTTATGGAACCGATAAACGCCACACATTGGTCAGATAAAATAATCTAAGTTTATCTTACATTGCGGTGTTCCGAAACGCAAATTGTCAAGTTATCGAACCAATAACGCTAATGAACAGATAAACTACCGATAAGAGTACCTCAGAAACCAGGCATAAGTAATCTTTTTGCCAAATTAAATTTTCCGATGCAAATTTTAAAAAACTCCTGTTTTATTGTTCCAGGTAAATAATTGTGAACACTTCAGAAGAATGCTAAACACTACCGCGATACCAGGAATAATCGTAAGTTTAAGAAAGAAAAAGTCTAACAAAAAGTACTTTAAAAATTCAGGTATACAATTATAAGATGTTTAATTGTTGGTACGGTAGTTAATACATTGCTTTTAAATCCTTTGTAGTCAACATTATCTTCCAGGATCGCGGATTTAGTTCGAAAGAGTTACCGTGGTCCTGGTATAGGCAATAACTGAAGGAAGACGTGTGGGTTTTAGTCAGTAGTAACTGACACGCCCTTCCGCTCCACGCAGAGCGGGAGACATCATTCAAATTTGATGATTTCCCACCCAAAAGAAAAAACAAAGGTCAACATTATCTTCAAGCGCCGTGTCCATGGTAACCCTTTTACTAGAATCTATTATAACTTAATATCAAATATTGATTCGTCCTTAGATATACACGTGTGCCAGATTGAGGGACCAATGAAATGAAATAATAATGTTTATTCATGTAAGTAGATCTTATAATACACTTTTATACGTCAATATTTTAAAAATAGATAGCGCCGGCAATTTCTCGCTCACTGCGAAGAAATGCCGAAAAAAACATAGAGGTCTCTTTTAAAGTCAAAACATTAAGTAAGTACCTAAGTAAAGTCTGAAGGGCCTTTTGAAGAAAGAGCTATTGCAGCTTTGAGCTGACCTGTCCCAATAGACGGCATGTATTTATCAGTCATCGTGTAGCTCCACTCTATTTATTAATTTCGTTAATAAATTCAACAATCTCGTTTGTTTTGAATGTAAATCTCGAAATTGTGATGAACTAACGAAACAAAATCGGATTTTGTTCTTCAACTATAATTTCTCAACCCTTATTGATTTAATTTTATTCAACGTAAATTCGTTTCACAATGGTCTGGAAAGTTTTCTCTTTGATCTATTTGTTTGGACCTGAATTATGTTCCTTAATTCATTAAGTTAAGTGGGATCTCTAACT
This sequence comes from Aporophyla lueneburgensis, assembly GCA_932294355.1. Lineage (NCBI taxonomy): Eukaryota > Metazoa > Arthropoda > Insecta > Lepidoptera > Noctuidae > Aporophyla > Aporophyla lueneburgensis. Next base: position 31,857,363 of record OW028740.1, read on the forward strand.
TTATAACTCAGACAGATCTGAAAAATAGTTAAATTGGATTCAAAATTGTTGTCTCACGAAATTCTGTTTATTTTTAGAGTAGTTTTGTTTCTGTAAGCTGTTATATTATTTATTCCTTTAATGTTTTCCAAAATCTCATTAGATTTTCGTAGAAAAACTAATATGGCATTTTATTTATACAAAACTGTAAGTTAGAAGCCTCACTAGAGAAAACTATTCAATTCGTAAGAAATCTTATCTATAGGAATATAAACCTACATCTGACGTTGATAAGGTGAAATCCAAAGAATTAGAATAAACAGTCGTATCAAACATAAACAAAATAAATCTATATTTATGAGTAGACATCTCTAGGCACGTAACTTAGCTACTTATGAATAAATGTTATCAACATTTCCATCGTGGTAGAAAAATGCAAAAAGCAAAATCGCCTTAAGGCGTCAACTTGAATTCCTCTCCGAGCTTAAATAATTTACGGTAGAAAATGTTTTTTAGGGATCGTTGTTTGTTTAAAGCGAACTCGACCTAATTAAGTTTGTAGATTTAAATCATTTGGAGCGACATTTTCTCCCATTCAAGGCGTGAAGCAAAGAAAGAAAAAGTCAAGTAAAAAAGTGGTTGAAAAAATGAGAAAATAGTAAAGCTGTACGTCATTATCAAGTTAGCGAAAAATTATTTATTCGCTAATTTGCATTCGCTTCGTTTTAAAAATGAGAGTGCTTGGAAATTATGAGTTTCTTATTCTCCGTGTAATTTACTAGAGTTTTTATTTGTACTGCGCTGAATACGGTGAATTGTTTATATGATGCAGGGCATCTTTTTCTAAAATTCTATTATACATTCTCATTACCTACTCGAAATTGGTACTTGAAAATAAGAAACACCACACTAAAATATTGGAAACAATATATTTACTATATCCATAAAAGATTGCTTACAATATGCGTAAAAGAAGGGGACAGTAAGCTTCAAAAATATCGCTACCAATATTACTGACGCTGACTGTACAACGGCATGAAAAAATACGTTGAATATAATTTTAACTTACAGCTCCTGGCTATATTTCACAAAGTTTAAAATAAAGAGGACGAGAGAAAGCAATTTAAATATCATCAAACTTTAATTTTATGTCCGAAAATTCTCAAAGTGAGACGCAACTGACTCGCAACAGTTTATTTCAAAAAGCCAATTTTATATTCCAATGAGCTGTGCAGAACCTTTTTTGCTGTGCTGAAATTTTTGATCCAATTTTTCGGCCTCGCACCATACCGAGGTAACGCGAATTCCCTCCGAGACTTAAAATATTTGTAAAATGGCGAAAGGCTGTTTTCCCTCGAATATATTGTGGTAAAAGCCGTGAACCCACAAAATGGTTCTCGCCTTGTAAAGTTTTACTTAAAAGGGTTATTTTTAACAGGAGTGATGCACCATTTTCTCCTTGTGTAGCAATGAACTGCTTACTCTAATATAATAATGGAGTGTTTAAAGCATTAAATCTTCTCCCTAAGAACTTAATACAATTTGGATTAGGCAACTTCAGTTTCATCTTTCTGACTGACCCCTCGATAATTAAAATTATACACGTAAATGTTTGTGTTTGTTACTCAGACGGCCATAACTCTTGAATGGATTTTGATGAAATTTGACACACAGTTTAATATCTGACTTGCCACATGGAATACTTTTTATTCCGGTAGTACATTCCCATGTTCGGATATTAATCCGACCTCTACGTGGGAGAAGCTGCTAGCAAAAGTTAGTTTGAAATAAACGTTTTTTTTTGTCCCCATTCGTAAAGATATAGCAACATTTTAAATAATCTTAAATTGTATCATTTACTATTATTTAGTATCAAGCAGAGGTCCGCATGTTGTTGTCAGTGCACCGTTAGTTTAGAAAATAATAGTAAAATCACAACGTAAAATACATATAACCCAAATGAAATTTTCCACAAATCTCACAAAACTATTATTCACTCGTATCACCTCCAAGAAACTATACCTTCTCAAAATCACATTTAAAAATATTCCACCTTTCAAATAACATATTTTTCGCGAATACCGGAAGGCTATTGGGTGGGTGAGAGGTCGACCCCCCACCGCCCCTTACCCACTTATTTTGTAATCTTTGCTTCGCAGCTCCAACCCTCATATTTGGAAAAATATACTTTGATGTCGAAAGTGGCGGTATTTGATATTTTCTTGTTATGTCATAGGTTACTTGACAATAAAAGATGTACTTGTCATGAGTTTAAAAGGTTCTTTGTTGTTTTGAATAGGATTTGTTGGTTAATGGAGGGGCAGACGGTATTTTTTGCAGACTTTTTCTTGAAAGAAATAGGCTTGTTTTTTTGACAATATTTGAAATACGTTTATACGTCATGACTGACTAGGATACTAATTTGATAATTAATTCTTACAAAATATCGTCTATTTCTATCAAAATATCGTGGAAAACTTTTTCAACTAAGTAATTTGACTGCGTGTAAGATTTCCAAATCTTTTACCAAACTGACTTGCAGTTATCCAAAATCGTTAGTTACTTTGTCCAAACAATATTTTACTACTAGCAACAAAAACTATGTACATTTGATGAAAACCTTTTGGGAGCTCAATGCGGCACAAAATTCCTTTCTTGTGCTTGCACATGAGTGCCCATGTGATGAACAGAAACATTTATGTTTCCGCAAAAGAATGTAGATTAGACGGAAACCAACGTTTTCCTTCCAACTAAACGCAAGCCACGACAGAGGAAAGACACGTAAGATATTCAAGTATTTCAAATACTCTTTGAATTCAGTTGAGGACAAAATATTTTGACTATCTTGACAATGTGTTGCTTATTCAACCTGGTCTCTTAACGTGAGAAAATATGGTTTATGGGAAAAGGAGATGCTTAACATATCCGACGTAAACAAGTTAATGAGATAGTAAATTTAACACTTAATATTGTACAGCCATACAGGGACATCGACGCTCAACGTGTTACTATAGATTCAGTCCATGAACTTTATCGACAATTATTAATAAAATCCGCTCAAGTGCGAGTCCGACTTACACGTGCCGTACCACACGAAACACCGAAAAAAATACGATTCTTGTATACCTCTTTAATTTTCAATTTCACATTCTGTGAAAATTTCAACTGTTTACCTATTACGAATAGGAAAGACATATGGACGGACGGACGGGTTCCCTCTATCTGGCAGAAACTTGATTATCCGAATTTTATTTGGCATAACACACTTGGCATAATCTTCTTTAAACGCCGGAGCCGTAACAGAAAGCATGCATGCTGCATGTTGCATGCTCGCCTGCGTGCTTTGAGCTTGCTGGCATGCTGCATGCTTGCTTGCATGCTGCATGCTTGCTTGCATACTGCATGCTTACTTGCATGCTGCATGCATGGTGTATGCTTGTTTGCATGTCTGAATGCAGCGTGCTAACTACGATTTTTCTGTAATGTAATATATGAGTGTTTCAATTATTTATTATGGATATGAAATGTATGCCAAAAGATGATTCTAACTGTAAAATTTCTGAGATATGATACTTCTTCCTTTTAATGAGTATCGATATGTAATTATGCCAAGAGACGATTCTGACTACGAACTTTCTGCGATATGATGGTTCTCCCTTTTGATTATTATGGATATAAAATTTATGCTTAAAGATGATTCTGACTTATAAAATTATGCGTTGTGAATGTATGACAAATGAGTGTATGCCAAACGATTTTCTGCGAAATGAAGTTTATGCTATCCGCTATTATGCAAAATAATATTATGACGAAAAAAATTCTGCCATAAAGGGTGGACCCCGGACGGACAGCATACGCTTTATTATAGGGTCCCGTTGGTAACCTATCGAGTACGGAATCCTTTTTTTAATTTTTGACCATGTAGGTCACGACATGGATCATTTAGGTATAAACACCTGTTTATACCTAAATGATCCATATCATAGGCACTTTTCTATGAAATAACAGAGTTTTTTTGGAGAACCGATCAAAAGTGTCTACTTTACGGCGTCTAGAAACATATTGTTCTAAAACTCTGCTATTCACAAGCAAAAACCAGAAGCAAAAACTATTCAATATAAAAATAAGGACCATGTTGAGTATTAAATATTCCTTACCTGCTTTTCACACTTGGTACAAATTTACTTTTTTTGCATTTTTACAAGCGTGTTGTTCTGTGTAAACAAATAAAAACGAGATGTATCCTTGTGTCAAAATAAATTGGCTTTTTGTAAAGGATTTATTGAATTACGTTCGCTTCATGTGACTATTTTCTTTTCATAGCAAATTGAGTGACAACAGGTTCGAAAGCTTCAATTTTGTGATCAAAAGTTTTTTAAAAATACGCCAAACCAATTGATTACGTAATTAACATACCGAATTATGCCAATCTTTCTTAAGCTTTTATTAATTTATACATTTATTGGTCATTTACATACTCTTGTAAATTAGTATATAGTATACATATTTACATGAAGCAAAAAAACTACCCCTTTTTAAGAAAATTACGTGGACGGAGGCGTATGAAATTTAACACGAAGAAGGAGTAGAGAAAGCTAATATCCACATCCACACTACCCATACTATATTAATATTATAAATGCAAAAGTAACTCTGTCTGTCTCTCTCGCTTTCCTGCTAAAACTACTGAACCGATTTAAATTAAATTTGGCACACAGATAGTTTAGAGCCTGAGAAAGGACATAAGCTACTTTTTATCCCAGTAGTACGTTCCCACGGGATATTATCCGACCTCCACGCGGGCGAAGCCGCTGGCAAAAGCTAATTATGGGTAAAAACTTCAGGCATGCAAATGTAAGTCTTATTTCATAGTTAAACAGTACCTTAACATAAATTCAAATGTATTTGAAATTTGAATAAATGTTATTTTATCTGTTTTAGTAAATAAATGTCAATAATTTCGTGGATATCAGGTTGAATAAGTTAAGCTATGGTGGTAGTGACGCAAAAATGAAAAGTATATTACGTAAAAAAATTCCGTGTGGTTAAATACTTCGTTAGTCACAAAAAACTCTCCTTGGATGTCATTTTTAGAGTATTGTTGATCTCTGCTTCGTAACTTTATGGTAGCAGTACACATTATGGTAAAACAAGAAATATAATAATCAAGCGTAATCTTGTTCCCAATGCTGTTGCATAGACCTCCTCTCTATGAGAGGGAATGGGTCGTAATCCACCTCGACAGTCCAGGGTGGGTTGGTAGATGGCACATGTCTTCTAGCGGTTTAGCTCGGTTTCCTCATGATGTTTTTCTTTCACCAATTTGAGAGCAGTGGTGATAAAGTAGATTACATAAAGAAGAGCGCCAGTCACGATTCGAACCCATGTCCTCCAAGTCGTAAGTCGCGGCCGTTACTACTAGACCACCAGTGCTCTCAGCTTCGTATTTTACATTTATTGTTAATACAGATAATCACGGAAGAGGACTTATTAATTAATATCAATTTATAATAGTCATAGTCTCAATTAACCCTTTATTTATAAACTAGCTTTTGTCAGCGGCTTTGCCCGCGTGGAGGTCGGAAAATATCCCGCGGGAACATACTACTGGGATAAAAAGTACCCTATTAGTTAATCCAGATTATAAACTAACTGTGTTCCAAATTTTATCTAAATCCGTTCTGTAGTTTTTACGTGAACGAGTAACAAACATCCATACATCCATACTCACAAACTTTGGCATTTATAATATTAGTAGGATAGTAGGATCCATTTATCTAGTCAGATAAAAATACTTAAATCTAAAGTTAATTCAATTTCGAGTTAATCCTTAATCTAAACTGAAGTCCTTAAGCCAATTTCCTCCAAATCTCCCGTTATTTTATTAATCTAAAATACGATTTTCCGTCGCGCGTTTTCCGGAGAGGCGTAAAGGCGTAAAGGCAATTATTATTGCATAACGAAGCTCTTTCGTTCATGAGTCGACAAGGTGACGCGAATGAACTACTAATTTATGATAACAACGAAAATTGCTTTCGAAAAACCCTGAAATGCTATGAATAAAATTCCAGTTATTCGACCGACAGTTTGGCCCGATTTAAATATTTAAGGGTCGATGGGGTTGTTTGGTATCAGTTACGTTTTGAAGAAAAATTGGAAGGTTTCTATGTCTTCTTGAAGGGAGTGGAAGATTGTGTTCATAAAAGAAAAAATTGTTCAAATTATAAATATAAAGTTGACTGCGCCACTGTCGAGCATGAGGTCTAGGGTTTTATTGCCCAGTCGAGCATAGTGTTATTTGGTTTTCTAATTGGCATTGGAAGGAGCCCGGATTCTGTATTTACATAACATCACGCCTTGTTTCCCCGAAGGGTTAGGCAGAGGTGTACTTACAGTACACCCACATTTCGCCTGTTATGTTTAAGACCCATGTAATAGGGGGCGAGCCTATTGCCATCCACCGGGCACAAATCCAGACTCCGGGCTGCTACTGAGAAATTCCAGATGGAAAAACCCCATAAGCTTTGCCCGACCTGGGAATCGAACCCAGGACCTCATGCTCAGCAGTAGCGCTTGCTACCACTAGACCAACGAGGCAGTCAGATTCTGTATTTGTTCCTAGTTAATGGCAATTGACTCCCCCTCTATTACATGGGTCATAAATTAACGGGCGAAATGTGGGTGTACTGTAGGTCGATGCCTAACCCTTCGGGGAAACAAGGCTTATTGTAAGGGTTGTGTAGGTAAATATTGGTTGCAATGCATTACATTGTTATGAAGCGCTTTATAATCACTTAATACTCATAATTTTCTAATTCCTACAACTACAAAATAACCCAAACAAACTTCAGAAAAACGCTCTAACTCTTTTGGCAGTTCAACAACATCCATTGTGCTATTTATGTTGTTAACCAGATTTCTTTATTCAAACTTTTGTAGCAATGTATTAGCAATGTTCTTTAAAATTACTCAGATAATGAATATTACTGAGTTACGGAATTAGGGTACTAGTCAAAGACGCAAACCGGTTGAAAGTATCACGTGCCTTCAAATCACTAACAAAAAGCTCTGCCAAGTGCGAGGCCGACTCGCGCACGTAGGGTTCCTTATCACCGAACAATATATAACACTACATTAAAAAAAACGTATTTTTTAATAGTAGCAACAGACACACTATGAAAATGACAACTCTCTACCTATTACGTTTTATGAGATACAGCCCGCTGACAGACAGACGGATGGACAACGGGGCTTTAATAATAGAATTTTGTTGGCACCCGTTGGTTACAGCACCCTAAAACGCAAAATTGTCATTTCAACCTGTAAGAATATTTGGTCACTTACCTTCAATCTTTTCTACTTTTCAATCCCAAACTTAATCCAGCCTCTTCCGTAGTCTTAGGGATTTCCCCAGAGGGCCCGGCCATTTTATCCCAAAGTTGTGCAAAAGAAATTTAAGACACAAATTATCCGTTTCCAGGCTACTAGGCCATTAATAGGTTGTCAGTCCTTCTAAAATGTATAGCCTATTTCCAAAATGAGCCATTCTAAAACCCTTGTAAGTGAAGGACCCGAGTTACGAATGGGCGCTTCGATTACTGGCTTTTTCTTCGGCAATTTTATGTGGGGATTAGTTTGGGTACCGGGTTCCAACTGATCTGAATGGATTTCTGTCCCCGATTTTTTATTATACTCCGCCGTATATATCATTGTAAAATTATGTATGCTGGTTTTCATATTTATGGAACTAGTTTTATGTTTTATAAGGCTTGAACTGATGCTTTATTTTGTTGATGTTGGTTGCGGCTTTTTCGTTGTAATTGTCTCTCTTGATGTCTGAATGATGCCATTTCTTGAAAGAAAAACATGCCAGCGGATTAAGAAAGGTGATTCGATGTACTTATTATAACTTTGAACGATTTTTAAAAAAGTATTTTGAGTTATTTTAGACTTCAGTTCTCTAAATTATCATTTTAAAATTAAATATCCATACCTAAAATAACTGCAAAGACTATTACATTTTATTATAAGAATAGGATCAGTATGCTAAATAAATACTGTTAAGAATAAAAGATGCTACGTGCTACGCCGCAGCTAACGCGATGAGGTCAGGCTACGCCGCCTTCTCGTAGCAGATAGCTGACGCGCTACGATTATTATTTCTGTAGCTTCTTCATCTTTGTGTTGGATTAGAGCCGAACTTGACTGTTCAAGATTGATCAATCTGCTGGAAAAGGACCCTTTCCAACGCTGATATAAAAAAAAGAATAGGTTTATTGTACACAGAAAAAACACTTAAAGTTAGACATAAAACAAACATGATTGTACAAGCAGAGGTCAAAAAGGAGGTTAAGCAGCTGGCTCCTGAACTAAGTAAAAGTATACTTGTATCTCAAGAACCAAAAAGTAAGTGACATAACATTTTGTCCTAGTTATTTTTGACCACAAGTAATAAAGTGTTGAAATTAAACGCCATAACAATAGCGTTATCTAACACTTCACATGTTTAAAACCCCAGAGTCCCACGGCAAATTTAAATAACGGGCTCAAGAGGCCAAAAAATCACATGGACACTTATCGTACGTTACAAAAAAACGTGACGCCACTAACATTTCCAGGCCATATGCTCTGGGGTCCAAAACAGTACAAATAAATAATAAGCACGGGACAACGGTAAAGTGTACGCGCAATAAACGTAATAAAAATAAAAACACGATTATTTTTAATGTCCGACGCACGGGAATTTTTTTTAATGTGAAGTGGGTCACAATGGTAATGTTAAATTGTTGCTGTAATGTTGTTATATTTCTATTAGTGTGGGTGTAGGGGGAGGTTGCGGTTTTTTTGTAATGTAGTTCTTTTTTGTTACTTTTGTTTTTTGGCATACAATGGGACTGACCCGCCGTTCTCGTTAAAAGTGACTTGTGTATTCGGAATGATTGAAGTAAAGTCACTTTTACAAGAATGTATTCAATTTGCGTTGTTTTTATGTGTCTTCGTTTGGCTCGAATTTTGAACTAAATTAGAACCACTTTTCAAAGGTGAACATATGTATTTTTGGTGACAATACAATAATATGGTACTATGAAGTTGTTCTGGTGATGAAGCTGACAGAAGTTCTTAAATAAACAACATGAACCCATCGAGCTTGGACTCTTTTGTTTTGTTTCGGTGAGTTTTTTTATATAAACAATGCTATTAAAAAAAATTAATTTGATACCATTTCCGTAATTTAAAAAAAATAAAACATGATTTGTATGTTAACACAGGTACCCCAAAATAAAAACCATTTTATTAATAATTACGCCTATAAATTTCATGAAATATGGCAATATATTTTTTAGAGTACAAAACCATTTATACATTAGTTACACTACTGACCAAAATCACTGACCCAAAAAAAAATCATTTATAAAAATATCACCAGTGGCTATAAACATGACAGCTCCTGTCTAATGGCCACATACAAACAACTTTTATATTAACGGCCCAACATTAGCACTTTCTGTTTTGCTGACAAAATGTTTAAAACGAGCCCTTTTTATTTCATTGCTGGGTACACTTCAAACAATGGCGGTATACGGGGGCTGTTTGCCCAGGTAAATGTTTTCGGGGTTCATTGGCGTTTCAACTGAGAATGTTTTTTGAAAATTATAAAGGACGCTCAAATAGTGAAATTCTTGGGGTCAGTTGCTTGATTTTAAAATGTAGGAAGGTAGAAAGGACAGCATAGGCAACACTGTCATTCCATACCATAATAACATTTTAATTAAAAAATAATATAAACTACAATTACTTTTAACAGAGTAACCGAGAAGCTTCTTGTCGGTTCTTCTGCATAGGAAACGACTAACTACTGTTTCTGACACCATACTGAGACAGCTTTTTTTTTTTTTTTTTTTTTTTTTCAGGATGGGAAATCATCAAATGACTTCTCCCGCTCTGGGCGGAGCGGGAGGGCGTGTCAGACTTTTACTGACTAAAACCCACCCGTGTTCCATCAGTTGCCCATATGCCAGGGTCACGGTATCTCTTTCGAACAATCACGCGACCCCGGCAGGCTACTGAGACAGCTTCATCACTATTTGAGTGCCCCTGTCACCAACCTTGACAGGAATATTATACCTAAAGTTATATGCAACTTAGTCTAAACTTGCAAAAGCATAATGTTCCTACTGCCGGAGGCTTCCTTTCTGTGAGAGGATGAGCGCCATAATCCACCACGCGGGCACACCTTCGAATTTTTGGTTCTAGGACATGCCGGTTTCCTCACGATGTTTTCCTTCATCATTTTGAGAACTAATGATGAAATAATGTTGACAAACTAAAGTACCTGTTTGTGTTCCAACTCACGACCTAAAACTCATAAATCGCTACCGTAACCCGTAAGCTTGGGCCGCCTTTGCTTCAGGCTACAACATGCAGGAGACATTTATCTAATTGCAATCAATAACGAATATGGCCACCTTGCATAATACCCATATGCAGGTAATTATGTCAGGCAGCCGTGTCTGCATTAATGAAGTACTCTTTACGAATGTGAATTGAAATAGCTTAGAATTAGGCTAAACGTAATCAATTAATGACTGAAGGTAAGACTGACTGCCGGGGTCGCGTGATTTCTGCCGAGGTCGCGTGATTGTTCGAAAGAGATATCGTGACCCTGGCACATGGGCAACTGATGGAACACGGGTGGGTTTTACTCAGTAAAAGTCTGACACGCCCTCCCGCTCCGCCCAGAGCGGGAGAAGTCATTTGATGATTTCCCATCCTGGAAAAAAAAAAAAAAAATGTAAGTCTGAAGATCACACATTTTCAGACATAAATTCACGCCTTTTTCCCATGGGGGTAGGCAGAAACTACGGAACGCCACCTGCCACGATCTCTACACACTCCTTTTGCTTCATTTAAGTTCATACAATTGGTCATACACACACGCCGGTTGCGAGTATTACGCACCTGACCTTTCTGAAGAACATTATCAATAAGGTCACTATATGTCCTCCTAGGCCGTCCCCTAGGAGTGATTAAGGTATAATAATAATATCTTAGGACAACCAACACAAAGTTATCTTATCCCAAACTAGGCAGAGCCTGTACTATGGCAACCAGACAACTGATAAACATACTTATATATTTCTAATTACATACATATTATAGATAAATTACACCCAGACACAGAACAAATGATTGTGCTCATCACACAAAGATTTGTCCTGGGTGGGAATTGAACCCACGACCTCAGTCTTAGTGGTCAGGGTCACTAACCACTAGACTAACAGGCCAGGCAATACACAATACTAAACATGTTTAAAAATATCGTCGATGTTTTAATAAACAAAACTAGTTCACCAAAACAATTCAGAAAGAGAAAAACTAACATAATACGATGCTATTCATGTTAAAACCGAGTTTTTCTTCGCGGAAAACAAACCAGCCAGTGAATTGTAATGTCGATTGTAGTACGAAACAAGCAGGAAAGACCTCCTTTTGAAGTAGGCTAAAAAAAGTAATATACAGTGTCTGCCAAGTCATAAGCTATGGCAGTATCCACTCGGCTTCCTAATAACATTTTAATAATAAACTCGCGCACGGAACAAAGGGAATGCCTTGCCCACAGTGTGGGGGAAGTGGTGAGAAGTGGCGAGTGTTATGAGGAGGAAAATAGAAGTTCTCAAACTTTAGTGTGAAGCGTGTGGAGCAGTGGATTTTTATTATTGGATGAAGGCCTATTTCAGAAATACTAAAATCAATGCGCTGACTCGGTCTTATTCGTCCTTCTTCTTCTTTTTCGTAACACTCTTGTCAGAGCGGCCGTGTTCCTCATAAAATTTCTTGTCTAGGGGCTGCTGTGATTCGCTTCACAATTTCTCACGATCCACTCCGATCGTCGAAAGTCGTCGAAAGTCGTCGATAGTCGAGAGTCGAGAGTCGTCTGTTACCATGTCAAAATTTTTGTGGTATCAAGCTATTTGCACAAAAATATGAAAGTTTGACAGTAAAGACGATTCAGATTTCCATTTTTAAATATAATACCTTAATCTGAATATTTATTTTACTTAGCCTATAAGTCTTCTTATCGTCACCGCGCGATACCCGCTCTAAGGTCGTGACTTAAAGGAAAAAAGAAAAGTACGGAGATTTATAGTGGATTCCCGCGGCCACAAATCAACCGTAGCCGTCAGAATTTGTGTGAATTTATACGATATATATGCAGTTTTTCTGGCCACTCACTGTTCCTTTGCGTAAAAATTGTACCAAGAATAACGTAACGGCTCATTTTATTTGCACGCCAGTGTATTTTTAAATGTAAATGGGTATTTTGGTTGCACGGATGTGTATTTTTGGGGCTTACTCAATTTGAACAAATTATGGTTTAGAGTATTCATTCGTACTTAGATGTACAAAATGCTAGCTTTGTTGATTTTAAATTAGGCTGATTCCATTTCACATTTTAATCTTGAATGGGAACCCTTTACCTGTTTAATTTTGGAATGTTATAAATACAGGCAGAGACATCGACGCGCAAACCATTACCTACTACTGATAAAGTATTTATACATGACTTTATCGTAAGTATAATTAAATACCTGTTCCTGTTCGTATGTTTTAATCGCATTTAGTCTATGATAGCAGTTTTTTTTTTTGTATACTGACAATAGTTATTTGTTATACAAGAGTGCAAAGTTGCTTTTTAACCGCGTGTTCAATTTTGATGACCGAGCAAGCGAAGGATTCTAAAATTGAATCACGAGCGCAGCGAGTGATTCAAAATTAGAATCCTGAGCGTTAGCGAGGGAATCAAAAGAGCACGAGGTGAAAAATCTTTGCACTCGAGTGCAACACGTAACTTTTCATTCCACCTCAGCGAGGAAATGACTAAATGCAAAAAAAAACCTTTACAATCACAAGATAGGTACACTTTTATTTCAGTTTAGGTATTAATTACTACATTATGACAGGTAAGTATTACAGAATAATCTTTAAATTATAACAAAATAATACTAAGGTATAATTAAGAAAATTTTAAAGTAACGTTGCTACAGTTATTTAAATTGAGTGTAATATTTTTGTTTGGTACTGTAATATTGGTGTTAGTCACTTGTGTACTGTTTTTCGGTAAACTATCTGTCATACTTAATAGTTGTACGGATTCATCGGATTCCCTTGGCGTGAATGTTGGAGAGAGAGGGAGATGGTTAGGTGTTTCATAACGGCTTATTTTTGATGTAGAAGGGCCAGTCCAAGGATCCGATTGAGGCTCTTTCAGTGTAATGGCTCCTACGATGCCTTCACATATTTTAGACTTATTTTGGATGGAATCCTCTATGTATCCCTCTACAACTGCATTGGACTTCCAGCCTCCATCGGCGCTTAAGGGACAAGAGATCAGCTCCGGAATCAGCCAAAAGTGTGGCTGAAGTTCGTCGGAAACAATGACCCGTGTACAACAGTGGTTCAGTACAAAGTTTTGGCTCCTTTTGCTAGTCGCCACGTGTTGAACATATCGTACTGTTTTAAATACTTCTCACGTGATTGTTGAGGGAGAAAGCTCATTTGCGCATTATTAACAGTTTCAGTCAATTCTGTTGGCGTCAAGCAAAGTTCCTCGTCGCTAGAATCACTCATTTTAGTTTTTTCACTTGTTTTTAATATAAGGTTTAACAATGACGTGAAAAAATGCCGCGTAAAGAACCGCGTACAAAGCAAATTGAAAAAAGAACACCAAGAAGGTTCCGATTCTGAGTTTTTAACAAATTAAAAAAAAGTTGTATGATATATTCGGCACCATAGAGGTAGCAGTAAATAGGTTTAATGTTTTTTTTAATTCACAAACTTAGTGCACACGATTTCTAAATTCAATTTACTTTATCCTCTAGAGAATAAAAACGGCTTTTCCACTCAGATATTGAAGATTAAAAATACTCTTTCCGAGATGGTGGGATGAAAAATATTTATACGCTACGGGTGTAGAATCATATGCTGTCATTTCAATCCAGCCCGTCCCTTGCTGTTATCTACCAGCGATGCAATGAGCCGAGTTCCGTACCTCATAAGGGGTGCCCTTAGCGAATAGTCGCTCTAGTTTTAAGTAAGTTTTTAAGCCTTGGCTAGAGGTCTTAATTTATTAAAGTAGCCACAGGGAAGTTCGGATAAGCAGCCGACAACCTCATAATGAATGAGATATCATTCCCAAAAAAAAACCGGCCAAATGCGAGTCGGACTCGCACACCGAGAGTTCCGTACAAACCTGTAGGTATTCTCGGTTTAAAAATAAATGTTTTTTTTTTATTTATATCTCAGTTGATTGAATGTAAACTAAATTGCGGTTTACGATTTATGACGTTTTAAAAAAAAGGTACTCACTCGATCTCGTTCAAACCAATTTTCGGTGGTAGTTTACATGGTAATTAATCTACATCATATATTTTTTTTTAGTTTTATCATTCTCTTATTTTAGAAGTTACGGGGGGGGGGGGACACACATTTTACCACTTTGGAAGTGTCTCTCGCGCAAACTATTCAGTTTAGAAAAAAATGATAATAGAAACCTCATTACCATTTTTAAAGACCTATTCATAGATACCCTACACGTATGGGTTTGATGAAAAATAAATTTTTGAGTTTCAGTTCTATGTATGGGGAACCCCAAAATTTATTGTTTTTTTTTCTATTCTAGTGTGAAAATCTTAATGCGGTTCACAGCATCTACTTACCAAGTTTCAACAGCATAGCTCTTATAGTTTCGGAAAAAAGTGGCTGTGACATACGGACGGACGGACAGACAGACAGACAGACATGACGAATCTATAAGGGTTCCGTTTTTTGTCATTTGGCAATGGAACCCTAAAAAGGATCATGTGCTGAACTCATGGTTACTGTATGCGCGTCAATGCCCTTTGAAGACATAACTAATCTACATAGGTACTAGAATGTATTTAGAGGAGTAAGTAGTACACTAGTAAAATTCCTCAACTGTCGAACAAGTAATCAGTTAGCAACAGAACTAACACAGACACTTCCAATTTGTCTTAACAAATCGTGACGAAGCCTAGGAAACAAATTAAAGGTCTTAAGTGTCTTAGCGAGTAATTCGATCGGCGATTCATTTGATTCGTTCCAACTCGATGGGTCTTATCCTATTTGTGGATGGATTAAGTCCAGGAAATGGTTTGGTAGCTTTACCAGATTATCCTTGAGGATCTAAGGTATCAAGACACTTGGGTACGAATTAAGTTCGTCTTTTCTCTGAATTAGGAGAGAAGCTTCGTCATCGCTCTTAATGAATTGGTGAGCTCCGTCGTTTTCGGAAATTCTGCGCAAAATTCGAAATCATCTTTTTTAAAGACTATGCTGAGATCGGCTGACAGAGAAGCTAAATTTAATTATCAAAATATATTTTCTTAGAAAAGTTGTTTCTTATAGTCAGCTAAACCAACGCGTTTGAATTTATGTTAAGGTACTGTTTAACTATGAAATGAGACTTACATTTGCATGCCTGAAGTTTTTACCCATAACTAGCTTTTGCCAGTGGCTTCGCCCGCGTGGAGGTCGAAAATTATCCCGCGGGAACATACTATCGGGATAAAAAGTAGCTTATGTCCTTTCTGGCTCTAAACTATCTGTGTACCAAATTTCATTTAAATCCGTTCAGTAGTTTTAGCAGAAAAGCGAGACAGATAGACAGACAGGCAGAGTTACTTTTGCATTTATAATATTAGAGTAGAAGTGTGGATGTGGATAGTGTGGATTTAGAATTAGTTAAAACTTGATGCACTAGTACTTGCTTAGATTCGAACCCACGCGGTTACGTATTTACCTTGTCGAGACACCCCACGATTTTTATTTTATCTAGATACTATTATAAATACTTACATTACTTACATTTGGATTTTTATTTTATTTGTTTTTCTATTATTATTAATAGAATAGTGGAGTGATTGCGTTACATACTGACAATTTCTTTCATTTTGATAGTTCAGCAACGTTTTGACATTTATTTTGTTTAGCATATGTGATTATTTTAACATACGAAACAATGGCATAATCAGCTTACAATTTTCCTATTGCTGGGACACAAACCCTCTATATCCGAGAGGGCAGAGCAGTACCTAATCTAAAACGTTCATGCAGGATAACATTAAAAAATCAGACATGTTTGCAAAACAAAAAATACTAAACGGATTTGGATGAAATTTGGCACAGTTGGTTTATAGTCTGGGTTAATAAATTTAGTATTTCTAATCCCAGTACTACTTTCCTGTTGGATAATTTTCGACCGAAGCCGCTGGAAAAAGCAAGTGTTCATTAAAATTATGACTATGTTTTTGTATATGAAACAATTTGTCTATAATACCATCGTGTTTACAGTTCATTCCCAACTAGACATTGGATAGGCTAAATGGACTCCAAACTCCCGACCTTGCCAGTGTACCCCTTACCTTTGTTCTTCAGCCACTTCAAACAACAAAGTCCCAATTTCTTTCAGCAATCAAGCCGCTATAAGTTTTCTTTTTATCCGCGATAGTAACACAGAAACAAAGCGAAGTCATTCCACGTTAATGAAATTAAAGCGCTTTTTTTTTCTTGAACAGTAAAAAGTTTTTCAATTAAATGAACTGAAGTTCTTATTGTGTGTTAGAGAGCTTCAGTCTAAGGTTATTTAATCTTACTTTTTATCGCATTTGCTTAATCTTAGATGTGAATTTTGGGATGTGTCGTTAAGATAATTTTTGAGAGTGGGTTTTTTTATTTTGCTAGTGTTGAAGAACTTACTGTATTTTGTAGTTGGTTTAATCTTAAACAACTACACTTACAAATTTAAAAAAAAATGTTACCTACTCGTCAGTAGTAGAATCCGTCTGAAGTGGTGAAGGGGCGTTTTGAGGGACTGTCTTATGTAAATTTGGAGTTCGAAAAGTGCTTTTGATTTTATCATGTATAATGAAAAATCACAAAAACTTCATCATCTTCTTAGTCTTCTCTTAAATGTTTTGGGCTTTTTTTTTCAGGATGGAAAATCATCAAATGACTTCTCCCGCTCTGGGTGGAGCGGGAGAGCGTGTCAGACTTTTACTGACTAAAACCCACCCGTGTTCCTTCAGTTGCCCATGTGCCGGGGCCACGGTATCTCTTTCGAACAATCACGCAACCCCGGCAGAAATATTTTGGGCTCTGCTTCCAATCTGACGCTGTATGCAACTGACTATCAGTGTTTTACATGGAGCAACTGCCTATCTGACCTCCACAATCCAGTTCTTGGGTAGCACAGTACCCCTTGATAAGACTTTCGGTCTTCTGGGGACCATTACCGACTATTAAACATTACGAATGACAGCCGGGGCCAACGGCTCAACGTGTTTCTGCGGCACGGAGCAGTCTTGGTACGTAAGGATACGCATGCAGGAACCATTAGTAGCAACGATCGAAAAATCTACATTTTTCTTTCGTTAGCAAAACCTGTAAGAAAGTTTACAATACGCGGGCTACGTTTTCTCTTCAATCCACACTATCCACACTGTATGATATAATCCACACTATATATAATATTATAAATGCAAAAGTAACTCTGTCTGTCTGTCGGTCTGTCTCTCTGTCTCACTTCCCTGCTAAAACTAATGAACCGATTTAAATGAATTTGGTACACAGATAGTTTAGAGCCTGAGAAAGGACATAGGCTACTTTTTATCCCGGTAGTATGTTCCCGCGGGTTAATTTCCGACCTCCACGCGGGCGAAGCCGCTGGCAAAAGCTAGTGTATAATAAATCTAAAAGTAACTCTGTCTGTCTCGCTTTCCTGCTAAAAGTACTGAACCGATTTAAATGAAATTTGGTACACAGATAGCTTAGAGCCTGAAAAAGGACTTAGGCTACTTTTTCTCCCGGTAGTACGTTCCCGCGGGATATTTTCCGACCTTCACGCGGGCGAAACCTCTGGCAAAAGCTAGTTTTAATATAATTATTGCTTCCGACTCCATAAAAATCTTTAAAATTACCTTTTGTATTCTAATCACGAAAATAATGTCAACATAATCCTTCTATCCTATACAAATCTCAACGTAAATATGAATCAAATGGTACACAAGAGGCCTGACAAATGTATACAGCGTACAATATCTTAGCGGTACCCACACACGTCTCCTATTGTGCATGACATCACTGCGACTTTGTTAAACCGATTAGCTGTTCATGTGAGCGCTGATTATATTATAGTATTGTGCTGGGTGAATTATTATGCAAGTATGTGTAACAATACCGTTGAGTGTGTTGCTGGATTGTTAGAAATGTGGTACGTCCTTAGGATTATGGCACTTCACATGCATAATTTCAATATGACTGATGTAACCAACATTTTCATTTACTCCTTCAAAATTCAAAAGAGCCTGTAAGTGGTTTCAACGAAAGGAATGCTTTGAGTTTGTGTTTGAGTTGAGGATGATAGCATTTCTCCAGCAGAAGTTCTCAACGACTGTCGGCAACGAAATACTCCTGTGAAATGCACCTGGTATCCAGTCGGAACACCGCTAGACACCTTTTTGAGGTATACCATGGTAGGAAACTATGGTGTCATTCATTCAATAACCAAACTAACCAACTGCCAACACGAATAGGATTGATTGTTGACACTCTACATCAATTTGCCCTGTTACTGCCGTTTGCTACAATTATCAAAGTATGAGATTTGTATAAAACTGCTATGGTTGTGATGTACGGGCAAGTCGCTGACTCTTGCGGGCTAGCCCTCGCCGCTGAGTCTGTAGCATTAAATTCGTTCCTAAATAATAATCATTCCGATCCAGCCTTTTACCAGTGATGCCCAAAGCCGAGTTCCGTAGCACATAGAGGGTGCCCATAACGTGTAGTCACTCTAGTTTTACGTTTTTAAGCCCTAGCTGGAGGGCTTAATTTATTAAGGAAGCCACAGGCAAGTCCGGTTAAATAGCTGACAACCTAATAAGGCAATCTGTGAAATATCATTCTCAATTATAATAAAGTAAGGTCAATTTCATATCGTCGCCAATTGAATTTACGAATAATATTCCTGAATTTACGTGAAAAGTTGAAATATAAACATTACCTTGGTATTTTTCACAAAAGCGTTTTGTTGATATATTGACATGTAGACGTTTGAAAAGGGTGGAGTGCCTCAAGGACTCATCTGTCACTCATGAAGAGAACGCATGGCTTTGTAATGAATGGTACTTAGGTCCCATAACGGTGTACGGAGCAAATTCCCCACTGACAAGAATGCTCATGAATGAGTGCTGTGATCTAGTAGATGTACATCTACGTAGGGTCACCATGAGAGACAATTAACGAGGCTCGTCGGATATGTACTTGAAGTTTTTTTAAAAACCAGTTAATGTTATCGAATAAAATTTTATTTGATGAATAGAAAAACAAAACAGTTATTTGATACCGTACCATACCTGAAATCTCCTCTCTAATCTCCACCTGGAATTTGTATCCTGAGCTCCAAGATACAGAATAACTATCTGGTGTGGGTTTCACTGGCAAATAATATACTGTAACTAGCTGTAGGTAATACGTAAGCCACTCATGACGGCTCAACTTGATGTTAACCTATATTTACTGTATTATTTGGACAAAATATAATGTTTACTTTTTTATTAATTAAATTTCATTCGAAAAAATCCATCGGTTTCTAACTAAACTTCATCTATCTCTTATAGCGTACATTTGATTTCACCTAGTCAGTTCCGTTCTAAACTTCTGGGTCACTTGTGTTAATACGTCAATTTAAATTGAGGTTAAATATAACCTAAATTTTTGTCGATGATTTTTCCGCTACAATTCAATGAAGTTACAAAAACAATATTTGTTGATATATACAGTCGAAAACTTCTACGAGTAAATGCTATTATTCCCTTTGGTTTGTTGGTGAGACATAAAGTCAAAACCTGCTAAATGCCTTTATTCCCTTTGGTGCATTAGAATTTAATTCAAACATAATTCTGCCATTATTTTTATCACAAATTTTGGAACATCCCCAAATTACGTTACACACTATCATTAACAATTATTTTGAAGAATATTGCTTCATTTGTTCGAAAACGTTGTCGGCTCAGCAACGTAAATAACGTAATGAATATTGTTGAACAGTAACAATAAAAGCCATTCCTTCTATAAATGTGCTACACAATAATTCTCTGATATAAGACACTTTAGACCTATTAAAACGTAACTAAATATAAATTTTTCCATCACAACAGAATCCTAAAGGTAACAAGATAAACGAACCTGTCACACATTGATCGATGTAAAAGTTAACATTATATTCGGATGGAGACGTCAAACATTCAACATTATTCAAAGTTTACTTGGGACGTTCACCTTTGCTTACATAACATGGAAGGAGTAATGTCAATTCAACTTCTGTGTACAGTCTAAAAATACTAACTTCTGATATTGAATTGATAAATGTATGAATGATCTGTTTCTGTGTATTGAACGATTTTTATTCGATATGGAAAGGCTTGTAGCTAAATTATAATAGCTGTACGGGTTGATTGAAGGTAAGCTACGATTGTCGCGGTTTGTCCAAGGATGAGTGACTATCCGTCCGTACCTTGGCAAACACGTTACACCATTGGTCCTGGTTGTCAGTTGAAGATCTTTGAAAGTCATTAGGGGTCATCAGATGCCCGAAAGTCTGACAATCAGTCTTTCCAGTGGGTACCTTATTACCCAGTAACCGGGTTGCAGATGTCTGGATAGGCAGTCGCTTCATTTGCAGTACTGATATTCAGCTGCATTCGACTAGACTGAAAGCCGATACCAGCATAGTTCGGAAAAGGATAGGTAGATTGATTTTACCATTAAATCAGCTTTTGTCTGAGACTTCGTCCTAGCGCTTGTTCCTCCAACCACCCCGTAGTATCATATCGCCAACTCGCGCTATCATCTTCTGCCAAGCCTTTTCCCAACTATGTTGGAGACAGCTCAATCGGATAGGCAGGACTGTAAGTACAATCACCTTAAGAAAACCTTCATCACTTTTGGATTCTTTCTCCAATGTCGTTACTTGTCAATTTAAGTGTACTAGTGATCGCCCGTTGGTCGAAATTCGACCGTACTTCATTTGAATAGAAATACATTATTAAATGAAAAAATATAAATAATAATAAATATAAAAAAATAATATGGTTATATTTGACATTCAGTAACACTAGACAAAAAATATTAATGATAAATATTCTCGATATGATCATAGATTTAAAAAATGAAATTGGTTATAATTATCTATAAAATTAATTTATTACCTATGGTTATACTTGACATTCAGTAAGACTCAGGACTATAGACACAACATATTAAAGACAGATGCTCTCGATTAGACCACAGATTTGGACCATAAACAAAAGAATATCTATGCATGTGTGTATTAAATACACGGTAAGGAATAGTAGTGTGTGTAACGTGTTATTTATTGAAAATAATGTATTTTTACGCATAATTTAAAACAAATATTAGCATTCGTCACTTCTTCTCTGTATAAACTATAAGTGTGCGAAATTTCATACTCCTCCGTCCGCCCAATTTTCGTAAAAAGGGATCCAAAGTTTTGGCTTCACGTATTAATATATAGATTATGTAATATTAGGGAAAATCAAATCACACTGTCATTCTATAAGATTCAAATGAAGTACTACACTGTCCAGAAATTCATTTTCCTGATCGTACATAGTTAATTGCCTTACGAAAACGTTATCATTTTTGCATATTATTCTAATCAGCTCCTAACGTACCTATCATACGGGTATCGTATTACCCAGTAACTAGGTTGTGAAGGTCATATAGGTAGTCGCTCCATGTAAAAGTACTGATATTCATCTGCATCCGGTTAGACTGGAAGCTGATTCCAGTCTAACCGTCACACACATAGTTGGGAAAAGATGATGATGAAGCGACGAAAAATTAAGTGTTGATTGACAGCTACGTCAATCAACGCCTAATTTTTCGTCGAGATTTGTTCTGTAAAAAATAACAACGTCCTAAATAATATCAAGAATAATAGTTCCAGATCTCCAAGCATCTTACTAGAAATCTTCCTTCCTCCGACCACATTTGCTCTTGCGAATCTCCACTCAATACTAGACAATAAGGGCAAGAATAAGGCGGGAGCTCTGTTCGTCGTCAGTGTTCATTTCAACCGGCCAAAAACAAAACAGAGAGTGACAAACAAGACTACTTTTGGGAGATAGCTGCATAAGGTCACTACCACCCAAAAGCTCGCCACATCTATGGGTTTATGTATCTCTCTTGCTCTGACTTCTCCCTCACCCTAGACTTGTTACCACCAAAACCACACCACAACGTCACGCGGTTTAGATATATATTATAAGTTGGCCGTAGATACAGCCTTATGTCACCAGCTAAGTTATAAGTCCTATGAAATAAGGAGCGAGCACAAATTTAACAACAGTAAAGACAGATTTTTGTTAGCGGTCCAAGTTGACCCAAAAACCCAAGAATATCGCAATAACACGAAGGATGCAGCGGAATGGCAGCAGTGAATGGCGTGGCTGGAGTGAAGGCGGTGCACGATGCGGCACGTCAATAGCACAGGGTTGGTCGAAACATCTAGTGTTTGATTTAATTTCCTGATAATGGATGTAGTTTTCATAGAACAAGTATTCTTGCTGCAACATTGTGTTTTGTTTTTCTCCGCAATGAAGCCATGTTTTGTTCTGCCAGCATGTTTTTAACTCAATTAAAAAGAAAACTTAAAGACTTGAATTGCGTTATTCCTGCAATGGGCCCGATCTATGGGTCTAGTGTGAATTTCGCACTTTAAAATTATTTTAATTCATCATCAAAATTTCATCCAAAAGACGTACAATAATGAACATAGGCCTCCCCGGCATATAAAAAAATTGGGAGTTTTGTCATAATCGCCACACTCGGCAGGCGCGTTCGCGATCGCACTATGGTGGTAAAATGCATAGAGAACGCTGCTGCCCATTTTCTAATAAGTCCCTTAGTTGCCTCGTAGACAACACCCACGGTAAGAAATGGGATGGTGCTATTCTTTACGTACGGCACCACATAAGACCCATTTAATTGATTTCACTTAAATCATGTTGGAGTTAATAATTCCAACAAGTTCAAAATGACAAGTACAAGAGGTACTTCATAATAGAAATAGTACAGAACGGAATAGAACATCCATACTTATCCATACTTTATTATTTATAATATTATATATTATATATATTATATACTATATATTATATATTATATATTATTTTATTATTTATTATTTATTATTTATTATTTATTATAATATTATAAATGCAAAAGTAACTCTGTCTGTCTGTCGGTCTGTCTGTCTGTCTGTCTCGCTTTCCTGCTAAAACTACTGAACCGATTTAAATGAAATTTAGTACACAGATAGTTTAGAGCCTGAGAAAGGACATAGGCTTCTTTTTATCCCGGTAGTATGTTCCCGCGGGATAATTTCCGACCTCCACGCGGGCGAAGCCGCTGGCAAAAGCTAGTAGTATATATAAGACTGTGTCAAAATAAAAGTACGTACGAGATCGCTACGTGTTCCGATTTACATTTTACCCAGACGACGATATCTTGGATCTGTTATTTCGAGTAAAACAATATGTTTTGATGTAGTAGCCTTTTGTGTAATGCTAGTTCTAAAGATAGTACTGAAAACAAAATAAATCAAATATTAAAACAACAAAAAATATGAGAAATTCTAGTTATTTGAACATGTTTGAAACGATTTTTAGTTTGCAATAATAATATGGAGCTTAGTGTTGGCTCTGCGCCCGAATTAAGCCTATAGGCTTCTCGACTCACATGATAATCTAATAGCTGAAAGCTGTAACCTGAAGATTATACATCCACACTTCTGGCATACGACTCTAATGTCAATGACTTACTAACAAAACTTCCCAGCTGCAAGGGTATCAAGTAGTGCCTCCCGATGTGAAAAAAATACGAAATTATTGCAGAATAAAATTAAATGGTCTTTGTCTAGTGTCAGAAGGAACCGTTTCTTTTCGTATTAATAACTAGCTTCCGCCCGCGACTTCGTCTGCGTCAAATTTTTGCTCCCCTGACCTTCCCGTCGCATCGAACTGCCTGTCAGTTTTCGTCCGTTTTTCATTTCTACTCCACTCCTTTTAATTGTAGCGTAATGCTATGTAGTCTATAGCCTTCCTCAATAAATAGGCTACTCAACACAAAAAAAAATCAATTCGGATCAGTCGTTCCTGAGATTAGTGCGTTCAACCAAACAAACAAACTCTTCAGCTTTCTAATATTATTAGTATAGATAGTATATGTAGATTAAAGAACATTGATCATCACATTTCCTCAGTATTTTTCAAAGTAGTTATCGCCACACGAGTCAGACGAACAGAGGGGGTAATTGCGGAACTTTTTATCGGTAGGACTTGGTTTAATATTCATAGTTAAACAACATTCATTGCGTTATTTACGTTGCTGAGCCACAATTTATTCGAACAAATGACGCAATGGTTTAGAAATAATCTTCAATCCCATTCAAATGCTGATAAATTGTGCGTTTCGCAATTAGGGTGCAGGCTAAGCTACGCTTGCTGCGGTTGGTACGTTGAAGAGTGACCATCTACAGTGGTCTCGAACCTACCGATTTTTCGGTATTTCTAGCGATATGGGCTCTGTTCTACCGAAATACCGAAATATAACGAATATTCTACGATTTCACAGTATCCATGGAAATGTCATTTACCGATGTTGGGTACAAATATACCGTTTTTAACTGGCAATTCTACCGATCTCGCTCTATGACGTTCGAGACCACTGCATCTTTACAAGACCATTCCGTGCCTCGGAAATCACGTTAAGCCATTGGTTCTCAGCTGTCATTGTTGGATCTTTGACAGTCGTTACGGGTCATCAGAAGCCTGAAAGTCTGACTAAGTGTGTGTTACCCAGTATAGTCCTGCAGACCGTATTTCGGTCTTGGCAGCCAATCTCAAAGGAGACTAGCCATCAACGCAGGAGATAATTATAGTGCACAAGTGTGTGCGCAGACACAGGGGCACTCACTCTTCCCTTGACTTTCATAGTCCGAGGGGACGGCAATCCGACCGGAGAGACGTCACGCGTAGGACCAACGGCTTAACAGGTTACCCAGTAACTGGGTTGTAGAGGTCAGATAGGCAGTTGCTCCATGTAAATTATTGGTATTCAGTAGCATTCTTTAAGACTGGGATCCGACCCCAACGTAGTGGGGAAAAGGCTAGACAAATAAACTTATTTTTCTTTCACAGTGTTTTGGCTATTTTAAACAAACAAATCCTAGTTTCCTTGTCACATTTTCCCCACCATAAGGCATAAGTCATGCAATTTAAAATAACCTGTCACAACTGCATGCACTTTGCAGAAACGTGAAGTATTTTGCTAGAAGCAGCCCTGCAGCGGCCCCAGGCAACGTTGCCAATCTCGCGACAAATAACATTTTTAAAATTGCAACTTTGGAAAATAGAGATACGGGGCTCTGAACCGTTTAATAGTTATTTACGACCCGATAAAAATTTCAACTTTTCACATTAACGTGTCAGGTTGCCATTATTGTACAACTTCGTTTTGCTGTTACTGTAAGTAAAAATTATTGTGTTAAGGAAGAAAACTTTCAGTTTAAATGGTAGTTTTTGCAGCGTACGCGATAACTTTTATAGAGGATTATTGTGAATAAAAGTGCTGGTTTATTTAACGTAATGGTTCTCTTAGGAGAAACCGTTGTTGAACTATCTTACTTAGTTACGTGTAGTTCCAGAAAGAAATACGGAGTGTTTCTCCCCCAATGCAAAATGTTAAAGTATTTAAAGTATTTATTTTTTAAGATAAAACCAACGAATGAGAGAGGTATTTTAAGCAGATCTACAAAAGGTCTTTATAAACGTGATCTAAGTAACTGGATAATCGCTCCATGTCAAATACTGGTATTCAGCTGCATCCGGTAAGACTGGAAGCTGACCATAAAATACTTGGGAAAAGGCTGGGCAGATGATGATGATGACCTACAAAAGGTCATTGAAAATGTACAGGTTAAAAACCCTTTTATTTAATTAAGATAACTTAAAAATATCAAAACATGTAATCCACTCTTCATAAACCCGAATTTTGCAGGAAACCTCTATCAAAATAATTTACGATTTTCCTTTGTTCCAAAAATCAGCATGGAAAAATTCCATAGCAAAGATGATGGATCTATTTCCCACCGATTCGGAGGCCAATAGACCTCGTAAAAATGTCCGAGTATACTTCCTTATATACCCTCGTATTGATCAAGAAAAACGCACTAGCTGTTGGTAATATCAATAAAATATTATGAGGATTTTTTTGCATACTCGTCCTAACATGAAAAGAATAAGATTTGAGGTCCAATCTTAAGACCGCACTTTGTCAACAGAAAGATATGAGCCCTAAAATGTGTATAGAATATTGTAAAGAAGAAATAAATAACACAGTTATAGATTTATACCTAGTTTATGTACTAACGGGTACGTATATTGTGTAACAAAACTGCGTTATGGTCCAAAAACGTTTGTCGCAAAAGTCTGATATATTTTTGGTCCTAATCCTTTGACCGTTATATTTAGACAATGTATATCCTAATATATTTTGGGTTTTATGTAGGTGGACATATAAAGATTTATGTAGATTGTCATAAATCAAAAGCGGTGCTTAGGAGACGAATGCCTTAAGTCGTAAAAAATAAAACTCAGTTCTCGAGAGCCTAATCTTTCTGACTGATCAATTTTCTCAGTCCGTGATAAGTTTTATTGAGAGCTGCCATTCTCTAACCCATAGAAATATTATCAGATTTTTTCGAGACTCAGCGAATACTAAAACGAATATCTGACACCATTCAAGCGTTATGTATGTACTTGTTGGGCCCTCTAACGCTGCGGAACTTCCATTTGCGAGCCCAAAGCAATTTGAACTTAATTTTGAAGGTCATAAAGTTGATTTCTCTTTGAGAACTCGTCTATTTTGATGCGATCGTAAATTATCAAAGGTAGTTTCGGTCAGTATGGCCTCTATTTCGAACGGGATATGGGCTATTATACTTTGGTATTATGTCGGAATTATCTTTGTGATCTTCACAGACCTAGATCGTTCACAGTGTTGTGATGCGTACATGTTTTAGTACGAGGGTCGCTTGTCGATATCAGGGAAAATAACACTTTACAGTGGAAAATTAGGATATCTCGTCGCACAAACACCTAAATCCACTGAAAATATAGGTACGTAAAACATAGATTTTCCATGAATATTGTAAGTATTCATCACTTCACTCCATTTTATCGCATCGTAAAAATAAGCCAGCGTTACACAAAATGAGAACCCATGATATCGCGGCAGGAGTAATAGCTAATTTCACTTGATGAATTAAGGGCCTGTTATCGTTGATACCTACCTTCAGTTAGCCTATGGTGCCCCAAGAGAAGGCAAAATATCAAACACGATACCAATTTCCATAAACTTTCTGTACGCCCGTTTCTGTGTTATCTATACTTAATATTATAAAGCTGAAGAGTTTGTTTGTTAGTTCATTTGTATGTTTGTTTGATTGAATGCGCTAATCTCAAGAACTACTGGTCCGAATTGAAAAACTCTTTTTGTGTTGAGTAGCCTATTTATCGAGGAAGGCTATAGGCTATATAACACCACGCTACAACTAAGAGGAGCGGAGTAGTAATGAAAAATGTTGCAAAACCGGGAAAATCGCACGGGTAGGCGATTCGACGCGACGGGAAGGGTCGGGGCAACAAGAAATTTAACGCGGACGAAGTCACGAGCAGAAGCTAGTGATGCTATAAAACAATAAAGAAAATAAGTAAGAAGGCAAAATCAGGAAAATTGGTGAGTAGTTTATGATAAATTAAATTGAACAGTTTATACTTATTATTGTATTATATATTTATTATAATTTATTCGTCTATATTATAAAGCTGAAGAGTTTGTTTGGTTGAACGCGCTAATCTCAAAAACCACTGAGTCAGATTAAAATATAATTTTAGAGTTGGATAACCCATTTATCGAGGAAAGTAACAGATTATCTAAATCACACTAGGACCCACGAATACAAAGTATTCGCAAGGGCAGGGGATTCGATGCGACGGGGTGGGTCGGGGTAGCACGGAAGCGGACGAAGTCGCAGGCAGTAGCTAGTATTGTCGTAAAAGAAGGTATATAGTTATATAACATAATCTGCCTATATTGTTGGGATTGCTGGGATACAGGCCTTCTGTCAGTGGGAGGGAGTGGGCCGTAATGTACCACGCGGACCACTGCGGGTTGGTAGGTGTCATATGGTTCGAAATTTTGGTTCTAGGACATGCCGGTTTCCTTACGATGTTTTCCTTCACCGTGTCGAGAGCAGTGATGATGAAATTGTATTTACAAGTCTAACCTACAAATCTTGCAATTAGTTCAAAATAAAATTATAAAAGTTCTTTTTAACTACAATTACCGAACACCTACACTTAAACTTTACAATGATATGAAGTTCATGAATATTTCACAGATATTTAGGTATAACACCTGCATACTTGTACATACAATTTTAAACAAAAACTTACACACACAAATAATTCTTACAAAACAATCACAATTAAAAAACAGATACAGAACAAGACAAGCAAATGACATAGCGTTCCGGGCACCTAGAACAAACTACGGCAGGAGAAATATTCTGTATGAAGGAGTCTTTACAACAAATTGCCTCGAAATGTAAAAGATCAAAAATCCATGTATGGTTTCAAAAAACCTCCAAAGAGACACATTTTAGCGGATTTAAAATGTTTGGCTATCTTCGGTAATAATTTAATAATTTAACTATTTCTGTTGTGTAACCGTCGCGTCGGTTAATATATCTTATTAGAAATCAGTTTTTTCTCATATAAGTGAATGTAATTCTTTTTGAGAAATAAAGTTCTTAAACCATAAATTATTTACAAAAACTAAAACGCCTGCCTGGGTTCGAACCGACGACCTACATCTCGTAAGTTGGGGCTGATACCACTGAACCACGACTGCTCAAATACTTATTGATAATGTTTAACTCACGGCCGTAGTTTTTCAATATACTCGTCAAAACGACTGATCGAGAAGACTCAAAACTGACAAATCGTAAGAGAAATTTCGACGCATTTATCACACCATCATCGTCATCTACGTTTTCCTCTCCCAGCTTTTGTCTCTCATCTCCTATCATAGTTATGCTTTCAACTTCACTTAAAGAGGACAGAGCTTAAAGATAATTCAATTTCAGAATATAGAACATGATAAAGTAGTAACTGTCTCAACACAGCGCGTTCCGTATGTAAAGTTCCTTAGTCTGCCTGGACGGACTTTCATTATAACTTTCAGGCATGTCTCCTGCGCCTGAACTGCGCTGTAAACGTTTATTACAAGGGACATTTGATTTTATGAATAATGGTTATGGTGTTTGGGGATGCTGTAAGCTGTAATTTTCGTGTTAAAAAAAAAAACAGTTTTGTATCTACCTGCGTAACAATAAGAAGCTTTTTAAAGTAGGAGAACAGGAAGAGTCAAATAATAAATTACTTGACATTAAAATGACTAGCGTAAAAAGGCAGGAAAAAATCAGAACATCATGCTGCATTCCAACAGGGGTATAATAGAAGTAGGCAATAGGGCTGCCAGGTTTTAATGAGAATGGGCAGGTTACACCAGCCGCATGCAGGATGACTGCTGAGCATAAATATCCTCACAATGGGTGCTGAAGACGGGCAGGGTCACTGCGGTCGCCCCATACAGCGGTGTCGAGGTGACCTGGACGCAAACCGCGAGAGCTAGTTCGAGGTGGTGCGAGACAAGGGTCCCTGGAAAGACTTGAGGGAGCCCTTAGCCCCGTAGTAGCCAGTACAGGTTATACAAAAAATTAAAAAATAGAATGGATATGTATTCTTATTCTCTAAGTAGCCGTCGCCTCGGAAGTCAGTCCCTTATTATTTGCTGATTCATTCATACTTATCGAAAATTAACTATAATAGTAATAATAATATCTTAGGACAACCAACACAACGTTATCTGATCCCAAACTAGGCAGAACCTGTACTGCGGCAACCAGACAACTGTTAAACATGCTTATATATTTCTAAATACATATGTACATATTATAGATAAATTAACACCCAGACACTCAGTCAGCATTTTACTTAATTCTGTAGCTCCTGTCCGTGACGTTTTGAATACGATTACGCTTGAATTTTCAAGCCTTGACCTACCGCTTAAAATCGCATCCTACCTCCCCTGGCCTGTAACATTTTTCGGTTAGCGCTCTTCTTAATTGTTCTTCTTTTTTCTTTGAAATCTATAAGAAAACAATAAAAAAAATCAAGCCCAACTGGTTGTTTCAGAGATTTGGCGCGTTCAAACAAACAAACGATCTCTTCAGCTAACACCCTGTACACTATAATATATACAGATATATTATAGTGTACAGGGTGTTAGCACATAATTGTAGACCCCCTGGCGTAAAAGCTTTTCGGAGGTTATAAAAAAAAAAAACTTGAGAGGTGTCAAGGGACACCCGGATGGAACGAAGTTCCTTTCGATTAATTAGTGAAGGAATTGTAATATTTTTTTTTAATTATTTATTATTTACAAAAAACCTGTATACACTCAACAAAAATAATCGTCGCGACACCACACTGTTCAATGCGAAATAGAAAGACGAAACGAAAATAACTGGCTTGCTTTCTATGAGAGAGAGAGAGAGAGACAGACAGACAAACAGGCGTACGCCGCACGGCTTACAACTATAGCAAAAAGTGTCGTTACAACTTTTGGTCTTAATTTTTTCCGTCTAGCTCCCTTTCGCAACGCGCAATAAGGAGCTTCGTTCCAAAAGGTTGTTTTTAGAAAATTGCAATACCTAGGCGGACGAAATTATTAAATAGCAAATTTTACAGAATCACATATTTATACCATCGTAACAGGTTGAGCGACGATTTTTCTGCTACCCTATACATTAAGGTTCGGTATAAAACAATGGTCAGGTCATTGCCTTCGTTTGTTGACTCTTGTAGCGGTGCCAGTGACTCCAGATAGGTAGCTGCATTATTCCAACTAAATTATAAACCAACAATAAACAATAGCCTTGAAATTGTAAGCGAAAGTTCCATTCTGAAAATAACTTCCCTGAATATTTAAACAATAATATCTAAAGCCTCTAAAATATTGTACATTGTATTTCTAATAAACCTTGAAATCAAAAACATTTCTAATCCAAAGTTGTTACTAATCAAACAATATCCAAACACAAAAGCCTTTAGAAGCAATAAACATCACGCTATTTATAAGTTGGCAGTTTGGCAGTCCTTTATGAACCTTACAACCTTTTAGGAACCTTTCAACGTTAACCCGAACCTTCCCTTTGTAAAAGTTTTCAAGAATGTAGTTTTCTTCTGTAGTACAATCAATGTTACTCTTTGCTTGAAAATAATGTAAATCAACGTCTTGTAGTCGAGGAGTTTCTTGCACGAGAATAAATCTTTTGGGAAATTTTTGGAGCAGTCAAAACTGTTGAGATGCTTCATGAAGGTTTAGACAGTTTTGGAGTTTGGTTTGATGAAATAAATTGGTAATGAGTATTTATTAGTTTTAACCCTGGATGACCCCAAACCATTTTATTTTATTATATAACCATTTATGAAGATATACATACCATGTACAAACAGAAAAAAAGAAAAGTGTTGACATTTAGGTACAAATGTGATGCTAAACAAGTGCTAATTATTTCTAAAGATTTTCTTTTCAGCATACCTGCGATCGGAAAGTAGATGAAGATATGTAAACAGCGTGTATCAGAGTAAAAGAGAACCTGCCAAAGTCGCGAATTTGTTCGAAAGAGTTACCGTGACCCTGGCATAGGCAACTGAAGGAACACGGGTAGGTTTTAGTAAGTAAAAGTCTGACACGCCTTTCCGCTCCACCTAGAGTAAAATAGAAAAATAAAAAGCATACGTCAATAACGGTTCACATAATAAAATAAAACCAATTACACCTAGAGTAAAATAGGAAAATAAAAAGCATACGTCAATAACGGTTCACATAATAAAATAAAACCAATTACACCTAGAGTAAAATAGGAAAATAAAAAGCATACGTCAATAACGGTTCACATAATAAAATAAAACCAATTACACC
Source organism: Aporophyla lueneburgensis (assembly GCA_932294355.1). Taxonomy (NCBI): domain Eukaryota; kingdom Metazoa; phylum Arthropoda; class Insecta; order Lepidoptera; family Noctuidae; genus Aporophyla; species Aporophyla lueneburgensis. The sequence goes on from OW028740.1 coordinate 31,889,553, forward strand.
TAGAGTAAAATAGGAAAATAAAAAGCATACGTCAATAACGGTTCACATAATAAAATAAAACCAATTAATTTGAAAAAAATACTTAAACACATCCTTTTAAAATAAATAACATGAAAATATGAATTATTATAATATATGAATAAATAAAATGACAGTCATATGCATTCCAGGAACTTGCGTTTTGCGACAACGGTGGCGGAGATAACAAATGAAAGAAGTTCTTTTTGAGCACATGCCACGACTCAAGCATAGGTATAGATGCAAAACGCAATTTCAACTTTTTAAACCATTCGGTTTTAAACCAGTTAAAAACGAACGGAGCTTTAGATTTATCAGTTATTTCTTCTTCGGCCTGCTCTGGTCCTATGTTATGACTATTTCTGTTTTGAGCTCGTGATTGCAGAATTGGGTATTTGGTTTTCTCGTTCGCTTTCTTTTCTTTTGCATCATTTCATACACAATACATTTTTCTTTTGTTTAATTAATATGCTATTTTCAAACCCATAATTTTCACTGTTGGAACCCAGGCCTGCGCACTTCAAGACGGAGTGGGCTGTAATATACCACGCGGGCCAGTGCGGGTTGGTAGATGACACGATATGCCATACGGAAATATTTTACCAAAGTTAAGACATTATATCAATACATAGTCGTACTTTCAGAAACATTAAATAATACCCGTGAAACATTCACCTTTCCAACAATATCTCCAATAACGATATATCGCCAGGTGTTTACAATAGCACAAATTTAACTGGCTTTCTCTTTATCTTTCTTCATTGATACGTTGATTGTGTACATTTATTAAAATCGTTCATAATTACTCTCAATAGCATTGGCTTTATGAACCCGTTCCTGTATTTTCCACGTGAACACTTCATTGTCAATATTACCTTCATTAAAATCTCTTTGACGCGATATCTGTATGGATACTGGTGATAATGTATGTGAAGATAAATATCGTACTTTTAATAACAAATTGTTTTTATATTGGATGTTTTATCTGTCATTATTTTGAAACCTATATTTCAGATGTCATTGATTGATTTCATACGTTTTTGATAAAGTGCAATATTTTAATCAAATGGCAATATCGTTTCAGATGAGGTTCATTGTTTTAGAGTCCATAACAGTCATACTTTGTACTAATAACACTTTTCTTAGCAACAGTTAAATTATTCAAATTCATACCGGTATACCGTATGAAATTAAGAGAAACTGGTGCCGATTCTGTTCTACACGAACTAAACTAACTAAACTATCTCTAAAATTCCTTACTTTTGGCTATGAGAATTGTAACGCTATTCTGCAAGGAAAAATCTCTAAATTTAAAAATTATTTTGACACGACTAAAATCGAATTTGACAATCGCGACTCAGCGTGGTATTTTTTTTTCTTTTGGTTTCGCAACGTTGTACTTATGTGTGCATTGCGTAGAATGAATTTTTTGAGAGACGAAGGCGCGTGCTGGGGGGGCAGCCTCAACGTGTTTTATATGGAATTTTTCACTTTTGTTTGAAAAATATAAAAAATATATTACCCACGTGTTGAGATTTAAATGTGCCGGTGTGTACAGTCACGAGCAATAACATAGAAACGCCCTTAAAATTCAAATTCATAGAGCAACAATAAATCGCAAAAATAATTATGCTAACTTTGTCCAAAAATTATGTAAACGTTAAATTGTGTCAAAATTAACTACAAATTTTTATCAAATTTTCGTTAACAATAGATTACCAAAAAATTATATTAACTTTTAGTTACGTAATTACGAACCCAAGGAAATTTCAAAAACATGTTTACAGCACAGTTTCGAAATTATGTAAACAATTACAAAGCAGCAGTTTCAAGCAGCTTGAGCTCGGAAATAAGTCGCAGTTTGGGTTCAAAAGGAATCCAAATTGTGATTTTACCTAATTGACAAAATCAGTGTACATTAATAGTTGTAGGATCTTATTGTATTATTTATTTTTAGATTTTTATCATTATTTTGCGTAATACATATTGTGTCATAGTAAGGTAAAAGTAGCCATCAGCGAGTGGCATCGATTCGCCCGTCGACTATTTTTATTTCCGTGTACCGTCCTTAAAATATTGTGCTATTAGATTCCTACAGGAACATTGCAAATCATACAGAAGGGATAAACGCGCACTGCGGTTGTTTTTTGTTGTCGTGCAGTACAGCTAGATAAATATTTCCTGTATTATTGATTTGATTAAATTGTGATTTAAAATAAATTATTATACAACATGTCCCGTAATTAACGCACACCCTCTTAAGCGGTCATTGTACTCAGCATTATGAACAACTTTTACTATGGGACCTTTCGAATCTGGAAGCCAATTCTCGCGCAACTCGGATTCGTTACTGCCGCTCGATTCGTACTTTTCACTCGTTAAAATCGAGTCGAGCTATTCTCGCCACGTCGATTCGAGCATATCTCGCAGGAAAGCTACGCGATATGCCCTCGTTTACATGCGACATGCATAGAGTGGTGGAGACCAGTCGAAACGGCCATGACGTCATTTCGAGGGGCGTTCGAACGTCAAACAGTCAGTCAGTCATGATTGTGTCAATTGCGAAAGAAATTTATAAATATTTTTAACAAAATGTGTTACGTGTTCATAAACATCTCAGAAGACGCTGCGATCGCCACGACAAGGAAAATACATACGAAGAAAACTTCAGGCCTCGTAGAAAGGTTTATTGCGTGGCAATCATTACATACGCGGTACCACTCCAAGCGAGGATTTTTGAGCTGCGATGCTCACCATCCTTCTGCATATTTCCCGATTTGACCCACACATAGATAGAGAAGGAGCCAAAGCCAAATCAGTACTAATAGTAGGACGTTGCTGAAGCTGTCCCGGATGAAGTCGAGCACTACTACACATTTTAAGTACTTTATCATTGAGGTTCCTGCGCTGCAAAAGGTTATCGTCCTTAGCCCAGAATTGTTCTCGGCTTGTGTTGCGTTTACATGTTACAGTGAAGCATGACCAAACCCAAGTGTGGTGTGAAAATAATTCTGTTTGTGGTTTATTCTTAATTTATGAAAACTAGTGTGTGATCTTAGGGTCACACACTAGTTGTCACCTATTATTATTGTCTTACAACAGGGTCATCGACACTGTGGAGAATAATAAAAGCATTTCATACAATAATGATTTCAAATTTATTTTATTTTTTCAATATGAAACTTATAAATAGGAACAATACTGTGCATAAACAATACATTATAAAAAACACTAGTTTACATGATTAGTCAGCATCATGTGTGGTATGCTGTTTAGTAGCCCGCTAAAGAATCGCTAAATCTTTACACGTCTTGCGCAAAGTCTACTTGAATGTGGACACATGGTCGTCTAGCAGTTTCACCACAAACGAATTGAAATTCGTGTTTAACAAGACTCCTACCGCTTGTCCTTCAGGCAGGACATTTGGTTACACAAAGATTAACAATATTTTCAGACTTCGTAGAGTAATGTAGCTGGAACACATATGTAAATAGATACAACTGTGTCGTTGGAACGGTTGGACGCAAAAGCTATAGATACTGAGAGCCAGTGATTCGGTCCAGTTTTTACGACAATCACGCTTCGTCTTCTCCATCGTGTTAAGCTTAAATGTTATTTAGTAGTCATCAGTTTACTTATTGGCAGATATTCTGTATATATTCCATTACATGTATATGTAGGTAACCAATGTAAACAATGAAACAGAAATAAAATATGACTTTAATTTGACGTAATAAAACTCGTGACATTTACAAATCAGCATCTTTCTATAGGCGGCCATGCATTCTGTTGTAACAAATACAAAGGAGAATTTATTTGAATATTTGTAATTTAATTGAAATTGATTAACGCAATCAAGCATGTATTATAAGTAATATATATTACTTTTGTACCTAGACTTGTAAATGTTATTATTTAAAGGAAGTTAGCTTATAAATTTCATCATCAGCTGCCTATAATGTTCCCACTGCTGGGACACAGGCCTCCTCTCGCTGAGAGGGAGTGGGCCGTAATCCACCACGCGGGCCCAGTGCGGGTTGGTAGATGTCACATGTCTTCGAATTTTTGGTTCTAAGATATGCCGGTTTCCTCACGATGTTTTTTCCTTCACCGTTTTGAGAGCAGTTGTGATAAAATAATTTACACAAAGAGAAGCGCCTGCTTGGGTTCGTACTCACGACCTACTTACTACTCGTAAGTCGCGGCCATTGCCACTGGGCCCCCACTGCTCTTTTTAAATTTGGTATTTATAAATAAATAAACTAGGTATTATAAATTAAAAAACAGCTAGTATATATGCAAAACTTATATTACTAACAACAATACTTTACGTAAACAATACATTATAATAATCACTAGTTAATACGAATAGTCGGAGTCATGATCGCGGGCTATCCTCGAGCTTAGAAATCGCCCGTTCATTTCACCTCTCGGGCAAATTCTTTATGAATGTCGAAAAATGATCGTGTGGCACTCGTGTTTGATGAGACTCCTTTTGGGACCCGCAGGGCGAGCTTTCGCAAGAATTTTCCATCGCTCGTTTGGGCCTTTGTAAAGTAATTTCATAAATCACATAGGTATACAGCTGCGTCATTGGAACAGCAGGACAGTCCGGTTGGAGCACAACGCACGCATTACAATATACCTCCTCCTCTTCTTCTTCATCTTGAGAAGCTTTGATGTTATTGACCATAATAAACCGTTTACTACCTATAATCTGTTTACTTAAAATATCATTGGCAGTCATTCTGTTTTATATAATTATTAATTTCAGCAAATTTGACCGATGTAAACAAACAATCAAAAATAAAGGCTTAAATTTGACGTGACGAATATCGGTTGACATTGACAAAACGGAAGCAGTGATGCATTCCGTTGCAACAAATACTAAGGAGAACTTATTTTGATGTTAATATTGAAAATAAAAATGGACTTACGAAATTAAGAATGATGATATTAATAAATGTTTATAAAATACATATCAAATGCTGCTCAAAACATTTTTTTAACTTGAAAATCATTTTTAAAGATGGTTGAAAGGAAAATAACGACTTCGTTATAAAAATAGCATCGTTATGTAAAATGGATTACTTGGTGTGACGCATAGTGGCAACATTTTTGTCCCGAGACTCGTAATTTACGATCGACTTGTACTGAGAATAGATGATTTCAGTTTATCTCACCATTTTATAAGCGACTTAGAACACGAGCGAAAACAACGAATGTGACATTTACGAGTGAAAACGCGAGAATTGCCTTCCTGGACCGGACCGGACCTAGGATAATTCAAAAGTTATGAAACAGCTGCTTTTTTTTTCGCGATTTCTTGTTTGGTCCCATAGTAAAAGATGTCCATAACAACACAATAACCCCTTAAGAGGGTGTCCGCTAATCACGGGACATGTTGTATATTTGAATAACGTTTGTTTTTTAAACATAAACTATGCATAACTACACTATTATATTTAATAGACTTTATTAATAATCATTACGTTTGGTAACGAATTACAACGCTGATTTTGTAAGCCCTTGTTTTATCGTAGTAACCAACCCCTATTTATTTATAAAACTGTAATTATTAATGTAATAAACTCAACTGAAACAGGAAAAAGTAGGTATACACTTTCAATCTCATTTTAATGTATCCATGACAATTCCTATAACACGTAAACAATTTGTATTACTTGTATATATGTTATAGAAATTGTCATGGATAGTTAAAAATTATATTGGAAGTGTAAACTTTTTACTGATTTTGTTTCGTTTATACTACTTTGAAACCAATGTATACCCAGTTTTGACACAGTTTGATGGTTAGGTAATTGAAAAAAAAATATCGTACACATATTTTTTGAATGGTTGAAGTTAAGATATTTTAGAAAACGTGACAATGTATATATATTATTGCTCGTGACTGTACTAAGGGGGCCGAAAATTTCATTATTTTTGCGATAGGACACGCCATTTTCAAGATATAAGCAAAAAGAAAATAAAAAACCGGCCAAGTGCGAGTCGGACTCTCGCACCGAGGGTTCCGTACAAATCTGTAGGTATTCTCGGTTTAAATATATATATTTTTTTTAATTTTTATATTTCAGTTGATTGAATGTAAGGTAAATTGCGGTTTACGATTTATGACGTTTTTAAAAAAAACTACTCACTCGATCTCGTTCAAACCAATTTTCGTTGATAGTTTACATGGTAATGTACATCATATATTTTTTTTAGTTTTATTATTCTCTTATTTTAGAAGTTACGGGGGGGGGGACACACATTTTACCACTTTGGAAGTGTCTCTCGCGCAAACTATTCAGTTTAGAAAAAAATGATAATCGAAACCTCATTACCATTTTTGAAGACCTATTCATAGATACCCCACACGTATGGGTTTGATGAAAAAAAACATTTTTGAGTTTCAGTTCTATGTATGGGGAACCCCAAAATTTATTGTTTTTTTTTTATTTTAGTGTGAAAATCTTAATGCGGTTCACAGAATACATCTACTTACCAAGTTTCAATAGCATAGCTCTTATAGTTTCGGAAAAAAGTGGCTGTGACATACGGACGGACAGACAGACAGACAGACAGACAGACAGACATGACGAATCTTTAAGGGTTCCGTTTTTTGCCATTTGGCAACGGAACCCTAAAAATACAGAACTGTTTTTGCACGTGAAGGCGAGGCGTTGTGTTGAGAATTTTAGTTCATGACCACTAGTTTTATTCCACACCTTTTTAATCGCGATTAAAAATAGTCAGATTTAGTTAAAATAAATTATTATAGTCAAAATTTTCGGTGAAAACCGGTAAACTCAGAATAGCAAAATTGACATTTTCACTAAACTAATAACTCAGTGCAATCTTAGTGCTGTCAAACTAAAATATAGTTAAGTTGTGTCACTTTAGTCTATTTCAGAATAGGAAATCGTCGTTTGACAGGATTAAACCAAATTTTAGTGATTTCTAGTTTAGTTTAGAGAATTTTGTGACAACAGAATCGGCACCACTGTCAGCTTAAATATTTTTCAAACGAATTTCACAAATAATTCATTATTTACAGGAACTTAATTGAATTTCATTCCTGTTGTAAGAAACTTTGGTATTTTATTTCACAAAAACAGTTTATTATTTTAAATGTTTATCCCCGTATCAAATCGTAGGTCACTCACTTATCTTAGATTTACTGTTTTGAATACCAAACGCTGGAAAGCAAACCTTTAGTTACTTTCGACTGTTTTACATCCAATACCATATATTTTTAATCGAGTTCAAAAAAAAAACCGGCCAAGTGCGAGTCGGACTCGCGCACCGAGGGTTCCGTACAAACCTGTAGGTATTTACGGTTTAAAAATATATATATTTTTTAATTTTTATATTTCAGTTGATTGAATGTAAGGTAAATTGCGGTTTACGATTTATGACGTTTTAAAAAAAAACTGCTCACTCGATCTCGTTCAAACCAATTTTCGTTGGTAGTTTGCATAGTAATGTACATCATATATTTTTTTTAGTTTTGTCATTCTCTTATTTTAGAAGTTACGGGGGGGGGGGGGGGACACACATTTTACCACTTTGGAAGTGTCTCTCGCGCAAACTATTCAGTTTAGAAAAAAATGATAATAGAAACCTCATTACCATTTTTGAATACCTATTCATAGATACCCCACACGTATGGGTTTGATAAAAAAAAACATTTTTGAGTTTCAGTTCTATGTATGGGGAACCCCAAAATTTATTGTTTTTTTTCTATTTTAGTGTAAAAATCTTAATGCGGTTCACAGAATACACCTACTTACCAAGTTTCAACAGCATAGCTCTTATAGTTTCGGAATAAAATGGCTGTGACATACGGACGGACAGACAGACAGACAGACAGACAGACAGACAGACATGACGAATCTATAAGGGTTCCGTTTTTTGCCATTTGGCAACGGAACCCTAAAAAGGAGGTGGTTTTATAATTCCAAGTATTTTTTTAAGTTATGGATATATATGTAATGTTCAGCGATTTCTCTGTCAGTTGTGGACTGATTTAAAAATATATTTGGAATGTATAGGTTATGCTTTTGGAGGGCCCTGGCCCATACTAATTGTATTTATTGCCTTGGCTTAAGCAGTCATTGCGTTAGTTTCAATAATAAAAAATAAATCTACTTTGTATATCGTGGTGATATTCTAAAATTTCCTGTCACTGTTATGATAACCAGCATTTAAATTTTCTGTTGGTATTAAAAAAGTACCTACCAGCTGTTCCATAAATTTGACCGTATAGGTATTGCATTTTTTACGAAAAAGCAGATTATTTTCCTATTGTTAGCATTTTCCTCTTAAAATGAATGAAAAGTTACCAAGTTGTCTAGACAAGCGTGAATCATGAAACACCACGTCATCGATTACTATCAGTTCAAACGCCAGCGTATCAAATATGAACAAGCCTGATTTAATCTCTCTCGTAATAATCGTAGAAAAAGCTAATATTTCAAACGCCAGCATAATCTCGAACAGACACACATGGCTATCGATTTTAATTAGCGAAATTGCGCTACAGATAACTCCATTCATCGGACAATTTATCATCCTCAAATCTGGGATACGAATCGGATATTGAAAATTGTACTCTGTGTGAAGTGAGCAAAACCGTTTTTGGAGTATTGATAGGTCAAGTATGGTAGAATTCGAGCCTGATAAGATTGGACTAAGGCCGAGATCTATAAACGTTACTCAACTGGTAGGTAGTTTGGCTAAGCGTTTTTCCTATCACTATTCCACATCTGTCAAACTACGACTGCAAGAAAGAGACGGAAACATTTACAGGATGGCAAGGACATTGACGCGCAATATCAATATAACCATGAAATCAGCACATGATTCTAGACACCTTAGAGAGAAATTTTGGTCAGTTAAATTTAAAAAAAAACTGACAATTTTACGTGAAACGTAAAATTCTCTCACTTGAATGAACTGATAAATATAGCTGTATAAATATATAAGTGTCATATTAAAAACCAAGTAATTAAAAATTGTTGCGGAATTCGATGGGCGGAGCATAGATAGATATTTTTATGAATTTCTAAAACCCAAAATATGTCATCTGAAGTTTTAAATAAAGTTGTAAGATCAAAGAACTTTTTTTTTTCATTTCATTACTTTTCGATATTGATAGGTCCCTAATACGCGGGTTTTATTTGATCCTGTGTATAAATAGCACGTCACGATATATTTTAATGAACACACATCATTGGTATATTCAAAGAGGTCATTTTCATTTTCAAACGTTTTTATTGAGTGCCTACTCTTTATACAACAGAAGAAAACACACCTTAAAATGTTTTTCGTTAAAAATTTTCAATAGCTAAGATTGTTCACCAATATGTTCAAGCTTTTTACTACCTTTATCTTAACGCCTGATACCTTTTAAAGGGAATATATTTTATTATTATACAGCCATTTTGATCATAAAAATGAATGTGTAATGCTCTGAACATAGAGATAAGTAACAGCGCAGGTGATGTTACTCTAGAAGTTGAGACATTAGATTTGATACACTTTAGAGCAGGTACATAAAATTAAATGTCTGTATGTTTAAGTGAAATACGAATGAGTACATAAGTCAGTGCAATGTTCAACTCGCAGTATGACAATCCACTGCTGGGCCTAGGGCTCTCCCAAGCTGCGCCACAATACCCTCTGCCGTGCAGGCCCTAAAGTGCAGTATGAGGAAAAAAGCGGTTTCGAGAAAATCGCGAAAAACTTTTTAACACTGTTTTTTTTAATATTATTAATGTGTATGGTGCATATTTTTATTACTATGAGGACTAAGTGACAACAAATTTGGTATTTACAAAAACAAATGTTAATTTAGTTTATTAGATTTTAATTAAAACCGGGTTTTTTAAAATCTTAGCAGTTACTGCACGCAAAAAGTTACACATATTCAGATTAAAATGCCGTAAAAATACTCGATACTACAAAAACTTTGATTTTTTTTGCTACTTTGCAGACTAATTTGCAGCATAAGACTTTCTTTACTGCATTTTAATTTGTGTCTTGAACTAATTGCACATGTAGTATATAACAATTTCTTCCAACTTACGAGTATGTTTTAGGAAGGAATTTACAAAAAAAAAAATAAAAAATACATTTATGTATGTATAAAATTGTCGTTTATTTTATAATGTTATAGGGTAATTGTAACTTAAATTTAAGGTGCTTTAAACACAAGCGGTTATAAATACATTTCGATAAAAATTAAATGGTATAAAGCTTTTTGGTTTCGCAAGAAACATGAGATATTTCAATTAAATGGCACATTTATATATAACTAAAAATAAATCACAAAAAATATCAAACGTATCAAAAATACCATAAATGCTCAACATTTGATACATCTCTATATGGCATGCATAAATATAAAAATAATAAAATATGGTAATGATACGAGTATCATTTAATCGGTTTCATTACCAAAAACAAAAGTTGGTTAACGATAAAACAAAAAAAAAAAACGAATGTATTTAAAAAAACATAAATGCTTAACGCTCGGTACATTTTTATATGACATGCATAATCAAATTACCTATGATTCGGTATCATCATCAAAAGCAAATGCTTCTAGTGCATCTTCGGTTTCTACAGCCGATAAAGGTAACATTCTCCAGAATGCCATTCTGGCATCAATGGCCCCAAGATTTTTATTATATTTAGCTTCCTGGTGAAGTGGTACCTTTGGGGGTGCATCTTTTATCAGGTCTGGGAAGTTATTTTTTATTTTAAGCAATTAAATTGACTGTATTGTTAAAAACGGAGGAGGTTCACAATTCAACGCGTATATATATATTTTATTTATGTATGACCACGCATAACTTTTTACATAGTGGTCCGATTGTGACAATTCTTCTTCTATTGGAAAGAATATACTCCTAAAATGGTCCCATATAAATTTGAAAAACAAAATCGAACCCGAACCGAAGGTCGGAAAATAGGGGTTGATTGATTGTTTACTCACTGATTGTAATGTACGAGTATAACCACGCATAACTTTATACAGAGTAGTCCGATTTTGATAATTATTTTTGTTGGATAGGGTATACCTTGCCAAGTATTATTAGTATATTAAAGTTACAAAAAATTATAAAATAAAAACTTTTTAACAAAAAATTAAACCGCCGAAAAAACTGAAAAGCAAAAAATAATAAACCTTAAAATTATGATTCGGCGCTTTGAGTGATCTTTGTTCATTGATTTTTCAGCGCCGACTCATAATTTAAAAGTTTTTTATTTTTTGCTTTTAACAAAAAATTAAACCGCCGAAAAAACTGAAAAGCAAAAAATAATAAACCTTAAAATTATGATTCGGCGCTTTGAGTGATCTTTGTTCATTGATTTTTCAGCGCCGACTCATAATTTAAAGGTTTTTTATTTTTTGCTTTTAACAAAAAATTAAACCGCCGAAAAAACTGAAAAGCCAAAAATAATAAACCTTAAAATTATGATTCGGTGCTTTGAGTGATCTTTGTTCATTGATTTTTCAGCGCCGACTCATAATTTAAAGGTTTATTATTTTTTGCTTTTCAGTTTTTTCGGCGGTTTAATTTTTTGTTAAAAAGTTTTTATTTTATAATTTTTTAATATAGGCAGTAGCTTCCTCTATTTACGACTACCTTTTATTCCACTATAGCGGAATCAGCAATCTCAACAGCATGGCAAAAATCGTCGAAATCGTAAACCTTTTTCTTTTTGTTTAAAGATTGTTCTACGTTGTGGTGGAACGAGTCGGCAGACATAAAAGTATGTTCCGGCTCGAAATACTTCAATATAATTTTTGAACCGGCTATGTCACTACTAATAATAATTCCGATAAATTCCGAAATTTCAATATTCATAATCCTGACCATACTAAAAACGGACTAGCCGTTTTTAGTATGGTCAGGATTATGAATATTGAATTTTTCGCACGATTCACTCTCCTCGTGTCCAAGCCTGGCGAAAGAAATATTGAAAATTACTAGAACGCAGTAAAATATGACCTGTACTGCAGTAAAATTAGTAAAATCGTTCAAGTTACCAATTATAATGCAGTAACAGAGTGTCATACTGCGTTTTAATTAGCATTTAAGTTATTTTCATCTTTGAAAAGTACCGACTATACTGCAGTAAATAATCAACAGACTGCAATTTAAATAGTATCTTCACACTTAAAAATCATATTACGATAAAAGTAAAAGAAAGAAGTTTTGATTATGCTGCACTTTAGTTGGTTTTCACGATATAAACTTACTTGAATGACACTAAATAAAATACCACATTTGACTACTTTGCTGCATTTTAATCTGTAGTTCATGTGAAATAAACTAGTGATCTAACATGCAGTATTAACAGTGCTGGTACAAAAACTACTTAATGCGTTTTAATTTATATCTCTCAATATTTTTTTGGGTGAAAAATACAGATTTTTTGTGGTAATATAGATATTTACTGCGTTTAACTTGGTAAAGTGACGGATCGTGGTAGACGTAACTGCTATAACTGTATTTTAGTTGGTATTCTAATATATTTAGACATGCAAAGTTAAGTTACTGCTTTCACAAATTTGATTTTTTTACCGTTTAAAGCATCCTAACAAAAACCTGATTAGATCTTCATGTTCCTTATACCGTGTGCATTAAGGTTCAATATTTAACAAAAAATGACAAAAAACCTGTTACTGCGTTTTAGGGTCTGCACGGCAGCCCTGTCCTCTGCCTTTTGCATCTAGTCTGTCCCAAACACTTTCTTTAGGTCGTTGGTCTACCAGGGGGCGTCCCACGCTACGTTTGCCGATACGCGGTCTCCACTCCAGAACTTGTCTGCTCCACTGGTCGTTGGTACCTTGACAAACATGGCCAGCCCTCTACTACTTGAGTTTGCTTACTCTGCAAGCTGCATCGGTAACTCCGGTTTCTTTCCGTAAAATTTAGTTTCTTATTTTATTCTTTAAAGAAACTCCGAGCATAGCCCGCTCTATAGCACGTTGAGTGACTTTGCCGTTGTGGATCAGCTACGTGAGAATTTTCGCAGATAGTTTTGACTCACCGTTGTCCACTAGATATGTTTCTGGTCTGGTCGAAGGAGCCTCCCTTTTCTACGGAGGTTTAGTGAAAACACTCTGTTCCTCAAACCCCCAAACCAAACTACGATCACCTGCCTACCGTGGTGATAAAGGCTAATCCTCTTCTTGGAGAAAATCTGTCCAGTAACGGACTCTTTTCAGCAGAAATAACGATTATGCATAACTTACTTGTTTTTACCGGAAACTCGCATCTTTATACTAGTAACCTCAGTTCCCCAACAAAGCAAGCGAAACCGAGAATAACAGCTAGTACAACCATAATCCTCTGTAAGTAAATGTTTATCATACGATCTATATCTACAGTGTAAGTAAGTCAGCCTGTGCATATGTTATTAGCTTAATGGATACCTCGGTAATACCCAGATGATAACGTAAGAGGAAGGATTTATTTCCGTTTATACTTAGCTTAGTACATTTCTTTTTGTTTATTTACCATTGGCTTCTTTCTTTGTAGCATTGCTCGTTAGTAATGTTAACGTTGGTAGTTATGGTTACTTTGTTTTTTCTGTGCAAGTTTTAACTCATGGAATTAATTCATTTGACTTTTATGCGTTATTGCAGATTACTCTAGTGATGTTTTTCTTTTCGAAATGAATTCTTCTTAGTAACAAATGTCCCCTTTAAGAATGACCAAAATTATCTGTTACTTAGAAGTTTGCTACAATTAATGTCCAACATAAACCGAGAAATAAGAAGCCAAAGATCAATAAACAAAAATAAATATACTAAGTAGAAACTATAGCTATGTCCTATCAAGCAGACATCTGTCAAATAGCAACAAGGAAATTACTAAATGAACCTGGTCCTGTGATTCAAAGGCGACTCGGTCGTTCACTACAGCTTTGTCCATCTTCGGTAGACTGCACTGTACTCACCTGTGGGTTACATCCAGGGAGACATATGTAGAATTCCTTTGAAACTGTGAACTGAACCAATGAAACAAACAGCTGTGTAGTAGGTCATATGTGACCGCAGCCTTAACACACACATTTAGGGTGCCTACAGCTAGAACTAAATGGCTATTTTAGGCTTGAGGTGAATATCAATCTATTTGTTTGTATTGACTGTCTAGCAGACTATACTCGCAACCAATATAATTTTGCTGATCAGCTACTTTTAACAAATCATTAACATTAATACTAAAGTTAAATTTTACACTAATATTATAAAGAAAGAAAGAAAGAAAGAAAGAAAATACGTTTATTTGCGGTAAATATGACGCAAAAAAAAAAAAATTGAGACACTACAAAAATATAAAAAAGCTGGGGAAAATATGCGTCACATCCACGCAAAACGGCCATCGCTCAGCATAATACTACAGAGAGAGAAGAGAGTAAAGAAAAGAGAAAAGTTTTTATTGTTTGTAATGGATATACTCAAAAACTACATAATCGATTTTAAAAATTATTTCACCTAATGAGAGCTATATTATTCTGAAGTAACACGAGCTATAAAATTTCACGTGGAAAAAGTGCTGGTATTATATATCACCGTCATCAACCTACATAAGTCTACCGCTGGACGTAGGTCCAATTGCACGCTATTCAGCTCGATCCTCGGTAACTCTCATCCAGCTGCTACCAGCCACCCTGAGAAAAGCGTTGCATCGTCGATTTATCTATACATCTATACAAAGAAATAAAACTGAAGTGTCTGTTTGTAATTTCAAATTAACAGATTTTCACTAAATGCATATGAAAGTAAATACGGTACTTACACCAAAAAATCATTTTTTTAAACTTTTGTCTGTCTGTCTGTCTGTCTGTCTGTTTGTTTCGGCTAATCTCTGAAATGGCTGGACCGATTTTGACGGGACTTTTATTGGCAGGCAGCTGATGTAATAAGGAGTAACTTAGGCTACTTTTATTTTAGAAAAATACCTGCGTTAATTTTCGACATCCACGCGGGCGAACCCACGGGCAAAAGATAGTTATAAATAAATACATAAATGTAAGTATAGTAATATTTTGTCAGAATTGTACAGAAGTAGCGTATGTGACTAATCACATAAACTACTTCTGATACAATACTCCAAATTATGGTGAAAATTACCACCGCTCTGGATCTCGATGCGTGTTTCATGATCATTAAGAGAATTTCGTATTCATATAAACATAAATAACCATTTAATTAAATATCCCATATTATAATTAACGTTGAAGTGTGGTGTTCTACAAGTGGTTACTTTGGTCTGTAAAACCTCATTTACATGTCACGATTGAGTTGCCTGTTGTATATACTTTCGTAATGTTAATTACGAACTTATTACATAGAGTCTAGTCCTTTTAACTGAACACACAGCTATGCTGCTGGACAGATTGTTGCGGCCACTTTTCTTTACTCTTGTTCTTCTTTGCAGCAAAATCACTAGGAAGTGGTGAAGGGCGGATGTTTTGAGGAACTGCTTTATGTTATTTTGACGTTGAAAAAGTGCTGTTGCTCTGCCTAGTTCGTTAATATCAGATTAAGTTATTTTTTCTTTGATACCATTAGTTAAATTAGTGCAGAAGATACAGAAGGGAAGATTAACGCTTAAACAGTATGGACAAACAAAACTAATCTCTGGAATCAAATCAAACAATTACTAATCACCAATGAATTCCTCAAGTGAAGCGTAACAGACAAACACGCTGGCAGTCTTGTGCCAGTCGCCCGGATGTCGGCCCGGGTATTTGTGGCGTGACTTACGACCCACATCCGCCCGCCATATTTGCTTTACTTACGCCACTTCCGGCCCGGGAGGCTTGCGTAATAGCTATTTGACAAATACTTTGAGAATCGATTAGGTTTTTTCGGTTAGTTGATTGTTTAATTAGTTGGAAATGAATGTGTTGAATTAGGGCCAGATCGATTAAAGTAACCAACAGCTGGTGGAGCATGTTCGTCAAAACTGTGACTTTTACATACTATCTTCTGCCCCCGATTTCATCCGCGCATAATTTCTTAAAATATGTTCTTTAACATTCGGCAATTTTGAAGCTTCCATAAATAAAACAATTTTTGAAATCGGATCTGTAGTTTCAGAGCTTACTACCCCGACATACAAATTCACGACAGCATTTTACCATTATACTGCGATCACAAATCCACCTGTCAAGCGTGGAAAACTCCCTAAAATATTTAAAAACAACCACTGCTGGACATAGGCTTCCCCAATTATGATAAATGACTTTATTTTTGCAAGTAGGTTCGTACAAACACTTTTACACGTCAATCATTTTTTTTTAAACTATATGAGGTCGGCATTTCCTATCTGACTACTCTGAGAAGAAACGCCGAAACAAACTCAGAGGTCACAGTCTCTTTTAAAGTCCAGACATAATTTGGTTAGATCATGTGAAGACCATGTGGATTGGTGTCTGAAGTGGTCTTTTAAGGAAAGAACCACACAGATTGAGTGGACCTGTCCAATCAGTGCACGCATTTGTCAGTAATCATGCAGCTCAACTCAGAACTTAAGGAAGTCAATGATTCGACGAACAATACCGAAGAAAGGACATTTATGTAGGTCGCATAAATTACTCAAACTGCCAGACTGTGATAAAAAATAAATGAGAAGAAAAGGAACCTAGAAAAAAAAAATAACACCCACTTAATCGTCACATTTACAATAATTAAAACAATACAATACTTTAAAAGTAAATATTAATGTCATTGTATAGGTAAAATCAGGAGATAGTCGCTGACTGATCATTTGAGGATCATGTACATGGAGGTGTCTGAAATGGTCTTTTGAGGAAAGAACCATACAGATTGAGTGGACCTGTCCAGTCAATGCACGCATTTGTCAGTAATCTTTCAGCTCAACTCAGAACATAAGGAGCACAACGATTCGACGAACAATACCAAAGAAAGGACATTTTGGTAGGCCGCAGTATTCAAACTGCCAGATATAATTTGGAAGAGTTTGCCATAATCACCACACTTAGCAAGCAGGTTGGCGACCACAGTATGGTAGTAAAATGAAAAAAAAACGCTGCTTCCCATTCTCTAGTAAGTCCCTTAATCGCCTCTTACGACACCTACGGGTAGAAATGCGATGGTACTATTCTTTACGTCCGGCACCACACGGGGAAAAAAATACTCTCAGCTTATCTCTCTCTCTGTCTTTAAAAATAGTCAATTCTTTCGTTTCCTTAGGAAGCGGTAATCGGCTTCACAATAACGGCTGTCCAAATACACTGCATTAATTGTCACATTTATTTTAGTTGTTTTAATGATGTCCGTTATAATATGACAGCCACCACCCTTCCAGGAAATGCTAACCTTACTGACTTAAACTGCTCGATTAGTGACAAAAGCTTGCACTGACTGGACAGATCCACTCAATCTGTGTGGTTCTTCTATCATAAGCCATCCGACATATAAGACTCCACCATTTTAGTGTCCTCACTCTCTCTAGAATATCAGTATCTTTAGTAGATTTTCTTATTTCTTGGTTTTTAACATTCGCGTATCGCATATCGCGTGATTCGGCTCTACACAATATGGCCGATCACGCGATATCGCGAGCTTGCTACTAACAATTTCATAGGCGCTCTAAATCTGTGGCCATATCGGATTAACCATCAATCTGTGTTTGTCACTCAAAGTGTTAATTTTCTCTGATAAGCTGATTTCCAACATGCTTCATTCCATATTACGTTGACATATTTTCAGACTGCTGCGTGTGGTGCCGGAAGTAAAAAGTAGCATTTCTTCCCGTGTTGTAAGAAGAGTCGACTAAGGCACTTACTGAAGAATGGGCAGCAGCGTTCTCATTGCATTTTGTTACCATGTTGCGATCACCAACCCTGCCTGCCAGCGTAGCAATTATGGAAAATCCCTGGAAACGGGGGGAGGCCCATGACCAGCAGTGGACGTATTTCGGCTGAAATTATGATGATTTTCTGACTCAACTATCATCATCAGCCTATAATGTTCCCACTACTGGGACACAGGCCTCCTCTTGGTGAGAGAGAGTGGGCCATAATCCACCACGCAAGCCCAGTGCGGGTTGGTAGATGTCACATGTCTTCGATTTTTTGGTTCTAAGACATGCCGGTTTCCTCACGATATTTTGCTTCACCGTTTTTGAGAGCAGTGGCGATGAAATAATTTATACAAAGTAATGCCAGGCGCATTACTTGGATTTGAACTCACGACCAACTATTCGTAAGTCGCGGCCGTTACCACTGGGCCACTACTGCTCTCAACTATAGTATCATCCTATTTTAGCATTTATAACGTTACACCATTATCCACTCTCACTAAACATGATTCAGTATCAACGCACGATGCATCTCCGGTTTCAATAACGACCGTCCGGTAAATTTCCGCCGTAATTCCGATTCTCTAGAGAAATTTCTCACTCAGTATGTATTTCAGTTTAATATTAGGATGTGCGAGTTATGAAATATTCCCTTAGGAGTTGAAATAAATAAACAATATTTTGACCGAAGGATAAAGACTGCATCGTATATCGTCCAGTGGTCTCAACCACTACTGCTGGGTTCGGCATTGGTCGGACAAAATTTTATTGGGTTCATATATTTAGAATTTCTCAGTAGTAACCCGGAGTCCAGACTTGTGCCCCCTTGTTTGCAATATTAGATTCATCTGACTTAAATAAATCTAGCAAAATGTGAGTGTACTATAGGTAAACTACTGCCAAACCCTTTGGGAAAACAAGGATTGATGTAATAATAATAACATTTAACTACAGGAAAAATGAAAAAAGCTTACCAATATTTTTTTCCTGTACCATGAATGTTTTTCAGATACGAAAATTCGTATGCAGAAACGTCTAATTTCGGAACAGTTTGTTAAAACAATTATGGATTAGAAACTTCAAATTACGTTACGGTAGTGCTGTCGTCGATAAAAAAAAATCACTGATGTCTGAAATACAAGTAACATAACTGCAACCCTTTCGAAGAATTGCAAGTACAGAACATCTACATTTTGCCAATTAATTATTATCAATTACCATTTCAAAAGGGGGTTATCAAATCCATATGGCAGACACTGAGAAATTACTTAGGCAAAACCAAATAGCACTTTGCCCGTCTTGGGAATCGAACTCGTCATTAAAAAGTACAATATTCTACTCAAATATGTTATCATCATTATCATTTCAGCCGAAATACGTCCACTGCTGAATATAGGCCTTACCCAATTAGGGGGGGATTTGCCATAACCACCACGCTTGGCAGGCGGGTTGGCCATCACAGTATGGTAGTAAAATTCATAGAGAACGCTGCTGCCCATTCTCTCGTAAGTCCCTTAGTCGACTTTTACGACACCCACGGAAAGAAATGGGATGGTGCTATTCTTGATGTCTGGCACCACACGGAGTCGACACCTCAAATATTTATTACAATACTAGCTTCTGCCCGCGACTTCGTCTACGTTAAATTTCTTGTTCCCCCGACCCTTCCCGTTGCGTCGAATCGCCTCCCCGTGCGATTTTCCCCGTTTTTGTAACATTTTTCATTACTGCTCCGCTCCTCTTATTTGTAGCATAACGTTATATAGCCTATAGCCTTTCTCGATAAATAGGCTACCCAACACAAAAATATTTTTTCAATTCGGACCAGTAGTTCCTGAGATTAGCGCGTTCAATCAAACAAACAAACAAACTCTTCAGCTTTATAATATTAGTACAGATTATTTAGAAAGATACATACTTCACGTACTTGGTTCCACAGAAGATCCCTATACAAAAACCTATATTACACTCTATCGTGGATAAAGAGACTAAGTGACTTTGCCCATTAAGGCATACGAGAGGCTTAGTTGCCCATAAAACTGTGCCAAAAAGGTGTGGATATGGACGCTCGCATCCGTAGGGAAACTGTCGCTGTAATCCTATGTACTGACATGTTTTGTTAAGAATTTTAGGAGTCATAAAAGTTGTAGTGGTTGTAATCTATTGAGTTTTTTAGTGGAATGCCCCTTCAAGTGTTTAACATTTTATTTATATATATGTTTCGATAAATTTACTGGGTGAAAGTAACAACATTTTCTTGCGGATTAAACTGAAGATACATCTGATAAGTATTAATCTCTTGAACGACTTAACCTACAAAGACCCGACGATAGAATTAGATCCAATATGTCGCACATTCCCCCAGGAGAAGTCCGACCCATCTATTGTACCGTTTTTAGAAAAGCTTCATGTTTCGTAGGGAATATCTAGCTAGATTCTATTTACGATATTCTTTACATCTTTAATAACTCATTTAGCTTCCCACTTTTAAGTTTATTTCTCTGTAAGGATGTTTGTTACTAATACACACCTTAAAGGCTAAACGATTTTTAATAAGAGAAAGACATGTTCAAATATGATTTAATTTCTCTGGAGACTTACATCTAGCATAGGAACGGAACTGAAGGCGAAAGCTAATTTCAGCATTTATTCACTGCTCCAAATCTTTATTTTTTTATTTTTCCAACAGTATTTTATGGAGGAGCGTTAGGATAATCTGCTAAATTATTTTTTTTTACATTTTTGTTGAAGTTGAACAAAATACGATAGGCCGACCGATATGAATTTTAATCATCAATACAACTATAGAAGTTTGCATTGGATGACATTCACATGAAATATTCATTACTATTTCACTCATCATCATCATCATTTCAGCCAAAAGACGTCCACTGCTGGGCATAGAACTTCCCTAATTTGGGGGGCTTTGCCATAATCGGCACGCTTGGCAGGCGGGTTGGCGATCGCAGTAGGGTGGTAACATACATAGAGAATGCTGCTGTCTATACTCTAGTAAGTCCCTTAGTCGCCTCTTGAGATACCCACAGCAAGAAATGGTATGATGCTATTCTGTAGGTCCGGCACCACGCGAATGTGGCACCACGCCACTATTTCATTTCACTACTTCGTATGAAAGTCTCGAATCTGAATTTCGCAGGCCACCCTTAAATCAAAGTATAATATTCAACCAAAATTATTATCACCACTGCTATCCCAATAAACTATAATGATCACGCTTAAGTTGGCAGCTACAAAGATTCCTTTGGTAATAAATTGACGGGACGCTTGCCGCCTTAATAACTTTTTGATAATGATGTAGAGCAAGCTTTTTTCCAGCACCCCTAGCCTCGCACTGTGGAAGTTTAACTGAATTTACTGGCAGTTTGCGAAGCTATAGATTATGATAATATGTGTTCTTTATTGGTTGTATGTGATCTCTTTTCGTAATGAGTTTTTGGTGGATTGTTCGTTTGTGTATTAAATGTGTTGGAAATGGCTGTCGATTTTTAGTTTTAGATTTTAAGTAGGTTTGTACAAACACATTTACACGTCAATCTTGTTTTAAAAATTAGATGAGGTTGGTGTTTTCTATACGACTACTTTGATAAGAAAAGCCGAAACACACTTGGAAGCCCCAGTCCTCTTTAAAGTCCAGACATAATCTTGGTCAGATCATGTAAAAACCATGTAGACTGATATCTGAAATGGTCTTTTGAGGAAAGATCCACACAAATTAAGTGTATCTATCCAATCAGTGCACACATTTATCAGAAATTATGCAGCTAAACTAAACAAAAATAAGGCAATCAACGATTTGACTAACAGAATCAAAGGAAAGACATACTGCCAGACCATGATTAAAAGTAAATGAGAAAAAAAAGAAACCAACAAAAAATCCAATAAGGTTCACAATTTGAGATTTCGGAGAATATTCTGAATGATTTGATTACAATTTCTCGTCATTTTGCTTATTTGTGGTTTTAAAAGTAGGTATCAAATATCTGACAAGTTTTGTACTTCGTGGAAGGTAAGGAGAATCAACACCACCATTGGCCTTTTTATAGCTTCCACTGTACATAAAATAATTGACAAGGTGCTCTTCTGAACCGAAGATCTGCGTATCGGGAAGCCCAAAGAGTAATTGGTGAGAAATTGTGGAGGCGTTCAGTCAGCAATTTATTACTAATTGGGTTCCACTGCAGCCATCTTCTCAGAGCGTACGTATTGCATCGTAGCAACTCCCATATCAATTTACACTAGAATTGTATTTCAGTGCCATAAAGTAACTCGGCTTGAATTTTACTGATATAAACAAAACCTTCTCTTAACATTCTTCCTACTTTAAATTGTTATGCTATATAAGTATTGTAGTTCCTTCCATAATCTTTGTTTTACTAATGTGATTATATCCCCATCTTCCTTCGCAGCGTGCTAACATTTACTTACATACATACATACACACATACAATCACGCCTTTTTCCCATGGGGGTAGGCAGAAACCACGGAACGCCACCTGCTACGATCTCTACACACTCCTTTTGCCTCTTTAAGGTTCATACAATTGGTCATACACACACGCCGGTTGCGAGTACTACGCACCTGACCTTTCTGAAGAACATCACCAATAAGGTCACTATATGTCCTCCTAGGGCGTCCCCTCCCGGTGTTTCCACTCACATCTGCCTTGTAAATACCTTTTGTGAGTCGTCCTTCTTTCATCCTCTCAACATGACCAAACCATCTAAGCATACTTTTTTCAATTTTTGTCACTATATCTTCTTTTAAACCACACCGTTCTCTTATCACATCATTCCTCAGCCTATCATTCATAGTCACACCACACATGCTTCGCAAGGCACGCATTTCCACAGCATTTATTCTACTTTCATGCTTCTTTTGCCACACCCAACATTCACTCCCATACATAAGCGTAGGCACCAGTACACCATTGTGAACAGCCAGTCGAGCCTTATTGGACATCAGTTGGTTGGTCACAATTGCATGTAGAGCACCATTTACTTTATTTCCCGCATTCACTCTTCTTTCCACATCTTTATCAATCTTTCCATCCCTTGTAAACAAACTCCCCAAATATACGAACTCACTTACTTGCTCCACATTCTTATCATTTATTTTCACATCACACACCGATACGTTCTCTTCTCTTTCAAACACCATGACCTTCGTCTTATTCACATTTATATTCATCCCTTTCATCTTAAATGCTTCATCCATTACAGTCACCATGTCTTGCAACTGTTCTGCTGACGATGCAAGTAGAACTTGATCGTCTGCGTATAGAAGGCATTTGACAGGCAACTCACTCATAGTCAATCCACACTCACCCTCTTTCAAATCTGTCAGACAACTATCCATGTACAAGTTGAATAGCCACGGTGACGCTACACAGCCCTGCCTAACACCCCTCGAGATGCAAAACCAGTTCGTGTATGCCCCATTTATCCTAACACAAGCACTGGAATCCTTGTATAAAGATTTCAGTGCCCGTACCAAGCGCCAATCCACACCGTACATGGATAGTGTTGACCACAGTTTTTCTCTGCACACACTGTCATAGGCCTTCTCCAAGTCAACGAAAGCGACGTAGACTTTCTTGTGCTTTGCCAGATGCTTTTCGGCTATGCACCTTAGGGAGAAGATCTGATCCATACAGCCCATCCCCTCTCTAAATCCTGCCTGCACATCCCATATTTTCTCACCGGTCACTCCTATCACTCTATTTATCAAAACCTTCGCATACAGTTTGCCGACAACACTCAAAAGACTAATGCCGCGATAGTTTTTACACTCCTGCTGTGAGCCTTTTCCCTTATATAGTGGTACGATTACAGCCTTACACCAATCATCCGGTACACGGCCATATCTCCAACACATATTAAAGATCCGGCACAACAGGCTTGCTACCACCCCGTCACCGCTCTTCAGCATTTCAGCAGACACTCTGTCATATCCTGCAGCTTTCCCAACTTTCATACCTTTCAGCGCTCGTACTATCTCTTCTATTTCTATTTCATTATCTTCATCTACTTCTAAGTTAGGGTCTTCTAAACTGGCATCTGCCCAGTTGCCCACTTCTTGCACACTGTCCTGACAACTGAATAAACTTTCAAAGTATCCCTTCCAGCGTTCCAAGACCTTACATTCTTCATTTAGTAAACATCCATCTTCTGCTCTTATAACATTCATACACATACACAACAAACAACATAAACTACAACAACAACAACAAAATTCAACAACAACAACAACAACAACAACATCAACAACAACAACATTCAACATTTACTTGTCTTGTATTATTCCTAAATGAATTTCAGTTAAAAAATTCAAGGGACACAGAACTTGGCAAAATATAACAAGGCGTAATCTAGACACGCGGCAGCGTGTCAAGCCAAGTTCAAGTAACAGAACTGGTGAGCAGCACCGTGTGTAATATTACACGAACCATTTGGAGCCACTTTTGACCCCCTCATAACTCAAAAACTATTTCACATAAACGTGTCAAATTTGGCTCATATAGTGAAACTTACAAGATACTTATGTGCTCCAAATTTCATAAACATATCTCAAATGGTTATTTAGATATTAACGTCCAAAATCGTAATTTTTATCACTGACTGACCTATAGATCAAAACTCTAACCCAGTTCCAGATAACCTAGAAAGTTCAAATTTGGCATGCAGATAGGTAATTAGGTGAATACAAAGAAATAAATCAGAAACTGGTAAATTTTTATAATTTTTCACTTAATTGATTCTATTAGGAACACTTACCTATAACAAAAACCATTTGGTATTAATTTTGTTTTAAATTTGTTATAAATAAGTACCTGCTAATAATTTATGTACAAAAAGTAATGATATCCCATCAAAAACATAAATGTGAAATGAGAGCCAAGTTCAATATTATGATATATGCCTCGGTTGTTGACTTCAACGACAAAAGAAGTGGCATGTACATGGGTGCCAAGTTCAATGGTCAGTCCTGACTTTGCTAGTTTTCATATACGAATTATATTATTGCCTTTGCAAGTTTTAAACCTGTTACTTGTCGGTTCTTATTTTATTATTTCGAAAAATTGGCTTGCTGGTAGAAACTAGCCATCGAACAATAATTCGTATATGAGAACTAGCCAAGTTAGGACTGACCATTGAACTTGGCACCCATGTACATCTCACTTCTTTTGTCGTTGAAGTCAACAACCGAGGCATATATCATAATATTGAACTTGGCTCTCATTTCACATTTATGTTTTTGATGGTTTTTGTATTTACATAATATTTTTTTTTTCAAATATGAAGGTCAACACGTGCAGCTCCTTGAGTATTATTATATCGTCGTCATCATCTCCCCTTCTCTTCTTAACTATGTTGTGGTCAGCTTCCAGTCTAACTGGATGCAGTTGAATACCAGTATTTCACATGGAGACACTGCCCATCTGACCTCCCAGCGTAGTATTAATAAACAAGTTACCAGGGACATCGACGCGCAACCTTTTTCCATGCATTCAGCTCATGCTTTTGAACCCCCTGAGTATAAATAATATTTAGAAAGATATAAAGAAGTAGTCAGTGGATTTTGTAAAAACTGTATTATATTTACCAAAATCCACTCACTAGTTCTTTTATAATGATTTTTTTATTCGAAAAATAAAACTTTGAATCACTCTCCTGCAACTTTCAGCAAAATAGCCTTTCAACCGTCGATTATTTTCCTTAAATTTTGACCGTGTATTGAAATTTTATATGAAACAGTATTTTTTTTTTCTAGACCTACGTGCTAAATTCGTAGTTAAATTTTTGCGTGTATCTTTACTGCCCTATACAGGGCAGTATTCAGATTATAATAATAACTTCTATGACCCTGTAAGCAGAAATAGAGTCCCTTATCCTCAGCCAGGGACACACAACACAACAATAATCAAAACAGTACCCAAAACTGTTCCCAACTCCACTATTACAATTCAACATAATTCAACGTCTGTAACTTGTAATATTTACACAAATGTATGTAAATAACAAGCACATTGTACTAAACAAGTTTGGCTGCGACATAGCTAACATAAATCAGACTTATGTAAACGGGGGGTGAGCCAAACTCACGGCCTGTTTGCCTGATGGGACCCGTTTTTTTTTTTCGCTTCTCGTTTTTGTCTATTTATTGCTCTGTTTCTTATGAATGACTTTTGTAAGTTATTGTTTTCATATTCGCTTGGATGGTAAGGTTATCTGTTATTTTTATGTGTATTATTAATGTTACTGTCTAATACTCCAAAGCCGTGATCGCCGCCCTCATCATTTATATTGTAGGTACTTTGATAAGTCTTAAATCGATTTCATGTTTTCTTGTTTGATGATCATCGATCATAATATTCTAATGGTAAAATATATTTAAAATTATTATCTTTCTTTTTATTTTTCTTCCGAAAACATACCTTTTAATTTTATTGATTAATTAAATATCATGGCCTTCATAAGATGTGACCAAGATTATGTCAGGACTTTAAAAGAGAATGTTACCTTTGAGTTTGTTTCAGCCTTACTTCTCAGAGTAGTCAGTAGGAAACGCCGACCTCATCTAGTTTAAAAAAAAAATATCATTGACGTGTAAATGTGTTTATACAAACCTACTTACAGAAATAAAATCATTTATCATTTATTCCATGACCGTATTCCTCATAATGATAAACCTTAATTATTTTTCTCATTGACTCTATAATATAACATTTCTGAAACATTCATTGGTAAAGTCCTGACACCCATCAAAAACGAGCCTCTTCCCCCACCAAAGACATCCAACTTGAGTAAGATGTTACACCAGCTGATACCCTTTTCACATCATCAAATAAATATTTACAAACCATTCCCAAGTATTTATCTATTTGCACAAGTGATACAAGCCACAAAACATTTTAACACTAAATCGCTTCGCCAAACAAACACAAACAATTCTCGGTACTTACAAAAACTTGATTCTTTCATATTAGTTGTCGCCATAAAGGCGAACAGGCGTACTATCATAGTAAACCGTACGACTATATCGCGAATAAAATACACGCAATTATGAACCTTATCGTTCAATAAATAAGAGCGTTAGTGTCGATAAAATTATACAACTCTATTCTGAATAAAGTGCAAGCGATTATGAATCTTACTGCTTGGGAAATAAAAGTGATCGTGCAGACAATTGAAAGTTGTTCCATGATTTTATCATACACGCCCGAATTGGTTGTCAGTGGCGAGTTTTGTAAATTTTTTCCACCACTTCAATGTTTTTGACTTGTTTTTGCTGTTGAAAGTTTGTGGATGGAAAAGTTTTAGATTAATTCTTTATATTATTTAGAAAATATATAAAAGCTAATTCAAACTTTATTCAGAACTTAGGAAGGTTTTAAAACTAAGGCAATTTACATGGCGTAAATCTTCATGAACATGTTTAAGTGTTATTTGCTTTCTCCCATTACGGCACATAATCAATAAGTAATGATTTTTTTGTAATATCAAAGTATACGGCTTTTCATGAATGCATAAACAAAACAACCTTTTTTTTTGGTGACCGTCTGTGTTTGTTGAATGTCCGAAACAGCTAAAACGACTTTGTCGGGACTTTCACTGACAGATAGCTGATGTCATGAAGAATAACATACGTGAACTTCTTGTGCGGCATCATGTGGCAGCACAACCCTGTGGCATCATTTCCAACATCCACGCGGGTGAAGCCGCGGGCATAGCAAGTCTTTTGAAAAAAAGTAAATAAATTGCCATCAAAGGGCCTAGACCTAGTGATATTCTATTCACGATAAAGATTATGAAAATCTCAAAAAATAAACCTGGTATAGACACACACTCTTCACATACACACACTTTTCACATCCAAACTATCACTCATCACATACTTGCACATACGCTCATCACATGCACATATCATTTTGGATACTTTTTAGTCTGTATTTTTTATAAAACGTTTATGAACCAATAAATATATTACTATATTACTATACAACTACCGAAAAGCTCATAAAATCAATCCGATACTAGAGAGGCGATGTAGAAGCGCTTTGTAAGCTATTGCCATTCAAAGAATAGGTAGTTACAGCCAGCAAAAATTCTCGCCTTCTTAAATCATCATCAGGCTATAGCAGTCCACTGCTGGACATAGGCCTCTCCAATTGCATGCCATTCAGCTCGATTCTCGTCAACTCTCATCCAGCTGCTACCAGACACCCTGCAAAGATCATCGCTCCACCTAGCCTGAGAGCGTCCTACCTTACGTTTGCCGATTCGCGGTCTCCACTCAATAAAACTCCTTCTTAAATGAAAACCTCAAAATACTTGATACTATGAAGTACATCAAAGACCCATTTATAAAATAACAATAGTTTGTGGCATAAAAAGTTCAACAGAGTAAAAAACTCGATAACAATATTGTCTAGAATTTTTACTGATTAACTTCACATCATTGAACAGACTAAACTGAAAATCAAATATTTCTCCATTACAATATTTCTAAAACCGAATTGATATTCATATTGATATATCAGTTTACAACTTCAATAAATACTAGAATACATTTAAATAATTTTCATATGATATTTGTCTGTAAGATCTCCATAATAAAAGTAAAACTTTTCATATAAGATGCTCTTACATTCGCTTCATTGCCTTTTCGAAGCATATTTTTTATTTCAAATCCTTATGAATGGAATATATTCATGTAACTTACTCGGATCTCCACCGCAAGTAATACTTTAACTTATTTTACGAACGAGGTTGAATTATGAGTTTTCACTATTTTCATAAGAGCTTGAGTAAAAAAATATTTCCTTGTTGCTTTTACGCGGGACTTTTTCAACCGTTGGAATTGGGAATACTTATATTTTTTTAAATGTAATTTACATCGCCATAAAATAATGAAAAATATTCAACTCTTAAAAAGAAATAAAAAGTAACTACCTTAAAAAAAAAAAAAAAAACTTCAAAAATAGCCAACCGATACTCGCACCTAAAACGCATTCCATCTTGTCTCGCTTTGTATGACTTCATAGTCTATGACATTGATAACAGACTGAATCGCAAAAACTCCTTTAATACATTTTGTACCATAGACTTGTTCATCACATACGCTCTAATCAATGGTATCACTTTTCAAATATTTGAATTTCTCACAGTTTTATTGCACTTTTCATTGTTTGCGTCCCGGCTGTCATGTGTAGATCTTTAGCAGTTGTTACCAAGTCCACGACTCTTACCAACGCGACGGGTTGATTTTGGAAAACGTGAGTGTTTTTAGATAACTCCAATTCATGTCACGATGGAAACCTTTTCTCCCTATATATTTATTCTGAACCGTCTGAAATATTTTCAAATCAAGACCAATCCCAATACCAACTTTCAATAAGAACTCCGCATTCATTTGCATAGAGTCTAAAGAAAAGTACTGAGATTGAAGCAAGACAGAGTTTTCTTAAGCACTCTATACTCTATCAATCCCATTTATCGTCTGACTACAATAAAGGATTACTGAAGCTAGATGAAATACACGGGCAGTACTGGCGGTAAACTTAGACTTCTTCCAGGATTAAAAGGATCCAAATAGTGTTTCTTTTTCTGTCTTTGGAATGAATGTTCAGTCTCGAAATAGAAGTTGGAATGAGGAGATTTTGGTATCATTTAATTCGGTGTTGATTTTTAGAATAGGAATGTGAAGATATAGATTAAGTATGTATCTATTAACGATATGGGAATTGTTTACTGCTGTCACTATAAACAAAGCTTCCCATTTACTCTATATGGTAAACTAGCTTCTGCCCATGACTTCGCCCGAGTGGATATCGAAAAATTCCCCATTTCAACCCCACCATTTCTCCGTTTTAGGAATGGAATTTCAAAAAAACCCTTTCTTATTGGATGCCTACTACTCACAAGGAACACACCCTCCAAATTTCATGTCTCTAGGATCAGCAGTTTAGGCTGTGCGTTGATATATCAGTCAGTCAGTCACTCAGACAATGAATTTTATATATATAGTAGTATTTATGTATATAGTATATAAATTACTATTCTGTTATAACATAACGTAAAACTAAAGACTATTCTTCCATAACTTTCCTTCATTGTTCTTTTTTTGTTATTATTTCAACACCAATATGTATCCTTTTGACTGTAAATATGAATCCCACCAAAAACATAAATGTGAAATGAGAGCCAAGTTCAATATTTGCCTTGGTTGTTGACTTCAACGACAAAAGAAGTGAGATCTAAATGGGTGCCAAATGCAATGGTCAGTCCTGAAATTTATTTGTAACTGCATAAAATATAATTTCTAATAACTTACGATAATATATTGTAGCCTAAAGTCTGACTTGGCTAGTTCTCATATACGAATTATTATGTTCGATGGCTAGTTTCTACCAGCAAGCCAAATTTTACGGAATAATAAAATAAGAACCGACAAGTAACAGGTTTAGAACTTGCGAAGGCTATAATATAATTCGTATATGAAAACTAGCCAAGTCAGACCTTAGGCTACAATATATTATCGTAAGTTATAAGAAGAAATGATATTTAATGCAGTTACAAATAAATTTCAGGACTGACCATTGCACTTGGCACCCATTTAGATCTCACTTCTTTTGTCGTTGAAGTCAACAACCAAGGCAAATCTTGAACTTGGCTCTCATTTCACATTTATGTTTTTGGTGGGATATCATTACTTTTTGTACATAAATTATTAGTAGGTACTTATTAATAACAAAATTAATACCAAATGGTTTTTGTAATAAGTGTTCCTAATAGAATCAATTAAGTGAAAAATTATAATAAAATGACAAAAATTTACCAGTTTCTGATTTATTCCTTGGTATTCACTTAATTACCTATCTGCATGCCAAATTTGAACTTTCTAGATCGTCTGGAACTGGGTTAGAGTTTTGATCTATGTCAGTCAGTGATAAAAATGAAGATTTTTGGACGTTAATATCTAAATAACCGTTTGAGATGTGTTTATGAAATTTAGAGCACATATGTATCTTGCAAGTTTCACTATACGAGCCAAATTTGACACGTTTATGTGAAACAGTTTTTGAGTTATGAGGGGGTCAAAAGTGGCTCCAAATGGTTCGTGTAATATTACACACGGTGCTGCTCGCCAGTTCTGTTACTTGAACTTGGCTTGACACGCTACCGCGTGTCTAGATTAAGTAGGTTTGCTATAATTTTCTTTTTCTTTTTGTTCCAGGTAAGGCGTCTTTCTTTCAAATGTGAATACAGGAAGTATAAGAAATGTGACACCAGGTACACCTGTTCTTTATGCAAAGTTAAGTAAACACCTACATACCATCTAAGTCCACGAATAATCGAATAAAAACAATCAACTTGAATGTAGTAGTGAAGCTGACATGAATATTAGCAGTTTAAGACATAGTCAAAGCCGCGCAGGGCTACGTGCCCCTCACTACACACATACTTCCCATCACCACACCAACAGGGTATAGAGACGGCACTATCAATAAAATCGTGACGCTAAATGTGCGTTCAGCCATTGCGTCCGTCATTGTAAGACCAAAGCCGTGTGGGACACTTTATATCGCATCCAGTGTATCTTCTTCCTGGCAGGGTCGCGAGTTTTGTTCGAAACAGATACCACGCTCTGGCAACAGAACACGGGTATGTTTTAGTCAGTAAAAGTCTGACACGCCCTTCCGCTCCACCCAGAGTGGGAGACATCATTTGTAGATTGCCCACACACATAAAAATGCGTATCTTTGTGCAAATGCTTCTGAAGGCACCAAACTCGTAGCCAATTCCAGGCCGACTCAATTTGACACGCCAAGAAGACAAGTAATTATCTCGGTTCGTGAAGCCCGTCATAAGGAAACTAGGACTTAAAATTATAAGTCCTAGGTTTCTCACGATGTTTTTCCTTTACCGATGTCCGTACTGTCCAAAATAAATTCGCAATGCGATCTAACTTAAGTTTTAGACTAAATCAAAAACAGTTTTTAAATTTCCAACTTTGTCGATTTGGGTAAGTTCTTAATTTATTAAAAAAAAAAAAAAGTTTACATTGGACTAAATTGACAGTTTTATAAGAAGAACGCCGCTCTTATGCATATTGCGTTCTAAATTCAAAAACTGGCTTTCTGATTTAAACCTGAAGGTCAATTCTCGTAATGGAAATCGTTTAAAACCCTGTCAAAAATGTATTGAAACTCGAGGTACATTTGACAGATTGGAACTGACATAAGGTTATGAACGGTTCAGAAATTACGACAGTTGTCCTTCTGAACGAAATAATAACCTCATGTTGTAATAAAGTTGAGAAATTATATATGAATTAGCCCACACCTACGGTGGCCCGAGTCCGTTATGGACTCCCGGGCGCAGAGGCCGCCTATTCCCCACGCGCTCCGCCTCCTCCTTTGCGAGCATTACTGCTTCGCAGGAGGTTACGGCTTCCCATGCTCTTTCGTTTCATATTGATACCCTACCTAGTTAAGGAATAAGTTCCTTAGACTTAATTTAACTAGCTTGAGTGGGTTTATTTTAGTGATTTACGTTGGTACAGCACTAACTCGCAGGCAGAGTTTTGCAATTAATTTTACCGGTTTCCCCGGATTATTTGAATGGGTATGTTAGCACTAATTTGGATGTTCATACTTTAGTGACCACGTGCGAATGTTGGGATTTGTTTTCGGAAGCTTCGTTTGTACATTTTCCAGTGATTGTGTTAATTGTATTATTTAGTTCTGATTAATTTTCAGAGCTTTGGTGGTTTTTAAATCTCTACAAAGATTTATTATCTTGCTCTATGAAGAAATGTTTAAATATATGAAAACATAAATCATGTTCCATTTAAGGTATCTTTAATTGAGTACTTCATAAATAAGTGTGCCAGCAAAGGGAATATTGAAGCCCGATTTTGCTTACGTATTAGTATTAATAATGTCCATTTTTAAAAACCTAATAAAGTATCGACGAATATAATAAGAAAAAAAAAACATAAATATTTTTATAACAGTTCAACAAAAATGATAAACACATCTGTGTCAGTGTTTCTGCTGTGGCAATATTACTGACCGATCATGCTTATGTATTACTCGTGTCCATTTCCAAAACCCTTTTAATCTAAAACATTACCCCAAATAATTACACAAAGCTATTGATTACCACACACAGGAACCCAAAACTCTTCCAAAACCACTACAATCCAAATCACACTAAACAAAACTTATCCACATTCATTTACTAGAACCTGAACCTATAAACTTTAGGGTTACGCCACAAATTATCCAAAAACCATAGTACGACCGTGACACCAGAAAACAAAAACACATCGTCAGCGCAAATAACAAAAGTTGGTCCATTTTCTACCTGTCAACTACCACCTGGACTAAACATGGCCTTAACGACAAAACATCGGCCTCGTTAAGTGTGTAATTAAACCTACCGCACGTTCATGAGTCCATTCTTAGTCCCTGCAGGACTATTATAGAGGGGGGCATTGATGTAAGGGAGGGAGTTGTAGTCGAGTTTCAGTCACCAGTTGAGCTGGGCTTAGTCGATTCAAATGTTGTGAGAAAACAGTTTTATACGTTTTAGTAAATTTATTTATCAAGATTTTTAAACTAGATTACTATTAATTATATCTATGTCGTTTGATATCGATCATTAGTGACTTTACCTATTGATTCATGGCTATTACTGCAGTCTAATATTATACATAGGCTGCACTAAAAGTATCGGGAATAGAATATTTCCACTGTTCCTGTCATATTAAAATCTTTTTAATTGAAAACTCATTGGTTTCAAAAGTCGAATACCATTTATTTATTTAAAAAAAGATTCTCGGTCTTGTCACAAGGTTTTGTCAAACTTGTTTAGTTGTTGAGAAAATGGAATTGACTCGAGAAAATTCAAGAGCGATGATTATGACTTTCGAAGTGGTTTAACACAAAAACAGTGGGTTGACCGGATGATTTCTGCATTTGGTGATGAAGCCCCATCCAAAAACACAATTTATCGCTGGTTTGCTGAATTTCAACGTGGACGAGTCAAGCTCAGTGATGATCCCCGTCAAGGTCGTCCAAAAACTGCAGTCACCCAAGAAAACGTTGATGCTGTGCGTAAGCTGATTGAGGAAGATCGACATGTGACATACCGCAAAATTCAAGCAACTTTAGACATTGGTATGAGTCAAATACAAATAATCTTGCATGAACAATTAGGTGTAAAAAAAGTTGTTTTCCCGATGGATACCGCATTCGCTCTGTGAAGAGCAAAAAGCGGCTCGCGTTACTTGGTGCGTCAAAACTCTCGAAAAATTCCACGCAGGGTCCTCAAATGCTGTATACAACATCGTATCAGGTGACGAATCCTGGATATATGCGTACGAACCCGAAACAAAAAACCAGTCACGAGTTTGGATGTTTGAAAATGAGTTAGAGCCAACAAAAATTGTTCGTTCCCGGAGTGTTGCAAAAAAAAATGGTGGGGACATTTGTCTCCAAAACCGGCCATGTTGCGACTATTCCTCTTGAGGGACAAAGAACGGTTATTGCAGAATGGTATGCTAGCATTTGTTTGCCACAGGTCGTTTCTGAACTCCGTAAAGAGAACTACAAACGCCGCATCATCCTCCATCACGACAATGCGAGTTCTCACACCGCGCACAGAACAAAAGAGTTTTTAGAGCAAGAAAACATAGAATTATTAGACCATCCGCCGTACAACCCAGACCTAAGCCCTAATGATTTCTATACTTTCCCTAAAATAAAAAATAAATTGCGTAGTCAGAGATTTTCATCACCTGAAGAAGCTGTGGACGCCTACAAAACGGCCATTTTGGAGACCCCAACTTTCGAATGGAATGGTTGCTTCAATGATTGGTTCCATCGTATGGAAAAATGTGTCAAATTTCGCGGAGAATACTTCGAAAAGCAATGAATACATTTTTAAATAGTAATGTTGTATCACTTCCTTGATTCCCGAAATTTTCAGTGCCGTACCACTTTATTGCTTACTTTTACTTAGTAACGGTGAAAACATCGTGAGGAAACCGACATATACCAAATCCACCCACGGCCCACGGTGGTACAATGCATGGAGAACGCTGATGCCTATTCTTTACGACACCCACGGGAAGAAATGGGTTGGTAATATTCTTTACGTCCGGCATCACACGGAACTACTTGGACTATTTATATTTTAAGTTAATCCATGCAATACGTAACATTGAATTATATATTTCTTCCCTGCAATAAGGAACATTGAATTACATAAATATCTAGTAAACAAAGGATATTAAATATCGTAAGTTCGCTGTAAATTCTGATTTCTTATTTAGATGCGACATTTTTTGCGTGATTTTTAAATTGACTAATATTTAAAGCACAAAAACTAAGTAAACGGTAAGTAGACTAAAACAGTGCACTATAAAATGGATTAGTTAAATCAGCTGACTCAGCACAGCTCTATCTATTGAACGTCTTAGTTTCCGTGCACTACTATTAGTATATCTACGCTGATACGGGCATATACTGTTAACGGTTCAGCAAATACTGTTATTGCTTAAATACTTACAAACTTGGTTTGTACATTGTTATCAATATTTTCTCGTGATAATCTACCTAATTTTGTTACATTAACCATTCTTATTTTCAGGTTTTTTTATTTTTCTTTTAAGACTATTGTTTTTGGAGGTAATTAACATGCCATACGTCTTAAATTCACTACTTCTTTATATAAAAAAAAAATATTCTGCATTTTACTCAGTCCATCTATCCTTTTTTAAGCCTGCCTATTTTTATTTATTTATTAAACCATTTATGCACACAAATAAACAGACAATAAGAAATGAACAGAAAGATATTTACAAAGGTAATGCTTATTTCTATAGAAATGTTTTTCAGCATACATGCGATAGAAGAGAACATAAAAAGATTCAATTCAATTTTTCAATTAAATTCAAAAGAGATGTAGACAACGTTTGGAATAGTAGAAGAAAAATAAGAATACATATAATTTAAATATAAACATACAAAATAAAAACATACATACATACAAACATACATCAATAGTAGTTTTTCATGATTGAATCTGCCTTGAAAACTAAACATGTTAACATTAATATTAGTCAGTAAAATTTGCACTAGGAAACCTGCGTCTACACTCACAAGATTATTATATCGTATGTTTACAGTTGCTAGCCAACAATGGTGACCGACTGACCACCGCTACGTCATTTGTACCACATTATTGCACAAACCATTACGTCACGGACGATTAAAAAGACATTGTTTCACATGATGTTTCATTCCCGTCAATAATTTACTGGGTACCTCTTCACTGCGCCCAGAGCGGGAGATGTCCGGAGCGGAGAAGATCCATGCTCCAGGTTGTCTGATGTACCTAGTCATACATTTGTACACTGATTTGTGGACAGACATTGATATGAAGAAAAATTTAAACGGCTGGCAGGTCCTCTTGTAAAAATAAGCATCTGACACTCATTATGATCATTTCAGCTGAAAGATGCCTACAACTAGACATAAGCTTCCCTAAGCACAGCCACTTCGACTGATTTTATGCTTCTCGCATCCCGCAGGTTCTTGCAGCCTTCACCAAGTTATCGATCCATCTTGTAGGATGCCTTCTAACACTACGTCTTCCAGTACGCGGTCGGCACATCTGACAATATAGCATTAACATACCAAGTATAAATACGAGTAGTGTGGGACGCCCCCCAGCTAAATGGACCGACGACCTCAAAAAGGCAGCTGGGACAGACTGGATGTGGAAGACGGAGAACAGGGTGTTGTAGCGCAGCATGGGACAGGCTCATGTCCAGCAGTGGTCTGTAATATGCTGAGTTGTAAAATACGAATAGTAGTAACCACAAAATTTGATATTACCATATTACAACACTTTTCGCTACGAATTAAGAGCCCTCTTACAAAATTTGAACGCTCGAGTTTAGGTAAAAGACGGCAATCTTATGTATGTGTGCGTAGCTATCCACACATGCACACTACAAACAGTGTAACGCGAGTGTCGAGCCGGTCTAAACAATCTTGATCCGTTAGAATTATAATGCGGTATTTAGATATTTATGAAAATACTTATTTTACTTATCCAGTCTAATAAAGATTTCTAGACTAATAAAAAAAAAATACAACTATATGATAAGTATAGTATACAATAAAAAAAAAAAAATTAAAACAATTACATATTGGTGCCGATTCTGTTGTACACCGAACTAAACTAACAAAACTATCTCTAAAATTGCTTACTTTTAGCTATGAGAATTGTTATGCTATTCTGCAAGAAATAATCTCTTTTAAAAATTATTTTGACACGACTAAAATCAAATTTGACATTCGCGACTCAACGTGGTATTTTTAGGGTTCCGTTGCTAAATGGCAAAAACGGAACCCTTATAGATTCGTCATGTCTGTCTGTCTGTCCGTATGTCACAGCCACTTTTCTCCGAAACTATAAGAGCATGCTGTTGAAACTTGGTAAGAAGATGTATTCTGTGAACTGCATTAAGATTTTTACACTAAAATAGAAAAAAAAAACAATACATTTTTGAGTTCCCCATACTTAGAAGTGAAACTCAAAAAAAAAAATTTCATCAAACCCATACGTGTGGGGTAAAATGGTATAGAGGTTTCTGATATATTTTTTTCTAAACTGAATAGTTTGCGCGAAAAACACTTCCAAAGTGGTGAAATGTGTGTCCTCCCCCCGTAACGTCTAAAATAAGAGAACGATAAAACTAAAAAAATATATGATGTACATTGGTGCCGATTCTGTTATCACAAAATTCTCTAAACTAAACTAAAAATCACTAAAATTTGGTTTATTCCTGTCAAACGACGATTTCCTATTCTGAAATAGACTAAAATGACACAACTTAACTATATTTTAGTTTGACAGCACTAAGATTGCACGAGTTATTAGTTTAGTGAAAATGACAATTTTGCTTTTCTGAGTTTGCCGGTTTTCACCAAAAATGTTGACTAAAATAATTTATTTTAACTAAATCTGACTATTTTTAATCGCGATTAAAAAGGTGTGGAATAAAACTAGTAGTCATGAACTAAAATTCTCAACAACGCCTCGCCTTCACGTGCAAAAACAGTTCTGTACTTTTTATTTTCCTTTTGCTTATATCTTGAAAATGGCGTGTCCTATCGCAAAAATAATGAAATTTTCGACCCCCTTAGTAAACCTCGGAACATTTAAATCTCAACACGTGGGTAACATTTTTTTTATATTTTTCAAACAAAAGTGAAAAATTCCATATAAAACACGTCCAGGCTGCACCGTAGCACGCGCCTTCGTCTCTCAAAAAAATCATTCTACGCAATGCACACACAAGTAAAAGTTGCGAAAACAAAAGAAAAAAAAATACCACGCTGAGTCGCGATTGTCAAATTCGATTTTAGTCGTGTCAAAATAGTTTTTAAATTTAGAGATTTTTCCTTGCAGAATAGCGTTACAATTCTCATAGCCAAAAGTAAGGAATTTTAGAGATAGTTTAGTTAGTTTAGTTCGTGTTCAACAGAATCGGCACCAATACCATGTAAACTTCCACCAAAAATTGGTTTGAACGAGATCTAGTAAGTATTTTTTTTAATACGTCATAAATCGTAAACCGCAATTTACCTTTCATTCAATCAACTCAATTATAAAAATTAAAAAAAAACATTTAATTTCATAAACATAAACCTTTTGCATAAACCGAGAATACATACAGGTTTGTACGGAAACCTCGGTGCGCGAGTCCGACTCGCACTTGGCCGGTTTTTTTTCTTTTGGCTTCGCAATTTAGTAATTGTGCGCTACGCAATGAACTTGCTGAAATACGAAGGCGCGCGCAAGGGGGCATCCTGGACGTGTTTTATATGGAATTTTTCATTTTTGTTTGAAAAATAAAAAAAAATATTACCCACGTGTTGAGATTTATATGTGTGGGGTTTTATAAAGGGGGTCGAAAATTTCATTATTTTTGCGATAGGACACGCCATTTTCGAGATATAAGCAAAAGAAAAAAAAAATACAGTACTGTTTTTGCACGTGAGGCGAGGCGTTGCCGTTGGTGTGAATTTTTGTTCATGACCACTAGTTTTACTCCACACCTTTTTAATCGCGATTAAAAATAGTCAGATTTAGTTAAAATAAATTACTATTTTAGTCAAAGTTTTTCTACAATCTATTAAAATAATGCTTTACTTGATAATTAACGAAACTCTTATTCAAAAAAAAAAATAAAATGCGAAGAGTAGCAAAATGTTGTAGTCGTAGTATATTTTTGCCTTCACGATACGAGTACCCGTAAACTAAGACGCGGGAAAAATTGACATAGATCCTTCCCCGTTGGGCGCTTGCGCCGTATTAAACGCTGCTCGCTTGTGCATCGTAATTTATTCTAATTTAGAGTGATTTCAAAAACGATATTATGTCTAATTAAATGAACAGATTTAAATAAAACTTGAGAATTCGATTTGTTATAGAGCATACTTTATATTGACATGTTATTTTTTAGTGTAATTATGCTTTATTCAAACCAAAAAAACGCGATAAACTTGCGAATAAATCGTAAAAATTGCCATAAGACTTTATTTTTTTTACTAATTAATGTTATTAAAAATCAATATTCTTGTACTAAATGTAACAACTAGATTATATGTCTGTTGTTTTGTGTATTTTTTTTACTCAAATTTCTACATATTAATGATAGAAATAGGAGTCTGAAATTGACCCTGCGCTGATTTTTACGAAAACTAGTTGTGGGAGATTAATTACTACAAAGTAAACAAACAAGTTTTTGTAAATGTTCTACTAAAAGTGACAAAACAAAAGATTGATCTATTATTTACATGTATTCGTCAATGCCAGAGTATTTATAATGATGAGATGAGAGGTAAATAAGGCGACTAAAATCTTAGATATTCGCGCAAAAATGTAAAATGGCTCTTAACCCACTTACCAAAAAAACAAAAACACAATTTTATCCGTTGACGTACTGACCTATATCCAAGATGGCCGATTTCCGGTGTGGACCGCTACTGATTATTTTCAGTGTGTTTTTCTAAAATGACGCGACCGTTGGCATCACCTCTATTAGATGACATTGAGTCAACATTTGACTGTATTCTTTTGTGCCAAAGTGGTCTACTCAGATAATCTATACTAATATTATAAAGCTGAAGAGTTTGTTTGGTTGAACGCGATAATCTCAGAAACTACTGGTCTGAATTGAAAAAAAATATTAGTGTTGGGTAGCCTATTTATTGAGGAAGGCTATAGGCTATATAACATCACACTACGATCAAAAAGAGCGGAGCAGAAACGAAAAATGGACGAAAACTGGCAGGCAATTCGATGCGACGAGAAGGGTCAGGGGAGCAAAATTTTGACGCGAACGAAGTCGCGGACAGAAGCTAGTACTTTATGTAAGAGTGTTATTATTTCGTCACTTGTTTTTGTTTTTTTTTTTATTTCTTTATTGAGAAACAGAAGGTGTTGATTATTTTTGTAAATTATTGGCTGATGTTTTTAATGTCGTGATATTTCTCATAGGTCTTCTAGGGTATTTTTTCTCGCAATAATATATGATAATTGTGTAGGTAAAGTTAAACCATCATATAACTTTTATACTCTGTCTGCTTGTTATGAGATCAATGTGATTAAATTACAGGTTTTTATCATGAAATTGCGTTAGACTTATTGGTAATATAATATTAACGTTCTGGATACTGATATTTGCGCTGTTATGGTACAAATAAAATGGTAAATCTTGCTTGCAATTGCAACCGAAAAATATCTAATAGAATAACTGAAATACATACATACACAAACTCACGCCGTCTTCGCATGGGGATAGTCATACATAAACCTACGTATATGTCCTCTTCCATGGATAGGCAGAAACTTCAGAATGCCACCTGATACGATCCTTATATACTTATTTTACCTCGTTTACGTTCATTCATCAACACAGAACATAATTTAAAACAAAATGGACTCCAAAGTTTTTAAACCATGTTAAAAATAATTCAGTAAGGGCACATCTCATCCATTACTTCATATAACTTTACATACACACTATCAGCTTAATTTCATATACTTTCACTAAAACAATACAATATCCTAACGCAGAAATATCCAATATCCCAATAAAGTGAAGAGATCAAGAAGTTCCCTCAAATATCGTGTTATTTTATTAGTATTATCCCCGGATCACTTCTCGCGTTACAAGAGGAAAATATTAAAATATACACTGCCAATAAATGTTACTTTGACCTAAGTGATTTGAAGAAATGGATTAAGATTAAGAATAGACCAAATATTGCATTTATTATTTACATTATCTACTCGTTTTATTTATATATGTGGCTAAACTGTTTTTTTTTTACAGTTATAACTATACCAAAATTTTGTCTGTACCTCGGGCCTCTCCTCTATCTTATACCTTTAAACGAGCAATTCTTGTAAATATATCTTATATCTTTAAACGAGCAATTCTTGTATATATGTATATTATATATATATAATCTGAATCTCGGAAACGGCTCCAACGATTTTCATAAAATTTAGTATACAGGGGGTTTCGGGGGCGATAAATCGATCTAGCTAAGATTCATTGTTATAAAATGTAGTTTTATACGTGTTTTCAATAATCAACTTTATCGATAGTAAACTTAACATAAATTTATTTTTAATGGAAGAAACATAACAAAATATAATTTGTATTTAAATATAATTTCTAAAAAACACAATTTACCAAAAAAATAAATAAATACCGAGCAAAGCTCAGGCATCCAGGTACTAATAGATTAAACTCTAAAGCAAAAATTTATTCACTGAACTACACAAAGCCCGGGTCTACTTCTTGATATGCAATGGCCCATGTAGCACCATGAAATATGAGGCTTCAAAGGCTAGTGCAAATCTTGGGGTTCATTCGATTAATCGAGTCTGGTCAAACCGCGCTGGGAGCGGTGCAATTCATTTAATTTCATATAGTCCCAGTTTTTAAAGCGATGACATTATATTTAGGCAGAAATCCAGGCTAAAAAAAAAGCTTGCTTTTCGTCTATTACCATTTATGACCCTAGAGTGAGATGAGTTCTGTGTGGTGGCGGACGTAAGGCGTAATAGCATCACCCTATTTCTCCTAGGTGTCGTAAAAGTCGACTAATGAACTTACTAGAAAATGGACAGCAGCATTCTCTATCCATTTTACCACCATACTGCTATCGCCATATTCTTGAATAAGTTAAAAAAAATCTTAATAAATAAATGCTATTATTATACAATAGACGAATATCTATCTGATAAATTCAATAAGAATACACACACATGAAATATAACAATTAGGTATAATATCACAATAATGTCAATAATAAATTAATTAATAGTAATAATAAATAATATAAATATGATTAAAATTAAAATTAAATTCTTATTAAAATATAGAAACTAAATATACGAATTACAATATGAAATATGTAAATAAATACGAAATTAACAATAATAATATACAATTTAATATATTAGTGTTCAAAATACAGAAGAAAATAATTAAAGCGCTCTTCCTCTATTCTAATTAGAATTTAAAATGTTGCTGTGCCCTACAGGCTACATAATTATATTAATACCCACCAATACTGTATACATTATGGAATGCAATAAAGATTTGAGATTTGAGATCGCCAACCTGCCTGCCAAGCGTAGCGATTGTGGCAAAAACCTTCCCATATTTTGGGGGAAGCCAGTAGACGTCATTTGGCTGAAATAATAATGCTGAATAGAGTGCTTATCATTGCGTATAAGGTCAGCCTACAGTCAGTTTTATATATTTTGGTTACTTTCAAAAGGAAGCAATATCTTCCTAAAGAGTTGCAAACTAATCCAAAGATTTTCTGAAAAAAAAGCATATTTACTTTATGAAAGGTAGAACGCTCGCCTGATATATAACCTTAGTCATCTTAAATTTCAGTAAAGTTTAATATTTAAAAATAAAACTTAAATAAAATTGCCTTCCTTTTTTCTTTCCTTATCAACGTCTAATAAATTAGACATTAGAGAATTAATAAATTAGACGTTGATAAGGAAAGAATAAAGGAAGGCAATTTTATTTAAGTTTTATTTTTAAATATAAAACTTTTTTATCTTTTTTTATCACCAGTCATATTTTTTAAATATGAATGGTGATAAAAAAGACTTAAATCTTAAATAAAATACGTTTTTTTATCACCATTCATATTTTAAAAAAATTGAATGGTGAAAAGATAAAAAAGCGTGGATTGACTAACCCCAAATCTAGACACGCGGTAGCGTGTCAAGCCAAGTTCAAGTAAACTGGCGAGCAGTCTAGACACGCGGTAGCGTGTCAAGCCAAGTTCAAGTAAACTGGCGAGCAGCACCGTGTGTAATATTACACGAACCATTTAGAGCCACTTTTGACCCCCTCATAACTCAAAAACGATTTCACATAAACGTGTCAAATTTGGCTCATGTATTGAAACTTGCAAGATACATATGTGCTCCAAATTTCGTAAACACATCTCAAACGGTTATTTAGATATTAACGTCCAAAAATCGTCATTTTTATCACTGACTGACCTATAGATCAAAACTCTAACCCAGTTCCAGATGACTTAGAAAGTTCAAATTTGGCATGCA
Organism: Aporophyla lueneburgensis; assembly: GCA_932294355.1. Lineage (NCBI taxonomy): Eukaryota > Metazoa > Arthropoda > Insecta > Lepidoptera > Noctuidae > Aporophyla > Aporophyla lueneburgensis. Next base: position 31,933,145 of record OW028740.1, read on the forward strand.
CATAGGTAATTAGGTGAATATAAAGGAATAAATCAGAAAGTGGTAAATTTCTATTATTTTATTATAATTTTTCACTTAATTGATTCTATTAGGAACATTTATAACAAAAACCATTTGGTATTAATTTTGTTATAAATAAGTACCTACTAATAATATATGTACAAAAAGTGATAATATCCCATCAAAAACATAAATGTGAAATGAGAGCCAAGTTCAATGTTATGATATATGCCTTGGTTGTTGACTTCAACGACAAAAGAAGTGAGATCTAAATGGGTGCCAAGTTCAATGGTCAGTCCTGAAATTGATTTATAACTACATAAAATATCATTTCTTCTTATAACTTAGGATAATATATTGTAGCCTAAGGTCTGACTTGGCTAGTTCTCATATACGAATTATTATGTTTGATGGCTAGTTTCTATCATCAAGCCAAATTTTCGGAATAATAAAATAAGAACCGATAAGTAACAGGTTTAGAACTTGCCAAGGCTTAGTATAATTCGTATATGAAAACTAGCCAAGTCAGACCTTAGGCTACAATATATTATCCTAAGTTATAAGAAGAAATGATATTTTATGTAGTTATAAATCAATTTCAGGACTGACCATTGAACTTGGCACCCATTTAGATCTCACTTCTTTTGTCGTTGAAGTCAAGAACCAAGGCATATATCATAACATTGAACTTGGCTCTCATTTCACATTTATGTTTTTGATGGGATTTAAATTTACTTTGACAAACTTCTACTACAATGCGACGCTATTATTATTGCATTTTTACTTAGCAACACCAATTTTATAAGCACTTATTTTTTTCGATAAACTATTTTTAAATTTCTAAGTAATAACTTGTAATACTATGACAGTCATCACTTAGACATCTGGCTTAAATGGAGATATGGCTAGACGATTTTCAGTCAAACGTTGCGATTCATTCCTAGAAATGTATGACTAATGCGAGGAGAGACAGCCATAATGTTCATTTATGTCTAGACTATGATTCACTTTTTGTATTTAGTTTCTTTCCATAATTACACGTCTAAATAATGGACAGATTAGGAACAATAACTTGTGTTTTTTTTTTTAATAACATTTATGTCGTGTTTAATCGTATCACTAATAAGTATGTTATCTGTCGATTCGTACGTAATACAAATGTCAATTTTAATATCAGTAAATTATAAATGATTTTATTTCTGCAAATAGGTACATACAAAAATTTTTACACACCGATCATATTTTTTTAAACTAGACGAGGTCGGCGTTTCTTATTTGACTACTCTCAGAAGAAAGGTCGAAACAAAGTCAAAGTTCACAGTCTCATTTGAAGACTAGACATAATCTTGGTCAGATCATGTGAAGACCATGTGGGTTGGTGTTTGAAATGGTTTTTGAAGGAAAGAACCACACAGATTGAGTGGACCTGTCCAGTCAATGCACGCATTTGTCAGTAATTGTGCAGCTCAACTCAGAACATGGTATTTATGTTAATGAGTACAAAATTCAGTCCACGAACTGTTGCACCTTACGTCATAGGTACGGTACATCCCTAATCAACATTGATACAAACCATTAATAACAAACCAACATCTGTCTACCGAACAAGACCAATCACACACGTGCACAGAGAACCATCCATTAACTCAAGATAAAAGACGAACAAACTATTTATAATACTTTATTGCCGGTAATATTTGTATCGAGTTTTATTTATTAAAAACGAATGTATATGTATAACGGACGCCCAGCGCCGACACCAGACGCGTGCGATCTAAATTTAAACTACCCGCGTGCTCAGAAAACAACAAGTCACAATATTTAGAAACCGACGCGGGAACGCACGCTTCTAGCAACCGTGTATTCCACGATCAATTCAAAAATGGAATCCTCACTTACGTGACAGTGATTGTGTTTTTTTAAAGTGTGTGAGTGATGTGCTTACGGAAATGTTCTCCAATTTCAAATTGCCAATGCTCAAGCAAAAAACAAGCAAAGAAGAACCTCTATACAGCTGCTATAGGAGCGTTAAAACCAAACCGCCGAAAACTCCAACTCTGTCTCGTGTGAGACGACATCAAAGACGTAAGTTTGACTATAAACAGCTTATATTTGTATGATGCAAAAATAAACACGGCTTAATGAGGTGCGGGCTTGTTTGTTCGTTTCGTACCAACAAACTTCAAAATTAGATGTTTCTGTTAATGGGATGCGTCGCGAAATCCGGAATGAGCTTCGCGATGCGGCTGTTATTTGTGTAAATTGGAGCCGAGTGAATCTGCTCTCAATCTGAGGTTGTACAAGGATTGTTTCTAGTGTTGACAGTTTTGATTAGAGAGGGGAAACGCAGGTGTCTTAGTTTGCATTCGAGCGCGCGTGACTGACGTACAGACTAGAGGTGCACGTTTATTCCGAGTTTGTAACACCGCGCTCTATTGCACGAGCTTTGTATTTGTAAACCTCGGAATGTTTAATGGAATTGGAATTGCTTACAATCCAGCACTAGTCTTGTTACGGAGAATTAGTAGAATTATGTTACTGGCGCGAATATAACTTACAAAATGTATGGTAGCAAATATTAAGGATACAAACACCTACAGTACAACATAATATATTCCAACAAAATATTGTGTGAAATTAGATTATTAACATATTCCCAGGATAGCAATTGGCCTCAATCCGCATTAATTCCTAGTTAGGCAACTGCAATCAATAATATTATGGCGGAGTGATCAAGAACCGAGAATTAAGGGACAGTTCTCTCCCTCTCTCTCACACACGCATACTCTCTTCATCTCTCTGTCTGTCCCTTTTCTCTCACACACAAGCACACTCTTTTCAGAAAACGTCATATTGTTTACGTCAAATGAAACTAGGAAAAACACTATTACATCATGTTTGTTGAAATCTCTCATTTAGCCTGTTACTATGAGCCAGGACGGCATTGGCATAGTAACCATCTATGTTATATAAAGACTAAGTTAAGGTAGGTAATAATATTAGGGTAACCCTCGAAATCGAAATTTACTTATGTATATATTTTTTTTGCTCTTTCATTCCATAGTCATTCAATGGGAATTAATATTGAAAGGGTTCAATTAATGATTTAAATCACTATAATTCTGTCAAGCCATATTTTTGTTGCGGTCGAGAATCATATTTCAACGAACATACAACCTGACAGTGTCCTACAAATTGTATCCACTTTAATGCTCTATTTGGGTTTAGTTCAGCCCGTATAATATGTAAGTCTAGCACATAATAAACATTTTTCAAAAAAAGTCCGTTGTTATTTTTTTGAAAAAGTTGTTATTTTTAACTTTTAGTTTTGGTATGTACCCCGCACCGGTTATTCCCGTTCGCCACCGCCAGTATTGCCCCCTCCGGTGGCGACTGGGAATTATTCTAAAAAAATATCCCAGTCGCCACCTCCGGGTGGCAAACGGGAATGTTGGTCAGTAAAAATCCCAGTGGCCACCCCTAATAATAGTTAAAATAAATGCTATATCTTTATATTTTTTGGAATGATTTTAAAATAATTACTGACGTCACAGAATGTTTAAAGTAAATGAATTGTGAACAATGGCTGAAGGAAGAATTTATTCCATTTTGGTGTGCTTACGGAGAGCAGCATAGGACCACTAACTTCTTGGAAGCTTGGAATCACAAATTAAACCAAGAAATTGGAAAAAAGAACCCTAATATTATTCATTTATTAAATGTATTGGTTAAAGATTCCGCATATTTCAATGTTTGTGATAACATTAATAAAACCAAAATGACACCTTTTAAAAAAAGAAAGAAAAATAATGTCCTTACTGATCAATTTATTTTGGAAATTCAGTTAGAGCTGTTACATGGCAATATATCAGTAGGTCATTTTTTAGAAACTGTAAGGCATTAAGGCTTCTTGGCAATGAAAATAAATAAAAAAAGGTAAAAAAAAAGCATAAGAGGTATTGTAAATTAAACAAATTATTCATTACTTGATGACGATCAATGAATAACGTAGTCAATTATGGGTACCTAAATAATGATGTTGATTTGTGCCAGTCATAACAAATTACCTAAGTATTTTTTTTTAAAGTAGCAAAATATCTAGTTCTAAGTTTTTTTTTTTACATATAAAACCCAATTACTGTAAATACTCTGTGATACGAGTACATTAATGACGAATTTAATTGAGAGGACGCATCTGTGATTTTTTCTAATACTGATTAGGGTAGGGTAGAGTCTCGTTATGTCTGTAATTATTTGAAAATACTCATTATGCTTAGTGCATACTTTTAATTTTGTTAAAAATATTTTTTTATTAGGGCAGAGTAATACTTTATTTGTTTTGTATATTTTCTAATAATATTTTTTTTCCTATAGAAATGATTGTTGACTTGTTGATGTGATTGTTTAGAATTTGTATAAAACTTGTTGATTTTGGAAATGAAAATGTAGATTTAAGAAGGCGGAGAATTGTTTTTTCAAGTATATTTTAAGAAATATTTTATATTCTATTGAAAGTACCTAATTATCTGTGATTTTGGATTTGTGTTTAAAATAGTTGATTTTGAAAATAAAAATAGTAAAAAATAATGTTTGTTTAATTTTCTACCAATTTATAAATATTGTAACTCTCTCGTTTGATTAACCCTACGTACTTCTATTTTTTAATCAGAAATTTAATAAAATTAACATTCTTTGTCATTCCAAAAAAAAAATAAAGATAATAGGTAGCATACCTAGTTTTTATGTTAACTATATTTAGGGGTGGCCACTGGGATTTTTACTACCAACAATCCCGCTTGCCCCCGGAGGTGGCGACTGGGATATTTTTTTAGAATAATTCCCAGTCGCCACCGGAGGGGGCAATACTGGCGGTGGCGAACGGGAATAACCGCCCCGCACTAATCTAATCGCGTTATTGGTCCATTTGTCGCGCACATACTTAATGCAAAATTAAGACTTATATGGTTTTCTAATGGATGCCACTGTCAAAACTGAACCAAGTTGAAGTGTAGCCCACACGGAAAGCATCAGCTTTCAAATACAAAAAAAAAACATCAAAATCTGTTCACCCAGTCAAAAGTTCTGAGTTAACAAACAAGACAACATTTTAAAAAAAAAACCGGCCAAGTGCGAGTTGGACTCGCGCACCGAGGGTTCCGTACAAACCTGTAGGTATTCTCGATTTAAAAATAAATGTTTTTTTTTTAAATTTTATATTTCAGTTGATTGAATGTAAGGTAAATTGCGGTTTACGATTTGTGACGTTTTAAAAAAAACTACTCACTCGATCTCGTTCAAACCAATTTTCAGTGGTAGTTTACATGGTAATGTACATCATATATTTTTTTAGTTTTATCATTCTCTTATTTTAGAAGTTACGGGGGGGGGGGGGACACATTTTAGCACTTTGGAAGTATCTCTCGCGCAAACTATTCAGTTTAGAAAAAAATGATAATAAAAACCTCATTACCATTTTTGAAGACCTATTCATAGATACCCCACACGTATGGGTTTGATGAAAAAAAAATTTTTGAGTTTCAGTTCTAAGTTAGGGGAACCCCAAAATTAATTGTTTTTTTTCTATTTTAGTGTGAAAATCTTAATGCGGTTCACAGAATACATCTACTTACCAAGTTTCAACAGCATAGCTCTTATAGTTTCGGAAAAAAGTGGCTGTGACATACGGACGGACAGACAGACAGACAGACAGACAGACAGACAGACAGACAGACATGACGAATCTATAAGGGTTCCGTTTTTTGCCATTTGGCAACGGAACCCTAAAAAACCATTTTTGAGTTTCAGTTCTATGTATGGGGAACCCCACGATTTATTGTTTTTTTCTATTTTTGTATGAAAATCTAAATGCGGTTCACAGAATACATCTACTTACCAAGTTTCAACAGCATAGCTCTTGTAGTTTTGGAGAAAAGTGGCTGTGACATACGGACGGACAGACAGACAGACAGACAGACAGACAGACAGACAGACACGACGAATCTATAAGGGTTCCGTTTTTTGCCATTTGGCAACGGAACCCTAAAAAATACGGTCGCATTGAGAAACTCCTCCTTTTTTTCGAAGTCGGTTAAAAATGTTAAAGTAACTGATATGGTAGTACAGTTGTATGTTTGAAACTGTACGGTCTTAAATACTGACCAAAAGTCCATATAATCTATTTCAGGGTGTTTCATGTCATTTCCTTATGACATGCAAGAAAGTCTGTTAGGAAGGTACCAATTTCTGGGTGGTTAAACTACATGATAATTTAAAGAATTTTTTTAATGTTTTGTGTGGTGGCGGAAGTAAAGAATAGCATCATTCTATTTGTTCCATTTCTTTCTTCTTTCATCATATTTGTCATAAGAGGCGACTAAGGGACTTACTAGAGAATGGGCAGAAGCGTTCTCTATGCATTTTACCACCACACTGCGATCGCCAACACGAATGCCAAGAGTGACGATTATGGCAAACTCCCCCTAAATTGGGGGATGCCTAAGTCCAGCAGTGGACGTCTTTCGTCTGAAATGATGAAGATGATGAATTTAAGGACACAGCTTATATTAAAACTCAGTAGCCTTATCAAGGACGGGGTTATTCATTTGTGATAACTTTCTGTTTTCAACCGACGAAAAAAACGGAGGAGGTTCTCAATTCGACGCGTATATTCTTTTTTAATGTTTTTTTTTATGTATGACCACGCATAACTTTTTACATAGTCGTCCGATTGTGATAATTCTTTTTTTATTGGAAAGTGTATACTCCCAAGGTGGTCTCATATAAATTTGTAAAACAAAATCGAACCCTATTTCCCATCCTGAAAAAAAAAAAAATAAATAAAAAAAAAAGGGTCGGAAAACAGGGGATGATTGATTGTTCACTCAGTGATTATAATGTATAACCACGCATTACTTTATACAGAGTAGTCCAATTTTGATAATTCTTTTTTTGTTGGATAGGGCCTTGCCAAGTATTATCAGTACATTAAAGTCACAAATAATGATAAAATAAAAACTTTTTAACAAAAAATTAAACCGCCGAAAAAACTGAAAAGCATAAAATAAAATAAGCCTTAAAATTTTGAGTCGGCGCTGAAAAATCAATGAACAAAGATCACTCAAAGCGCTGACTCATCATTTTAAGGTTTTTTATTTTATGCTTTTCAGTTTTTTCGGCGGTTTAATTTTTTGTTAAAAAGTTTTATATCTCATTTATTCTATCATCAGCATTTCAGTCTAAAGACGTCCATTGGTAGACAAGGGCCACCCCAAGCATCGCCACTTTAACAGGTTTTCTATAGGCTTCTTTTGTTATTGTATACAATACACCTATCCTAAGTTCCACACACATACACACATAGGCACTTACAAAACAACTCAACTCTCAGTACAATAACTCATACAACACAAACTCACTTCTAATGATGATATCACTAACAAAATCTCTTTCTAATGAGGACGGCCAGAGTTGCGGCTTGCCCCAATAACGGGTTGTTTACTAATACATCGCTATTTATAACTTGTTGCCGTAACTACTTTTATGAGGTAGAATTGATTGCGTTTACGTTTCTAAGAGGGATCGGAATATTTGTTGTCAAGGTAACGCGTATTTGCAATGTGATCCGCGAAATTAATTAGGATCTTGTGTTTGCATAGAATTGGATGTAACATGAAATTAAATGCCAAGTCACCGTGTATTGAGCATTTAGCTCCTTTTGGTATGGTTTCAAATTATTGTTAAGTCACATTTATAGCTAAGATCGGTGCCGCCTGCAGTTTCGCGCTGATGTTGATAAAAAGTAGCCTATGTTTTTCCCCAGACTTCAGACTGTCGATATTACGTGAAACTCTAACGCGACGCCACGCCAAAATAGCTCTCAAAGGGCAGGATTTTATCCGATTTACTTGATATGTACCGTTATATTATAGGGAAATCACGCATTTTTTAAATAATCTTATTCCATAGTACGTACTGCAGTTTCATCAAAATCCGCTCAGGAGTATTTACAACATCCAACCATCCTCACAACCTTTCTCATTTAAAATACTAGTACATCTTACTAATACTAATATCCTAGTAGGATTAGTCAAATTTAGTAGGATAGGAGGATTCCAACTTCTCATAAGTGCCTTTGTTTGGTCGTTATGATTATCTCAATCTTTTGAATTTTTGAATATGTTTCTAACGGTCCACACGTCCCGCGTAACAAAACTTCAATACCTTGACTTTCAGAAGATTGTAGGCTTCGATGAACGAATTTAAATTTTTGTTCACAAGCTTCAATCCCTTATGTATAAGGAATACCATTTATCATTAAAGTAATGCCCTCTCATTTTTGTAAATTTTCATATTATCATGAGTCAAGTAAAAATTAACACGTTACAAGTACAAAAAAAACATAAGCAAAAAACCAGACGTAAACAAAACGAAAACGACTGGACAGCACCCATCACGGTGCTGGTGACACATCTGCGGTGAGCTTTGCGCATCCACATTAGAATTTTACCAGTTTTAGAATTTTAAGCTAACTCTTTTTCGGCTCCCTCTGATATTGCAGTTCACTGACGCCAGCGTTGATGACTTCTACGCAATTATGCGTAAAAAAGTTGCGTCGGTAGTGCAACGAGTACGGGGGGGGGGGCCAAATGGCATCCTAAGGATGATTGGTGAGAGAACCGATATGGTTCTGCTCATTAGGTTCACTGAACTCATGTATGGCGAGACCGATGAGCCTTGTGTGCAGGGGTACATCACCAGGCTATAGCAGTCCACTGCTGGACATAGGCCTCTCCAATTGCACGCCATTCAGCTCGATTCTCGGCAGCTCTCATCCAGCTGCTACCAGCCACCCTGCAAAGATCGTCGCCCCACCTAGCCTGAGACGTCCTACCTGGGTTTTCGTCAGTAAAAGTCTGACACGTCCTTCCGCTCCGCCCAGAGCGGGAAAAGTCATTTGATAATTTCCGATCCAAAAAAAAAGACTAAAGATTATATGAGCTATGTCGACAACTTTAGTTCTCTGCCGGATCACCTTATTCCGGATTCTATCCCTCAGAGATTCTCCAAGCATAGCTCGTTCCATAGTTCGCTGAGCGATTTGAATTTATGGAGCAGCCGTACCGTGAGTGTCCATAATTTGGCTCCGTAGGTCATAACAGACAGGACGCACTGCTGGAAGACTTTAGTCTTTAGGCTCTGCGGAATTAGCTTCCCAAACGCTGCCCAGCCCATCTGAATTCTTCTGTTAATCTTGTTTTGAAGGCCTTTCTTACTAAACTGCAGAGTTTGCCTGAGGTAAACGAATTCTCGAACAACCTTGAGGGCATCACCATTGATAGTGCAGGGGTAGGTTTCTTCTTTTTAATTACTGACATCACCACATAGTATAAAACAAAGTCGCTTCCCGCTGTCTGTCCCTATGTATGCTTGGATCTTTAAAATTACGCAACGGATTTTGATGCGGTTTTTGAAGTGAAAACTTCTTTAGCGGCGTTGTGCACTTTTTTGTAATGGGTAAAAAATGTTAAACTCGCGTCAGGACACGTGACCTGATCGAAAATTCGTAAGACGGACGGAGAGTGATTTTACTGAGAGATAAACTTTTTAATGTAATATAAATTTTCATGTTTGTGTACGATAGCGCAATAAATAAATGTTGTATTCTACCACATAAATGATAGTACTTTTATACTGATAATTAAAGCAATTCCTCCAAAATTATTCCCTAACTATTCCAAAATATCAAAAATGCACAACGTTAATATTCAAGTGCAACCCGTCGTTTTTTTTAATAGATCGAGTGATTCAAGAGGAGAGTTTAAATGTATAAAACGCGGGCGAAGCTGATAGCAAAAGCTAGTTAGTTACAAGAAAAATTCTTGTAACTAACAAACTTGCCTTGCCTTGCTTATGCCTTTTTATATCATCCAAGTTTCCTGAGACAACATTTTCCTATTTTCGCCTTCCATTTACGCTAACTTATCGAAAACAAGCACGTATATCTACTTTACACTGTATACAGTAAACTATAATAGGTATATGTACTTGTTTTGCTAAAATATTGACGTATAGCCCCCGCTATTATGATAGTTTATGCAAATGTTTATGTGAACTGTTTAGGCAAAGTTTCGTTACATGTGATTATATTAGATTTTGTATAGTTTTGTGTTCATAGGCTGTTTTAGTTTTTGATTTACATTTTACGATCAATAGAGTTTCTTGGCTCGAGGCAAAATATTATGAGCCACGCGGGTCGTTCGCAGGTTAAGCTACGGATGTCGTGGGTTCGCGGATGGGTGACGATGTATTCCTCCGTGCCTTGGATAGCAGAGAGTTAGAAGATCTTTGACAGTCATCACGGTTCATCAGAAGCCCGAAAGCCTGATAACCAGTCTTACCAAGAGGTATCGTGTTGACCAGTAATTGGGTTCTGGAGGCCATATATACAGTCGTATTGTAATCAGGTCTAAAATGACAAAAAGACATTTGATAATGACAAGAGAGAGTTGAAAATTCACAGGAAAAATATTATTCTGTATCTGTATAGTATCTGTATCTTCTTTTTATTTTTATTTTATCTTTGAATCTTTTTACTTAGTTTGTAATCTTTATACTAGCGTCAATAAAAACTGTAATAATTTGTTCCGCAAGGGTCGTAAGATATGGTGGTTATTTTTTTTTTATCTTGTAGACAAAACACATATATTCACAACCCTTACAAAGAAATGGTCAAAAATACCTCACATTTTCTTAATACCACTTCCCATAAGACCTTGCTAACGAAACAAAGCTTAAACGTTAGACAACAGACCCCTGCTTACGGGCATTGGGTGATCACTAATGTCCTAGGCATTCCTCGGTGACCTAATTCGATGGCCGCACTAATGCACCACGCCTTATTATGCTACTGAAATACTTGGCGCACTGTACTTGTACCAAGATATTTTGAGCGTGGAATTGCTTTGACTGTTATGGACTCTAAGTAGTTCAATTGTTTTGAATTTAAATACCGAATACTGTAAAAAGGGCTCTGGCAAAAAAATAAAATAACGTTTGATCAATATTTTAAATATGTACATACGGTTTTTCCTACTTTGTATCGCGTTTATTTTCATGTATTTAGTTAGGGCTAAAATGTGAAAAATATACATTATTTTTAATTAATACAGTCCTTAGGTATATTAATAACTGCTTACCTTGGTAATTGTCGGCCTGCATTATCCCACTGTTGGGCAGAATCACCTCCAATGACAACAAATTATTTCAGCCAAAGGCTCGTGAGACTGTTGATATTTCTATTTTATACCGCCACCAAACTTTAACAGGTCATCAAAATCTGCGTAGCTATTTCCTAACTATGAACTAGTAAGACTGGTTGGCAGACTTTTTAGCTTCTGAAGACCCTCAATGACTGCCAAAGATCTACTAATTCCAACCGGGATCAACGATTTAACGTACTTTCCAAGGCAATTGGTACCTATGTAAATAGTGACCAATCCACGGCCCAATTACGGCAAGCGTAGTTTAGCTTATTACTAGGTATAACAGGTAAGTAAAGATATCATCTACCCTATGATTTTTGTTCCTACCTATTATAAGCATAGCATATCAACTTATAATGTCCCCACTGCAGGGACACAAGCCCCCTCTCATTGAAAGGGAGTGGGCAGTATTTTACCACACGGTCGGTCGGTTTGCTTTCCAAAAAAATGCTTTACGCTGCCTTATAGTCTACATAACTAATTTACATTTATTTTCTATAACGTTGCAAACAGCAAGAATAAAAGAAAAGGAACTCCCAAGTCGATACAAAGGAAAACGTAGAAATTGTATTCGAGTGTCAATTCGCACTACGAGCACTCGCCACTCGATATCGTTTCATTGAACCTACGAACTACGAATAGCTCTATATTTTAGTACTGTAGTTCAAATAACCGAGTTATTTTTCATAGGAGTCGAATGGTTTGATTCGATACAGATATTGGCTGAATGCTGATTGGTTGATGGGCAATTGAATATGGAACTCTGTGAAGGGAGACTGGCTGAATTGATAAAGGGACTGTCAATAATGGTTTACGGTTCCCATAACTTTAGAGTATTAATGAGACCATTACAAAAAGTCAACTGTCATGTTTTTTTACAAATAAGGAATTGGATTTTTTTCTTGAATACGGTTGTAAGTTTATTTGATAAATACGAGTGAATCATTTTTATTCAAACCAATAATAAAATTTAAAGCTCCAACATGTGACATTTTATATTTAACATAAGAATCTAGCATTAAAGTGTACTTCACGGCTGCGCCAAAAAGGCTTATTTTCGCAAAAATGCAGACAACTAGTGCCTGACGGTGGTTTCCAACTGGACTGAGTTTAATTTTGACATACCTACAACATTCATTGCGTTGCTTACTTAGTTGAGCAGACGATTTTGAACATATGAAGCAATATCCTTCAAAATCATTCAGTTTCTGATTGATACATAGGCGATTACGTAATTTGGGTAATGTAATGTGAGGTGACGGATGGAAAATCAGTTTTATACCAATGCTGCAACGTGAAGTGCTTATGCATACTTTAATAAATAAATTTTTATCAGATAATAGTGACCAATATTTACATAAATGGTGTGTTAGTGAATAAAATAGCAAAACAAAACAAATAGGCTGCTTAATAATTATATGAAAATCTACAGACTTGCATAGTAATAATTAACTTAACTTTACACCCAGTTCCACATACTTCCAAACTACATTTCTGCACTCATGTACTCATTGAGACGCAAAACTTATCTTAGTCACGTTGTTTAGCGACAGTTTGTAAATATCATCACAAATATTCATTCTAAACTGAGCCTGTCCTAGCTCATAAATCATCATTATGACGTCACGGGCGATAGAAAAATGGCGACGAGACTTGAAAGTGGTTCTAAATAAACCGCTATATTCAAAAGAATATGTCTGTTTGTGCCACGAAATACGATACTGATGTTTGTTTTCATTTTAATGAACTAATTAGTTTTACATTATTATAGCTGTTATTTATACTTTTACCGAGTAACGAAAATGAGTCACTTTAAAAATGAGGTTTTATTTATTTATTGAAACTTTATGCACAAGTAAAAATACTGTACAAAGGCGGACTTAATGCCTGAGGCATTTTCTACCAGTCAACCTTAGGGTAATGAAGAGACAAAACATGGCAGGTGCAACATAGGGATAGATAATTGGTAGGTTGGTTGGTGGTAGTTTTGGTTGGTATTGGTTGGTGGTTGGTTTTGTAGGTACCTATACGACTTGTAGGTCTTACCTACCTACGACGACGGACATAAAAAGTTCGTACCGACTCACTGGATTTTTAACTTTCCTTGATGAAGACAGGTTTGAAAATCCAATGGAGTGCATCCCAGCACGTGAAAAGAACACCCTTTCCGATTATCAACCCTCGGCTCCAAGCAGTGTATTCAAGACACAGTGCACGAAAAAATCCCTTGGCGATATTTTTACGTTCGTGCAATTGTGTACTAATGGTTCTTTTCAGCTATCTAATTGATTTCTATAGTTATTTGTTTGTAGCAATATTTTTTCGTAGGTTTGTCAAAAGGCAAAAGTTAAATTTAAAATACCTCCGACCCACACAAAAACATCAAAAAAATAAAAAAAAAAACATATATTGGCCCGTTAAGTTTAATAGGATGTTGTAGTTAATATATTTATCAAAGAATCGTCGTGTCGAAACTTCCGAACCGATTTGGATATAACATATTGTTACGAGCTGGGGTTCGGGATAAATTAATTTAAACCAATTTACCAAAACACACAAACTGTTTAATTAAATAAACACAAATATCGCAACTACAAGAAACGTCACTTGGAATCACTTGTTTCGCTTCGCTACTGTATCACTCGAATAGTATTCGCTCGCTTCCGAAATCGAACTGCTTGTCGGCCCGACAATCCGCTATTTATATCCCGAGCAGAACATTCTCGAACATTCGACACCGCCACAGCGTAGAAGCTTCTAGTAACTTCCATTGAACTGTTTAATCCCACTATTCGACAATAGATGGCAGTAGCGTCAACGTACAATTTCGTGTAGTACTTGCTACTCAATAACAGATGGCGTTAGCGTGTCATTTCCAGTAGTTTCTAACACTGCTCCGTCCTTAGATGGAATTAGCGTGATGTTTCTAGACTTTTCGATTTACGTCACACTGCCCCTTTCTGAGACGGAGTTAGCATGATGCTTCTAGACTTTACGATCTACGTAACAATATCTAAGCACCACCTTCAGAAAACCTACATTTAAATTTAAAATAAACTGCACCAAATCGGTGCATGCGTTTAAAAGATACGGTTAAACAGACTCACATAGCGGTCAAACTTATCACACTCCTCTTTTTGCTTCTTGGGTTAAAAAAAGCATATGCATTTGAACATTCAATAACATATTGAATCTATAGAAACAGAGATCCAAACAATGTCTCAATACATTGTTAAACCTGAAACACGCAATGCAGATGCACCGCGCTGTACCATTCACGGCTTATCATGTACTCTTGTTTACAGCTGTTAAGCGTTGCCAATGAATTTCGCGAACCGAACGGTTATAAATATAGTGCTTTAGTTATTTCATTCAACTGAATGAAATATTGCGCAATCTACGTGTATAATAACATATTTATTAGTAACTTCTGCGCGCGTGTTATCGGAAATTATCTCAAGGAAACGTGCTACGGGGCCGAAATTTCCTGATAAAAAGACCAGAAACAAAACTTATGTCCTCTCTCATGACGCTATCTTTCTCCTTGCTAAATTGGATCGACATCTGTTCAGTGGTTTAGGCTTAAAAAGTTAACAGCTCTCTCTGTAGAGTTATCTTATATCTGCCTAGCCTTTTCAAAATTATGCTAGGATTGACTTCCAGTCTTACTGTATGCAGTGGAATACTAATATTTTACATGGAGGGACTGCCTATCTGACCAATACAATCCAGTTACTGGGAAATACGATACCCCTTGAGACCGCTGGTTGTCAAACTGCACGATATGAGACGATGTATGAGATTTTTTTCCTTTAATGTGATAGGTGTTTTTTTTTTTTTTTTCAGCATGGGAAATCATCAAATGACTTCTCCCGCTCTGGGCGGAGCGGGAAGGCGTGTCAGACTTTTACTGACTAAAACCCACCCGTGTTCCATCAGTTGCCCATGTGCCAGGGTCACGGTATCTCTTTCGAACAATCACGCGACCCCGGCAGGCATCGGTCCTAGTACCCCTACACTGCTGCTGACATCTCTTTGAGGCGCGCGTGGAACACTACGCGCCATCGACCCGAGCTTGGTCCTTACCGGGCGGCGAGCTACCCATTGCTCGCCACCCGCAAGCTCGCGCCTACGTACGGTGGCATGTGATAGGTGTTACGTTTATACTTAAATAAATAATAACTTACCTCTTTTTAAATTGTGGTACAAACTACAAAACTTTTCACACGTTTTTCTATTTTTGTGTTTTTGCTAATAATCTGGACTAAATTGTACCTCTAACCTTCAGTATATTTTAATGTATTTTATTTCGTACAAAAGGAAACTGGTTGAGAAATGCTTACCTTATAATGTAACATACACACAAAATCTTTCTTTTTTTTAAATCGATTTAAAAAAAACTATTATCACTTCTCTTTTGGGTTCACGCCGGTTAGGCGTGCCTCTAGTTACACACCTAGAGCCAAACCTATTACCGTCCGAGTCGCGCTAACATTCAGACACCGGAAAAATTAAAACCGTATTATACAAGCAAAACCAAACGCCAAAGCAATTTAACCTCTATTCCTCTATATCTATTACCGTCAGTCCCTCAGTTCGTCACGAACCGTCGAAGCTCGCCCCATCGAGAGGGCCAGTTATTTAGAGAGGAGGTTACGTAAGTCGGCCCTAATTATGGTTTCATTGGACTCGGGCCATACCGAAAGAGTGAAGATGAGTGTTATGACCGAGTCTTTTTCTTGGCAAATGGTCGGCAAGAAAAATTCGTAGAACTTTTTTTGAAGGAAGTGGCTTAAAGATTTTTTTAAGTAGGTACGGAATTTTTGTAGATTATCAAAGAGATTTTTTTGATAATATGATTATACAAAATAAAGGTATACTGGGTGTCTCAGAAGTCGACGTCAAGCCGAAATTGGGTAATAGGTGAAGTCATAACAGTTATCAGAAAAATATTTAAATCAAGTGATGTATTTTTTTACAGTATAGTTTCTCAAAGTTGGGTGTAATATAAAGAAGTCGACTTTTGGGATACCCTATATTTTTCTGACTTACCTAAAAAGGGCCTATAAACCGAAGTGGCATAAAGGTACTGATTTTTCTTCAAAATTGGGACGCGTAGTGTCACGATGCCCAGAGTAAATGTCAGAGATAAGTTTCATTAAATGAGATCTTTAGATGCATCCTTGGTAATATTTTGCGGAGAATCAAAATGACTATGACGATTAAGCCAGCTTTCATAGAAAAAAGGTCAAATTCCTTCTCACCCAGGCGCGGGACGACCACGACCTATTTTAATAGGCTTAAGTCACACATTTTATCGCAGTTTGAGAGCAAAAACCGTGATAAAATCGTGACTCTATCTTATTACAGAGGCCGTGTTTGTCCCGCTAGAGCCCATAAGCATGACTTCTTTAATCAGTGCTGTTATTACCTAACACGAACGTTGCAGAATGTTGTTGTCTGTATTAGTAAATGATCATTTAAATAAAATCTTTTAAGAAGAGAACTCTAAAACGCTACGTATTATGTATACAACATGGATACAATTAGATAAGGCATTTCTTACCTGGTAATCGAGTATTCACAATTTTTATTTAAATTAAATTAAAATATTATCCACATGTACTGTAAAAAGTTTAAAGAAAATAACTAAACTGTTACTGTGCCAATTAAGCAATCTAGAGACTATGTTATTATTCTTAGAATTAACCGAGTCAAGTGCAAGTTATTTTTTTTTCTCAGCGTTCCTTATAGAAAATTTTCATTTTCCATTCATTATTCTTGGAAAGGTTTAACAATAATATTAGCAGTCTCCTTGTTCCTTTCAATTTATATTTTCTTTCCTCTACAAAGACTGTCTCTTTGTAAAGAACCAATTTAGGTTCTGGCTCATTATAAGAACTTCACTGAGACAGGCAGGTGCATTTTTTTTATGCTGACAGTCCCTATGACCTATGTCAAAGGAAAGTAGATTAAAATATTTTAGTAAGTAGGTAAAAGGTTTAGTGACATCGTTACAAACACAAACTCACACGTTTTGCCATGGGCAGAAACTACAGAACACCATTTGCTAAAATCCTTACATATTTCTTTTGCTTAATCCACCCAGAATACTGTCAGTAATAACGGTTATATAAAAAGTTAAATAGACCAAAAAAAAACGCACTACGGGTAAAACTCCATCAGCTTGACAAAATCCAACGAAAAAACCTTAAAGGTACAAAATAAAACGACGTCCTAATTACCTACTAAAACGTAATATCACCTGACATCACTAAAAACGCACGTCAACCCTCCAACAGCCGCGTCAAACCGTAAAAGACCACGGCGGCGGTCCCAAATACCAGTCTCAAGTCCTATGACCCGACACTAACGTGTCGATCCGAGCACGTGCCTTGAAACCCAACGAATATGTGTCCATATAAAGCGAAGGGCATATGTGGAGACCATGTTGAGATAGGTTGTGGAAATGAAAAAAAGGTTGAAAGAGAAAAATGTTGGATAGCTGTGACACGCGTTTTTCTAGAGAATAATGGATCAGAAGTTATTGCTTCTCATGCTAGGTTTATTTTTGTGATAAAAATAACAATTACGATGTTATCTGCCATTGCGGTATTAAATGCTGTGATCTTTATCATTATTTTTAGCATAAAGTGAACAGAGAATTTAAAAACTGCGACTACTTACTTTGTTTCGGTGTTTCGTTTCAGAGTTAGAGGAAACACTGACAACCACAGCTCAAAATAAACTTTAGGTACACAACAAAACTCACAAAAAAATGTTTTAAAACCACAAAAAAGCTCGCATCGCTGTTGCTTACATGCCACACAAGCCCAAATCGTTACCAATTTTATAGCTCGTCCGTTTCCTCGCATTGACACCTCTGACACCAGATGTCACGCCACGTGCTCCATACAAGTACATGTTTCCTGTCTTACGCCTAAAAGGACAATGTGACCTTTTAGCAGGGAGAGGGTTGAATAAGGAGTGTTGAAAAAAGATATTATTTTTCTTTTACCTTGTTCAACCATCAGCGCTAGGCATTGGTTTGAAGATTCGGTACCTATCGCTATGAAAAAATCCCTTTGCGATATTTTTACGTTCTTGCGAACAGTCCACGTAAACAGTTATTTTAATTGCGCGAAGTTAATTCAATTCTATCTTTATCATGGATCATTAGTAGGTGCATACCACAGGTCTTAAATATTAAGGTGACATCAGCTACGTCCTGCCCTTAGGGCATACAATAGTTACATACAAATATTATTTACATTCTTATTACAAGTTACATTTCCTTTATTTCGGTATATACACTTATTAATTATATTTGTAAATATTAGAAAAACAAAAAAAAAAACATTCAAAAATAGAAAAATAGTAGCCCACCGGTATGGAGAACACGGTCTAAGCTACCGACGACGGTCAGGGCTCCAGAGAGAGGAACCTCCTGACAATGCGAGCCGTGTCCTGAAGGAGAAGCCCTTCATCCAGCTGCCTAACGAGAGCCTCCTTAGGTGTTGGTCAAGGCTCTTGGCTATCAAGCCATTGGCAGTGACGACTATCGGCACAATGATTGCTGAATCCACATCCAACATATCGACAACCTCGCGACCCAAGTTAAGATACTTGACAAGTTACATTTTTATTAAGTAAGTTATACCTAATATTTTTAGAATATCCGTTTGAAGAACAAATAATTTTACTTAATTTTAATAATGTCAATCATAATCAGGATCTTTCATCCGAAAAGTAAAATCAAAAACAAAAAACAATCCTTCAACAAAAGAGTACAATTACCGACAAAAGTCACTCATAATAAAAATCACTCCGAATAATAATATTTTGATATAATCCCTCATATTGAAATAATGAAGATGGATAAGCGGGGAAGCATTTATACCAAAAATAATAAAAGACAATGGCTGAACGGGATTGTATTATATTATCATAATAAGTTAACATGTTGTTGGTAAACGTTCCAAACAGATTGATATGCTAACGTTACATCTAATTATTCAATGATGGGTATTGGATTAGCTTACTAATACATTGTAGAATTATTTAATGGGTTATGTAGATATTAACTGGCTATTTGCAATAGTAATTGGTGATTTACCATTATAAATTCGCAAAGGCAAATATTTTGACTATACGTAGATACGTATCTAGGTAGGTAGGATAAATATTTGTCTACCAATACTAGTAAATTGACGAAGTAATAAAGTAAGAATACTTATACATTATACTTTCTGTTTGTTCGTCCGTCCTTCCGTCCGTCCGTGGGTGTGTGTCCGCGGGCTATATCTCATGAACCGTTACAGGTTGACAGTTGAAATTTTCACAGAGTGTGTATTTCTACCGCCGCTGCCTCTGTAAAAAAACAATAAAATAAATAAATTTATAAATTATTACGCAGAAAGAAGAAAATCCATACAAGAAACGTGTTATTTTCGGCAATTTTGTTTTACTGGACCTCAGACTCGCATAACTAAAACTCATCTAGACAACAGACTCAACCGTCATTTTTTTTTATTACGTATGTATATCACTAAAGATTTGTGTACTAAAGGGACAAACTTGGCAGTGGGCACATTTTGTGACCCCATTCATTTTAAATTGGCAGCCAAAAATTTCTCAAAGCCTCCAATAACCACACTCCATAAAACGTACCAGTAAAAACTTTTTTATAACTCTTTCAACCAAAAGTTCTAAGACAGTTCGCAAAAATGAATGCATACCAAACTAGGTCTTGTAAGCCGGCGGTAAATTATACCGAGGACGGATGGTAAGTAATTGAGATTATGATAATGAGAATAATGCAGTGAGACGATTGTACGCTACGGAAGATTTTTTACGGCCACCGAGAGATGAGTTATGTCTGGCTGGTTTATACAACTCGTTTTGTGAACTACTTACTGGAATTAAAATTTAACCGTGGGTTTTGTTGGAGTATGAATTTTGTGTCCCCATTGTGGATTAGGGTTTGTTTAAAAAGGAAAATGTGGATGTGTATTGTCGCGTTTGAGTAAAAGAAAAAGGCAGCTATTTTGGTTACCCACGTGTACCTATTTTTAATCTGTGGAGATATAGTTAAAACAAAAGATAGATATAAAATAGGTTTCTACTGAATATAGTAGTTTTCACTGAGCTCATAAATGCGTACTCATGAATATCTCCGTGTGTAGTAAATACGAAACGAAATTGATAACAAACAAGTACATAATAAATAACCTGAATACATTGTAGGAACCTTCTATCTAATATTATTCAAAATAAAATATTTCATGAGCGGAAAGGAGCAATAAAAAATAAAGATTTCCTTGAATGGAAGTGGATGTGAAAATGGAATATCTTTACTTCCTAGCAGATATTTAAACACTAAAAATTATTCGTCAATTTGTCAGGGCTGCCAAACAGAAACATATGATTTAAACTACTTTAATTCCTAGAAAACACGTACCCATATAGTGTTAAAGTGTGCGCTAAACTAGAAAAAATATCTAATACAGAGAACCACATTGAAAATACCAGAACGAAATTTCTCTTCGGAAAACAATAATTTACACTGCCAACCTTATAAAGAATTGTAACCACGTACAGTCACCGACAGTCTCATTCCGAGACCATATTAAAAATTCCACTTGAAACACCGTTCCCACCTGGCGGCTTAATGGACCAACGAAATACGAATAGAATGAAATACATTGAAAATAAAATTTGGTGCCGCAGAAACATTGAACTGGAGTTGCGAAAAAAAGTCTTTCTTCCACGGACACCCTACAGGGCGCCTGTAAATGGATTATTCATTTGATTATCGGAGCAGTCGTAAAGAAATTCAATTTTGGGTTCCGCCAAATTAAATTTATGAAAACTCCTTTTTCGTCTGCAAATAAATTTACAGCGTGGAAAAGGTTGGTTCTGATCGTGTGAACGGTGACTCGTAAATGTGTAATACGTGCATTTCACCGGTGTATTAGGTGCGAAATCTGAGACTATGTATGCATGAGTAAACAAACTAGAGTTGGAAAGCTTCGCGTCTAGTTGCGAATGTTTCTGCTCATAAAATTATATAGCAACATTTCAATTCTATTGAAGAACCAATTTGTTACGGGCTCGTATATCTCATTACTTTTGTTATACAAATATACGAAACTACTACATATTTTGTTTAAAGGCTACTGCAGACCACCGTTATGCAACATCACAACGCTACACTAGTAGAACAGTTCCCATGAAGATATCATAGAAAATGTTCTATTAGAGTTACCTCAAAAGATATCACGTCGTTTTCTTTCCAGAAATTCAAGAATGGTTAACCAAAGTGTTACATAAAACACCTCACAGGTTGTTAAACTCAAGTGGAGAAATATGTAGTGCTCGCTCTCGTGGATGCTCTCCGAGTTCGGCTAATATCCTTCGATGACTTGTACTTTGTACCTACCTAGACGCATATTTTTCTACTTTTTAACATGCATTTATTAGCTTCACCTGTATATTTGTATGTTTGTAACCGACTCCTTTGGACTATGCAATAATTTCATAAATTTGTGCCATTATCTTTGCCAGGGTTACCAGGATGGCAAAAAAACTGTCTTCAAAAACTACGCTGACATACGTCACAAAATTCGAAACACACCCTAAAAAATTGAAAATAAATAATAGTTTAAAAAAACTAAAAAACACGCTTCCATAGAAACCAAACTAAAAAGTAGAAAACAAAGGAAAAAGCGTGGGGTGCTTGATATATATATATTTACTTTATTTCAGATTAAATAATCCATATTTGTGTTAGTAAGTACTTAACAACTATGTTAGTAAAGCGCAAATAAAAATAAAGAAAAATTCAATCAAATCAATTAGACACGTGGAGTGCAATCCAGTGTCTAGTAAAAGGACCGTCTAACCGGTCTGCTATTACTTTTAGAATGCTGTTGGAGCTTGTTCGGATACGGTGCATTATGGATGCCGCTCGCTTTCTCATGATGGCATGAAAACCATCAGTCCGAGCCTCCATAAACATGCCAGATGCACTACAGCATCTCGGAAGCCCCAACAACATTCTAAAAACATTGTTGTATTGTACACAAAGGGCACTGAGTGCCCGCTGAGTACAGCTGATCCACAGGTTGCACGAATAAAAGGATTGGCAGTATGCCCTGAACATTGTGCACTTCACCTCATTTGGGCACCGTTTAAACCTGCGAGCCAGCATGTTCCCACGGACAGCCAATGCCCTTCGTTCCCTCTCAACGTCTACGTCATCAGAGAGGTCCTCCGTGACCCAGTGACCCAAGTACTTAAGCTGCGTCACTCTTTTAAGCGGTACACTATTTAGCGTAACGGGTGGGACGGTGACGACTTTAGAATTCCGCGGTAGGAATATCAACAACTCGCTTTTGTTCGTATTGTACCTGAGCCCATGGGCCACGGCGTACTCCTCACATCTCCTAACCAGTTTGCGTAAACCGCTAATTGAAGGACTCAGCAACACCATATCGTCTGCATAACTTATGTTATTAATGGTGGTGCCATCAATAGTGCAGCCGACTGCAGTGCTACTGAGACCCTCAATCAACTCATTGATGTACAGGTTGAAGAGTCGAGGGGATGTTAAGCCACCCTGTCTTACACCACACTCCAACCTGTACTCATCGGACACAACGTTCGCCCATCTCACAACATTGACTTGATTGTTATACCAGTAATCAAGAACATTAATGATATCCTCGGGGAGTGAGGTGGATCTCAACTTCTCCCAAAGATGGTCATAGGATACCAAATCGAAAGCCCTTGATAAATCTAGGAAGCATCCATAAATCGGAGTCTTCCTGTCAGTGTAGTACCGGACAGTATGCTTAAGACATAAGATTGCAGTTTCTGTGGACAGTCCCGCTTGAAAGCCGAACTGCGCATCGCTTATATTAAGATGTCTACATAATTGTTGATCCAGCATACTGTCCAGCACTTTAGCTACAGTGGTGGCTAGCGAGATGGGTCTATAGTTGGAGCTATCAGAGGGGTCTCCCGTTTTATTCTTGATTACTGGCACAACAATAGTCTTAGTGCACTCATCAGGTATGTATGAGTGTCTCATACAAAAAGTATAAAACATCGATAAAACTCTAGGCAAGTGTACACCGGCATGCCTCAGGTGCTCAATGCTAATGCCGTCATGTCCAGGGGACTTACCCCTCTTCATCTTGCTAATAGTAGAAGCTACTTCCTTAGCTGAGAAACTGACTGACGGTAAATTTTTTGACTCACGAGCATCAGCCTTGAGCACCCGCGGCAATGCGGATGGTCGATCAGGAGGCACCACTTTAAATTTATTAACAAACATATTAGCAATGTCAACTGACTCACCGAATCCGCCGACGCTGAGAGGGGTGTACGGTCGTGGATTCAGCTTGCTAGTCTCCTTCCAAAAGCTTTTAAAGTTTTTATTAGCATGCTGAGAGGCCAAAACATCCATCTTTACCTGATCCGCATTATTCTGACACCATTTCAGTTTATATTTAAAAATACGCCGAGACTCTGCCATTTTGTCATACGCTGGTCCACTACGCGGACGACCAAGTGACAACCATAACTGAAATTGCATCCGCGCCTCCTTATGTGCTTTTTACGTGTTTTAAACTTATGATCAAAGCTGTCCACAGCCGCTTTACGTATAACATTAATAATATTACTATACATCTTATCAATCACGGATCTATGTTCTACCTTGTTACACATACCATCGCAACAGTGGCTTAATTCCACAGGAAAATCTAGGTCTCTAAATTGTTCGTTACATAACATGTGATAATATTCAATTTGTTTAGTATCCCTATTACCCCATACAACTTTATTACAACTTGCTTCTTTAAGAACATAATGAGGCCTCAGTATATTTAAGCAGCAACTTATCTCTAGAGCCAGATGGTCAGACCAAGCTGAATCATAGTGCACCTTCACGTCTATAACCGACTGCCTGGCGGCCTCAGTCACTACGCAGTGATCAAGCCAGCGAGTGGTACCGTGGGCATCACTTATAAAAGTGAAGGCACTACCTAACTTCTCGACGTCTATACATGACCATTGTTGGTCGCAACAGAATCTTTCCAGTTCTCTGCCAAACCGCTCGCCTGGATGAGCATTATAGTCACCAAGCATGTACACTGACGCCACTTGTGTATTTTCAATTATCGCACTCATCTCACTAAGACATTCCGTAAACTGAACGAGGTTTTCATGCAAGTCTACTGGCATGTAAACACAGAACACTACGAACGATCGATCCTGAGCACTTACTTTTATTGCCGACAGCCGCACACTGTTAGTTTCGAGCACAGTCACTGAGTCGAAGGCATCCTTCCGCCACAGTATTGCTACACCGCCATAGGGTCTGCCTCGTACTATGTCAGCCGACGTGTCAATTGCAGACTTGCCGGTAAAACCAAACGCGTCGCTAATTTTCCCAAGGACGGCTAAGTCGTGTGGGAACAACCAGGTTTCTTGTAAAGCCACAATATCGGCTTGTTTACATAATGTTCTCACGTAGTCCATCGAACGCGTGACAGACTTGCAATTATAACTAAAAAATCTACTGCTTAGCTGATTGTCCATTTTGTACATTTATGGTTTGCTTATTCTCGCCTTGAGCTCGTAAGCCGGTTGATTTATCAGCCAGATATATAAATCGTCTAAAAGTTATTCCAGACGGCCACAATTTACCGTCCAAGAAAATATCTAATTTTTGTGAAGTAACAAAGATTTTATAAGAATTATAATCTTTTTGTTTCTTCATCTTTATTTTCACAGGCGAGACCTTTTCTTTTGTTTTTTCATAAATATAATCCAAAATATCAGATTCCAAAACATCTTTGTGCACGTTAGATACAAATAACGGTACTTTAGTAGCCGCGGCCTTAAATTTGCAAGCTGTGTCTAAATCGGCTTTACCTTTATTTCCAATAAATTTATTTCTAAGCCGTTTATTCTGCACTACAATCCATTCATTGCTATTTTTAGTTTTTGCCCACTCACCTTTATTCCCTGCCATTTCGGCAAACGAAATCTTTCTAGGCGTAGTTCCTTCAGTGGTTTGTTTACACCTAAACGAACGCGCCTCTGTCGAAGCGGTAGTCCCGCACGCACCGATAACGACAGTTGTGTTATCATACACACTACTCGACGTACGTTCCAAGTCGTCGTCACAACGCACTATGGAAAATATAGGTCGGTATCGGATCAAAAATCTGTAACTTCATGAATTTTTGTTGTATCGTGATGAAATTTGGCACAAATATGCAGCAAGGTTCGGAGATTCGAACGATGTGTAGTTTATAGGGTTTTCTTGTATATCTATGTATGTTTTTTTGCATAGAATGAAAAAAATGGGAAAAAATCACGAAAAAAATAGTTAAAAATTTATTTCAAGTGGAATACAAGATTATAATGGCTAAAAAGATTAAACCATGGTTAATTACAACAAGCAAAGTAAACAAAATATATATATATGAAAAAAAAATACTAAATTAAAATCATATTACTAATAGGTACATCCTATACTCTGGCTTCAGGAAATGATGTAGCTAGGTACAAATATAAGTAATAACTAAATATAAATATTATTTTTAACTTATACCACTTCAGGATCAGGGTCAGTAAATGTGGGTTCACTTTCAGGTGCCACGTTTAAAAGACTTAGTGCCTCTTCTTCAAGTTCTTTCACATTTCTTACGTACGGTTTTCTCAAACTTGTTATATATGGATCTGACGTGTATAAAAGCGTTTTAAAGACATCTTCATTTGTAGCAGATCGGGAACATTTTCTGGCATGATGAAGTCGTATGTTTCTGTAGTCTTTGTTGCGAGACTCTTGTGCGTCTTCCGATAGCTGTCCAATAGGAAGCACCGCAAAATGTTCGATAACGTTTTGCCCGTGTATGAGTATTTTATGAACGGAGGATGGCATATAATACCAATCGTAATTACTTACATAGATTCTTGCAGTTTCTATTGCATATTCCCCAAATTTTTCAGGGTCGATCATCATTCCAGAAGAAAGAACTTGCAAGATAATGTATAGGCGTTTAATCAATGCCTCATCTACACCTGTTATTTCCGATGAGCAAGTGCTATTATAGAAGAATCTTCGTGCGGTATTGCCATCGTTCGTATTCCCGCTAACTTGCCGAGGTTTGTCGACGATTAATCCCAACTCCTCCCTGAAACGTTTTTGAACAACTTCTTTCTTTTCTTTTTTTAATCTCTTATTTTCCTCAGTTGAAGCAGACCAAGTCTTAAACGAAAGATTATAGGAAATATGCAATATCATTTCCATGCAGCGAATCCAGGCGTGTAAGGTGGACAATCCGTATTGGTAGGCGTTTTCGTTTTCGGGTCTGGCAGTTACTTTCGATAGGTCATTCATTAGCCGTGGAGTAGCCCCACATATCGTGCATGTGGAACCAGATGGAGTATCTGTAAGGACCTGAGCCACCTTTCCATCGATCATCGTTAGAAATAGTTCATGCTTCACATTTACTACAACACCATCTTTGTTTATAAGTGATGCTTGTGCAGCCCTAATTTGTTTTTTAATATCATCAACAACTGCCTTGGTTTTTTCTGGAGTTTCCTTACAAAACTCAATAGAAATGGGTCTGCAAAAACGGACAGATGAAGGTACCGGATTTTGCCAAACAACGGATCCCGATTGCACATCAACTAATCTGATGGGGACTAATGAAGTGATGAACAAATTGGCATCTGAAATTGTTTCTGACTCTTCTGCAAGTATTTGCTTGTATTGGCTTTGACCAGATGAACCATCACATCCCCATTTAGAATAAAGGATCAATGTTCTATGTTGTTTTTGGAAAACAGAATCGATTTTTAAAATTCTAGCAGGAGTATGATCCAATAAATCTTGTATATTAATCACTTTAGCATAAGTATTCGTGATTTCGATTGTAGAAGATGGTGGATAACAGGATCTTTTTATTTCTTGTATTTTGTAGTAAGGCGGGAATATACAACACTTTCGTTCGTTGGTTAAGTTTTTCAGGTACATATATTGTGCTTTTGTTAGATCTAAATCTATAAAAGCACTCAATGCTTCCGTATCGGAAAGAATCTTCATCTGGTCTGAGTCGTTCCACTTACTTGAGATATCTAATTTCTTATGAGTGTCAGCGGTTCTTAATTCTTCGACAAGATGAGCTTCTGTGTAATAATAATAATAATAATAATAATATAATAATAATAATAACGTTTATTGTGTCCAAAAGTTATACACAAACAATATTAGGTTTGGAGTCTTCATTTAAGCAAATAATGCCTGTATTCAAAGACTCCGCTCCTTCACAGCAGTAAGTACTTACTTAACACAATAAAACAGAACATGATAAAATAAAACAAAACAAAACAAAAATAAAACAAAATATTATTATGTGAACGTGTGCGTGCGTGTGCATGAGTTGGTTGTGTTGATGAGTGTGTGGTTGTATGTGTATGGGAGTGTGAATGTACGTGTAGGTATGGGAGAGTCTCTGAGTGTGTGTGAGTGGGTCGTGTACTTAGGTTACGTTTTGTAGGAGAGATTCAGTGTTTTCATATGTCAGTGGTTTTATCCAGTCAATCAACATTTCTTTACATATATGGTAAGATTTTGCATATACGAAAATTTCTTTATTTATTTTGTTATATAATTGAGCTGATCGTTTACTAAATTGCATAGATCCGAATTTGGTCTTAGTTTTCGGTATTTGAACTATATCGTGTTTCCTTCGTCTAGAGTGAATTTCTGCATTATAAGGCAAGGTTTTGTGCTTTTTTAAAATTATTTGAGTAATGTACAATTTTCTAACTGACAATACATCGCTAATTTTGTAGAGGTTTTCTGTAGAATATCTCCTTTTTTTAAAATACATTATTTTGAGCAGGGCTCGTTGTGCTCGCTCCAATTGGATGAATTTAGATTTTGTTGCCCCACCCCAAACAGGTATGCAGTATATCAATATTGATTGCGCAAGAGATAAATATATTTGTGTGAGCATATTTCTGACAGGCTTACTGCTACTCTGAACAGACCTAGGCACCACGTGACGCAGAGTCTTAAAAATCCAATTTAGCTTACGTACTCTATTGGCAACTTGCTCAAGATGAGGGTACCAGCACAAATTCTGATCCAGCATAACCCCTAGATATTTTGTGCTAGAAACTTTATCAATACTAGAACAGTTACAATTATCAACATTGGTACCATCACAAGTGTGTATAATGATTCGAAAATCGTTGGTTGGTTGAGTACGATTGCAGATACTGAAACATATAAAATTTGTTTTGGAGGTATTTAATGTCAGAACATTAGCATTGAGCCAATTCGCAACCTGGGACATTCCTGTTTCAGCACTTAGCTGCACATTGTGCCATGTCTTACCACAGAAGATGACAGCTGTATCATCGGCGTATGACAAGACTTTGGCATTAGGAATTTTCATGTTACACAGGTCGTTTATATATACCAAGAAGAGCGTTGGACCTAATACACTTCCTTGGGGGACGCCATATGATACATCTGTGATATCACTTATATGTTGCCCGACTTTGACACTCTGCTTCCTATTTGAAAGATAGTTCTTAAACAGATCAAGTGCGACATCTCTAATACCTATTTTTTCCAACTTGTTTACAAGGATAGGCGTAGAGACGGTATCAAATGCCTTTTTAAGGTCTAAAAAGATAGTTAGGCACTTATCCCCATTGTCAAGATGATTAGATACTAATGAAGTTAGTGAAGTGACGGCGTCCTCAGTGGAAATACCGTGACGAAAACCAAATTGTGAGTCGGAGATTATATTGAATTTGTTTAAGTAATTAAGAAGCCTGACATTTATTAATTTTTCAATAATTTTGGATATACTACTAAGGACAGAAATTGGTCTATAATTATTAATATCGTCTCTACCCCCACCCTTGTGCACAGGAGTAATAATGGCTATTTTTAACGGAGCAGGGAAGATGCCAGTTTTAAAGCATAGGTTCGCAAGGTGGGCTATGATAGGGACGACTTCCATGCCTATAAACTTTAAAAATTTCGTAGAGATGTTGTCCCAGCCAGGGGCACTGTCAGGTTTTAGGTTAATTAATATGCTGTAAACTTCGTCGGCGTCAGTTTCAAGAAGCACAAAAGAATTTACTAAATTAGATTCGTTACTGCTCAAACCGAGGGAGCAATTGTCGGTTGTAGGTGGAATTTGCTGAGCCAGGTTATGACCAATTTTAGAAAAATAATTGTTAATAAAATTTACTGAATCAGACGGGTTTGGCTGAAATTTTAATAATTCTGCATCATAAGTATTTGTTTTCTGTGAGTAAGTAATAGTTTTTATATTCTTCCACAGTAGTTTATTGTTATTAACTGATTTAGATAGAATATTCCTTTCATATTGCCTTTTTAGTTTTTTAATTAAATTATTACAGTAGTTTCTGTAACGCCTGTACGTTATTTTTAGAATTTCATTAGTATGATCTTGACGAAGTTTATTTTGGAGTCTATTCCGATTTTGTATACAGCGCAAAATACCATTGGTAATCCATGGTTTTAAAATGCGTTTTTTGCTGGGGATCTTTAAAGTGATTGTATTTAATTTAATGGACTCAGCTAGAGTTTGTATCAGGAGAGTACACAGAGAATTAGGGTCATCACAGAAAAGTAATTCACTCAAATTCCTTTCTTTTAAATAATGTAAGGCCTGTTCAAAGTCAACAAAAGTCTTAGTTTTACGAACATTTAATAAGCATTTTTGCTTAGATAATACTAGTAAGGTTGTATAATGGTCAGTTACTGTGGTTTTAAGAATAGCAATAGTGGATGAAAACTTTTTCTTATTAACTTTAAGCATGAAGTGGTCCAGGCATGATTTGTCTCTTGTTGGCAACAGATGCCCTGGGAGGATACCGTGCAAAGATAACATATTAAGGTAGTTCATTCTATTTTTCAGTTCATGAGACTGCTCAGTTGGTTTAGGTATGATATTGATGTTTATGTCGCCTGCCACAATAATGTTTTTATTTGGTGTTATGGTCTCCAAATGATTGTTGAGCGAACCGACAAAACTCTCAGTGTTTGAGCTTGACGGTGATCGGTAAATACACAAAATTACGTTATTAAATATTTCCAGGCTTAGACAGGAGGCCTGAGATAGTGGTATTTCTCTAACCTGATGTTCGAGTGCACTCTTCACATAAACGACTACCCCATCATTTTGGTTTAACTGGTTTGAGGTCATATATGAACTGTAATTGTTAAGGTGAGGAATAGGTTTACTAGAGTTTAACCTACATTCTGTAAATATTATAATATCTGTTTCGAAGTTAAATGTAGACAGTGTCAGTAAAAAGTCATCAAAGTTACAATAAATGCTTCTAATGTTCTGTGAAAAAATAGTTAGGTCACTTTTCTTAACAAAAATGTGTTTCGATAGCTCATTAGTGTCGCATTCAAAGGTGCGCGCAATCTCAAAATTATCTATATCAGTAACTGTTTGCAGCGTATCACTCATTTAGTTCGGGTTTTAATAGAATGAATGTCATTACATGGAGTAAATGCTTTAAAGTAGTGGTAATTGTTGTTTTAACATAATTAATGATTACAAGAAAAGTTAATGTAGAATTTATACGAGTATAATAACGAACGATTGCTCTTTTTGTATTATTAATGTACCGTAGTATACGACATAATGTGAGGTATATGTAATAAACGACTGAATGCACTACAAATGTAAGTAACGATGAGTATAAGTATAAATGATTTATGGTAGGGGATGTGATATATAAGTCTATAAGAAGTAAGATTGATTTGGATAAATAATTGTTGTGTAAGTGTATAATGCATGTATATGAGTTATGTGTGAGCATATGTGATATAAAGTTACGACATTTTAAATAATAACTATTTATGACTATGGTGATTAGCACAGCGCATAAAAAGCGGGTGACATAAAAAACACGGAACGAAGCGGTAATACTGTATACAATTTTTATAGTATAATAGGTAAGGTGGCATAAATACCGTAGGCAACATGTATGTAGTCAATTCTGCAGAGTCAGACTATGTATCTGGTCTTCACTTTTAACAATGATAGTCGGCGATTGATCGTCCTTTTTCACATACACCATACATGTGTACTCACGTAAAGCCCGTAGTCCCTGCAGATAGGCGTTTTTTATATGCTCGAAGCCATAGTCTTGGAGTAGAAGAGTGTTTTTCCTCTTCTTGGTAGATTCTGAGGAGTCTCCATAAGCCACGCATGCTCGTCCTCGTTGGCCAGATGTTGATGGCGTAGAATATTGTTCAGAATCCGGTAAATTTAACGAATACCTTGAGTCCAACCAAGTACAATACTTCTGTAAAAATGTTTCTTTTTTCCGAGATGCCAGGGCCCAGCGTTTGTTGAAAATAGGAAGAATGTGCCTTTGTATGTCACTAATTATAAAACACAAGTTGTTTTCAGAAACATTCAGCTTTTCCACTAAAACTTTGGATAATGATTCCATGGTCTTGCCGCCCTCTATATAGGGGATTATGAAGTCTCGTTTGGTACAGCTGAAGGAAGACATTTTAACACTTCACAATCTGCAGAAATAATAGGCGTAGATGAGATTTGCTTCACTTGAAGTTACACTGATGTAGATGGTTCGAATAGTTTTTGCTTCCCTTTAAATACTCATTTTACAATATCGAATTGGTACCTACATCATTATTATCTTGTAATTTCCCACGCAAACCGAGTGCAAATTTGATAAGGTCCCTTTGCTATCACGAAATAATGAAGAAAATATCCAAAAAGTTCTATATTGTTCATGTGAATGGTGTCAGTGGTAAACCGCAAAAGATACTAATTTTCGGGTTCTGACTTTTATCAGTTTTTTTCTCATATCTTCTAAAACCGCAAATATCCGCAGCTGATTTTTTTTGCATTCTATTTATGAATAGTTAGACTACTAGTCGACGCAAAAAGTAGCGCTTGGGCAAACGTGGGTAATACTGAAAACCTTCGACGAAAAAACATACAAGTGAAAAAAAAGGTATGTCACTTTTTAAGTAATTACTGAAATATTTTTCTTTACTTTTAAAATCATTAAGCTGTATCGCAAAAAGCATAAAATAACCTTTCTAAAAATGTATAATACTGCATATCTGTACCAAGTATTTTTTTCACAATATGGTATTGAAACATGTATACGCAAAGACTTGAGTTTGGCACTTCTGTTTTCTATGTATTTCTATCTAAGAAAAAAAAAATAATTTCGCGTAATAAGAAAAAAAATCGTAATGAATATTATAATTTGACTATTAGAAAACCTAAAAGAATAGCCATATTAGCCAAATTATGATATTCGTAAAAAGCATTTTTGATATGCGCTTGTTCTACCATTTTCCATAGTGCAACGGTCCGACAGGTAACCTGGAGCACACGCATACGTTCTCACCAAGGGCTGCGCGTCCACTTGCATGTTGTTTTGCCGAGGTGAAGACGTCCTTCCACTTGAACAAACCACTAACGGTGTGTCACCAGGAATGTCGTCACAGACATCCATGACTAACTTATCAGTAGAGAACTTGTTGATCGGTAATTGTGACAACAAATGGCTTTCATCACGATTTTGAACAGTATCAGTTATCTTTTGAGCACTATTAATGTTGGGCGATAATATATCTAGCGCTCGTATATCCAGATACCCTCCACTTTTTATTGTACTCGACTTCATACATTTTTTTTCTATTTCTTCCACTAATTTTGTGGTAGCATATGATTGTTTTATTTCCTGTACATCCGATTTCAATCTGACGATATCTTTTAATAATGCTGATACGTCTACGTGATCGAACGTTACGGGTGGGAGTTTATTAAGTTCTCTCGCCACGAAAATCGGGACTGTGTCAGGATCCGTATCTTTAAAAACCGCTATAATATCCTCCAGATCTCTTTGAATTTTCCCATCCTTTCTTCTTGATATATTACGCTTGTTTGTTTTTATCGTGTCGAAGAGCAAAGCTTTCGCCTTTTCTACTTCGGCCACGGTAAACGCAGACGCACATATTCGCACCATACTTTCATTATCCATAGTTTCAATTTTATTTTGCATATAACACAGCAATTCACTGATAACGATATTGCAACTCGAACATTTCACTGTTTTCGAATTTATCGACATTTTTCACTCCGATTGGTCAATGACCTCGCGCACGCACACTCGAGACAGCGGCTGCGCGCAGACTGACTTTTGTTTGATATGAATTGAAAAATTCCTCAAAAGTACTTGTACTTCTTTGCACTTACACGTACATATATTTTTATACGTTTTTATTTACTTTATGTTCTATTTAAAGTTTTTGTAACGCAACACCATGCTTGTATTCCACGTAGTGTCAGGCAGAGGAGCACATTCACATTTCACCAGTTCACAAGTCCCATGTAATAGAGGGCTAGGAGAGAGATAGGCTCGCTTATTGCCATCAGTCAGGCATAAATCTAGACTCCGGGGTGCTACTGAGAAGTTTCAGGTGGAAAAAAATCTTATGCTGAGCAGTAGCGCTTGTCACCCAGTGGTGAACGATGAGGCAGTTTTCTTTCAACTTTTGTGTGCTTATATTACCATATTTTAGTTTTTCTTCATTTCTAAATTGTAATGGGACTATAAAATAAATGTCTCGAATTTGGGTAATTTAGACTAAACTTTCCAGTCACCTGAAAAATTGTTTCACTTTGTGCACATTATTTAGTTTGCGAATTATTCAAATAAAATATTAAAATTACTCCAAAATATTATACAATAAATTTGTGGGACTTAAATGTACTGTACTTTTTAAAGAAATTATTCACATAATTTAGAAACTTTAAATGAGATAATTCTATTTAACTTTCTTAACTTTGTTGCCTAAATGGTTTTCATTTATACGATAACCTTTATTAATAAGCGTTACAATGAAGCTAAATAAAGATAAGTTTCAATGCTCATAGAATTATTAATTAGGGATTTTAATTAAGACTAACATTCAAAACACTATTCTATGTAATGGGTCTTATTCATTAAAGAGATACAAACAAAGGGAGATACGTAATAAACTTTTATGTAGAGACTCTATGTGACAAGATGTTCTTAATAAAACCGATTACTGTTCTTTATTGATCACAACATATATATTATCCCGCTTTGTTTCTCCGAGGGGTTATGCAGAGGTGTATACATAGTACACCCACATTCCGCCAGTTACTGTTAAGTGTCACGTAGTAGGGAGCGAGCCACGAACTGGGAACAAATCCAAAATCTGGGCTGCGACTTAAATTCCAGAGAGAAAAACCCAATAACTCTTTCCCCGATATATAATACTAGTATTATATACCGGCTATATATTTATAATTGCATCTGATTAGACTGGAAGCCGACTCCAACGTAATTAGAAAATAGCTAGGCAGATGATGAGACAAGGCGAGCCAATAGGTATAATAAACGTGACACTGACAGAGCTTTGGCATTAAAATGTGGCTTACAGAATATTAAGATATTGGCCATTGGGGAGTCACGTTTAATAATATTTTTAAATATAGAAAGTCAAATTTTATTGAAAACTGGGCCACAAAAACAAAAGAAATCACGCTAAAAAAGATATCAACTTACCATATGAACGTACATATTCAAAACCATAAACTGTAGTAATACTGGCTTTCTTTTTCCAAAAAACCTACCTCTCTATACAAAGTCTAAACCCTAGTTTAAAACGTCAATACCGTATGTAATTGACAGTTGCGACCAGAAAATGTCGCCTGTCAAGTCAGGCGACGGATTTAGTCGGAGGAGTGACAATTAATCGTTGTGCATGACTGTACCACTAACACGTTTGATTTGACTCGCAATTGACTTTTATGAAATCTCTCGAGCGAAATATTGTAGAGCGAGTAATTTTATGCTCTTTTTTGTTACAAGTACCACGAATATTTTAATAATTCTATGAATAATATCATTGTTACTTTGGGGAATTTCTGAATCTATTTTACGCGCTTCATCACATTTATAACTTGAGTTAGATTTTAAAAAGTGTGCATCATTATTTATTCTTAATATTTTTACGACGTGCTCAAATTGTCACTTTTCAGTAACCAAAAAAAATATGAATATGGCTGCTGCCGTTTCCGAACTATGTAGGGGTTGGCTTTAATTTGTATAGGGTGACTGCCTATCTGAAGTTAGTAACTTGGTAATATGATACCCCTTGATAATACTAGTTGTCAATCTTGCAGGCTTTTGATGACATGTAACGACCTTCAATATCCATGAATGAAAGCAGGGACAAATGGATTAACGTGCTTTCCGAGGCACGAAGAGCGTAGCTTAACCTGATCGATAGACCCGGGCAGCTGTTATAACTGACCCACAAACAAGCCCCCTTGTACACAAATACACAAACATATTAGTAAGTAATAAAACAATATTTAAAACACTGTTACAAAATGTAATTCGAGGAAAACATGCCTAAATAATTTTATTAAGCTATGCATCATAATAAAATTAAAATATTAACCTACATTTTTAACCGTCCGTCATCATAAACATTTCGGCTATAAAAACCCTACGACTATAATAAATATTACAGATCAAATGCAATCAGAACCAGACAACGCCCAAAGGGGTTTTTCTTTGAAGCTCTGGAACCCAAAAAACGTTAAAAATGGGCAAAGTAAACTTTGACGTTACGTCTCTGAGTGCAAATTACAGTTGTTTCTACTCGAACACACTGGAGCGGGCAAAATAAAATAAAGCAAATGACTTTTGTTATTGACTGTGCGTTATGTGCAAAGAATATTTAGCAGTTGTTTAAATGTGACCGATCTTCGTTATAATTTTTGCTTTTGTGTAACTTTGTATGACTTTTTAACAAACGTAATGTTTAGCATTGAAATCACGTTCTGGGCTTGAATTATTTCTTTTTTTAATTTCTTTCTAAAACGTGAATTTAATTTTGATCAATGAACACTCATTTCCACAAAAGCTCGTTTTAAACTTAAGTATGTAATTAGGAGCTAATGTTATCTAGCCTCCCACAAGGTGGACCTTGTAAAATCTTGCCTTAAAAATCCGATGGATGCAGGAAGCACAGAACCGGTCGGAGTGGCGGAGCTTGAGAGAGGCCTATGTACAGTAGTGAACGTCTTTCGACCGAAATTTTGTCGAGTAAAAAGCAATCAAATGTTCTAACTTTACTGACTACATAATGCGTGTGGTTGCGCCAAAGAACAAAAAACCGGCTAAGTGCGAGTCAGACTCGCGCACCGAGGGTTCCGTACAAACCTGTAGGTATCCTCGGTTTATGTATAAGGTTTATGCTTATGAAATTAAATGTTTTTCTTTTTAATTTTTATGTTTGAGTTGATTGATTGAAAGGTAAATTGCGGTTTACGATTTATGACGTATTAAAAAAAACTACTTACTGGATCTCGTTCAAACCAATTTTCGGTGGAAGATTTTATGGCTATGTACATCATATATTTTTTTGAGTTTTATCATTCTCTTATTTTAGAAGTTACGGGGGGGGAACACATTTCACCACTTTGGAAGCGTCTCTCGCGCAAACTATTCAGTTTAGAAAAAAAATATACTAGAAACCTCAATACCATTTTTAAAGACCTATTCATAGATACCCCGCACGTATGGGTTTGATGAAAAAAAAAATTGAGTTTCAGTTCTAAGTATGATGAAATTTATTATTTTTTTTCTATTTTAGTGTAAATATCTTGATGCGGTTCACAGAATACATCTACTTACCAAGTTTCAACAGCGTAGGTCTTATAGTTTCGGAGAAAAGTGGCTGTGACATACGGACGGACAAACAGACAGACAGACAGACAGACGGACAGACAGACAGACATGACGAATCTGTAAGGGTTCCGTTTTTTGCCATTTGGCAACGGAACCCTAAAAACGAACATTAATCAACCAAAAGGTATCGAAAACAGAATTTAATTACTGAAATCTGAACTCAGCACCAAGTTTATCTACCACGTGGACCCTTTTCAAACGGATGGTGGTGCCACCTTCGGGCCGCAAATAGAAATATTTATAGACCCGAAACGTCGGGGAAGGTTGACACTTACCAAATTCATTGTAAAGGCTTACTTTGCACTTGTTAAGGGGCGTCTGAAGTTTTACAAAGTTTTGTATCGCTGTGTATTGTTTATGGTCCTGTTTTGTGTTCTTGGTATCTGTTTTGGTCGTATTTCTTCTTGATCGTGAGCTTCCTGATAAAGACATTTAGTTCTTGCACTATTAAACTATTTGCTGCGAGTAGTAAAAACTATATGTGGCATTATAATTAAGCTTAATTTAATTAAGTGTTTGGATGTTTTATTCGGGAGTAAAACGAAAAATGTCTCTTCAGTCATCAATGAACAAATTATGTAGTGTCTAAAAAAAATCTTTCTGTTAATTTAAGCTAGAATTAATGTAATATTTACTAAAAATGTTCCAGTTACAATGCAGGATTCTGAAGTTCAGATATAAAAATATAACTAAACATAAAACTGCAATCCTGCAGATTAATTACGCGAAACACGTCAATTGGCAAACGATCGTAATGTTTTTCATTTTGACAGTTTAAAACGTTTATTGGTCATTGAGGTTTTTGAGTACACGACTTTTTCAGACGCATGACCCAATTTTCTATTAAATTTCTTCAAAACCCTTGGATTGTGAATGGTAGTGTGTAATGCAAAATCTGGTCTACGAAACATACATACATACTATTTCCTATGGGGGTAGGCAAAAACTATGGAACGGCACCTGCTAAGATCTTAACATACTCCTTCTGGCTCTGTTAGGTTTATACATATGGTCAAACACGCACGCTGGTTGCGAGCAATACGCAACTACGAAACAATCTCATAAGTTCATCTATACATATAATAAATCTGTAGAAGGGTCAATTCTGTACATTGAAAATATTGAAAAATAAATAGCGGGGGATGTTGCTGGATCGATATCAAATCCAAATATGTGATTAAAAAAATTTTTGTCTGTCTGTCTGCCTGTATATGCAGGCATCACGTGAAAACTAACGGTTCGATTTCGATGAAACTTGGTATAATTATACCTTATTATCCTGGGCATAAAATGGGATACTTTTTATTCTGGAAAAATACGTAGAAAAAAAAATCTTATTTTTCAGTTTTATTCATAGACGTTGTTCTGTAGAACCGCGAACACACGTTGCATTACCCGCAGTGGATTCAGCGCCGTAACCTGTAGCGCCGAAAGTCGGATTTGGCAGAACGCGAGCTCAACAGCAGTAGCTCAATAGAGGGTCCAATAGATATTTATAAGATGTCCTTGTCAGAGTTACTCAAAATGGAGGAATAAGCCATCCACGCGAAGACCGACATCCGCGCGGACGGAGTCGCGGGCGGAAGCTAGTAACACAATAATCAGACAAGACTAACTACCAAAGGCTTGTGTTTGGACAGCAAACACGTTATCACACTTACTCTGACAATTCCCAGCTTAGTCCTACAATCTAGACTAAGTCATAATCAAAAATTCTCTCTGTGTATGGCAAAATTCCTGAGCACACTGAGTAGACGTTTAATCTCTGCTGGCAAGGGGTATCAAAGGGAATTGAAAGCTGCCAGGATGTCTGGGTATGGCTTGAGTAAACTTGAAGTTTTGGGCATGCTGGTGGTGACTTGTGGATTACGACAAGTGTTGGTCGAAAAAAAATTGGATTTACTTATGATCCGTAAATTTCACGAATTTTTTTTTCTTTCGATGTAAGCACATGTTTTACAAGATTGTCATTAGTAGCAACGATATAGGAACCTCGGCTCTACCAGTCGGGTAGTGTTAAACAACTCAATATTCTCCTGTGATAAAATGGTCTTCACTTATAATGAAACTAGGCACACTTCTCAACTTCTCGCGTACAATAACTATACCTACCCTTTATATAGACTTTTTCTTCGGTGGGAAATCATCAAATGACGTCTCTCGCTCTAGCTGGAGCGGAAGGGCATGACAGAATTTACTGACTAAAACCCACCCGTGTTTCTTCACTTGCTTATGCAAGGGTCACGGTAACTCTTTCGAACCATTCCGTGACCGTGGCAGGCATTGGTCCCAGCGGACCCCATCAACCCTTATAGGCTTGGTGTTATGTTTTTTAAAAGTAAAAAGATTAACCCTATAAACGACTACGAAACCTGTAAAAGACACAGCAAAGTTCAAGACTAATAGCGGCCACAGCTGATTGGGTATCAGCTACGAGTGCTACGACGTAGCAATAAGTGGACCAGCTACGGCGTAACCATAAGCGGACCAGCTACGGCGTAGCTAAATGCATTCCTTTACAGATAACGTGATAAAGGATAGAACAAAGTTGCAATTAGTTCTATAGCACTGATTGCTACTATGTTCGGGTCCAGAGTTAAGGCTAAGACATTGTAGTTTAAGAGTTGGCAGAGTAAAGACAGACTACGTTGAGCAAAAGATAGTAAAAGGACAGGGAACTAATTTACAGATTAACATTATTTGTGTTAAGAAATAGATACTAGGGTTAAAAATTAAGATTTTAAAGTTATATAGAAGACAATGAAAATTGATCCAGCTTATATTCTTTAAAAAAAACCTTTGTTTTTTGACAGTTTTAACAAGACTTCAGGGTATGTCTATAACCAAGAAAATAAAGCAGTATTAAACTACAGATTAGACAAACTTGAAGACATGTATATACATACGCTTGAAAACAGAGATATTCTATTCCTGAATAAACCTCCAATCATTTTCAACCCTCACTTTAAAACACCCAGCATCCTTCAACTAAACAAAACTGCTGCACAGCACAACTCCCCCTTAACTGGTAGGGGACATCGTTAGTACGTATCTATAGTCGCTTGAGAGAAACTTTAAGCCGGCCATCTGTTCGGAGTGCCGATGTCCGGCCTGTCTCGACGAACAACTTGCTGAATTTACCACTTGCAATCTTTAATTTGTTGGGTCTAAGCCATGAGCGATAGCGGGTCTTATTTCTATCCAATTGGGAAGCTTCAACATTTTTAAGCTATTGCATAGCTTTTATCGTGGGCTTTGAGCGCGGTGACCGAATCAAGAAATTCCGTAACGAAAAAATCTAACACAAGTCACTTCCCGGTCTGTCTGTCCCTATGTATGCTTAGATCTTTAAAACTACGCAACAAATTTTAATGCAATGTATTTTTAATAGATACAGTGATTCAAGAGGAAGGTTTATATGTATATAACATGCATAATATAGTAAAGAAACGCTGATAATTTTAGGGGTTTCTAATGTGATATCATAAATAAACACATTTTTTTGCGCTTACATTGCGGACGCTGGCTGAACCCTACGAAATAGATCAAAATAATGTACTACAGTATTGTACACCTTAACCTCTAAGTCCCTGAGA
The DNA here is from genome assembly GCA_932294355.1 of Aporophyla lueneburgensis. Classification (NCBI taxonomy): domain Eukaryota; kingdom Metazoa; phylum Arthropoda; class Insecta; order Lepidoptera; family Noctuidae; genus Aporophyla; species Aporophyla lueneburgensis. The sequence goes on from OW028740.1 coordinate 31,973,871, forward strand.
CATATTGTATAGACATATTGGTTTTAAATTGTGTCTGTAATTACGGTAATTGACTGTTTAAAAAGGTCTACAAAAAAGTCCGCAATGGTATATGTCTATCTCTTAGGGATAACCCACAATAACCATTTTTTATCCTTTACTTTTACGAGAAATAAGGGCTTACTTACGAAGCGATTTTAAGCAATACAGCATTAATCCTTATCCAATTAAGTACCTTAAATACATTTATAATTTAATATAGATTAATATGGCCCTTTACAGCTTGTAATTTAAATGAAGATCTTAGAAGATATCAGAGATTTAAAAAGCGGGGGCAGAGCAGCTGGTGGGTCGTATGTCCGTCCCGTCCATCCGTTGGCAGCGGCCGGGTAGTACAAGATAAGTAGGATTGTAATTCATATTACTTTGGCTTCATAGTAATCGATACTGCATAAATAATAAATAAATAAATAATAATTTTTTTTTTTTGCTTAGGTTTCCGTCGTTAACTGATATTGCGGTTGGCAGGGCAATCTTATATCTTCAACTTTTAAAGTTTATCCAAATACGTAGAAATTAGGTATGCTACTATTCGATATTGTTTAAGTAATGATGAGAAAACTTCAGATGCTAATTAGCATAGACGCATTAAATATCAAGAAACGGAAAGGTCCTTTTTTCACAAAACAACGTCATAGCACAATATATAACATAATCAGCCTATAATGTTCCCACTGCTGGGACATAGGTCTTCTCTCGGTGAGAGGGAGTCGGCCGTAATAAATCACGCGGCCCCAGTGCGGGTTAGTAGATGTCACATGTCTTAGAATTTTTGGTTCTAGGACATGCCGGTTTTCCTCGCGATGATTTTCTTCACCGTTTTGAGAGCAGTGATGACTTAATAATGAAATCAAAGTAAAACGCCTGTCTGGGTTCGAACCAACGAACTGCAGCTCGTAAGTCGTGGCCATGACAACAACGCCCTCGTGAAAACAACGTAAATGGATCAAATTGCAGTTAAACAATCAATAACAGAACATATATCTACAATTTAACAATAAGCAAAACTATATTCAGAATATCAACAGCTTATCCCTTGCACCACTGCCGAATCAGCGCAATTTTCTCCAAATTACAGCATTAAATATAATTTTGAAGGCGATTGTACTAACGTTTGGCAAAACACCAGTCTATATTAGATTTTAGTCATTGTTTATAAGGATTGCTCCAATAAATATCTGTTACGAGCTCAGCAAGTTGGAGGGGCAATTTTAATAATAAACGATGGCTGAATTGGGGCAGACGCAGGAGTTTGGTATTGAATAGTCATTAGGTAGAGAGAAATGGAATTAGGAAGGAAAGCGAAATGAAAGGAATATGAGCCCGTGAGAGAATTATTGATTCGTTGGAAATAATCTATTTGTTGGAATGACTCAATTATAAGCAAATTGAAGTTTCATCTGACAGATGGTAAATAGGAGATGCAAATTGATGATTAGGCGGCCTACAATTTAATTTGAGTGGAAATACTTGTTTTCAAAAATAATATCCTATCGCATCCCATAGCCCTCTAAATTAGTTCGTTGTTATTTCTTTTTATTTTTCAACTCCTTAAGGTACAATTCCGTGCATCGCGATCGATCGCGGCCGCGCGCGGCCTACGACTGTCGTCGATCGCTCGCGACAATAGTCAAATTATGAAAATGTATGGCACCGCTGCCGAGGCCCGCGACAGACGCGCGCGACCGACGAATGTCGTGAGCCGCGCGCGGCCGTGTCTTGAAATTAGTAGATGTTGTTCGTCAGTTCCCTCTAGACGTGTATCTACCGAAGTCAAAATCATGGTCGAAGTACTAATTGACATCCTTGAAGAAGAAGAGGAGGATAATCTCCATGCCTCATATCGTATATGATTGGAGTTTGAGACACAAAATTTATTAATATTTCGTCTTCCTCGACCGAAAAGTTTTCTCCTGCGCTCCTAGATATGTTTGCGCCATGAGATCCACGATGTTACTAAAGGTAGAATTCCGTGCATCGCGATCGATCGCGGCCGCGCGCGGCCTACGACTGTCGTCGATCGCTCGCGACAATAGTCAAATTATGAAAATGTATGGCACCGCTGCCGAGGCCCGCGACAGACGCGCGCGGCCGACGAAAGTCGTGAGCCGCGCGCGGCCGTGTCTTGAAATTAGTAGATGTTGTTCGTCAGTTCCCTCCAGACGTGTATCTACCGAAGTCAAAATCATGGTCGAAGTGCTAATTGACATCCTTGAAGAAGAAGAGGAGGATAATCTCCATGCCTCATATCATATATGATTGGAGTTTGAGACACAAAATGTATTAATATTTCGTCTTCCTCAACCGAAAAGTTTTCTCCTGCGTTCCTAGACATGTTTGCGCCATGAAATCCACGATGTTACTAAGCGCTAGAACATGTTAAGACACGTACGGCCGCGCGCGGCTCACGACATTCGTCAGCCGCGCGCGTCTGTCGCGGGCCTCGGCAGCGGTGCCATACATTTTCATAATTTGACTATTGTCGCGAGCGATCGACGACAGTCGTAGGCCGCGCGCGGCCGCGATCGATCGCGATGCACGGAATTCTACCTTAAGCGCTAGAACATGTTAAGACAGGCACGGCCGCGCGCGGCTCACGACATTCGTCGGCCGCGCGCGTCTGTCGCGGGCATCGGCAGCGGTGCCATACATTTTCATAATATGACTATTGTCGCGAGCGATCGACGACAGTCGTAGCCCGCGCGCGGCCGCGATCGATCGCGATGCACGGAATTGTACCTTTAGGCTCACAGCGTATAGCTAAATAGCCTTAATCGTTTCTCAAGAATTGGGTTATCAAAGCAAAAGCAAAAAGTACAAATCCAACTGGTACTTCCAAAGATTACCCCCTGCATACAAACTATACCTTTTTATAATATATATTCGAGTAGATAATCTTTTAACCGTGCACTGTTAAACACATGTGAGTGGAAACACCGGGAAGGGACGCCCTAGGAGGACATATAGTGACCTTATTGGTGATGTTCTTCAGAAAGGTCAGGTGCGTAGTACTCGCAACCGGCGTGTGTGTATGACCAATTGTATGAACCTAAACGAGGCAAAAGCTCAGCTCAGCTCGCCCAAGCTTTTCAACCTGTATGTGAACGAGCTGATCTGTGAGCTCAGCAATACCGGTATCGGGTGCTCCATTGACGGGCAATGCGTCAATAACATCAGCTACGCGGATGATATGGTATTGCTAAGCCCATCGATCAGTGCACTTAGAAGGCTTCTCCGTATCTGTGAGGATTATGCGGTGGCTCACGGCCTCAGGTACAACTCAACAAAAAGTGAACTTCTGGTTTTTAGAGCAGGTAACAAAGGTTATGATACTGTTCCACCAGTTATCCTGGGAGGCGCTCAGCTTTCAAGGGTGACGAAGTTCAAGTACCTGGGGCATTGGGTAACCGAAGGTCTGACCGACGATGTGGACATAGAGAGGGAACGCAGAGCATTGGCAGTTCGATGTAACATGCTGGCCCGTAGGTTTGCACGTTGTACTAGTGAGGTAAAAGTCACTCTCTTTAGAGCTTATTGCCAATCTATGTACACGTGCGCCCTATGGGTCGGCTATACAAAAAGCTCGTACAATGCTCTGCGAGTCCAATATAATAACGCCTTCAGAGTTATGTTGGGGCTACCGCGCTTTTGCAGTGCGTCGGGGATGTTTGCGGAGCACGGTGTGCCTGATTTTTATGCTATTATGCGAACACGAATAGCGTCCCTGATGCGGCGAGTGCGCGATAGCTCCAACAGCTTGGTGGCTATCATGGCCAACAGAGTGGACAGTCCATTGATGTGGAACTGGATGACTACTCACCGTGCGGCATTCCAGTATATAAAATAGAGCTTTTTTGTATTTTTTGTGTATCTTTTTGTTTCTTTTTATTTTTTGTGTGTAAAACTGTAGTGTTTTAAAATATGGACTGATGGGTCTGAAATAAATATTATTTATTATTATTATTAAAAGGAGTTTATAGAGATCGTAGCAGGTGGCGTTCCGTGGTTTCTGCCTACTCCCATGGGAAAAAGGCGTGATTGTATGAACGTATGTTAAACACAGCCTGTTCGCTTAATAACAAAAAACGTTGTTCAGGTAACACTCTACGTTCACTTTTTCTCTTGTCGCGTAATTCCTTAAAACTTCTTCTGTAGTAAAAACCTTACGATTCCAAAATATCTTCAACTAAAAGTGCCAACACACATGGAACCGATATCTTGAGACCTACCCACATAATCGATACCTATACGACCTCCACACGAACAAAAGCACATAAAACATCGCACACAATCAGCGTGCCATTCATTTAAAGGATATTCAAAGACAATTTGGGAGCGTACGATTCATACAGGAAACGATTAAATGGATTAAAGCGAGTGCCGCGCAACGATGCCTGTAATCGACGATCGTGAATAGCAATTCTTGGTAATGTGCCGTTTTGATTTCAACTGTAATTCATACCTTTGCTGCCTTTGCACTCTATGTAGTTTTTTCGGTTTTGTATCGAGAATCGGCAGTTTTTTGCTGTTTAAACTTTGAAATGCATTTGAAATACGATTTTCAGAAATACTACAATATATTCCTAGGAATTTTTAGTTTTATTTTAATTAGTTAGTTTCGATGAAATGTGTCAAAAACCTGGATATCAACAACTTTTTAGGCACTTTATTGCACAATATTTGTAGATTTTCTGTTTTTGACGAAAATGCTTAAAGAAATCAATGTTTATAAAGACGCAAAAAGTTTAAGAGGATATTCTTTACAGATCATGCGACTGGTACCTTCTTACTGAAGTAGCACAGAATTGAACGAATTTTCTTACATTATACGGACCACCTGGCTACTGAAGCCATATATCATTATGATGGGCTATTTAACGAATGTTTTCTGTAAATCTGGCCGTTATCGGATTTACAACTCTGTTCGATTTAACGTCTTTTTTATTTTATGGTTACACCATAAATCGGTTTGTTTATGCAGAAACCACCATTGGTAAACTAAACTGGGTTGTGGATAAATGCATCTGGATACGTCAAAATAATTTTGATGTAAGATACAGACTGTTACAAAATGTCACTGGTTTAAGTTTTTGTTTAGTACTGTACTGCCGATCTGTATTAAAACATTTCCCCCAGGTATTGATAGGTTAATATTCACCTGTGATAAACTGTAAGGTTTATTTGATTGGTGTGTATAGAATTACCTATGTCAAAGGCCAATGCCTGAGCTTGTTTATAAAGTTATAACTTATTCATACATTTTCAATTGGCTGTATTGCAGTAATCCACACTCTTCCACACTATCCACACTAATATTATAAATGCAAAAGTAACTCTGTCTGTCTGTCTCGCTTTCCTGCCAAAACTACTGAATCGATTTCAATGAAATTTAGTACACAGATAGTTTAGAGCCTGAGAAAAAACATTGGCTACTTTTTATCCCAGTAGTATGTTCCCGCGGGATAATTTCCGACCTCCACGCGGGCGAAGCCGCTGGCAAAAGCTAGTCTTTTAGAAATAGCTCAAGCGGTGATCCTTAGTATCATAACCCCTTAAAAAATTACTGAAGAAAAACTCATAGTCAAAGCATTTATTTCAAACTAGCTTCTGCCCGCGACTTCGTCCGCGGAAAAGTTTTTGTTCCGGGCCTTTCCCGTCGCGTCGAATCGCCTACCCGTGCGATTTTCCCCGTTTTTGCAACATTTTTCATTACTGCTCCGCTCCTCTTAGTTGTAGCGTAATGTTATATAACTTATAGCCTTTCTCGATAAATAAGCTACTCAACACAAAAATAATTTTTCAATTCGGACCAGTAGTTCTTGAGATTAGCGCGTTAAATCAAACAAACAAACAAACTCTTCAGCTTTATAATATTAGTATAGATAAACCAATTACATGAACTTTTGAACTGTCGAGGGGCGGTGAGTCAGAAAAATGACGCTAGTTGCCCATTCGAAAGCGTAGGTACCTATGGCAAAGAACGGGCAAGAAACACCATGGACAAACATTTCAATCAATAATTTTGTTACAAAAACTTGTTTACACTACTTGTGGTTCACCTGTTTCAAGGAAATACCATCGGAAAGGTGACAAGATAGCCTTACAATAATCGGCAATTATAGAACACGCCACATAGCATGTTCCTTATCCGAAATCCGATCATTAAAGGCACATCGCTTCCTGACTAAATTGATGAGTATATATCCCCTTGAAACCGATCCGTGTAAGTTAGTTATTACGCCAATTACCGACATTGTGCTGATATGTGCCTGACGGTAATCTTCGGGACCAATCAACTGGGGTTTGATCTAACAAATTTTGGCTTGCACGGTGAAGGGATTAGGGCAGACGGTAAGTATGAGAGATTATGACAGATTAAGGATGTTCTAGAAACGCTAGACAATGAGTCGAATATCTAACTAGATGCTGTGGATACTCAATGTATTTATTAAATTCCACAATATGAACTTTGGTGGTAGGTTTTCCAAAGAAATGATCATATTGGACCCTGTCGGGCACAACAAATTAGGAGAGAGGAAGAGGGTTTAAATTAGCTGGCATATATTTCAAATATTAGAATTTGATCTTAGAAAAATCATTCGTTAAATAAAGATACTCATCAGTATCCGGAATAAGGATCAACATACTGAACTAGATCGAGATGAAACATGATCCTCGTGTGACGTGTCATGTCAAAATGATCTGCTTTCTGTGTTGAATCAGGCACTTGATGCAGTCGCTCAACAAGAGCCTCTTGATGGTCAATGCTCTCGACCATTTTGCCGTTTCCCGAGTCCACGTTCCAATATAAATGTCCCCAAATTCGTGTCATTTTTGTATCATTATCGAAAGTTGTGTGGAAATCAGTTATCATGGTACCGGCATGATTGTGATACAGAGGAATAAGGAAAATGTAGTGAAGAAAGTTTTGAGTATGAAAGACGATGGCTATATAAGTAGGGGGAGATCAAAGAAACAATGGTTGGATAGTGTGAATGATGAAATAATTCAAATCGAGGTGACTACTGAGACGACGAGTCAAAGAGAAGTATGGAAGACAAATAAATGATACGCCAACGACAAAAAAAATTGGGGTAAAGGCAGAAAAATGATAATGAAATAATTATCAATACAGATTTGAACTATCACATATATATAACAACAACGGCCTTGCTATACTCCTTCATTATGTAACTCCAAAATCACGTAGAACCAACCCTCCTCATTAAACTAATACAAATCAACAACATTGGTAATTAATTCTCAACAAAACTGAAGCTTCAATTTCACCCGGGGGTGATCATGTTAAAGACGCGGCGTCTGACGTGTGACGTACACGTTACGTTATATGTAGTTAATAGTAGCTATACCTAGTCTGTTGCCACAGCCTACAGAAAACAGTCTACTTAGATTATGTAAAAGATGTAATGTTCACTCACTCACGATGTACGCTTTTAAAACGACGGCGAAATATCTCTAGGATTATGTACTTAATCGCATTTATCGTGGTCTCCAAATTGATTACCAGGAGGCAAATTTTCGTAATTAGAAACGGTCAAATCTAGTCGCAGTCCCATTTCGGCAACAATGAAATGTCAAAAATGTATGGAAACTCCTGGTATTTTTGACAGATTGAGACTGAAGTTTATAAAATTACGAGAATTTTCTCTCTGTTCATGTATAGGCTATGTTGTTGAGTCATTGAACTATGTAGCTGTTGGATTCTAAGTACAAATACTCAGAAGCTCTTTAATAAAAAAAAAGTCAGTATTCAAGAATAAAATTCAACGTGTTGAAAGACAAAATTACTAACTGAATCAGACTTACGCAGAAGGCGTGCCCAAAAACAATCCTGACGAAACAATCAAATGAGTCACTGAACTCTTACCGGTTACACGAGTCAAATAAGGTTAAGTTCACACTTTATCACTTATAGTTGTCAACAGTTATTATACTGCTGGGGTTTTAGTTGTGGGTGAGACAATTCATATAGATTTTTAGACCGAAGTAGGATTTGATGATGTTGGGCACTTATTCGACAGTTGAATGCAACGATCGTCATATTGCTTAGGAAACCCAGTTCTCATTTCAAAGTTTCTCAGTTTATATGTTACTAGTGCACCACCCCTGTTTCGCTCGGATTTAAACAAGATTTCTATGTTATAGGTGAGTTAAATTGTATTAGACATATACGCTCTTCAGGAATAAATGTCTTAATGACGATAAAAACCGCATAAAAATCTGTTGCATAGTTTACAACAACAACGCGGTCACAAAGAGAGTCACGGAAAGAAATTACTTTAATTAACAGTAATTCTATCTACTAAAATCTACAGACATTTTATCGGTTAGGCTAATAAACTTCTTTGCTAAGCTTACTTTGCTGTAAAGTACTTTAATATAATCCTCTTTTCCCTAAATGTTTCCAAACAGATACAAAGTCCGTAACTCACTAGAACTACTAACAGTTACTACGATGTAAACTATATACTATCCTAATACCGTTTCTCAAGCCTTTGGGGGCTAAAACAATATCCATATAAGGAGATAATTATCATGTATCTCAAAGGGATCTTGAAAGGCAGAGATGTATCACCAGTCAATAATATTGGCTCTGACGCTACAAACGTTAGAGTAATTTGTAGACAGTACAATCAATAACGACTAATACATTACATAGTACATACTCAAACTAAATCAGTGCTCCATTTTAGCATGCTCGAAATTACAGTACCTTAGTAACAATCACAATTTATTCTCTTGATTACTTACATTCTTTACATTATGATCAACACCTGTTCGCCATCCATACGAATTCCTTATTCATTTTCCTAACAAAGAAACAGCCAGATTTTCATTTTATTCGCAACAGAAGACCAAAACATTTTCTTAACGTGAATTATTGAAGGGGCTTTTCCGAAAATTGCCTCGAAATGAGTATGATAAAAAATCTAGCAAAATTGTGATTCAAGCTCGCTCTAGTTATCCCAATTCGTTTCGCGTGAAAAATATTGAAATACAAGAGCATTGGAGGGACAAAAATATATATATTATTCATTCTGTAATGTATGAGCGGAAGCGATTTGATTATGTGCTGTAAATATGGAAGAGCGCCAATAGCGGATAATGAATGAGTTGTTTTGAACGAAGTTTGTTACTTTTTACTTAATAAATTGTCCGGTATATGTACCGTGTGGGTTCTGTAAATAAATAAATGTTTCTTAGCGCCATTTAGATTATACTCTTGTTTATTTATTTGTTTGACTTTGTTTATATTTGATTGTGTTTCTATGCCCATTCGAGAATAACCGAAAAGCTACCACGCGCTTCAACGACCAGTCGAGCTAATGATACGTCGCGAACTTGTTTAAAGAACGTTTGACGTTGTGTGTATCTACAGCAGTGTTAACAAATCATGCTTATTTTATGTTTGTAGTTATCATTAACAATGGAAATGATTATCATTCCATTATTATTTTTTTGTTTTATTGATAAGCGTTACACATCTGGTTAACTTTGGCTTCATGTGCTTTAAGCTCGCGATTATTATCTTTCCAAGTTATTATTTTGTTTTTTTGACAAGCTTTACATATTCGGGTTAACTTTGGTTTCATTTGTTTTATTATAATTTCAACAAATTACATTTAATATACCAGTTTTGCTATTCTGTAAAATATCACCGTTATAACGCCTGGAACAAGATGTAATGACAGCTCACTTCAAGGTCATTTCACCCAAATTCTCACTATGAGATTTTTACAGAATAGATCGGCTAATGATCGCTGTTCACCTATCACTGACACCACATCACTCGCTCACTGAGCTACTGAATTAAAGATAGCACACGTACCGTCTTTGCTGATATGATTCACTGCAAGTTGACTCATTGTGATGTATCGTACTCCTAGTGACGGCTGCTTCGCTCTTAATAAATTATCGGCGTTGAGAGATTGATGCTGAATGCTTCGTTTTATGTTAGTGTCACTTATGTAATATGTGGGGTATTGAACTGAGTAGATAGAGAAAATATTTTGTTGTTTCTGCTACCAGAGGTTTGTTATTTTCTACGAATTCATCTATTTTCTGTGTTATTGCTGATGGTGTTCATATTGATGGTTAGTTAAAAAAATGTGCCTATTACGAATACATCATCATAAAAAGACCTGTACGGATACCGTTGTTTTGTCTTCAATATCGTTGTTGAGAGATTGATGTTCAGGATCGCTTGGAGTAGCTTTTTTGGGATGTAACTTATTTGATATGCAGGAGATTGGGCTGGTCCAAATAGCGACTATATTTCAACCCCCATAAAAGATTTTCTCTTGTATTTTCTTCCTTAGATTACTGTTGGTTCTTGTTGTACGAAATCACCATAATTACTGAGAATCTTTTAGGATAAGTACTTATTTTTATATTTCTCGTGAAAATTATATTGAAAATATTTATTTTGGATTTTCTACGTAAAATAAAATTATGCCTCACTTTAACAAAGTGACTTTCAAAATTCTTGAGAACAAATACGAAATCCAGGCAACTTCAATTCTTTGAAACACAAACCCTACAAAAAATACTTGGAATAATCTGGCTTTTCACTCCGTAATACTATAGTAAACATTTGCGAAAATCTTAATAAACACCTAGCACCTTGGTACGCACCAAGCGTAGGAAACTGAACTTAATTAAAAGTATTAAAAGCAACTTTAAATTCTCAACCCGCTTTTAAACTCTAGATAACTGCTTAGTAACGATTGGGGAAGTTTTAAAACTCAATTCACATTGTGAAAGCAGATCACTTAAGCTGTACAGGAGGAGCGATCTTTTGAATTAAAGATGTGGCGCCTGCGATTGGTTGAAAATCATTTTATTGTGTTAAGTTTGAAATGTTTTGCTTTTGTATATGATTGTGAAGATAGGTGTTTGTTATTTTAAATTGTTGCTGGGTGCCATATCTATACATGGTGCTATATAATAAACAAGTATTTTTTGCCCGATTGTCTGCAAATATGTTTCTGATTGGTGTAAAAACGGTAGAACGGTTTTTGATGAAATTTGGCATACAGGTAGTTTATCCCATAGGAACATGGTATCGTGAATCCAGAAAAAGTCCCATCAAAATCGGACTGCCATTTCGGAGATAAATCGGAACAAACAGAGAGACGAAACGTTTATACTAAATGCATATGAAAGTACATGTATAGGTATACGGTATTTATATAACGTATACCTAACTATGTACTTTCATATGCATTTAGCAATAAGTTGTCATTTTTGTTTTAAAAACAGACACTTCAACATAATTTATTTGAATGTAATATTTAACATAATGCATAACATAATATACTAATAGCAGAATGCCTTGTAGGTATTAGGTTTCCTCAGTGGATATTAATAAAATACCTAGAAAACACTATCAAATTCTCTTACCAAATTCAATATATGCTTAATACGTATTCAAATTCACCGATACACTAGAACAGCGGAATGCCATACAAAGTGGGGATTCCCGAAGAATGCTCGCTGCATGGACTCAACACAATGCCTTTGAGTAGCCTGTGGAGCGTTTCACTTTAAAAGTTACCGTCTTAAATATATTCCCAAAGCCGTAATTGAAATTTTGGAGTCTGGATATTGGCTGACTTTGAAATACTGTTATTGCAGTGAAACCGTCTGTTAGCAAAGCTGATAGGATTGATCCATACGTCCTTCTAAGACGAAGTTATCTATGTACATATTATGACCATTCAACTATAACTAGCACCCAGATAGCGTTATCAATATCATTTCAGCGGAAACACGTTCACTGCTGGACATACGCCTCTCCCAATTTGGGGGGCTTTGCCATAATCGCCACGCTTGTCAGACGGATTGGTGATCACAGTATGGTGGTAAAATGCATCGAGAACGCGACTGCCCATTCTCTAGTAAGTCCCTTAGTCGCCTTTTACGACACCCACGGAAAGAAATGGAATAGATTATATCATTTGTTTCATCACCCAGATTGCGTAATATACTAGAAATCACAATCTGAATCATTTTGAAGGATATTGCTAATTCCATTGCTTCTTATGTTCCATTACTTCGTTTGCTCAATAAACTAAAAACGCAACAAAATATTGTTGAACTGTCAAAATTTAAATCATTTCTACTGTTACTGTTTAACGCAGTACAAAAAAAAACCCGCTGTAAATGTATCGCGTGAAAATGAAAATCTTGTTTAAAATTTTGATTGTATATCATAGAAATGTACCTACAAACTCTAGTAAAATCTGCCATAGAAAAACAGAAAATCAACTTCCATAACTTCACCAATTTTAACAGTAAATTGATGCTTGTGCTTCACTTTTGATATTCTGTAGATTTTAAAATTATACTAACTTCTGCCCGCAAATTCATTCACGTGAAATTTCTCGACCCGTTGCGTCGTATCCTATTGCCCTTTTACTTCGTTTACACTTAGCGTTCTTTCCAACTTCTCATTTTGCTCGGATACTAAGGGTCATAGCGTGATGTTATATAGCCTATAACCTACCTCAAGAATTGGGCTATCAAATGCTAAAGAGTTCCAGAGATTACTCAATAACCTGCCCAGGAGTATGGACTACAATCGTACCAAGTTTGGTTAAAATCCCTTCAGTAGTTTTTGACCCATGCGTGCACATACAGACAGACAGGCAGACAGACAGACAAAAAATTTACTGATTGAATTTTTGGCATCAGTATCGATCACCATTCATCCTCCAATATTAATTTTGAATATATTTTCAATGTACAGAATTGACCTCTCTACAGATTTATTATAAGTATAGATTAAGCTCTAAGCTCGTTAAGTTACAACAAGGTTAAGCTACGCTTGCCGTGGTTAATCCGTGGATAGGTGACCATCTTTACATACCAAGACCCTTCCGTGCCTCGGAAAGCACGTTAAACCGTTGGTCCCGGCTGTCTTTCGTAGATCTTAGACAGTCGTTACGGGTCGTCAGATGCTCGAAAGTCTGACAACCAGTCTTACCAAGGAGCATCGTATTACCCAGTAACTGGGTTGTCGAGGTCAGATAGGCAGTCGCTCCATGTAAAATACTGGTAATCAGCTGCATCCGGTTAGACTGGAAGCCGACCCCTACATAGTTGGGAAAAGGCGAGCAGATATTTTTTTTTTGTAATATTTTATTTACTGAAATTAAAATACAGGTGTGTAACTTAATTCTAAACTCGATGAATGAAAATGAATAAAACTGATGAAGCTCTGTAAGTAAGTGAACACCACCTACAATTCTGCCAACCCCCACATCTCAAACAATATCAATCATTCCTCTATGCAGCTTCAAGTGGTAGCGTCACGTGTCTGTAGCCTGCATCGCATTTACATGTGAAATGTCTCAAACGCTATGATCACGTATATATCCGGCTATTATTGACAGCTATGCAGATTTGCTTGAAGCTCTGATGGATATGTGTGGTGTCAAGTTATCGGTAGAACAGTGTTGATCTGTTTTACATATAAGGCGATTTGTTGCTTTTGGACCTCACCAGCAGCCTATATTGTTCCCACTGCTGGGACACAGGCTCCCTCTCAGTGAGAGAAAGTGGGCCACCACGCGGGCCAAGAAAAATTCAAGCACATGTGACATCTACTAACACGCGTTAGTAGATGTCACATGTGCTTGAATTTTTGGTTCTAAGACATGCCGGTTTCCTCACGATGTTTTCCTTCAGCGTTTTGGGCGCAGTGGTGATGAAATAATTTATAAAAAAACTTTCTAACAAAAAAATAAACCGCCGAAAAAACTGAAAAGCATAAAATAATAAACCTTAAAATTATGAGTCGGCGCTTTGAGTGATCTTTGTTCATTGATTTTTCAGCGCCGACTCAAAATTTTAAGGTTTATTATTTTATGCTTTTCAGTTTTTTCGGCGGTTTAATTTTTTGTTAAAAAGTTTTTATTTTAAAAAAAATTGTGTCTTTAATGTCTTAATAATACTTGGCAAGGTATACCCTGTCCAACAAAAAAAGAATTATCAAAATCGGACTACTCTGTATAAAGTTATGCGTGGTTATACATTACAATCAGTGAGTGAACAATCAATCATCCCCTGTTTTCCGACCCTTAGGGTTCGATTTTGTTTTCCAAATTTATATGGGACCACCTTGGGAGTATACCCTTTCCAATAGAAGAATTGTCACAATCGAACCACTATGTAAAAAGGTATGCGTGGTCATACACTAAAAAAAAATATATACGCGTCCAATTGAGAACTTCCTCCGTTTTTTTTCGTCGGTTGAAAAGTAAAGTGCCTGCTGGATGTTGTGGCGCAGCATAGGAGAGGCCTATGTCCAGCAGTGGACTGCGATAGGCTGAGTTCCGCCACTTCTTCTTCCCAGCTAAAGCACTAGGAAGTGGTGAAGGGCGGGCGTTTTGGGTGGACTGTCTTATGTAACTTTGACGTTGAATAAATGACTTTTGATTTCAAGTTGATTGATTGATTGAAAGTGCTTGTTCGAACCCACGACCTATAACTCGTAAGTCAGCCGCTACCACTGGGCCAACACTGCTCTGGACCTAGAACCAAAAATTCAAAGACATTTCTGTTCTCTCCCACCGAAAGGAGACATGTGTCCAAGCAGCAATAATATAGGCTAATTATGGTTGATGCCTTTGGCTTAGAAACACTCTTCTCTTCTGGACAGAAGAACATAATTTTATGGGTAATTCTGCCCGCGACTTCGTCCGCGTCAAATTTCTTGTTCCCACGACCCTTCCCGTCGCGTCGAATCACCTACCCGTACGATTTTCCCCGTTTATGCAACATTTTTCATTACCGCTCCGCTTCTCTTGGTTGTAGCGTAATGTTATATAGCCTATAGCCTTTCTCGACAAATAGGCTATCCAACACAAAAATAATTTTTCAATTCGGACCAGTAATTCTTGAGATTAGCGCGTTTAATCAAACAAACTCTTCAGCTTTATAATATTATAGTATATAAGGTGTATCTATTCATACACGAAATATTTTAAGGGGTACACCTGTAGGTGGTAAAGAAGCTATAGAAGCAAAAAGATTTTTTTTATCTAAGCGTTTTTGAATTTTCGTAATTATTATAATTTTAAAACTACTTGAGACGTTTTGCATAAAACCTTTACTCCAAATTCTATGAATGGCCTTCCTGACGCTGCAAGGGCGACGGCCTGACGGCACGAGCATGGCCGCGGTGTCACGGGCCGTAAAAAATAAGAAGGAGCCAATATTTCTTATGTGCGTCAAATAATTTATAAATATTAAATAAAATAAAAACCATTAGAAAAATTTTTTTTCGTTGCTATAGCTTCTTTACCACCTACAGGTGTACCTCTTAAAATATTTCATGTATGAATAGATACACCTTATATATAGTATAGATTTTATGTAAGCTCTAATCAATTTAGCTGTACCGTATTTGCTTAATAGTTCATCTTCCCGTATTTGCTAGTGTTAAAGTCTTGGTATTTCATACCATCGTCGGCATATAGATAATGAATTTTCCAACCCTTGATAATAACACTTATTGTTAACAGTTAGACCCCATCTAAAATGATAAAGCGGCTTTACCAACTTGAAATTACATACCTATTGCAAGTATCCATTATAAACTAACAATTACAAGTGTGTAACAATAGGTACCAAAAGTTTACATACAACGATAACTAATACCAAAGTTTTGCACTATCTAAGAACGAACCGTAGTAGTTCTGACCTTTTATTACTTTTGTTTACAAAATAGTTGGAATCGGTCAGTTTCTACAACTAAATTGTCTAACGGAGAACTATTTGATAGATGTTAATGGACTTTGAACCGTTGCACGCTTTCTTTAGAGATGTTTTCTCCTTTGCTTTCTAAGAACAATCAGGAGACTGATTGCAGTAAGGGTTTGGAGTTTGTATCTCTATTTTATTAAACAATAGCATAGTTTTCGGTTCTTGGAAAGTACTTTGTTGTAAAGATTTCTCTACTAAGTGTCAATAACTTTTCAACTTTGCAAGGACGGTTTAAAGTAGCTATAGTCTCTTTTTTTTTTTTTTTTTTTTTTCAGGATGGGAAATCATCAAATGACTTCTCCCGCTCTGGGCGGAGCGGGAGGGCGTGTCAGACTTTTACTGACTAAAACCCACCCGTGTTCCATCAGTTGCCCATGTGCCAGGGTCACGGTATCTCTTTCGAACAATCACGCGACCCCGGCAGGCATCGGTCCTAGTAGACCCCTACACTGCTGCTGACATCTCTTTGAGGCGCGCGTGGAACACTGCGCGCCGTCGACCCGAGCCTGGTCCTTACCGGGCGGCGAGCCACCCATTGCTCGCCACCCGCAAGCTCGCGCCTACGGTGGCCGGGAGTCCGCAATTGACTCCCGACGCCCGGGGCGTCTCCTCCTGCGGCGGCTAGGGGCATGAGGGCGCAGAGACTGCCACTCCCTCACGCGCCCCGCCTCCTCCTTCGCGAGCATCACTGCTTCGCAGAAGGAGGTAACGGCTTCCCATTCCCTCTCGCTCCGTACCATGGCTCGCACCAGGGCCGGACGCGAGAGGTCGCCGCCGCCGATCGCCTCCACGAGGACACGGCGGTGCTCCGCCCATGCAGGGCATACCTCCACCGTATGCTCCACCGTGTCCTCCAGACGATCCTCGCAATGGAAACACCCGGACGTATCCTCCCGCTTTATCCTGAACAGGAACCCACCGAAGCACCCATGCCCGGTGAGAACCTGCGTCAGGCGGAAGGTGAGGACGCCGTGGCGCCTCTCTATCCACTCCTCAAAGAGGGGACTTACCGCCGCAATAGTGGCGTGCCCAGCGCTGGGTTGCGACAATCGTACCCGCCATGTCGCCATGAGAAGCTATAGTCTCTCATATCCGTATTTTAATGAAACTAAGTGATACCAGAAATTAGAGAATCCCAACACCTGACGTCACCTCATTACTAGCTAGACGCTCTCCGAACTACTCTCTCATTAATACATACAATAAAGTTTGTAAACTGTGCGATATTAAAAATACTACCGCATTTGAATGTAAGAAAATTGTAAAGAAAATGTTGCATATTACTGGTTATGACGACTCGGAACAATTAATATAACGACCCTGACCTGACACTGAATCAAAAGTACACACATACACGCCACACATACACACCCCGCACACGCCACACATATACACCACACACACACACACCACACAAACTTTTACACATACATTCATACCATTACTGAAATCACCTCTCTAGTCTCCACTCCGTTATTCGTATCCTGAGACCCAAGATACAGACTAACTGTCTAGTTTGGGGTTCACTGGGAAATAATATACTGTAATTATTAGCTGTAGGTAATATTTAAGCTACTCATGTCGTCTAAACTTAATGCTAACCTATGTTTGCTTACTGTATTACCTGGAAATAAATATTTTTCTATTCTATTTTCTATTTTCTAATTTAATGCCTAACTACTATAATATTGGCTGTTAAATTTTCAACTCTAGGCCTTAAGACGAATGCTGAAAATCGAACAGAGTTTTTAGGCATTGCAATAAAGCCTGTGTAAGTGAAAACAACCGCACTAGGAACGCTTTTTATAGACAAAAGTGACCGTTTCGTGATATCTGGTGACACATAATAACAATATTCTGATTATGTTTTGTGAGTAACACGCTTTTAATGAGAATCTGAATCATTTTGAAGATTATTGCTAATTCACTGCTTCATATTTTCGAGAAAAGTGTCTGCTTAGCAATGTAAACAACGCCATGAATGTTCTACAACTGTCAAACTCAAAGCGATTCCTACTGATAGTACCTATATTACGCAATCGCCTCTCTGCATTATGCCCAGCCGTGGACTAACAGGCAAATAGTCAATATTATATAATGTGTGACCGTGTATATTAGAACGCATGAGGGACGTTCTAGTTAATTACTGTTGAATTATTTTAGAACACTAGCCGGGTCTATCCCGTTAATGTCTCACACTCTTGATAGAACATACATAATGAAAAATATGTAAAAAATGTGAACAGGATTCACAAAAACAAAGAAAAAATATTCACTTACTTTTTAAACAGCACGCCCATAAAACAATAAAAAAACTACTTTAATACTGGATCAGTTTTTATCCAGTGCGCAAACTGTAACCATGAATTCAGCATATCATTCTAGAACCTCCCAGCGTAGAAAATTTTCGTAGGTTATCCAAAAAAAAAATCAGCTGTTCTATACATTTTGACCCCGTAGATATTGCATTTTTCTATGAAACAGCAGATTTTTTTTTGTAAAACCGACGGAAAATTTCTGCGCAAGGGGGTTTACAATGATATGCTGAACTTGTGGTTACAATTTACGCACTGGATAAAAACTTATTCAGTATACCTAAAATGAAAGCTTTTTCAAAGAATATTCAACTGTTGAACAAATGGAATGTTGAACATATCTAAAGGTCAACCACCTACCGATATTTTCAATTGTATTTATACTTTAACCAGTCAATTACCGTAATTACAGACACAATTAATTAACCATTGTGTCTATACCAAATGTGGTATCTCAGGGACTTAGAGGTTAAAATAACATCAAATTCATAAAATTCCTTACAATTTATCCCAAAACGGCATTATAAAGAGATTAACTAAAATAATATAATACGGTTTTGTATGTGAAAACCTTTTATTTTTAACGTTCTGTAATGGAAAAGGAAAATCGTAGCGATTGCCAATTTCCACGCACGAGTTGTTTTGCGTAGGAGGAAATCGACAGAATCGATGTTACCGACATAAAAAATATGAAAGTTGGTCATTTGGTAGTAGGTACGGCGAAGTAAATAAAAATTGGCTCGATAATGTGGGCGGTTTCTAAAATAAACTGGACATCTCACCATCTCTTACTTGCAAGAAAACATGAATGCGAGGTACCTATTATAAAATTTCTTAAGTCTTTTTCTCATATGAATTTTCAATTCGGGTATAGTGACAAGTACTTTATTTTGTGTAATTTATTTAATTTTATTGGATACCAGTGGTGGCCCAGTGGTATCGGCCCGACTTACGAGTCGGTCGCTTGACTTTGTGTATACACCGTGATATTTTTGTCGTCTTACAAAGGTTGTCCACTTAATGTATATCCGACATAATATACCTCTAGGCGTGATAAAAAAAATATTACCAACTAAGAAAATACGTACTAAGAAGAATAAATAATGCATTAGATTTATGAAACATCCTGTTAATACTGTTTACGTATCATATGGTAGAGAACATACATAACTACCCAGCGCACGAGTCGACTAGATCATTCCATCTCTATTTTCCATGAGACAAAATATCAAACAAATTACGTCATGCGTCACCTTAATGAATAATATTTTTATTTTTTAGTTATTCAAATGTTCATTTCTTTCTTATGGATGTATAGTAGTCATTGGATACATGAAGTGGGCTGCCGTTGTAAGACGATTAAAATGTCACGGTGTATAATTTCATTACCACTGCTCTGAGGGGGCGTACTACGTGAGCTCGACAAATGGATGTGCGAATAACACTTGTGCAACAAAACTGTACTGCGATTCACCATAGTTCGAATGCACGCTTATGCGACACACTTAAGCTCACGTAGTACACTCGTTTAGGTTAGGTTAAAACTATGTCCTCCTATGCACGAGCCGAGTGAGCTAAGCGAGCGGTGCCGCGGCAGCGGCCGGCGAGTGCCAGAAACGACTAGATTCAGTGTGTTGCAGCAAACTCCTGGTACTCATTTGTTACTGACAGCGTAATTGATGATCTATAAGGATAGACAAAAATGTCTTCAAAATGTATGTAAGAGTCAAAGATCAAATCACATAACACATAAAGCCACTAGACATCCATTCCGGACCCAAAAAATCGTCCCATCTGGCAAAAATCATTCGCTCACCCCGACAGAAAATCAGATTCCCGTAACAAATTTGATCGAATACACTCGATACCAATTGGCGCCGCCAAATCAGTTTATCCGTTCCCTCACACCTATAAAACGTTTGGAATTCCGTAAATTGCTAATATCGCCATATTAGCGGAACACAAACGTGCAATCAACCTTCATTAAATGCACCATTATCGATGGGAACATGAGTGGAATACGAACGAACCAATTATACACAGTGTGCAACTGTGAAATTTGAAGTGGACATAAGTGTACCGGTTTTAGCTGATTGTTTGTCAAACGATCAGTTTCGTGGAGTTATCGTGTTTGTCACGCAATAAGGACGGTGTGTGTTGGATAAGTGCGTCCCAATAAGTATAACTAAGTTAACCGTAGTGTCACTTTATTTCCGGATGACAGTCGAGTTAGTAATCTACACTAATATTATAAAGAGGAATTTGTATTTTTGTTTGTTTGTTTGTTTGTAATGGATAAACTCAAAACTACTGGACCGATTTTAAAAACTCTTTCACCATTAAAAAGCTACAATACATTATCTGCGAGTAACATAAGCTATATTTTATTTAAGAATAAATAGGGGTCTGTAAGATAATTTGGGTTTTTCGGACCCAAGGTGTAAAAAATCATCCAAAAAAGTTGCTTATTAATATTTCTTCGAAGTACCAGGTTGTCATAACTTGGTAGGAGCTCACCTAACATGGGTGTGTAATAGCTAGAAAACGCTTTATGTCTTCGAACTACCAGGTTGTCATAACTTGGTAGGAGCTCACCTAACATGGGTGTGTAATAGCTAGAAAACGCTTTATGTCTTCGAAGTATCAGGTTGGCATAACTTGGTAGGAGCTCACCTAACATGGGTGTGTCATCATCATCATCATCTCAGCCGCAAGACGTCCACTGCTGGACATAGGCCTCCCTCTATTTGGGGGGCTTTGCCATTATCGCCACGCTTGGCAAGCGGGTTGGCGATCGCAGTATGATGGTAAAATGCATAGAGAACGCTGCTGCCCATTCTCTAGTAAATCCCTTAGTCGCCTTTTACGACACCCTCGGGAAGAAATGGGGTGATGCTATTCTTTATGTCCGGCACCACACGGGACATGGGTGTGTGGTAGCTAGAAAACGCTTTATGTCTTGGAAGTACTAGGTTAGCATAATTTGGAAGGAGCTCACCTATCATGGGTGTGTGGTAGCTAGAAAACGCTTTATGCCTTGGAAGTACTAGGTTGGCATAATTTGGAAGGAGCTCACCTATCATGGGTGTGTGGTAGCTAGAAAACGCTTTATGCCTTCAAAGTACCAGTTTGTGATAACTTGGTCTAACATGGGTATATGGTACTTGGTGCTCTTTGGTTTCTGTTGATGGGATCTGATAAGTTAACACAACATTTATTGATTCTGAGGTGGCACGAAGTTCGCTGGGTCAGCTAGTAACTACATATATTAAGAGTGTGTCTCTCATTTATATTATTTTAAGCCTACATAGAAGTTACAACATGTGCAACCTTATGTCTAAGCAATACCCTAAATCATAGTTAATGTGAAGCTCTTTACATCTTCATCAAAAGGGGAGGTTTGTTCTCAATTAATTTAATTTTTTAATGCTTATAGATATCCCATATAAATTTGGTCAAATTCTGGTTAGTGGTTTTTGAGATAGCTTCAATAAGACGTAATGTCTTCCACTTAGTGTGTCCTGATGATGTTGTAATAACCTGTCGCTGTTATTTACTTACCAAGCGAAGGTTTACGAAATTCCCTTAATTCATCATCATAGTAAACAAACTGTACAATAATAATAACATAGGTACTCATATTTAGACAGTCACCCAAAAATGCCTCTTGTCTATTACCATCTGCTGTCAAAGATGACGTCACTTGTACCAATATCAGTACAAGGTGTAATGACGCTTGAAAACACGTTAGTAGTGACAGGTTCTTTGGCTTTAAGCCAAGCCAGCGAACGATAGGCCATCGATAGTTAGTTGTAAGTACTTGTAGTATTTGAAAGTTATCTTCTGAACATTGATGTAACTCTTTACACAGACGCGTAGACGAGTGTTTTCTTTTCAAAGAAGTTTTGAAAAAAAATAACGACTGAGGGACAAATATTATATGCAAAAATGAAACCGCCGAAAAACTGAAAAGCAAAAAATAATAAACCTTAAAATTATGAGTCGGCACTTTTAGTGATCTTTGTTCATTGATTTTTTTAGCGCCGACTCAAAATTTTAAGGTTTATTATTTTTTGCTTTTCAGTTTTTCGGCGGTTTCATTTTTTGTTAAAAAGTTTTTATTTTATATTTTTTTGTGGCTTGAATGTACTAATATTACTTGGCAAAGTATACCCCATCCAATGAAAAAAGAATTATCAAAATCGGACTATTCTGTATAAAGTTATGCGTGGTTATACATTACAATCAGTAAGTGAACAATCAATCATCCCCTGTTTTCCGACCCTTAGGGTTCGATTTTGTTTTCCAAATTTATATGGGACCACCTTGGGAGTATACTCTTTCCAATAAAAAAAGAATTATCACAACCGGACTACCATGTACAAAGTTATACGTGGTCATACATAAAAAAAAAAAAATATATACACGTCGAATTGAAAGCCTCCTCCTTTTTTTTCGTCGGTTAAAAAATAAAAAAAATATCCGCCTACCATTTTGCCCATCTATGTTTGGGTCGACGTCCAGTCTTACAGGATGTAGCTGAACATCAGTATTTTACATGGAGCGAGAGCCTGCACAACCCAGTTAGTATGATTCCCTTTTTATGGTAAGACTAGATATCAGACTTCCAGGTTTCTAATGACCCGTAACGACTGCCAAAGATCCAGGAATAACTGCCGGGATCAAGAGGCGATATGGATTAGGCGCAAAAAAAGGAGTTATGTAATAATTGTGTTGAATTATACTTAGAAGTTTGACTTTCCTTGAGGATAAAGAGCCAAAATTAAATCATAGCTCACGAATAAACATCGGAAAAGGCTACATGACAATGATACAACAAATTATAGAAGCGACCAGAAGCTAACAAAACAATAATAAAACTAACATTCAAAGGATGCAATCTCTCCATATAATCCATTTACAACCACAGCCAACGCTAAAATCGTTATTACAATCGTACATTGCTTGTTGTGATCGTACGTGTAACCGATAATACCATGCTATTACGTGTACAGCCCGCTTTGGACGAGATTCAAACAGCTCTGTTAGGGACAGGAGTGAGTCGTTGAAGCCACAAACTACATGTTACAGGGAATAAACTGTAGTCGTATGCTGATGTAGGATCCGGTCGTTAGTCGTTGCTCGGAATAAATTTTATTGCACCATAAGGAGGGGGGGTTTTATTAGAATGGAAACGGATTATGGCGATGTTCTGAACGGTTTGGCCGTAAAATTAGTGGAGTTTTATGGGGTATGTTTATATGGTAATGTGGTGAGGTATAGTGTGTGTAATATTATTGAGGACAAAACTGAGTGTTCAGTTTGTGTTATTGGGTGTTTCCATTAGGAATTTCTTAGTATGTAAGTTGGGATCCCCCTGTGCCTCGGAAAGCACGTCAAGCCGTTGGTCTTGCGCCTGATCTCTCTCCGGTCGTGTTGGATTGGTGTCCCATCGGACTATGAGAGGAAGGAAACAGTAAGAAAAAATAAAGAAATAAGAAATACGATCTGGAGGACTATATATTGGCGATAATCCGTCATGATGGAAACGCTTGAGGTTTAATAGCTCCTACTCTAAATAAGATATGTATTAAAATATTGATTGAAGTGATGTTAAATATATTATTTTAATCTGTTTCAGTAAATCTCACATGAAACTAAATAGCAGAAACTCTCATAACTGAAGACATTAAAATGCTCATGAATATTTAAAACGAAATTCAAATGTTAACGACTTATTAATCTCCTCTTAATCAAATATACCTGTTAATAAAACCAGATTCTAAAACATGAGATATCGTAAATATTTGTTCAGATGTAACATGAAATAAATAAAGCTTATGTTGACGTTGTCTCAAATAAATAGCCTCGGTTGTAGAAAATGCTGGTGTTATTTCGAATATTTCCGAGTGTTGCCGAGTTTAATAGTTAGAACAGCATAACCACGGCATAACCGTCTTGTACGGTGAGAAAAACAGTTTTAGTGATATTACTGGCATTACCTAGAACCTAGATTTGTGAAATGAGTCTTGAAAGTTGTAATAATACGTCCTATGAAAGGAAATTGTTCAGAAGAAGTTCTACCATTTTACATAATTCTGAGTCTAAATAGAATTGCGCAAACATAATGCATGTAATACAGTTATCGACAAATTCTTACAAACTGACCGAATTTAGATAGCTCTGTAACGTAACCGAAATTTCTTTGTCACCTATTACAGGTGCTTCTGCATCGTGGTACAATTATTCATCTTAAAGTTTTGAATTACTTTTACGACTAAATTATAATTTCGTTCCCACTTATCGCAGTCTTTAGTGTAATTTTAATACTTGCCGAAGCATTTTGTACTTTGAGTAATTATTTACCAAACTATTTTAATTATGTTATTTAAATAAAAGTACAGTACGAAGCTATTATAAAGACTAATAAAACGTGCCTAATTTAATGTTAAAAACTTAGCTTAATTTTAAAGTCACAGTCTAGTCTAAAGCCTAGACAAAATTATCTTCAAAAGGTAACATTAGCTAGCACAAACTTGGCTAGGATTATGTGCTTCTGCAAAATGCGATAACTTTAAAACAAACATAAAACCGTAATTTACAGTAATAAAATTGTACTTATTTGTTGTACTTATTAATTACTACTTGTATACTCTGTACTAGTGTTTAACGGAAAGAGCCGGTCAGACTGATTATTTTAATTAAAGAGATTCAGGATAAAGTAGAAGCTATTTCTGAATTATCTTGCAAGATACACTGCGTTTATCTAGGGTGTAAGCGACCTGTCGGGATTCCGCTCAAAGCAGGCCTCACATTCTTGGCTGTCACTTGTCGCCGAAATCTATCATTCAAAATGTTCGGAGCGGAGTTCGCTCAGCTGAATTTTGGGCCATAGGTGTCTGAACTTCGAACGGCTCTGTGCTTCCCGCATCCAGCGGATTCCTGCGGCCTTCACACGTTCATCGGTCTACCTTGTGGGAGGTCGTCCAACTCTACGTCTTTCGGTATGCGGTCACCAATCCAGATTTTTTCGGCCCCATCGGCACTGTGTTCTGCGAGCAATGCCTCTTAAGTCCTAGTAGAACCCTAGTTGATTTAACTTAACAACATTGTATCGATTTCCTTTCAACAATTACTAAAACTTGCTGGTCTGTTATATAACAATTTCATCCTGATTTAGGTAAAGTAAGATGGTCATTTTACTTGATGCTAAGGATTTACACTTTTGACAGTTTACTTCACCCTAGATTTCACATTGAGATTTTGACACTATACATCAGCTGAAATAACAGTACAAGAGGTCACTCACTGTCTTCCATGCACCAACCTAGAAAATTGCGTCGATTATAATCGTCAATTACATCACAGCTGATTTGTCCCTTCCTGGTAACATGATATTACTTCTGGAAAAAGACATCAATAAAACCATAATACAAAATGGCGGATCCGAAAGATATAATTTCACCGTGTTCATCGTTCTGCTCTATGCTTCCCCGTTTCCTGCACAACGGCGGAAATTATAATTTATATTCCACATATTTTGTGAGCATGTATTGCTGTGGTTTGGTCCCTAGATAAATCTGCACAATATAATATTGGGTCATCAACGTACAGACTGTACTGTGGTCCGGTTGTTACACAAACTGAATTTGTTATTAGCTGATAATGCTCTGTTTTAATTTTAAGCGTCAATGGGATTAAATAACCGACATTCTGCTTAAATTGGGTAATGTTTAAATAATTTAATCTTTTGCCTAGCGTTTTTCCCAACTATGTTGGAGTTGGCTTCCAGTCCACCCAAATGCAGCTAAATACCAGTATCCTTCATGAAACGACTGCAACCCTGTTACTGGGTAACACAATCACCTTGGTAAGACTGGTTGTCAGACTTCCAGGCTTCTGGTGACCCGTACCGACTGTCAAAGATCTACGAATGATAACCAGGACCAACAGCTTTACGAGATTTAAAGCAGAGAGCAAAAAAAATATCATCATCATTACGGCTTTACAGCTTCAGGTGGGCCTTAACCTGGTCCTATTCGTCTATTTAATTGTGAGTATTGTGACCTATTTCTGTTTTTTTTTTCTGCCAAATTTCTCAATTCAACATTTCTTAGTTTTGGTGCAAAATACTCGTACCAAATGAAAACTTATAGTCACTGCACATTATTGTAAATGATAAATAGGTCACAAATAACCTTCGTTAGCAATCTCATATGAAGGAAATCGCTAATCCATTGCTGGATGATTGCTTTTTTTTTTCTTAACAATGTAAATAATGATGAAGATGTCGTTGAACTGTCCAATTTAAAGAAATGGCTACTGATACGCAATAACACCGCGGCAACCAGAGAACAGATAAAAAAAAAAACTTTTTAAACCATGTCATGTTGACACATTGTTACATTCCTTCCCATATCTCGACACTTTTCCAATGACACGTCAGCATAAATCTTTCCGTTCAAAAATGCGGGTCGGTTCTCACCTACATTTTATTTTATCTTCAAATTTACCTTCCATCATATAAAGGGACCTTTCAAACGAACGCGAGTTCTAAACAAAGTTTATCCTTGATAAATTTAGGTCTGACTGTAAAAGGCTTTAAATTGTTCACAGGTGTATTGGCAACTGGAACTTGGTTTTAGGTATTATATTAAAGCAGTGGTAGGCACTTTGTGGTCTGCCAGGGTTGCGAATTTGTTCGAAAGAGTTAGTGTGATGGACATGAAGGAACACGGGTGGGTTTTAGTCAATAAATTTTTTTTACAAAAAAAAACAACCGACTTCCTTAAAAACACTACAAAGTGAAAAATAACTTTAATTTCGGAAGTCGGTGTCTTAGGATTTTTATTTTAGGTTAGGTAAGGAAGTCGGTTGTTTTTTTTTGTAAAAAAGTTTTTATTTTAAAATTTTTAGTAATGCTACCTATATACCCTGCACTAATTCCAAACAAACAATGCATGTTTATGCGATAGCAGAAATCGCGGTTGATTTGTTGTCATTTTTTAAAGAGTTCCGGTGTCTGTCTCCCAAACTCATCATCAGATCTTTATGAAATTTATATGAAACCATTTCGAAATAAACTTCTTTCGAACAAAAAAAGAATTTTGCAAATCCGTTTACATATGACGGAGTTATGGCCGAAAATACATAAAAAAAAAAACATCCGAATTGATAACCTCCTCCTTTTTTAAGTCGGTTAATAAAAAGGGTCCGTGTGATGCCGGACGTAAATAATCACCATCCCATTTCTTCCCGTGCGTGTCATAAGAGGCGACTAAGAGACTGACCATAGAATGGGCAGCAGCGTTCTCTATGCATTTTACCACCATACTGCGATCGCCAACCTGTCTGCCAAGCGTGGCGATTATGGCCAACCCCCTGAATTGTGTGGAGGTCTATGTCCAGCAGTTGACGTTTTTCGGCTGAAATAATGATGATGAGGCTGACCTAAATGACACCCTTGAATGCATTTTAGATGCCAACACATCAAGCGACCCGAAATTGTCAAATTTTCCCAATCCATTTTGAACCTAAATGCTTTAGCGATAAAGTTGAAAACCTATTAAATAAATTTGACGGATAGCTTTATGCGCTGCCAGTCTGTACTGATCATGTGTACAGTTACATTGCTGATATTCGCTAGTCTGTCATTAACAATGTTATATCCCAAGTTTAGTTGTTAACTTATGTTCACGAACGATTTTAGTTAGGAGGTAGATATTACATTTTTAATTTTAACAGTAAAAACCATTCCAAAGTTAACTGTGGTTTGTTGAAGACATTACTTGTATATTTACCTCTTAACGTTCCAATTTTGTAATCAAAAAGACGTGTACGACTACGTTGTTTGCAACGATGCGAACGGTGCGATTGAACGATACAACATACACTGTATTGTTATGTTAATAAGGTCTATCTTTAATTATGTAATTTAATAGAATACACACATCTCTCTTTGTCGTTCCCTCACTGCTAAGAAATGTGACCGCACATGAAACGTCTTGTGCGCGCTTTGCGGCCTTTTGTGGTGAGGATCGCTAGTGCATTCAACATTCCCAGTGTAAGCTGAACTTTTGTACCGAAAGCCCACATTTACAATGCGAGATCAACTTAAACTGGCAATGTATGGCTTGATATCGTCGTGTATACATGCTGCCTCCGACAGCTTTTCTAATTGTTTCTGACCATCTTGCCCATCCTCTGCCGTTAACGTATTTCCTTCTGTATCTGCCCCAGAATCTTGAACATTTCATTTCAAACAAAGCCACAACACACGGACACAATACCCGAATACCTTCTTCAAACATTTTTGTATTGTCTCTCTGTTGTTCTATGTTCGACTGTATGTATTTTATAAATATATGTTCACTGATAGGCAGTCGTTCCATATAAAATACTGGTACTCAGCTGCATCCGGTAAGACTGGAAGCCGACCCAAGCATAGTTGGGAAAAGGCGAGGCAGATGATGATGTTCTCCAATTTTTGTGGACCGATATTCAAAATTATTTTTTATGGATCGTTTATGATTCTGGGGTGGCCCCACATAATTGTATTGTCTTTGATTGGGTACTTATCACGTTGGCATCAATCACAGGGTTCAATAATACGTATTTAATCCACTCTGTGTATCGTGAGCCAATAATGGTATACGAATGACTGTGAGACTACCATTACTGAAATGCGAAAAATAAACTTTATGCTAAAATCACATCCAACTTCCAAAAAACAAAAAAAAAATACTTCAAAGTGAAAAAAAATAATTCGGAAGTAGCTCCAAGTAAAATAATGTAAAATACAGTCAGCAGCATCCAGCAGCCAGATAGATTGGAAGTAAACCCCAAAATAGTTGAGAAAAGGCTACGTAGGTGATGATGACGCACCGATGATGGCTACGTACCGTGTGGTGCCGGACGTAAAGAATAACACCACCCCATTTCTTCCCGTGGGTGTCGTAAGAGGCGACTAAGGGACTTACTAGAGAATGGGCAGCAACGTTCTCTATCCATTTTACCACCATACTGCAATCGCCAACCCGCCTGCCAAGCGTGGCGATTATGGCAAAGCCCCCCAAATCGGGGGAGGCCTAAGTCCAGCAGTGGACGTCTTACGGCTGAAATGATGATGATGATGAGGTGATGATGACGGTAACAAAGAACTAATTAATATACACATCTAAAGACAACGGCTTCCGAAACTAAAGTTAGGTATTTGTCATTTTGTACTGATTCTTTTTTTTTTTCAGTGCAAGGTTTTTCTTTTCGTTTGCCTTTGTGTGCGGTACCAGTACACCTCTGCCTAATACGACAAAGATTAGATAAGTGATGTTATTTTATGTGTGATACCTGTTCCAAAACATAAATACAAACATAGAATCGTTTGATATTATAAGTTTCCAATAACCAAATTCATATTCCCGGAGCGTAAAATAAAGGTAGCTACGGTATAACAAATCGATAAAGAGTTACAATTTTATATCGTTGGGAATATAAGTCCCTTGATGTGGGTGTGACATTGAGACTGACAAATCATCTGTTTTTATATCGAAATGTTATAATGGGTTGTGTTTTATTAATTTTCGTGTGACGTGTGGTGATGGTTTATTGACAGATTGGGTATTATACTACGAAAGCTTACTTAATGGTCAAGATAGTTAGTTATCTTTAGGAGTCTAGATGCACTGTCTTATGTTCTTGTTCTATTATAATACTGATATTACTAATTGTGTGTTACTTTTAGTTGTGTTTTAGGTATTGTGTGTCGATATATATGGAATTGAGTTATTTTATCCCCAATGTTTGTCTGTGATATCGATATAACTAAAATTTTTATTATTTGTATGCTCTCGAGTAAAATTTAATGAATGGAGCATCCTATTGTAATGAAACCTATATTTACGAATAAGTTTGAATTGATTTGTTTTGTCTAATTCTACTTTAGCATTACATAAGATAATTTAAGCCCTCTAACTTCAAGATTGCCTTTACGTAAGTGATTTTAAATTTCACGAGCTATCTCGAAGGAGCCACCAATTCTCAACTTCAAGTCCTCTATTTCGAAATCAGGTATACATCTTTCAGCTCATCTGCTTCTAGCAAACTTAATAACAAGCAATTATTTTAAACAAGGTTTCGGCGCCTCAACAATTTTATCCCAAAACTCCGATGCACCAAATTCCATACTATAACCGTTACAACATAACATCGACCAAAACACTCTGGACCAGTCAACATAAAAAACAATACCCAACAAAATTGGATGCTCTAAAAAGTTTTGGACGCTAAAAATGGCGGCTTCACTTCGCAAAAACTAGGTATTTTACATCGCACTACAACGTACTGAATGACCGCTCGTAGAAAGTGCCGTTTCATATTTATGAGCAATTTTGATCCTTTTATGAAGGTTCAAACAGCAAGATGTTTATGACTCAGTTAGGACAGCCAGCCTGTACAGTGGCACTTCCAAGTTTAGCATCATTGTTACTGTGTTGTTGTGTGAGACATTTCGAGACTTGTGGGTAGGGGTGTACCTACATGTGTTTATGCTGAGTAGGTTTTTGATTTAGGAACGTTTTTAGTGTGATACCTTTACGGTTTTCTTTAGCCCTATTACTTTAATAAAAATAATAATGAATTAAATTGTAAGGTAACTTAAAGTATCAAAACTGAATGTTTTGATACTTTCAATATCATTTTACAGACTATGATGAACTCATGGAATTAGTAAGTACTTACTATACTATACTTGGATGACCTTCCAAAATCATCAAATGACTTTATGAGGCATGTCAGACTTTTACTGACTAAAACTCACCCGTGTTCCTTCAGTTGTCCATGTGCCAGGGTCACGGTATCTCTTTCGAACAATCTCGCGACCCTGGCAGAAGATCTACCCTTGCGACCAATAATATAAATAATGCTGTCGAGTGTAAGATAATGCCAGATTTTAGTCAAACTTTAGAACTGAACAAAGTTTTCCAATTTTCTAAAAAGCTTGCAAAATAATTATTTATGAACTACTATTTAAATTACTAGCTGCTATCCGCGGCTTTGCCCGCGTGAATATCGGTAATTTTCCCACGGGAACGTGCAACCGAGACAAAAAGTATATGTAACTCCTTATAACATCAGCTATGTGCCACTGAAAGTTTTATAAACTTGGTCTAGTTATATAGAAGATTAGCTGAAATAAATAGACTGATAGAGAAACAGACAATTTATGATGTTGTATACTTTCGAAAGCATTACCTTCGTTAAAAGCTGTTATTTCGACAAAAACAACAGATCCTTTAATGTTATTTATTTGTATAGATTTTGCTGATACATTCCCATTCCAAAAGAACTTTTAAATTGTTGCAGGGTATCACTTTTTATGCTGTCCGGGAGTTTATTAAATACGATTGGACCCATGCAGAAAACACTTTTTTTTAAGTAGTGCTATTTTAAACCACTTAACTGTTCGTAGCTGTAAAACAGTACTACTTAAAAAAAGTGTTTTCTGCATGGATCCAATCGTATTTAATAAACTCCCGGACAGCATAAAAAGTGATACCCTGCAACAATTTAAAAGCAAACTCAAGGCTTTCTTGATACAAAAATGTTATTACTCGATAAGTGACTTTTCAACCGACGAAAAAAAACGGAGGAGGTTATCAATTCGACGCGTATATATTTTTTTTTTTTTATGTATGACCACGCATAACTTTTTACATAGTGGTCCGATTGTGACAATTCTTCTTCTATTGGAAAGGGTATACTCCCAAGGTGGTCCCATATAAATTTGAAAAACAAAATCGAACCCTAAGGGTCGGAAAACAGGGGATGATTGATTGTTCACTCACTGATTGTAATGTATAAATACGCGTAACTTTATACAGAGTAATCCGATTTTGATAATTCTTTTTGTGTTGGATAGTGTATATCTTGCCAAGTATTATTAGTATATTAAAGCCACAAAAAAATATAAAATAAAAACTTTTTAACAAAAAATTTAACCGCCGAAAAACTGAAAAGCATAAAATAATACTTAAACCTTAAAATTTTGAGTCGGCGCTGAAAAATCAATGAACAAGGATCACTCAAAGCGCCGACTCATAATTTTAAGGTTTAAGTATTATTTTATGCTTTTCAGTTTTTCGGCGGTTTAATTTTTTGTTAAAAAGTTTTTTTGAATGACCCTAATCCCTATGTGTGACATCTCTACAGTTTAAATTGTTATTGACATTATTTAGTCTTATTCTTTTTTTACATTATTCTTTTTTATTGATACTATTGAATTTTATTAATACCTATTATTAAATTTTATTGATATTATCTGATACACCTTTGTGCATGACCTGGACTTGTTATAATAATGTATTTATCAACCGACGAAAAAAAACGGAGGAGGTTATCAATTCGACGCGTATATTTTTTATTTTTTTTATTTTTATGTATGACCACGCATAACTTTTTACATAGTGGTCCGATTGTGACAATTCTTCTTCTATTGGAAAGGGTATACTCCCAAAGTGGTCCCATATAAATTTGGAAAACAAAATCGAACCCTAAGGGTCAGAAAACAGGGGATGATTGATTGTTCACTCACTGATTGTAATGTATAAACACGCATAACTTTATACAGAGTAGTCCGATTTTGATAATTCTTTTTGTGTTGGATAGGGTATACCTTGCCAAGTATTATTAGTAAATTAAAGTCACGAAAAAAATATAAAATAAAAACTTTTTAACAAAAAAATTCAACCGCCGAAAAACTGAAAAGCATAAAATAATAAACCTTAAAATTTTGAGTCGGCGCTGAAAAATCAATGAACAAGGATCACTCAAAGCGCCGACTCATAATTTTAAGGTTTATTATTTTATGCTTTTCAGTTTTGTTTTTCGGCGGTTTAATTTTTTTGTTAAAAAGTTTTTAATTAACTATTTCAAAATGTTGTTCATGATTTACTTCATTATTTGTAAAAAAATTGCATGCCGAAACTCAGGCAGAATGTACCTGGCTCACTAAATGTATTTCTGTAACATCCTTATTGTAAAATACCTGCATTCTATGCGAATAAATGATTTTATTTGATTTGATTTGAAAAGAGTAGTGTTGTTAAAACAAAACTATTTTCGGGTCTACTTGTGATCATTATCGTAGGTAAAAATAATCCTTTTACCAAAATATTCACCATCTTGTTTTTCTTTGTCCCTTAGGTCGTTCGGAACCTGGCATAGTACCTTCAATAGTGGGCTTCACGAAAGACTCCGTGGCTCACGAATCAGATCGCCTGGCTCCAGGAGACAGGATCTGCAGCGTCAACGGCATCTCCACAGCCAGGTTAACGAATGATGAGGTGCTGCGACTCCTCGACAATGTGGAAGAGCGAGCGTCGCTGGAGGTGGAATACTATATGCCTAACTATGGTGAGTTTTGAAGTTTCCTTTTTAGAGTTCCGTAGCCAAATGGCAAAAAACGGAAACCTTATGAATTTGTCATGTCTGTCTGTCTGTCCGTCCGTATGTCACAGCCACTTTTTTCCGAAATTATAAGAGCTATGCTGTTGAAACTTGGTAAGTAGATGTATTCTGTGAACAGCATTAAGATTTTTACACAAAAATAGAAAAAAAAATCTTGGGGTTTCCCATACTTACAACTGAAACTCAACATTTTTTTTTTTTTCATCAAACTCATGAGTGTGGGGTATCTATGGATAGGTCTTTAAAAATGATATTGAAGTTTCTAAAATATTTTTTTTCTAAACTGAATAGTTTGCGCGGGAGACACTTCCAAATTGGTAATATGTCCCCCCCCCCCCCCTGTTACTTCTGAAATAATAGAATGATAAAATTAAAAAAATATATATAATGTACATTACCATATAAACTTTCACTGAAAATTGGTTTGAACGAGATCTAGTAAGTAGTCTAGTAAAACATTTAATTTTTTTTAATACGTCATAAATCCTAAACCGCAATTTACCTTTCATTCAATTAACTCAAATTTAAAAAGAAAACATTTAATTTCATAAACATAAACATAATGCATAAACCGTGAATACCTACAGGTTTGTACGGAACCCTCGGTGCGCGAGTCCGGCAGGTTTTTTATGAGAAGGCTAATCATTGAGTGTTAAAAGACAACGTGTTCGTTGTGTATCACTGAATCTATCTACCCAGCCTGATGAGGATGAATACCAGTACTTTATATGTAGCAACTGCATATCTGACCTTAAAGACGCTCACTGGATGACGGTACCTTATTAGTAGAACTGGTTGTCAGAGTTTTAAGCAACGCAATCGACCAACGCAACGGTCGAAGCGATGCTTTCGGAGGCACGGAGGGGTTGACACGGCTGACCCAGCTTTACATCGTGGCATAATCTTTGATCGACCGTGCGGCTGTTATTATTACCCCAAGTTCTGATTTTGCAGTAAAACACTTTTCATAGGCCTCAACGAGCTTAGCTTCTTTAATTGTTATCGAATATCAAATCCGTAGACCTACCTTATTCTTAATATCATTTTAATTGTACAATTTCGATATTGTTAATAATGGTGCTATGACTAAAAAAATATCAACGAGAATGATATACAATAAAATAAATACGAAACTTGATCAAATTCTTAGACCTACCATATACTTAATATTATTTTGATTGTACAATTTCGATATTGTTAATAATGGTACTGTAACGAAAGAAATATCAACGAGAATGATATACAAGAAAATAAATAGGAAACTTGATTGAATCCATACGATAAATGTAAGTAGGTACTCCAAAAACTCGATGTGATATCTTTGATCATTGAACTATGAAATATGACAAGTATTAGATACTGTGGAATACATAATATCGAATAAAAACCACAAAAAACCTTTCTATCTATCTTGGAAGCTATTTAATGTAGGTAAGTACCAAAAATAGGTAATACAAAAACATATTTATTTATATGTCAACTCTAAAACCATGACTTTAATGTTGATTTCAGATTGACGAAGTAGATAATAGAAAATTCTTCTTCTTAAACCAAAGCACGTTTATTTTTTATATTTAGATTATACAAAGCTTTTGATCCAAATATAGACCGTTATTTATAAAATTTAATATTTTATTCAAACTACGGCTTAAATAAGGAAACGAAGAACTTTATGTCAACAGAATGGTTATTTTTTTATACCACTTTTGAATTCCCCGAAGTCAATCTCTAGTAATAATGTTTTCAGAAACTTAAGCAAAATCGGAAATATATGTAACATGCGAATTCATTCTAAAATAATGACATTTATAAATGATCTCTTTGAACTATTACTTAGGTATAAACATAGATTCTTTTGGTGACAGGTCCACGTAATCATAATATTCACATAGTATAAAACAAACTCGCTTGCCATATCTATACGCTTAGATCGTAGTTTAAAATAACGCCGCGGATTTTAATGCAGTTTTCATCAATAGGCATAGTGATTCAAGAGGAAGGTATGAAATGCGATTGAAGACGCTGGCAAAAGTTTGTTAAATTATATATTACTCATATTTTTGCCATTGATGGTAAATGATGAAATTGTGGTTAGATTTAATAATTTCTAAATGAGCTTTATTATCAATTTAACGTCAAAAACCTGGAAATAATTTTCATATCATTTTCACAATCGCAAAAGTTAATTCTTTCCATTATCCATTGTCAGCTTCGTTAGGACTATCAATGATAAAATTAAGTTCGCTGTAGGTACTAATTATCAGTGCTTTTTAGATTATTTTGACGGACCATTAATGAGTTTTGCGATAAAACTTTATCGGAGAAATTTGAGGTAATTATATAACTTTAAATATTAAATTAGGATGGCTGTCTTAAATTAATGTTGGGGAGTGTGGCTTTTGATATAAAACAAGATTTTAGGAACAGCAAAATTAAATTTTATCATAACAGATGATATTGTTCAATTAAAATAACTTGGTTTCTTGTTTATAAAGTTAATTATTTTGTCAATAAGCATAGTCTCTTCTGATAGGCTTTTCATGCTTTAAAACGAATGAATTTGATCATTCACCGTTAGTATAAATTATTTACTTTTTTTTGGGAATGACACCTGGCTGGTCGTCCTATTAGGTTGTCAGCTGCTTAATCGGACTTGCCTTTAGCTACCATAAAAAATTAAGGACTCCACCCAGGGCTAAAAACTTAAAACTAAAGTGATTACGCGCTAAGGTAAGCGCCTGTAAGGTAAACAACTCGATGGATTCTACTTAAGGCTTCCTTTATCACATTTTCATGAAATGTGATCAAGCCTATCGATTTCAATATTCTATTCAAACACTAATACGCATCAAAAAAATGACAAAGCAATGTCATATTCAATACTAGCTTCTGCCCGCGACTTCGTACGCGGATCCTGTTGCTTATGCCAGCGACAACGAGGTCGTCAAAATCGAAGATCTGAAACGTCTGATGTAGAATTCTAAGGCCCGGGGACGGGAAAACAACGGGATGAGCGAGACGATTGGAGTCGTTCCAGATCTTTCATTTTTGTATGTCAATAGGAAATGCCCATCAGACTAAACAACTTTTGCTAAGACGTCATTCCTTAATATGTTATTAAGAGTTTTACTTAAGCGTTCCACAACAGGTGTTCCAGATCTTCAAATTTATTCTCACAGCAGAAAATGCTCTTCACGTGAAATATTTTTTGCTATGGCACCATTTTTATATCTCTTATACTTACTTTAGCTGGTCTGTTGCGGTCTGCATCAGGTGTTCATTTTCCAAAATAAATTATGTATAGCCTATATGTTGCCACGTTCACGATCAGCGGACAGTCGCGCATCATGTTCCACACTTGTCTCTAGAGACCTAGCAGCAGATGCGTAGATACGCTGAGAACTCAAGCGCAATTCTCTATCAGTGAACGTCTCCGACTCGAGAGACAATGCGTGACGTTCACGATCAGCGGACAGTCGCGCATCATGTTCCGCACTTGTCTCTAGAGACCTAGCAGCAGATGCGTAGATACGCTGAGAACTCAAGCGCAATTCTCTATCAGTGAACGTCTCCGACTCGCGAGACAATGCGTGACGTTCACGATCAGCGGACAGTCGTGCATCATGTTCCGCAGTTGTCTCTAGAGACCTAGCAGCAGATGCGTAGATACGCTGAGAACTCAAGCGCAATTCTCTATCAGTGAACGTCTCCAACTCGAGAGACAATGCGTGACGTTCACGATCAGCGGACAGTCGCGCATCATGTTCCGCACTTGTCTCTAGAGACCTAGCAGCAGATGTGTAGATACGCTGAGAACTCAAGCGCAATTCTTTATCCGTAAAAGTCCCCGACTCGCGAGACAATGCATGACGTTCACGATCAGCCGACAGTCGCGCATCATATTCTTCACTGATCTCTAGAGACCTGGATGTAGATGCATAAATACGCTGAGAACGCAAGCGAGCTTCGCGATCCGAAGATGTTTCTACGGAGCGAGTTGCAGCCTGATGTTCTCGAACAGCATCAAGTCTATCCTGACGCTCTTCGGTAGATTCTTGGGATCTTATGATCCTCAATCTTTTAACTCCTTTGGAACGTTGGGAAAGATTTGACCTCTTTCTAGGCATGGTTACAGTTTTATTCTGAAGATACCTGATCAATTAAAATCTAAGTGACTGCTCATCTGCGTTACCGGGTAGGCTACCGTGTCACGAAGATAAATGGAAAAGGAAATTAAACACTCAAACAACATAAGCTCGAAGGCATATTTCTTCGATAAAATAAAATAAAATGGGAGTTTTAGCCAGTGGAGTCAAATTTTCAATGATTCATAGAACTTTCATCGAAAATCAGTCCTAAACTGTTACCGCCTTCAGCGCGTGGAGGTACTCCCACCTTATGTTATTTTATAATAATACAGTGAAATTAGTGATAGCTTTGATTTTCACATCAGGTGTTCCAGATCTACAATCTTTATACGTCAACAGAGAGTGCTCATCAGGCTGAACAACTCTTGCTAAGACGTCATTCCTATATAATTATGTTATAGTGTAGCTGGGCTCTTGGAGTTCCACATCAGCTTTTCCAGATCTTCAAATTTTATACGACAACCGAGAATGCTCATCAAGCTGAACAACTCTTGCTAAGACGTCATTCCTATATATGTTATAGTGTAGCTGGGCTCTTGGAGTTCCACATCAGCTGTTCCAGATCTTCAAATTTTATACGACAACAGAGAGTGCTCATCAGGCTGAACAACTCTTGCTAAGACGTCATTCCTATATATGTTATAGTGTAGCTGGGCTGTTGGACTTCCACATCAGGTGTTCCAGATCTTCAAATTTATTCTCTTAGCAGAAAATGCTCATCACGTGAAACAATTTTTGCTATGGTACCATTTTTGTATCTCTCTGGTCTGTTGCGGTTCTGCATCAGGTGTTCAAGTTTCCAAGATAAATTATAGCCTATATGTTGCCCAGACTTAATACCTATACAACAAAAAAAAAATCATTCAAATCCGTCTAGTAGTTCCGAAGATTAGCGTGTACAAACAAACAGACAAACAGACATACTTTTTTTTTTTGTTTCGTGCTCTATTACTGTTTCTAAACCCCCCTCAATTATATTTTTTTTAATATATTCAATGTACAGACACAGTTTTTTTTACTGTTTTATTATATTATATATTCAATATATGATACATTATTAATACTACATTGTGTCAAGGATTTATCATTCACTCAAAGTATTTACCTAGAATAGAATTGCAGTTTACTATTGTACGCTGCCAGACTAGACCCCGTACAATACGATTTCAAGTGCGCAGTGGAAGAGTTATAATCGTGGGGCTCTAGAGACAAGAGTGGCTAGCGTACTGTCCGCCGTACGCGGAGCAGACAATCAAATCAAACACTTACAATACAACAAAAGCACTTACCTCATGGTTGAAGGACACTGCTCTGGTGCCAACCTGGAGTTCTGTATGTAAGTGAGTGTATGTGTATCGTGTCGTGACGTTACGAGTATTCTTCAGGTTAGATTCCGCTTCCAATTAGGCTGGAGGAGGTCACAGCATGCGGTCTTCAAATCACTCGTCCCAACAGCGTCACACTTTGCTTAACCTTCAAACTATCTATCCAAAATATGTCCAAAACCCGTGTTATTACACCAAGATAGGGGTTATTAACTCAAACAACTGGGTCATGGTCCATTGTCCACCAAAAACGACCGGTTAAGAGATTGATTTCAACAAAAGCGTCGCGGAACTCAACAGGCGAACAGGGCTATTTTGCCGGCAAAATTAACAAGAGCTGTCAAGTGTCAACGTCAAATTGTCAAGTGAGATGTCATTCCGTTACGCGTTGCGTGCGCATAGAGAAACTATTTCAGGACGCAACATCTACCCCCCCCGGACGGGCCTTCCCGTCCGCTAATCACTTGGCAATCCCGGCAAGGTTGCGTTTTATCAGTCCACCTGACGCGCTGCTGGAGGATGTGCAAATACTCCAATCTCCAACGCTTCCAAAACTCTGAGCGGGCTGCTGCACCAACTGAAACCGCGATAGCCAATTTTGGCTCACATCGACAAAAGGGTGCTCCGGCAGGGCGACAAGTGGCTGTCAAATCAAAAAATGGCCCGGGGTCAGGACCTCCAAGACGTTCGGGTCCGAAGACAGCGGGCACAATGGACGCGAGTTCAATACAGCTTCAAAACGGAAATATACCGTAGCTAACTCCTTAAAGGTGAGAACGGTGTCCCCCAACAATCTGCGCCAGAGTCCCTGTGCCGCTTTCACCGCGGCCTCAAATACCCCCCCAATGGGGGCAGGCTGGCGGGTCAAACAACAACAAACAACAAAACAACCAAACAACAACAACAATTTAACCAAATGGCCCTCCTTAGGCAACAAAAGGGGGTGACGGACCTCATAAGGAAGGCTAAGTGCCTCAACCGTCCCCCAACACGCAAGAGACCCGTATCGTCCAAAAAGGGGTTCAATTTACTAATGGCTCCCGACAATATCCAAAACTCTCGCTGCAGAATGGCCAACAGCGCATTGCAACCGGCATGCGAGTTCTTAATGTGACGATCAGTCACCAACAATTCAACAACAGAAAAACAATCCAACAATTTGTCGAGGGAGCTTTATCGACTCAACAAAACTCAGGGTCCTTCGTTCCAACAGCGAGCACCTTGAGCCCGGGCAAAGGACCCGACATCAAGACTGGCGATCGAGGCCAATCATCCTCGGGGTGAGTCAGCCAGTCTGGACCCCACCATAGGGGGTGAGCAATCAAGCGGGGTGCCATGCACCCACGTGAGGCCACGGCACCTGGGTTCAAATCTCCAGGCACGTGCCTCCAAATCAAAGGCGTATCAAAATTTTGAATCTGGGACACTCGGTACGCAACAAAGACCTCCAAAGAGTGGACGGACGTCTTCAACCAACACAAACCAATTTGACTGTCCGTCCAGGCGTAAGAAGCCCGAATGTCCACAGTTCCACCCAAAGTGTGAGCAACGTGGTTCAATAGACGCACAAGACGCGCCGCCCCTGACAATTCAACTTAGGGATGGTCAGTGCCGTCCGGAGGGGGGCCACCTAGCTCTTGACCAAGACCAGTGACAAATTCACCTGGCCTGTTGCGCAGACGGTGCGCAGACAAACAACAGCTGCATAACCGTGCGAAGACGCATCACAAACAAGGGTAGCAGTGTAGCTCCCAGGGGGGAGGATAGCGCGGGGTAACACGACCTCGTTGACTGCAGGGAGTGCGGATACAAATTGGAGCCAATCTTCCAACAAGGTTTCCCGAATTGGCTCGTCCCAGCCAAGTCCCGCAGTCCAAAGGCGCTCAAGAAAACAATTTTGCCCAAACAATACAAACAAACAACAAAACAATAGACAAAAGGCAACCCTGGGCTCCCATGTCCATAATGACACGGACCACAACAGAGTCCCCCGTGGGCCCCCAGACCTGACCGATGCCATTGGCAACAAAACCGTGTCGATCTGAGGGGTACCTTAGCGGGGCAGGCGCCAATGTCCTAACAATGCCTGGGCGGCGACCGATCGCCGCACACCCAGGCTCCGCACCCAAGCTCAAGTCCCTCGCGACGAGGATGGAGGCCAAACTCCTCGTCCGCGCGGTGTCCCGAGCCACGCGCCATCGCTGGATTGGCATATCCCACCGGATGCCCGAATGGCGGGGGGCGTGACTCCAACCGGGGACGTTCCGCCAATGGAGGGGAGGGAAGGCGGTGCTGGTCTGGCCAGCGCTGCCTAGCAACAACTGCGTAATCGCCTTTACGCGGGGAGACCAAATGGCGGTCGCGCGGCTCCCGATCAACTTGCGCGGGGGGTGGAGTGCGGCGCTCAAAATTGCGGGCCTCTTCCCGGTTCTGAACCAGCGAGGCAGAAGCCCGGTGACCAACTCCATGGTTCCCCCCCGTACGCGAACCTTCATCAGAGGCTGGTCTGCCAGCGTGGTTCGCGTTAGCGCACAAAATGTCCAAATGGGACCCCCTACAAATTCTACAAGGGCGGGGGTTGGGGCAGTCCCGATGGAAGTGAGCCCCCAAACAAGAGAAGCACAGGCGGCGTGCATTGGCAATTCGGCGGCGGGCACTCACGTGCAACTTCAAAAAGGCCGCGCAAGTTGCCATGCCATGCCCCGTGTCCCTACAAAACTCACAACCAGGACGACTCTGGGTGCCAGCAAAACGAGCGGCGGGGCGACCATCAACAGGCCCGCGAGCCCTAATCCGTCCCTGGTCTCGTGGCCGGGAAGACGGCTGGCATGACTCAGTGGCAACGCCAGAGTTGTCCACAAACCGACACTCATCCTCCAAAAATTGGACGAGGTCATCAATTGGGGGGAGATGTGTGACACTATCCCCACCATATTTTTGCTCGAAACGAGCCCTCAAATCGGCAGGAAGCCGTTGCAGCACAACGTGCACCAAAAGGTAAGACCATTGGTCCACCGGCAAGTCCAATTGCTTTAAAGCGTTGGTCGCTGCCACCAACGGGTTCAACAGGTCAGTACGCAATGCTGACAATCCAGTAATGACCGGTAACCCCAAAATCAATTCAATGTGAACGTCAGCCAAACAACGTTTATTTTGGTACCGCCGGGTGAGTAGCTCCACAGCGGTAGGGTAGGCTGAGTCAGTCAAAGACAGATGCTGCACCAAGGCTCGGGCCTCACCTTCCAGGACAGACAACAAATAGGCCAACTTTTGGGCGGGTCTGAGGTCCGAGCGTGCATCAACCAAACTTTCAAACAGGTTTTGGAAACTTAACCACTGGTCCAAGCGACCGTTAAAGTGTGGCAGTTCCAAGGTAGGCAGTCTACTCAATAGTCCGGGACCTGAAACAACCGAGGTCTCCGGTTTGACCTGGACAGGTGTCCGGCTCTCCAATATTTCCCGAGCACGTTGACCAATGACATCCCCCAGGTCCAAGATCTGGTCGTAGTCAGCAAGGACCTTGTCACGTGCTGCCTGATCCAGCACTTCCAAATCCACTTCACAAATGTACTGGTTGTAGCGGGTGAGCAGAGCATCAACGTTGCCGAGTCTCAAGTTCAACTGCTCGAACCGAGCAAGAGTGATCCCCTCAAGATCCTGGCGCTCAGCGGTCGCTGCAGCTGAAGCGAACCACCGCAGCTGTGTGGTCAATCCACTGATTGCCTCTCTCACCGCTTTGTATGCCATTGCACAAACAATACAATTCAATATACCAAACAAAATAATTAAGTTACAAAGTTCAAACAATAAATAACTGGTTCTAATTTAATTAACAAAAATAAAGTTTTATTTTAATTCAAACCAATGTCAACGTTCAAAACTGTCAATATGATATTCAATTCAAATATTCAAATTCTATCCAATTCCAAAAGTCAAGTTCACAAACCACTTTGTCAATGGTACAACAATAATGAACCCCTATTCCAACTCAAAACAATGGTAATACTCAAAAATGCCAATAATTTTTCAAATATTAATTTTCACAAATAACCATATCAATGGTACAAACTCAACATTTCAATGTCCTCCCGACATTCAATACAACACAGAGGTCAATTAACAACAACAAGAGGTTATAACATAGCTCAATCTAACCAAATCTGTTAGAATATGCAAACCTGGTTGACCCGTCAATATGAGTTACTCGACTCAACAAATTCCAACAAATTATTTCAAGTAACAATTAATTATAGTTATCAAATATTTACAGCGTATTACTACTTCCCTTATAGAGACTGCCAAGTAATTAGCCTACTGTAAATTACCAATTTGGTGGTTTTGTAGGTTAAAACCACGCCTCTGATACCAAAATGTACGCTGCCAGACTAGACCCCGTAC
Source organism: Aporophyla lueneburgensis (assembly GCA_932294355.1). Classification (NCBI taxonomy): domain Eukaryota; kingdom Metazoa; phylum Arthropoda; class Insecta; order Lepidoptera; family Noctuidae; genus Aporophyla; species Aporophyla lueneburgensis. The sequence continues at coordinate 32,017,350 of OW028740.1, forward strand.
AATACGATTTCAAGTGCGCAGTGGAAGAGTTATAATCGTGGGGCTCTAGAGACAAGAGTGGCTAGCGTACTGTCCGCCGTACGCGGAGCAGACAATCAAATCAAACACTTACAATACAACAAAAGCACTTACCTCATGGTTGAAGGACACTGCTCTGGTGCCAACCTGGAGTTCTGTATGTAAGTGAGTGTATGTGTATCGTGTCGTGACGTTACGAGTATTCTTCAGGTTAGATTCCGCTTCCAATTAGGCTGGAGGAGGTCACAGCATGCGGTCTTCAAATCACTCGTCCCAACAGCGTCACACTTTGCTTAACCTTCAAACTATCTATCCAAAATATGTCCAAAACCCGTGTTATTACACCAAGATAGGGGTTATTAACTCAAACAACTGGGTCATGGTCCATTGTCCACCAAAAACGACCGGTTAAGAGATTGATTTCAACAAAAGCGTCGCGGAACTCAACAGGCGAACAGGGCTATTTTGCCGGCAAAATTAACAAGAGCTGTCAAGTGTCAACGTCAAATTGTCAAGTGAGATGTCATTCCGTTACGCGTTGCGTGCGCATAGAGAAACTATTTCAGGACGCAACAACTATATTAGTTTATATTGCTTTTATACAACGAACTATACATGGAGTTGTCCTTTGGTTTACTCCAGCAGCCATTAGGTTTTCAATGAATATGGAAATCTTAGCACAAAGGCGATCTATTCCAATGAGTTTATTATCTATACTAATAATATTATAAAGCTGAAGAGTTTTTTTGTTTTTTTTTTATTGAACGCGGTAATCTCAGGAACTACTGGTCCGAATTGAAAAATTCTTGTTGTGTTGAGTAGCCTGTTTATTGAGAAAGGTTATAAGCTACATAACGTCACGCTACAACCAAGAAGAGCGGAGCAGTAATGAAAAATGTTGCAAAAACGGGCAAAATCGCACGGGTACGCGATTCGACGCGACGGGAAGGGTCGGGGTAACAATTTAACGCGGACGAAGTCGCGGGCAGAATTAAGACACAATTTAGTGATTGCAATATATTACATATAAATTTGTGTATTTTAATATTCTCTGAAAACGGGTCGGTAGGTTAGCTACATTGTTTTTGTCATGTTAAGCTACTGTTGCCGCTGTTGATCTGTCGATGGGTGATCATTTCTAGATACCATGACCCTTCCATGCCGCGAAAAGCACGTTAAGTCGTCGGTCCCGGCTGTCATCTGTGGATCTTTAACAGATCTCTGATAATCAGTCTTATCAAGGAATATAATTTTACTCAGTAACTAGATCGTGGAGGTCAGATAGGCTGTCGCTTCATGTATAATATGTTAGTATGCTGCATTCGGTTAGACTGAAATCTGACCCAAACATCAACTATGTTTGGGTCAGATTTAAAAGGCTAGGCAGATGTTTATATATTGATAGCATGATGTTGTATGTTGGAGTAGACTTCCGTGGTAGAACATCTGTCTAGCATTTTTGTAAATAAGTTTATAATTTAATTGTTTTACCAATAGCTTCGGAAGTTTATGTAAGCATTATGATTTTGTCCAACTTGCCATGGACTTAAACGCCGGTACTTGAACTATTGATTTCTCTCTATGGACTAACATGTCTTTTCTCTGCCTTCTTTCTTCTTCTCGACATAACCTTTCACATATTTTTCCATTTTATTAATAAAATCACACCAAGCTCACTAAGCTTCAACATCAAATATTGGTATGTTTACAAAAGTAATTTAAACTAAAACAAACTTTATAAATTAAATAATTTACAATCATATATCATTTCGCACAAGACAAGTGGACAATTCATTTTGTTACTGACACACCTTTTTCAGCTCTCGCAGTCATTAATCCTGCTAAACGAACTACTAAGTCTAGATAGATAATTTTAGAATTAATCTATTTAGTTATGAGAAAGACTAATAGCGGTCGGGAATTATAGATATAATCTACGTATAACACTATTTCGTTTGTACAAAAATAGTCTCTTTTTACATTGCCCTTAATTTAGCATTACCAGTATACTGACCTACTTTGATTTTGTGGCATAGGTACGTTAGTATTATTAGTAGTTCCGAACGTAAAGAATAGTACCATTTCATTTCTTTCCGTGGATGTCCTAAGAGGTGACTAAGGGACAAACTAGAGAATGGGCAGTAGCGTTTTTATACATTTCACCACCATACTGTGGTCGCCAAGCCGCCTGCCAAGCGTGGCGATTATGGTAAATCCTCCCAAATTGGGGCAGGCTTATGTCCAGTTGTGGACGTACTTCAGCTGTTATGAAAAAAATAAGCGTTTACTCGTGTTGACCTCAATTTTACAAAACATATTTACCTCTGCCAAACTGCAAAGCAGTTTGTTGGCAGATGTAGCTCCCTTTTACAATTTTAAGTTTTATCTTATAAGTACTTTTCCATCAATAATAAGAATTAATTACCTACAACTAAACACACAAGTCTTACAGCAGCACAAAGGCTGACTCAAACATAATAATAAGAACATTTTAAATTGCCGCAAACATACGCTAGTAAGACAAAACATTTATCTATGCATCTCCATTTAGGAGGCTTTCACAAAAGGTATTAAAAAGAAACTTGCCTATTTTATTCTTAAATGACCTTTTTGTGGTACCTACATATACTTTCTAAATCGAGTGGTATGCCATTAAAAATTGTTAGGACTAACCATTTTCTACATCTTTGTCCCTAATAGTTGACAGAAGTGGGTACTAGTGGGTGGGTGGGTATGATGATTATTATTTCAATGTATAAACTTATTATTGTTTAAATTATTGTATTGTTGTACCACTAAGTAGTGTTGAAGAATTGACAGAAATAACAAAGCGCCAATACACTTCTTCAACGCTAGATCAAATGAAACTATCTATAGCGTGTAATTAAAATAAATTCGAACATCCCAAGAAGAGCTATATTAAGCGCCACCTGTCACATTGAGCAAGAACTTCCGATGCGGCGTCGGATGAGCACAGAAATAGCCCATGGAACTCATCCTTTCTCTTGATTCGTCCGCTAGTTTCCTTAGTTGTCATAAACAGTTCAACATGACAACCGAGTCCTATTTCACTCCTCTACATTTTTGTTGTTCAGATCATCACATTTAAATTGACTAAGTATATATGTGTATATCTCCATTTTGAACAAGTTGTTTTGATCATATTTGTATAATAGTTTTCGATACCACCTTTATTTTCACAAAATAAGCTTCAAGGTAATTCAATTTGAACTTAAAATAACTTGAAAATGTTTGACAGACAAAAAGTCTTATGAAGTTTTCGTGCGTACATTCTTAACAAAGACCATTTTCCCAAATGACTGGTCTATGTAGTAAGTAACCACGGAATGAAAGAATTCACGGTAACATTCCAGTTCTTTTATTTTCAAACGTATCCAACCAGCTGCACATGGTCACAGTTGGTTAGGTTTCTATTCGTTTTAATAAACGTACAGTAAATCTTATATATTCTTTTGTTTCAGCTTCCCAAAATTCTCTATACATCACCACAAAGCTAGCAGAGGTGCCTGTTGAGAAGATCAACGGTTCCCTCGGTATCACCATTCGAGGTGGTCTTCCAGAGAACTCAGCTCCCAGTGCCGACCTGGTACTGAACAGCCGGTCTTTGGACGCTCAGCCGCTGGTGGTGACCCATGTCAGACCTGGTGGCGCTGCGTACAATACTTCTAGGATAAAACCTGGAGATAGGCTGCTGAAGGTTGATCACGTAAGTTGTAGTTTTTATAATACTTTTAAATTAGATAACCGAACCTAAGATTTAATAAAACCTCTTGTCTGTGAAATTCCATGAGGGAGAGATCATTTACTATTTTGCTCTTTATACATACATACACATACATACAATCACGCCTTTTCCCATGGGGGTAGGCAGAAACCACGGAATGCCACGACTCAAAAACAACAACGTTTCGACTCGATCGTCATTATAATCGACTTCATAAAAGGAGGAGGTTTTCAGTTCGACGGATTTTTTAATCTATGTTCCTCGATTACCTGTAGACTGCTGGATGGATTTGGAAAATCCATTTTATGTTTGAAACTTCCCAGATGTCCCACTGTCATCAGATCAGAATCTGATGATTAAATCCTGGAGAAATCACGAGAACTCTTCAAATATATATGTGTAGGTGTGACTATAGCTGAAGGAATAATCGTAAATTAAAAACCAAAGACTTTCGAAATTAAAGATGTTTTTCATTTCATAATGCTGTTTTGAAGTCGGTTTTTTTTCTTTCATAACTGTTTTGTGTCTTAAATGATGGTATTTGGTTTTTGACCGTTTTAATTAGATAAATTCTGGAATTTGAAGTCTTCTGTAATGGCTCCATAGGTATGGCTGTTTTAAATGTTTGTTAACCGTTCAAAAAGGAGGAGGTTATCAATTCGGATGTTTATATTTTTTTTTTTTTTTTTTTTTATGTTCGGCCATAACTCCGTCATATATAAACGGATTTGCAAAATTCTTTTTTTGTTCGAAAGGGGTTTACTTCGAAATGGTCCCATATAAATTTCATGTAGATCTGATGATGAGTTCTGGAGACAGACACCGGAACTCTTTAAAAAATGACGGCAAATCAACCGCGATTTCTGCTATCGCATTAATATGCATTGTTTGTTTGGAATTAGTGCGGGGTAGATACCAAAACTAAAAATTTAAAAATAAAAACTTTTTTACGAAAAAAAAACAACCGACTTCCTTAAAAACACTACAAAGTGAAAAATAACTTTAATTTCGGGAGTCGGTGGCAAAAACCTTAAATACAAATCCTAAGACACCGACTGCCGAAATTAAAGTTATTTTTCACTTTGTAGTGTTTTTAAGGAAGGCGGTTGTTTTTTTTTTCGTAAAAAAGTTTTTTTCACAAAGATCTCTGAAAAAGATCATTGACTGAAAAAGAAGGCCTAAAAGAACACATTAATAAAAACGACAAAAGCAGAGAAATAATTAAGAAGAGCCTAATAATTCAATATTTCATTTTTCTTCTCAGGTCACCCTAACCAACAAAACCCTATCAGAAGTCCACAACATCCTCCAAAACTGTCCACAAGTGACCAGCTTAACGATAGAATACGACGTCTCCATCATGGAATCAGTCAAGCTGGCCACCGGTCCCCTCCTCATTGAGATCGAGAGGCCTTGCAACGAAGACCTGGGGCTGTTTCTGACCAATCAGAGGTGTTCCTCTGATGACGTGTACAGCTCCGGATCTGATACGTATCAGAGGGTTGGGACGTGCAATGCTATATATATTGACAGTATATTGCCAGCCAGTATTAGTGACAGGTGAGTCAGTTTTGTTTTTATAAATGTGACTCTCGACGGGTTATTAGTCGATTCACACGAATTTACTCGAATCGATTCTTTTTCAATATTATGTTATTTTCTATAGGCGAATCGCACGAAATTAATTTATTTGTTGGGAAAACGACAACTACAAAAATAATTGGTACGTAAAATCGAGTGAGAAGTATCACAAAAGACTAGAGTGGAGCATTATAACTGTCTTTTACGATCTTTTTTCGATATAATCATCTAAGTAATGGGGCAAGGCAACTACGACACTATCACATACACACATAAGGGTTATATTATAACGTTACTAAAATATTCCTAACATCTACTAGAAGTCACATTAATCAACAAAGCCTGAAGTGAAGTCTCGCGCCACTGCATAATTAGTGACGGGCCCATAACGGATGAGCTATCGATATTTAAATTGGTTACAAGATATCGGCTTAGCCTAGTTTCAGCTCACTGCACTTTGATACGTAGCGGAAAAGGAATATGGTTCTTCACGTTTCTTGGGTTATTATTTACTGAAGTAGATGATTTTTTATCGTGTGACGATATTTTCGCAACATAACATCCACGTATGTTATGTATGGTTGGACAGGTTGCTGAATTTAGACATTATATACTAAATTACACTTCCTGGACCAGGCATGATAAGTTCTGAATATTTTTTTTTGACTACAAATTAATAAAAATGTTTTGAAATAAAATATATATTTATATAGTACTAGCTCCTGCCCGCGACTTTGTCCGCGTTAAATTTCGTGTTCCCCCGATCCTTCCCGTCGCATCGAATCGCCTGCCCGTGCGATTTTCCCCGTTTTTGCAACATTTTTCATTGCTGCTCCGCTCCTCTTGGTTGTAGCGTAATGTTATATAACCTACTAGCTTCTGCCCGCGGCTTCGCCCGCGTCGATGTCGAAAAATATCCCACAGGAACATTAATCGTCATTGCGAAACATACCATAAGGGGACTGCAGCCTTTTAAACTCGAATGGGTACTTCGACGGTATTGGTGGTATCTGCGGTACACCGATTTACCTTGAGCACAGCCAGTAAATACAGTGGCGGAGCCTTATCCACGTTTTGATGTGAGGTTTTCACACGTGACCTGATCCCATTGCACAACTTGGCCGGAATGAGATTTCATGGTAGCATTGCTGGGGCACCCACTTTGAGGATAAGTGTGTGAGACAGGGACCAGATGGGTTGAATAAATTTAAGAGCTCCATAGGGTAGTGTATAGCATCATTTTTATGAATTCGACACGTATGCATGTTATATAATTACAACAGATTTTTGTTGCCTGTGTTTATTTCATTGGTTTATTTTGTATAGCTTCTGCCAGTGGCATTTTTTTTCTCAGACACAAACATCCGCGCTCTCACTACTTCTCAATTTAATATACAAACTGACAATATCCCAAAGAAATAGAATGAAGTTCTTCGTAAAACTTAACTAATCTCTGGGATGAGAGTAGTATAGTTTTAATAGAACTCAAAGCGTGTGTGAAAAGATTTATTTAGGAGACAATCAGAAGTGGATAATAAACAATTAATATTGTTTACAACGAAATACTATGCCTACCGCAGTATTTCTTTGTAAACAATTTTTTTTTTTTACTTCAGGTGCTAGAATCAGCAGGCTGCTGTTCTGCACCAGACCGTGTGAAAAGCAGTTCTCTCTTAAGTCTACCCCTGTTAAATTAAGTGTTTGGCCTTAAGATTTATTTATGGTCATGCCAAAGCAGACTTTGAGGGGAAACTGCACTCTTTTGAACTCGAAGGGGTAGTTCGATGGCGTTAGAGGAATCCTCGGAATAAACAAAGACTCCTCTCTGGAACAACCTGTCAATATAGTTGCCTCGATAATATTTTGTTTCAATATTTTCACTCGTAACCTGGTGTCATTGCATAATTTTGGCGGGTTTAAATTACGCAGCAACATAACTGGGACGCCAACTCTAAATTTTAATATGTGAGTTGGGAGACTAGAAGACAATCAATGTGTTAAGAAACTCAACCGGGTAATGTATGGCGTCATCGTGGTTTATCACTCGAGTCCACTGATTTATAATGATTGTCAAGTCCTTCGAACGATCTCAAGAGAATTTCATTGATGATTGTGGCTTGGTCGTTACGTTTTACTTTATAATGTAATAAAATCGCATTATTACTCACTGAACGTACAGATGTATGTGCGCAATTAGTTTTTACTTATAAAGTTGCAGTACCTGGATGCCCGAGCTTTGCTTGGTATTTTTTTTTTTTGGTAAATTGCGTTTTTTTGAAGTTATATTTAAAAACAAATTACATTTTGTAATTTTTCTTCCAATAAAAAAAAAACATATGTAAGTTTATGTTGATTATCGATAAAGTTGATAATTGAAAACACGTATAAATCGACATTTTGTAAAAATGAATCCCAGCTAGATCAATTTATCACCCCCGAAACCTCCTATATATTAAATTTCATTGAAAATCGTTGCAGCCGTTTCCGAGATTCAGATTATATATATATACAAGAATTGCTCGTTTAAAGATAAATATCTGGATGACCGAGCTTTGCTCGGTATTTTTTGGCAAATTGTGTTTAAAATAATAAGTTTATATTCAAGTTGATTATCGATAAAGTTGGTCATTGAAAACATGAATAAAACGACATTTTATAAAAATGAATCCTAGCTAGATCGATTTATCGCCCCCAAAAACCCATGTATACTAATTTTCATGAAAATCGTTGGAGCCGTTTCCGAGATTCAGATTATATATATATACAAGTGTACAGTACTTGATCTTGCGCTATCTGATCATACTGCCCAAGTAATTAAATGCCCTGTGAAAAAAACTTGTTCCATTAAGCATTGGTATGCTCTAAGGCGTGACTACTGCCAAGAAAACTTAATTAAATTCATTGATTCCCTTCAAAAACTTAGCTTTACTGAAGTCTATCAACACACTAATCCTGAGGAAGCATTTAACTGTTTCTATGACCTATTTATGCTTTTTTATGACCTCTGTTTCCCTTTAAGGAAAGTAAAAATCTCTCTACGTAAAAAATCAAACTAGATTTCCAAGGGAATTAGGCTCAGTAGTAAACGTAAAAGAGAAATGTTGTGGCAATACAGGCGATCCCCGACTTCTAATAATAAACTGTTATTAAAGCAATATACTGCTCGTTTAAAGAAAATAATAACATTGACCCAAAAATCTCAAAATGACTTTCACATAAATTCGGCCAAGAATAAATCTAAAGCGACTTGGAATATTATCAATAAAAATAAGATTAACTATCCTAAGGAAAATATACCTGAATATGTAACGATAAATGATAATACAATACATAATCCTCAACTAATTGCTCAGGCTTTTAATGACTATTTCATAGACGAAATTCACCCGAATAATTCTATTCCTTCCTATACAAATATTGAAACTAATTGTAACTCCATATTTATCCATCCTACAGTACCAGTAGACATAGAGGCTATAATTCACTCCTTAAATAATACCAAAAGCCATGGATATGATGGCATCATTACAAAAGTTGTCAAATATGTAGCCCCATTAATAGGTCCTGTTATGAGTTATATCATCAATCTTTGCATTGAATATGGCCATTTCCCGGACAAATTAAAAATAACTATTATTAAACCTATTCATAAAAAGGGTGATAAAAGTGTAATGGGTAATTATAGACCGATAGCACTTATTCCTATTTTTTCCAAAGTAATAGAAAAGGTGATATACAATAGCCTTTCGTCATTTTTTGACAAGCATGATCTCATAGTCAGAGAACAATTTGGCTTCCGAAAGGGTAAATCCATTAATATGGCGATTTATGATGTTATCAAGACAATTGTTTCTAGTGTTGATGTAAGAACTCCAGTGGCGGCCCTGTTTATGGATATGTCTAAGGCGTTCGACCATGTCGATCATGGTATACTGCTCAAAAAATTAGAACGTTATGGGATTAGAGGAACTCCATTAAACCTATTACAATCTTATCTCTCTAATCGCACTCAGATCACAACGCTTGATAGGCTATGTCCGAGCTCGAAAGTAAAAAGAACATATATGTCACATCCTAGGAAAACTGTTTATGGTGTGCCCCAAGGTAGCATTTTAGGCCCTCCATTATTTAACATTTACATTAATGATATGCCTAAGGCCAGTAAGCACCAGATGGTCTTATTTGCTGATGACAGCACTATTTTATTCTCAAATAATGACATTAATATTCTTGAAAATGACATAAATGACGATCTTAGAAATATTATAAATTGGTTAGTTAATAACAATCTAAAAATAAATCTTAATAAAACTAAATTAATGACATTCAATCAAAGAACAAATAAACTGAAACTAAATATAAAATATGGTAACGTAGCAATCTCTGAAAGTGACGTCACAAAATTTCTGGGCCTTTACATAGATAGTCATTTGACTTGGAAATATCATATCGACGCTTTGTCAAAGAAGCTCAGTCAGTTTGCGTATGCTCTGTACAAATTATCAAAATCGGTTAACCACATTACAGTACAAATAGCTTATAATGCTTATGTGGGTTCTGGCATTAGATATGGAATCATTTTCTGGGGCAACTCCACTGACAGAGACATTGCTTTTAAAGCTCAGAAGAAATGCTTGCGATCGTTTACAAAATTACAATCGATTGAAAGTTGTAAACCATTATTTAAGGAACTCAACTTGCTCACTCTACCGTCTATGTACATTTATGAAATGGCAGTATTTGTTCACAGTAACCTATATTTGTTTGAAAAACTGCGCTCCCACCGTTATCGGAATACGATTCATGTTGCCTCTCACAAAACCGCATTTTTCGGCAAAAGTGTGCTAGGTATGGCCCCAAAAATATATAATAATATACCAACAGCTATAAGAAATAAAGAGTGTCTGGGATCCTTTAAGCGGTCTTTGTTTAAATTTCTTTTAGATAGATGCTACTACTCCATTACTGAGTTCACTACTGATAAACAGAGGTATGAAGGTTCCGACTTATAAATTAAACACTTATGATTTTATTTATTGATTATGTTTAAATGTGCTTATTTATCTTAAATTGTAATGACGTACTTATTGTAACTATTTAATTTTAAAATTATTTTCAATGTAATTTACTGACATGCCACCGTTATTGTAATTTTTGTTTGTGTTAATTTTGTACGCCATTTATTGGCAAAACATAGTGCACATAATTTTGACAATTTACTATCTGTAACCATACCTATGTTTAACAAAATAAAAATGATTGATTGATTGATTGATTGATTAAATAAAGCTAGTAGAAATAAAGCTAGTAGAGACAAGAATTGCTCGTTTAAAGATATGAGATATCTGGATGACCGAGCTTTGCTCGGTATTTTTTGGTAAATTGTGTTTAAAAGTTTATGTTCAAGTTGATTATTGATAAAGTTGGTCATTAAAAACACGAATAAAACGACATTTTTAAAAAATGAATCCTAGCTAGATCGATTTATCGCCCCCGAAACCCCCTGTATACTAAATTTCATGAAAATCGTTGGAGCCGTTTCCGAGATTCTGATTATATATATATACATACATACAAGAATTGCTCGTTTAAAGATATAAGATAAGATAAGATAAGATAGGGATCTATTTAATAATAGTAACTGTAGTTATTTAATTTTATTTAATACAGAACCAAACGCGTTTTCTACATGTACTTACTTATTACTTGCAAATATTAGTTCACATTAATATCAGTTACATATTTGATACCGGTTGGATTGGACACCGGTGACGACAATGCGCTCCCCGGGCTGCCCCGCACGCCATGCGCCCGTCTACCAGGCCACGTACGATATTCGAAGCCCTATTTGACTCAGTAAAGGGATGATTTTGGAAAAACTGTGATACACATGTCTCATAATTATACTTGGAGAGTATGTGTACCAATTTTTGTGTCAATCGACCCAGAGAATAAAAAGTTTCATAGAAACTTCAACCCCCCATTTCACCCTCTTAGGGGTGATATTTTTAAAAACCCTTTCTTAGTGGATACTTAATCTTTACAAAGAACACACCCTCCAAATTTCATGTCTCTACGACCAGCGGTTTAGGCTGTGCGTTGATATATCAGTCAGTCAGTCAGTCAGTCACTCTGGACTTTGAATTTTATATATATAGATAGCCTTTCTCGATAACTAGGCTACCCAAAACAAAAAGAATTTTTCAATTCGGGCCAGTAGGTCCTGAGATTAGCGCGTTCAATCAAACAAACAAAAAACTCTTCAGCTTTATAATATTAGTACAGATTACACTTCCTGGACCAGGCATAATAAGTTTTGAATAATTTTTTGACTATAAGTAAATTTAAAAAAAATATTGAACTGAAATGTATAATTATTTATGTAGTATGTAAGTAAGTAATAAGACATTTTTATACGTCAATGTTTTGTTAGTGATTAGCTAAATGTTTCCTGAGAAGAAATACCGCAACAAACTCAAAGGCCATGGTCCAAAGATTATATTATTCGAATGTTATGTGAGTCTAACAATGCACGCCCATGTCTAAAAGGGCCTTTTCACGATAGAGCCATTGCAGGTTTAAGCTGACCTGTCCCAACAGACGGCATGTATGTATCAGCTATCGTGTAGCTCAACCCTATTTTAGGGAGCTCAACGACTCGTCAAAAGACGCTACCAGATCTGCAGGACATTTGCGTAGGCCTTATACAAAATACTTAAAACCGCCAGACAGTTATGTTATAAAGTCATGTATTCAATCTATCCTCCATGGTACTCACATTCAGTTTTCGTTTTGAATATCATCAAAAATAATAAATCAATAAATATGAAAATGTGTTAATAATATATGATATTATTTAATAGTCCTTAAAACACATTGATAGAACATATTCAACTTGTCTTAAGGTTCGATTTTTTAGATAAACATACATTACATATCTCCCAATCCAATAACGGATGACATGACAAACAAAAAAAATGGCCTAGCTCTTAGGAAAACACTGCAGTGAATTTAAAAATAATATCATGTATCTTCATTCGTCATTCTATGGAAACCCTTCGAGCCCAAGGGATGTGTGACCCTTGTCAACCTTCGATGTCTTAGAACGGGTCACTGCCCAATTGTGTTTTCAAAAAGGAATAGATTTAATATGTTTTTGTCATATCGTTTGCCTTTTAATGTGAGTAATTTTCACAACGGCGTTTTGAAGCACATTCTTTTAGGTTTTATGATGGGAGAAATTGATTAAATACCCATTCTTTACCACCATACACAGAATTTCCTATATATGGTACAAATACAGAGATAAATATTATGAAAGAATTTTTTTAATACATAGATAAACACATAACATTCCGTAGTCGAGTGATAAAAATGAAGCATATCATACAATTAAATAAAAAATGTCTTTTTATAATGACTAAAAACGGCTTTTTATTAAAATCGTATGAAATAATATACGTCACTTTCAACAAAAATATTTTAAAATTGTCTGCCGGTTTGCTTCGGCTAATCTCTGAAATATCTGTCCAATTTTAATGGGTTTCTCATTGGCATATAGCTGATGTTAGAAGGAGTAACATAGAGTTGCTTGACTTTTCTCCGGTAGCAGTTTCCAGTTGAATAATTTCTGTATTCCACGCGGGAAAGCCGTGGGCGCAGCTAGTTTAATAATGGAGTTAAAATGTTAAAACTGATCAAAAAACACTGTCAGAAGTCTATTGAAAAATTGTACTTAAGGGCCCACCTTGAATGTGAATGATAGTAGGATGGGCGTGGTTTATGGCGGGTCAACCTAAAGTGGCCGGCCGCCACAAACTTATATCTGAACCGTTTATAGAGAATAGGAAAACCAGCGGCCAAAAGTTGAACTAATGACAGAAAATTTCTCGATATAAAAAACGTTACTAACTTAGCATAGCCTTGCTGTAAGCACTATTCCTGTCACTGTTGCACATCTGTCAAACTGCAATAGCAAGGTAGAGACGGAAACATCTTAGAAAAAAGTACGTGAAAGTAGCATTAATTTAGTCGGTCTATGAAATTTTTGCACATAGCGTGCGATGGAGTAGACAAATAATACAAATATTTAATTATAAGCAATAAAACTATCTTACAGCAAGAAATTATCTTCTTTATCTATATGTAATATTATAAATACGAAACTAATTCTGTCTGTCTGTTACTCTTTCACGACTAAACCTTATTCGTTACCCATTAACCCTATTTATTCCGCGACTTCACGTGCGTCCGCGTAACGTAAGATTTACGCAAACGAAGTAGCGGGAAAAAGCTAGCTAATATTTATGTACGGATGTTGGGTTATACGAGATTGATTAACTCAACATAATTAAAAATATATAATAAACAATTTAAGTATTTATTAATTACTAGTGATCGCCCATTGGTCGAAATTCGACCGTCCTTCATGTGAATAGAAATACATTATTAAGTGAATATATATATATACAATAATAAATATAAAAAAATAATATGGTTAAATTTGACATTCAGTAACACTATAGACAGATAATATTACAGACAAATATTCTCGATATGATCATAGATTGAAAAAATGAAATAGGTTATATATCTATAAAATTAATTTATTACCTATATTTATACTTGACAATAATACAAAAAAATAAGATCTTTATATTTTACCTATATTAACAAATAAATAAACTGAACTGAACTGACATTCAGTAAGACTATAGACCACAGATTTGGACCATAAACAAAAGAATATCTATGCATGTGTGTATTATTAAATATACGGTAATGAATAGTACTGTGTGTAACGTGTTATTTATTAATAATAATGTATTTTTACGCACAATTTAAAAAAAAATATTAGCATTCGTCACTTCTTCTCTGTATAAACTATACGTCTGCGAAATTTCATACTCCGCCAATTTTCGTAAAAAGGGATTCAAAGTTTTCGCTTCACGTATTAATATATAGATTTACAACATGAAATTAAAAATAACGAATTAATCTTCTAGAGCTCTATAAATAAAATATGTGATGGTGTTTAAGAGATTAATAAACTTCAATTTCGTTTCACCGATCACTATTCATTTATTTGGTAAATGACAATTACAATATTTTACATAGACTTCGTCCATTACGTAATACTAGTTATGATTTTTTTTTTCACCTTATTTTACAAGTCATTTATATTTCCTTCAAGGTCAATTACGTATGGCAATGTGTATGATAAATGTCAAAATTACTTGACGTATACATACATATATTTTAGTAATTACGTGTGACTGCGGTTAGAAAACCAAAACCGATATTATTGCCGATATTTTGTAACTATGTCTAGATTACATCTTTTTATTTGGGTGTTTTACCCGACTGCTGAGAGCAATGTGTTTATCAGCCTATTAACTCGTATGTGTGTTTGTTCTTTTATTAACTTTATTTTTCATTACATTTACTTTGGGGTTAGGGGTAATTCAGAGATGGAGTACACAAATAATTTGCTAAACAATCTTCATAAGATTATAGAAGTATGTTTAGTGTTATTCAAAACAGAGTAAAACACCATTGTTTTAATCATCCAATTATTTGATTTTGATTAAAATCTTGTAGGAATGAAAAATTATAAATAGCCAATATGTTTTCAGAAAGCACTCTTGTAGACCTTTGATTAGATATCAATTAGATATCGAGAAGCAGTGGTGGCTCAGTGGCAACGGCTACTACTTACGAGTTCGAACCCGAGCAGGCGCTTTACACTGTGTAAATTATTTCAACACCACTGCTCTCAAAACTGTGAAGGAAAACATCGTGAGTAAACCGGCTTGTCTTAGAACCAAAAAATTGAAGACATGTCACATCTACCAACCCGCACTGGGCCCTCGTGGTGGATTATGTCCCACTCTCTCTCACCGAGAGGAGGCCTGTCTCCCAGCAGTGGGAACGTTATAGGCTGCTAATGATTAGGTATCAAACACGGTACATATAGGGTTCGAAACACCTAGGCCTGGCGTCAGGCCACGTGCCTGACATGGATGGCTTCGTGAAGGTAGAGAGAAGCTTCGTAGTCGGAACCAGTGTGAGACCGCGCTAGCAGGACTCAATATGCTGCTGCGTCCAGCTACACTAACGACGCAGCTCTATGTGTCCCGTCTACATTATACCACGAAGGTTAAGGAGATCGTGGAGTTTGTACGTGTTAAGTCCAACTGGACCTTAAGGGTCGAGAAGTTGGAACCGTGCCACAACACGAACTTCAAGTCATTCGTGGTGCGAGTTCCAACTCATCAAATCGAGACTTTCCTCAAGGAAGAGTTTTGGCCGAAGGGTGTCGTGTATCGGCGATTCAACGGAAGGCTACGCGATACTACACAGCGCAACACGTCGCCGTCACTTCGTGTACAATAATTATGTTTACGTGGTTTTTATTTGTATGTATGATAGTCTGTATGGTATTATGATTTGGGTCTTTGTAGCCCGAAATAAACTGGTTTGATTGATATATGAAATTAAAATTTATATTTTCAATAAAACTTCACATCTGCTATAAATGATAAATGATTTTATTTCTGTAAGTAGGTTTGTACAAACACTTTTACATACCAATGTTATGTTAAAAACATACTAGTTCGGCGTTTGACACAGCCTGTTTAAATAATTACCCTTCTTTGGCCTGCTGTCAAGTAACACCTCACCTTTTTTACAATTATAATGCTACTCCATTCATTCGTTGTGCTCTTGCATTTGAAGTGACAGTACTTGACATATAGATATATTGTTGACATAATTCAAACCTAAAAACAAATTAAATATTTTATTTTATTTCTAAATGAATGATTATTATAAGTTGTTGGGATAAAACAGACGTTCTTCTCTAGGAAATAAGGTGTTTACTCAATATTATTTTACAAAGTGAGAATAGATTGTTGCTGTAATGCTTTAGTGAAGGTGGTGAATTCGATTTATTGTTATCATCATCTTATTGGTATTTCATTCTTGCAAAATGAATAAATTAATTGTCCTGTGCAGGCACTCCTAACCTTGAAGGTACTGTTCAGTTTTGGTTTATGGTTCTTCCTATTTTCATACATAATTTAGGTCGTCTCTAAATGGTAATAGAGAAAGATAGACACATATACAGACGAAATACAAAGTTAGGAAAGCCAACACTTATTATATTAAATAATTACAGCAAAATGCTTAACTACTACCTTTTTCTGTGAACACAAATATTTAAAAAACGTAATTTTGATCGCACCTATTTGTAAAAAAGTGACATAGGTTCGTCGTCGATGAGCCCTACTGGGCGACTGATTTATGAACGAACGAGAGTGATGACACTATTTATGATAGGCAAAAGAAGAGATGGCGATAATGTGTGTGCGCTTGGAATAAAATAACGTATGTGCCAAACCGAATCGCCGTTTTTTATGAATGTAAAGTATTATTAAAACGAAAACTGTTTTACAAAAACTTAGATAGAATTATAATCAATGTTTTAAAGTAAACTATGTTTAATAATACATACGCATCGCACCTTGAGGCTAAACAAATCATAATCATAGATAGAACTTTGCGATTTTTTTGTATCGAGAAAATTTCATCGTATCGTGTATTCCTTTTACAGGATACTAGATCATATAGTCAAAAAACATACACTAAAAGATTAAGTTCGGAAGTCAAACGGTAAGAAAGGTACGCTAAAAAGAAAAAGCACGTTTATCTCGCTACGTCACCTTAATTTAAAAAAAAAATATTACAAGTACCTAGGCTCCTACGTTTTAACCATACATCGTTAATCCCCATCATTTTAATCCACAGTGAAAAACGATTTCTATAAAGTCTATCAAAGATAAAGAAACTCGGCGATACTATTATTCCTTCTCGGAGACATTACTCGCTACAAAAACCTAAAATAATAAAATAAACTGGATTCCCATAATCAAGTCTTTAAGCCAAATGAAAATTCCACCTCCCAATTCTCTAGTGCGATTATTTTAATCAATTAGAGAGGGGAGAAAAATTAATTACATTCCATTAGTCGCTTAAAGAAAAATGTTAGCTTTCCGATACGCGTATAAGTCTTTAGTAAGCATCCCTTTGGGGTTCCCTTATTCAGTTCAATGAATAAGGAATCATCCTGAAGTAAAAATTCTTTCTGCTAGATGGATTAACTAAGTAAAATAATATCTAACAGTATGTTTTGACTGGCCTTTTGAAGTATTTTTGTGAGTGCTTAGGATACATTTTGAGGTATAGTCTTCCAGACCATTTTTCGGCCATAGCGACAAATCTCAACGGTGACTAGCTATCGCGTGAGAGATATTATAGTACACAAGTGTTTGCCCAGACACAGAGGCACTAGCTCTTCCCTCACACTCATAGTCCGATGGGACGGCAATCCGACACGACCGGAGAGAGATCAGGCGCAGGACCAACGGCTTAACGTGCTTTACGAGGCACGGGAGTATCATACCGCTAACTTCCAAACTCCGGGCTGTTACTAAGCAATTCCTAATGGAGTCGCGCTGTCGACCACGAGACAAACGGGGTAGTCAATCGCGGCACGCTTGAGGTATACGTAGAAAACATTAAATAAGGAAATAGGGAAACCCTAATTAAACACATAACACAAACATAACATCACGCCTTGTTTCCCCGAAGGGTTAGGCAGAGGTGTACCTATAGTACACTCATATTTCCGCTGTTATGTTTAATTCCCATGTAATAGGGGGCGAGCCTATTGCCATCAACCAGGCACAAATCCAGACTCCGGGCTACTACTGAGAAATTACCTAAATGAACTAAAAAAGAAATTATTTAAATATTATTTTGTAACCTTGACTTGCAAAGATAATTAATTATATATCTAATTTAAATTCAGTAAACTATATTCAACAAACTACTACGTGAATGATATAATATAATAATAATATAATAATATCTTAGGACAAACAACACACGTTGTCTGATCCCAAACTAGGCAGACTGTACTATGGTAACCAGACAACTGATAAACATACTTATATATTTCTAAATCTATACTTATATAATATTATAAAGCTGAAGAGTTTGTTTGTTTGTTTGATTGAACGCGCTAATCTCAGAAACTACTGGTCCGAATTGAAAAAATATTTTTGTGTTGGGTAGCCTATTTATCGAGGGAGGTTATAGGCTATATAACATTACGCTACAACTAAGAGGAGCGGAGCAGTAATGAAAAATGTTGCAAAAACGGGGAAAATTTATTCCTTTTGAGAGTTTCCGTTGCGTGCGCTGCGTAAACGGTTAAAGTAACGCAAAAATCATGTATGACGGAATTGTTCCTTTTAATAATTTCTAAAAAAAAGTCCGCGAGAGCATATGTCTATCTTTTAAGGTTGACTCACGTCACTCAAACGGAGCGAGCAGCAACGAAAATGGACGAAAACTAGCAGGCAAATCGATGCGACGGGAAGGGTCAGGGGAGCAAAAATTTGACGCGGATGAAGTCGCGGGCAGAAGCTAGTACATACATATAATAGATAAATTACACCCAAACACAGAACAAATGATTGTGCTCATCACACAAAGATTTGTCCTGGGTGGGAATCGAACCCACGACCTCAGTCTTAGCAGTCAGGGTCACTAACCACTAGATTAACAGGCCAGTCAATGTTCATTACATTTATTTAAAAGCATTGTTTTCAACAAATTGACATCAATTACAAACTTCTTACACCAGAGGGCGCTTCATTCCTTACTTCATACTTAACTAAAATTGTGAGCCACTTTAAAGTTCAGCTAATGTTTTAAGAAACTAATTTTGCTTGAATTAAAATAGTTTGACGCTTTTATTGTATAGCTTTGTAATTTGTTTATGAATCCGAGCTGTTGGATGAAAACTTCGCGTTGATTGCTTCATTATACTCTTTTGAAGCAGTTAATTTTTTATTTAGGATAATGGCAGATTTCAGTTGAAAGATTTGCTACTTTTTCGCTGGTTCTAACTCCTTTACATAGTATAAAATAAATTCGGATTTTTGTTTGTACGCTTAGATGTTTTAAACTACGCAACGGATTTTAATGCGATTTTCGTCAATAGACAGACTGTTTTAAGAGGAAGGTTTGTAGTATTACAAGCTTTTACCAGCGGCTTAGCCCGCATATTATACGTATAAACCTTCCAAATCCGCTGTGAGTTCGCTAGCAAAACCAAGTAGCAAATAATTTCAGAAAAATCTTGTACTTTTTTTGTTTTAAAGTTGGTATGTTCGGCGATGATTTTTGTTTTATGTTTAAGTTAACAACGTGTAAGTTCAATGCTTAAAATCTAAAATGTTACTTGTGATATTTTTTAGGTTTTTTCATTAATTGGCTTGGGTGTGTCTACACTCTCAGTTAGTCAGCAAGAAAATTCTATTAACAATGTTAGTTTTACAATATATCAACTTAATTAATCCAAAATGTTTTATATTCTATGTTACTGGGATTGGTACTTATTCCTTTAAGTGGACCATTGTACGTAGTCTGCAAAACCAAAATGATTTAGAATACTAACTGCTTTTTCAGCATTTCAAGTTTGAAGAAGCTAAGAGTAAATACTTTTAACATTTTATATTAGTTTATATTTCTATGAATAGTGAGCTCAATAGTTCACTAAGATTTAAAAATAACTCAATTGTTAATCGACTATTTTTGCTAGCCATACCTTATCAATAGACTAGCTTCTGCCCGTGGCTTCACCCGCGTGGATGTCGAAAAATTCACCATTTGAACCGCCCATTTCACCTTCTTAGGAATGGAATTTCAAAAAACCCTTTCTTAGTAGATACCTACTCTTCACAAAGAACACAACCTCTACATTTCATGTCTCTAGCACCAGCGGTTTAGGCTGTACGTTGATATATCAGTCAGTCAGTCAGTCAGGACGTTAAATTTTATATATAGATAGAGAATGTTTCTCCGTAGATACATCGATTTCTTTTCACCAAAACCCACCCAATCAATCAATCAATCAACCTAGTCTTGCCCCAACTATGTTGGGGTCGGCTTCTCGTCTAACCGGTTACAGCTGGAAACCAATATTTTACATGGAGCGACAGCCTATCTGATCTCTACAACCCAGTTACTGGGTAATACGATACCTTAATAAGACTGGTTGTCAGATTTTCGGGCTTCTTACTATAGTAACGACTATTAAAAATCCACGAAAAGCCGTCGGCAAAACACGGAAATGTCTTGGTATGCGAAGATGGTCACCCATCCACAGACCAATCGCGGCAAGCGTAGCTTAACCTGATCGAACGCCTTTTGCAGCTGCTATTGGTCTCAAGCACCTTTTCACCACAAACCGTCAAGTCGAAAATGAAAATCAGTCATTAACCTAATGTATTTAAACTTTCTTTTGTTTTTTTTTTATCTTTTTCAAAACCGCAAACGTACACATAATCTTTTTCAAAGCTAATACCGTGCTTAAAGTAATACAAATAGAGATCCAGCCAGAGCCGTTGATTGCAAGCCTAGGCTAGCAGTAAGCCCTGGGATCGCACTGGGCTTTAACTAAGCCTGGATAGAGAGATGTACAGGCGCATTGCGAATTTTTCAAGTATTTTCTGTTTTTTTGTTCTTGGGCAAAGTTAATTCGGCGATAAAATGTGGCCTTTCTTTACGAGTTTTTGGATTAGGATAAATCTACTGACCACCAATGACCGTTTTTGTTTATACCTATTGTTTATTTTACAATCTAAGGGTCACTTCTCTTCGATTTCCGAAAATTACCAGATATATTTTGAATGTTAAAACTGTTGTTCTTTTTGATAAGTTTATTCCCCTGTTAAGTTTAAGACCCCTTGTAGGAACTTGTTGACATGCCTACACTATCTGTCATCCCATACTTAGTAACACTATAATTTAAAAACATAGTAGCTAGATTACTTTTGAGCGAGTAACCGTGGAGTGTCCTATTGGCTGTTGTCCATAGGAATCAATCACGTGCACGGTTCAAATTCTTAACTTCGCTTCGGACGTTTCATGTGTCCATGTAGGTTCTAATAAAATTATCTTTTTAAATTATTTGAATAAATAAATAGTATGGCAACAAGTTTTTGTTAGTACTTATGTTCACATAAAATATGATAGTTTTAAAAAATAAATAAAAATTGAGCACTGTTTTACGATTCATTCATCCACACTAATAATATAATCCACACTAATATTATTAATGCAAAAGTAACTCTGTCTGTCTTGCTTTCCTGCTAAAACTACTGAACAGATTTAAATGAAATTTGGTACACAGATAGTTTAGAGCCTGAGAACACATAGGCTACTTTTTATCCCGGTAGTATGTTCCCGCGGGATAATTTCCGACCTCCACGCGGGCGAAGCCGCTGGCAAAAGCTAGTTATTACCTAAATATCATTTTTATGACATATTTTAGAATAAGTCTTTTCTTTGAACACTTGACATTTTTTTCTGGCTTGTAATGTTTTTTAATACGCGTTACTGTGTGACAAAAAACTGACCTTATTACAGAATCCTACGTTGGACAGCGCCTTAATATTGCCTCTAAGAGTGAAGATACATAAATGCACATAGTTTCACCACCATTTTCCTAACTGGCCAATACTTTTATCACAGGATGAGTCATTCCTTTACTTCATGTTGAAACAAGAAAAGAAGTCAAGCTACAATTTCGTAATGAACCATCTTATTCTAGATGCGGGGCTCTCCACCCCGGAGACCAGATCCTGGCGTTTGACGACCACGTGATAGACGGGAACAACTACACGGCTGAAGAGGTGATGTGCTACCTGGAGAATTGTGAAGGAGGGTTCACAAGGCTGCATGTCGCTCCCAGGCATGTTGTAGGACATTGTGGGAGGTTTACAAGAGGTAAGCATTGTAATCTTATCAATGTTTAAAGTACAGTAAGTAACGAAATATCATAATTTCAGCCAAAAGATGTCCACTGTTGGACATAATTGTACATAATCCGCATCCCCCAAAAAGGTTTGACATAATCACCACGCTATTTTTTTTCCTTTTTTTTTTTCTGGATTGGAAATCATCAAATGACTTCTCCCGCTCTGGGTGGAGCGGGAGGGCATGTCAGACTTTTACTGACTAAAACCCACCCGTGTTCCTTCAGTTGCCCACGTGCCAGGATCACGGTATCTCTTTCGAACAATCACGCGACCCCGGCAGGCATAGGTCCTAGCAGACCCCTTTATCGCTGCTGACATCTCTTTGAGGCGCTTCGCAGAAGGAGGTGACGGCTTCCCATTCCCTCTCGCTCCGTACTATGACTCGCACCAGGGCCGGACGCGAGAGGTCGCCGCCGCCGATCGCCTCCACGAGGACACGGCGGTCCTCTTTATCGCTGCTGACATCTCTTTGAGGCGCTTCGCAGAAGGAGGTGACGGCTTCCCATTCCCTCTCGCTCCGTACTATGACTCGCACCAGGGCCGGACGCGAGAGGTCGCCGCCGCCGATCGCCTCCACGAGGACACGGCGGTGCTCCGCCCAGGCAGGGCACACCTCCACCGTATGCTCCACCGTGTCCTCCAGACGATTCTCGCAATGGAAACACCCGGACGTATCCACCCGCTTTACCCTTAACAGGAACCCACTGAAGCACCCATGCTCGGTGAGAACCTGCGTCAGGCGGAAGGTGAGGACGCCGTGACGCCTCTCTATCCACTCCTCAAAGAGGGGACTTACCGCCGCAATTGTGGCGTGCCCAATAATCGCCACGCTTGGCCGGTGGGTTAGCGATCGCAGTATGGTGATAAAATGTATAGAGAACGCTGCTGCCTATTCTCTAGTAAGTCCCTTAGTCCCCTCATACCCACAAAACCCAAGCAATACCCACGAGATGAAATGGGATGGTGTTATTCTTTACGTCCGGCACCACACGCAACCATACCAGGCTTAACGAAAAATATCGATGATAAATGAGGATAATTGAAAAGGGAGACCAAAGTTCTCAACATAGCTTACAGTATAAGCAAGCTGAAGTAACAATGGGCTGGTCATATTAGTCTTAGCACTGATGACCACGAATCGGCAAACGTAAGGTAAGTAGTTAGGGAAGTGGCGAGCAAAATTTCGATATGATCAGCACACAAGGCAGACGTTATTAATAGTGATAATTATACCCTAAGAAACATCAAGGACCTCGTCTGCCACCATAGTGACGCTGTGTTGTAAATTTACAGCGCATCAAAAATGTTAAAAAAAGGTGTGCTATATTATGCGCACACTTCTGCCGCTGGGGCTGATGATCACAGTCTTCCTGGAAACACAAAGAATCGAAAAGGCAGACATACAGGGCTCTGACTTTTGTAGTATTAAATTTTTTAATTTATTTATATGATTAAAAAAACTGTATATAAAGTGCACACTTGGCAGATTTGAATTGTTCGATTAAAAACAATGAGAAGAACCACGGAAAAATAGTCTGCCAATATGTTGCCTCTGCGTTGTCTATTGACAGTGCTCCAAAAATGTAAAAAAAGAAGGTATGCTATATTATGCGCACACCTCTGCTTCTTGGACAGATGTTTGAATTACTTATGAAAACCAAGAAAACCGATGAGGCAGACGTTCAGGCCTCTGATATTCCAAAGGCAGACCATTTGATGTACTTTTTTCAACCCGACGCTCGCGCCAAACCAAGCAGGTATAAAAATCCCCATAGATCCTTTCGTGGTGTCTCTCTTTTCTTTGGGAATATGAGTGAGAACGGTATAACTCAGTTCCGACCTTTTCCGTATTGTGAAACTAAATGTATAGAGCGTATATCTATATACAGCTTATATCTATATCTATATACGTATTTTACACAAATAAAACGTAATTTAAAAATTTAAAGACTGTTCCTATCCAGATACTAATCCTATTCAGATTACATTCAAGCATGCAATTTAAAAAAAAATACTTTCTAATTAGAGTTCCAAGCGCATTTCGTTTCTGCTTGGCATTGAGAAAAAATATGATTGCATAGATTTCAGCTCCAGAAGTTTAATCGTTACCGTGAGTTTAGAGGATAATATTAAACAAAATTATAAGAATAAAACTATAAACAATAACAATAATCCCATGCAATACTCGCCGTCCCTTGATTCCGTGAATTTCAAACAGTTATACAGCTGAAAATCAGTAAGCAAAGTGTCTGCCACATGTTTTTTCGAATCCACAGAGTTATAGTGAATCGACCGGGCGCAATGAGAACCGCGTGCAAATGACTTAGTAGAGATTTTTTTTTGACATTTTTACAACTCCGTCGCATGATAATGCTGAGTCCTGAATGTCTGCCTCTTCGATTTTCTTCGTTTCCAAGATGATTGTGACCATGTACTCCAGAGGCATACATGTGCAAATGATTTAATACCCCGATTTTTTTAAGCAACTTCAATCCGCTGTAACGCGAAAACGCAGCGACATAGAACCTTAATTGATTAGACCAAATCGATTCGTAATAATTTAAACTGCAATCCACCTCGACGTCAAACGTGTGCAAATCATATACCGAAATGCTCACCACCTCCCTAACTATAGGACGCCCGCAGGGTAGGTGAAGCAATCTGGACAGGGTGTTTTTCTCGCGATGTTTTTTTAGGGTGCTTCCCTAACATAAGTAATGTCAATGCTGATGTAAAATGACAAATTTAAACTTAAATGCAGAAAATGTCAGTGAATGCTCAACGGGATGAATCTAAATAAAAATGCAAGTTGTCCGACTCAAACCACGTCTAATTGAACACTAAAATGTAATATATATAAAATGCATAGAACAATATGTTAGTGTCAATGCACTGCCAAATGAAGGTTGCGTCCAAAGTGCAAATACGCGAGCCTACTGGCTAACTTATTGTAATAAATATATTTTAAAACCCATGTACGTGCAACGTACCATTTTCCTTCACCGTTTTGAGAGTAGTGATGATTAAACAATTTTCACAAAGTTTAGCGCCTGGGTTCGCACCTATGACCTACACTGCGGTTATATATCTATAATGCCGTTATCTACCAAAACCGTTGTTTAGAATAACATGCAAAAACTGCGGTAAAAATTTAAACCGATGTCACTTTTCAATGACAATACCTATTTTTATTTCCAAAACTATTCAAGGTATTGAAAATTCGGAAACACAGATCGATAGATTCTTTTTCTCATTATAATAGGATTTAAAGTTAAAAATCGACCATATGTCGGATAACGGCATTTTAGTTATGCCACGGCAGTACAAGGCATAAATCGCGGCATTTACCACTTGAATACCACTGCCCTTACTGAAATAATCGTGTGATAATGGCTTGCAGCGCCGCAGTAGCAATTAAATTCAAAGTTAATACAAAACAAAAAATGTTCTAAAGTCGTCTATCCCCTTTGTTGACCCAGTTCATAATTTCATTATAACATCCTCTTATTGTGTTCTTGCACGATTACACTTGGAATAAAGGGATGAAGAATGACGTAATTGCATTCCTACGGCTCCTCGGTCCAAGTATTTTATCCTATTATTCGATTTTCTTCTTGAACTCGTACATTCGTGAAATTCGCGACCGTTTGCATTCCCATTTACAACAATTTGAACGCCGACTTAGAAAAATGGATATTCATGACAGCAACAACAACGGGTGTCGAAAATTATTCACAAAACACTCGAGGCGGAAAACCCTGAAGAAACTTTAATACCTTTTCCCTGCTCCCAGAATTTCTGCAATAGCACCTTTCGTAAGCAATTCTGGAGGTATAATAATTACTGAGTTAATTCTTCGCGAGCCTGAGGCAACTTGCCGAATGACCGAACTTGGGAACTAGCTTCCCCAAGTCAGAGGCTTGCTCTTAGTCTTGAGTGTATTTGGGTTATGATTGTGTTTATAAAAATAAGGAAGGCTTTTAAGAGTTTATAATTCCATGAATGTAGAAACCAAAGCATTGTGGTTTCACTGTGCCTCAACATTTTATTTTATCGTGTTAAGTTTTTGGTTTTTATATTCTGACTGCCTCATCGGACTAGTAGGCAGCAAGACCTACGGCGAGCATAAGGTCCTGGATTAGATTCCTAGGTAAAACAAAGTCTTATTGGGTTTTCCTAATTAGATTTTCTCAGTAGTATCCCGGAGTCTGGATTTGTGCCTGGTCGAAGGGATTAGGTTCACCCCTATTCCGTGAGACTTAAACATAACCGGCGAAATGCGGATGTACCATAGGTACACTTCTGCCACTTCTGCCCAAGCTATGGAGAATAAGTTTGTCTTAATGAAAAGTATACTTTTAGACAACTTGTCAATTAATGTTATATATTATTGGAGGAGACTGTTATAAAACTTCCAGCGTGTTTTTAAGATCAAACTGACTAAGTTGGCAGCAACTAAAATACCAACTTCCAACCCGGGAAAACTTACACCAGAAATGGTCATTGAAATCCCCACACAAATATTTTCATAGTCCAAAAACACTCAAACAAACTGGAAATCTACGGAAAAGGTTTCAACATCTTCAAACTTTACGAACTCTGGACATACATCCTTTAGATTTTCTCTCATGGCTTGAACCACTAACAAGAACGAATATATGAACATCAAACTTGGCTCGTATAATTCAAAAGCCTTAAGTTCTGATGTCTGTAATATGCTTCCACTAATGTACAGAGCAGGTACATTAATTCAAGTTTAAACTTCAGTTTAGAGTTCTACCGTCAAGTCCTCTTTGAGCTGGTTGAGTTATAACGTATTTTTGAAGTTGGGACATCGATGGCTCTAGTTAAAGCGGGGTCTGTCCAAATTTAAAAGTTTAGAAGAGAAGTTTCCAAGAAAATATGACTATGAAATGGAAATTATGATAGTAATATTTGTTGAAACTATGGGTCGTGAAAACAATAACATGTATAATGCGAGTTTCACCACAAATCTTTGGTTACACGGATGCATAAGTAACAAGACAAACAGGCCCCCAAGGGCAACAAATATCCATATGAGATGGTCCCTTAGTAGAGCGTCTATTACTATAGGTATTATTATAAACATGCGGTACCTATGACCCATTTTTAAATAACCTGTTAGCATTTTTTAAATACTCTTTTGCATTTTTAAATAATTTTGTTTTATTTAATTTTATTATGAATGTTACTACGAAATTATCAATTGCCATCTTGCGCTACCAGAACTTATAATGGCTGTGCCTAGTTTGAGACCCGCTGTTAAATCTAAATTAAGTCTTCTGCTGCTTAGAATCGCATATAGTAAGATACTTGTATGTCTGTAAACTATGTGAAAGTTTAATAAAATGAATTTGACTCTCTGCACATATAGTAATCTCCAAAATTTTAATTTTTTTTTTTCTTCAAATGAGATCCTTGTTATAATGTTTATTGAAAGAACGGTTCCATTGTTTAACTTCACGCACTACTGAAGTGGAACTGAGAGAGTTACTGGAGAATGGACAGAAGCGTTCCTTGTTTATTATACCACCATACTGCGATCACCAACCCGTCTGCCAAGTTTGGCGATCATGGCAAATCCCCCCAGTTGGAGAATACTTATGTCCAGCAATGGACGTCTTCCAGCTGAAACGGTGATGATCCTGACAATAAGAAGTATATAGTAAATAACCCCTTAAAATACACTCCATAAACAAAACAAGCAACAATGAACACTATAAAACATAACAAAAAAATATAAATGACACGACGACGTATAAGAATGTTCCCAGCAAATACCATCGTTATAAGCTCACACTTTGTTCCAGAAAATTCAATATCGGGTACTTCGACGCTGAACGCCAAGAAACATCGCCAGAGGAACTACAGGCAGAGCTCGATGCCCAAACTAGGTTTACAAGACGATTACGGTAAGATATTGAATGGAGAATCGATTGTATTATCATTATGAGCAAGATCGATCAGGAGTTGTGAACTGAAGTTCCGATAGATAATCTAGCAAAATGGCAGTTGATGGAGGAGAGAATTTGTACTATGAAGTAGTTGTCTTTATAGATAGTTTGTGTAGTTTGAAATGAGTAAGTTCCTAGTTTTCTAGTTAGGTTTAAAATGGAAACTGATGTTATTTTGCATCTAAAATAAGTTTAACAGTTTGACTTTTGAAGGACTGATAAACCAAACAATCTATAAAACAACTTCTTTTTCGAGTGTGTTTCTGCGACTGTCTTACAATGGAATTTGAGGTTGTTTTTGTCATCATTTATAGCATTTTTTCCGAAATGCGAATTATGTCTAAATATTGAACTGAGTTATAGGACAGAAGGCCCATTCTTGTAATTGAAAACGTTCAAAATCTAGTCGCAGTGTCATCTCGGCGACAATCAAATGTCAAAGACTTGTCAAAAATGTATGAAAACTCGATCTATTTATAACGGATTGAGACTGACAATTTACTTGCTGGCATACCGCAAGTAAATTGTAAAATTAACAAACACATCTTACAATAAAATTATTATAACAGACATGAACTTATTAATACTCACTTTAAAATTATATTTCAATCAATATCATTAAAAATAGCATAATCTCATTGAAATATTCTACTAAGACAGCTATATTGAATCTTTGTTAATCAGCTTAATAAATTACTCGTAATAAATCATCCATACTTGAACTCAAGTGTATCGAAACTGGGTCGGCTCTCAACGTTCGCTTACTGTATTTTTTTTAATCGAGAGAATCTTTGAGTATCAAAAATCCGATGTTGTATTTAATTATTTGTAATGATCGTGTTATTTTCTGATAACTCAAACAATATTCCTCGTTGGCTATTTATATTTTAATTATTATAACAGACATGGACTTATTAATACTCACTTTATTTATTTTGATTTAGGTAGTATTGTCTATAATGATCTGTCTTCTAATGCCATTAGCATGCCCACTTTTATTTACAGGGTCAAATGAAATAAGTAGAAAATGCTTTAACCACGTGTTGGGTGTATATCAAGAATTAATTTAATATATCTAAAACTTTTTTTTTCATCTTTGCTGCTTTGATCAAAACTTTAATTGGAGCCCCCAAAGGACTGTTATGTTTTGGGTTTTTAGAAATTCGTACAATATATCTATGTACAACTAAAAATTACAAAAACAGCTTTACTTTTTTTAATAATTTAAAAAAAGTAAAGCTGTTTTTGTAATTTTTAATCCGTAATCGGTAATCGGTAATTGACGAATGATGAAAAAAAAAATGTTTGTTTTCTTTCTATAGTTTTCGATATTGATACCGAACACGTGCACAAAATGTATTTATTTGACCCTGTATAGCAAGCATAGATATAATTATCTCTTTCTCTACAAACACATTACTTTCTTAAATTGCGACATCGCGCCGTAGAAACGACTCTTTCTCCGCGTGGCAAATGACTCTTTTGGTACTGAAAAAGAACCAAAATTGCCCAAAACTCGTGTCCTTGAAGATATAAATGATTATAAAATCCACTTAAAACTAAACAACATCATTAGTTTATCCAGTTAATCACCAATTAGGTAACTACAAACGATAGTGCAAGAACCAAAAACAGCACTTCAATTAATTACAAACTCTGACCAAAAATCCGTCCACAAAGTTAATGAAACCGCAACTCCTGCCACTATTAGTACTGGGACCCAAACAGAGTCGTCGTAAACAAAATCAGGCAAACTTTCCCCAAACAAACGGAAAAGGATAGGCGTAGTAATTAATTTGGTCCAGAAAAACCCGCCAAGTTAAAAACACCCAAACATCGAGGGTTCTGTGCCATCAAAACTATTTTATTCTTTTTTTTTTTTGTTTTTATATCAGAGTCTGTCATTGGTATCCGAAACCAATGACTGACTCTGATATAAAAACAAAAAATTGTGGGCTAAGACTACTTCCCCAAGGTTTCTGAAAACGTTTATCATCATCACGGCAGGCCCAGGCGTAGATGGCGGTACGAACTTGATGCTTACTATACAGCCTGGTATTAGCCGGATCTATCGTATATTTTAGTAAAGATCTCCCATAAATTCATTGTACCATCCTATACGGGACGGGTTTGTGTCGTCCCCTAATTTTGACGTACGTTCGGCCTTGGGCTTTAGTTTTTTCAAATAATTTGTCTTTTTTCAATTATTGTTTCTACGTGCTATTACTATTATAGTAAACACGTATTCCGTGGACTGGCTAAGTTCAAAAAAGGAAAATACATTTATTAGCACTAGAACAAAGTAACCATAAAAAAACTAAATAAAAAACAGAAAGCAATGCTTACAATGCTGTAAGGTTTCGGGAACCCCAAAAACTGAGTTCGCTTTTTCTTCCTCGCATGTTTGTTTAGGACCTGGAACTTCCTAGTTTGTTCCGTGTCCCTCGCACGCTGGCATAAAACATTATGTTAATTGGACGAAGCTTGTAATAGCCCAGTTAGGAGCTGACGCTGTGTCGCTAAATACCGTGGATTTCAATGCAGGCCATTCGTGGTTTTCGTATTACCGTCCAAAAGGTACAATTTTGGACTTTATCTACATTATAGTTTTAGGGACAAGAATTTGTCCACAAAGTATCTAGAACTCTATTTGTAGGATGTACAATTTTGAGCTTTACGTACAAAAGATTGTTAGGGCAATAATGTAATTTGTCCGCAGTTGTACTGTAACTATTTTTGTGGCAAAGCAATATTTCTATGTTACGATTTCACTATTCTTTTATTTGCCTCCAGGGAAGTGCCGTTGGCCTTTTATAAAGATATATTATATCTACTGTTGGGACATTACTATCAAAATGGGAGCCAACTCTATTGAAATATTATCAAAAATACACTTTGTCTTTGTTGTCTTTAAATTAGGTGTTAACCGGCCAGTTTTTACATTTTAAACTTTATCATAACTTAGGTATTTTTTTTAATTCGAACCTGACAATTTGGTTTTGCTTGTCAGGTTTGCAGTGAGACCGGTATAGTTCACTATCGAAATTGTATCTTCTTATAGACTCACTAATAACATTATTTTCTTCATTCTCCAATAGATGGTCAACAAAACTACATGAGCATGGGGGTATGCAGAACAGAGTCATTGAACATACAACTAGAAGTACCTCCTGGCCAAAGTTCTGGTCTAGCTGTCCACGAAGAGAATGCAATGCTGGTGATATCCCACGTCGCTTCGCAGTCACCAGCATACAGGTAAGTGGTTTGTGATGTTATATTCTACAGAATTTTGACATTGCAGGAGCATTAGTTAGAGTCGACATGGAAATGAAGGATTATTCAAATTGCAGGAAGCATAAGAATTTCGCTATAAAACTATTTTGACCAGTAACCCAATATTTCGTGTTCTCTCCGCTAGTGAGACCGGATAACAGGAATCAGGCTACATATAATACAATAACTCATCTCGTAGCAAACACGTATCTAGTCGTTTGTTCTACTTGATTATATCTACACTCACTAGTGTTACTAGGATTAGTACTATTAGAATGTGCTTAACTATCCCATCATAAGTGTACAAAGATCCCATCCCTTGCCAGCAATGAATCTTAAACATATATTTTTTCCAGATCCGGCTGCCTTCAAATCAGAGACAGGGTAATGTCAATCAACGGCCACGAGAACTTAACAGTGGATGTTGCCAACGAGATCCTGCAGCGAAGGAATGATTCACACAATCCCAAATACTTAACCCTGAACGTGGAATTCAGTATGCCAAACACTATTGAAGCTTCCAGTGGAGTTTTCAATGTGAAACTAGCTAAAACTACTGCTGGATTAGGCGTTACTATTACAGGTTTGTTTTCTTGCCAAATACACACTTATAAGGTTGTTATTAAAGTCTCATCTTCCTAATTTCATTTTTTTAATTTCATTTCATTTTTGCCAATCACTCTAATATTCTCAAAATTTTTTTGGTCTATCCATTGAGTTTTTTGGTCAACTTTGAGATGCGATTGATTTGTTCATAGCTGAGGTGACTTCTTTCATGCATGTTACTTCTGGTTTTCAATCACTTAGTGTTAGAATCTTGAATCTGTTTAGAAAACTAGGTTGTTCAGCATGAGTGTTTTGAAGATAGGTTCATGACATAGTATTTTTGACAGATACCACGCTAAGCAACATGGCAGCACAGCCAAGCTGCGTTAGCCAAACAGACGTGCATAAGGCATGTCATGGTACGTTCGACTGTAAATACGTTTGCTTGCTAAACATAACATACTAGGCAAACATGCAGGCTGAGCGCCTATTCCATACTAACCTGCCCGACTAATCACCCCTATCGTATATGGTGAACTTTCAAGCGAGTCCCGCTTTGAAGGAGAAAAGACAAGGACTCGCTTGTGTCGTCTCTTTAGAACTTTTGGTAACCTAGTATTTTTCTACAGGGTGCAAACAAAAGCTTCTAAGCAATGAAGAGCCTATGGTGATATCGGATATCAAACCAGGATCTGTGGCTCATCGGAGTGGGGCTTTAGCACCTGGAGATCAACTTCTTGCTATCAATGGACAGCCACTGCACAATTTGTCTTTGGTAAATATTTGTTTTCGATAATTTTATTAAACTAATTTTTTTTCTTGTACAAGAAAAAACCTCTACCTTACCCTCCATGGAATACAGGCGCGTTTTTATAAATATTATGTGGTTTTTATTAAAATTTACTACTTTAATCATTAAAGCTACACTTAACATATCATGTTTCATATAATTATGCTGTCGGGTATTTTACGTAAACATAATAACAGTGAGTCTGGATTTGTGCCCGGTTGATGGCAATAGGCTCGCCCCCTATTACATGGGACTTAAACATAACAGGCGAAATGTGGGTGTACTGTAGGTACACCTCTGCCCAACCCTTCGGGGAAACAAGGCGTGATGTTATGTTATAATAACAGTGACTGTAATTTGATTATATCTAAAACGCTCCTATTTTCCTCATACAGCATTAATTAAATTAAAATTATGTCGTCTATTAATTTACCATCTCAGAAAGATGTGTCAAGTAAATTAATTAGCAACTTTTACATTAATTACGTTGATCAAAGTGAGATCTAAACGCACAAACATTTATACTACTAGAAATGTTAACTGAAAGTAAAAGCATAAAATAAGTGTGAATAATTATGGAAGAACAAGTTTTTGTACGAACAATCTTAGAAACGCCTTATATTTCATGTAATTGAATATCATGATTGTATTTTTAATTGTATTTTAATATAATAATTTTTCCTCTCAACTAAAGCTCCTGTCATTTAATCTCTTCACCACGTTTGGTTGACTGCTAGAAAATGCCTAAGGCATTAAGTCCGCCTTTGTACCTTTTTTGTGTACGATATGTTTGAATAAATAATTCTATCTAGGTCGTCGTTTACATTCGAAGCTCATATTCTATTGTTCTAAATACCATCAAATATGAACAGTCAATAACCAATCAAACCCAATTCCGAAAGAAATTACGAATAATATTTTGTCGTAAAAAACAAATATTAACACGATTCAGGCAAATGTAAGGATCGTAGTATCATGGCGTTCTCTAATTATTACCTACTACCAACGGTAGAAGGTGTGAGTTTGTGTTTGTACCTAATATTAAACCTACATTACAGGACACAGCGTTCAATATCCTCCAAAACTCACCAGAAGACATAATCACCCTAAAAATACGTAAACGAGACCTCACAGAAGACTGGTCCAACATTCACAAGCATAACGCCAAATTGACTCTCCAAAGCTTTAGCAACATAGAAATCAAAGCCGTAGTCCATAGTGGCGAAGATTCTGGTCATCATACGGATAGTCCTAACAATAGTGCTAAAGAGAGTGAAAGAAGTCACGGCAGCAATGATAATGGCAATACTGCTGTGTTTACTGTTGAGCTGATCAAGCAAGAAACTGGACCTCTAGGGTTGACTATAGCAGGAAGTGAAGATGTTACGCAACCTATTCTGTTGAGTGGACTTGTTGAAGGTATGATCATTTTTAATTACTCAGTTGTAAAAACTAATGATTTTAAAATACTTAGTCATGGAATGATATTTGATGATATAATTACAGGTGGTGTTGCTGAAAAATGTGGTAAACTAGCTATAGGTGATGAACTGTTAACTATAAATGGTGAAAGTGTGCTCAACAAACCTTTGTCTGAAGCAATCAAATTGTTACAACAGAGTGGACTAAGAGTACAGCTGCAACTGTGTAGAAAAGTATCAGGTAAATTCCAATTATTAATAATCTGATTAATATATTAATTTAGAACTTCATCAAGCTACATCCGTATCTGCTTGATTTTCATCAAATTTCAAGTATTTCTAAACAAAACTTTGGTCTTCAGAATTAAAATCGAAAATCAAATCATCCTTCTCACATTTTATTTATTTTTTTATAGAAACACTGAGTATAAATTAAGTCATGTCTGTTTAAATCATACACACTTAAATGAATAAATCTTTCCTCCTTTAGGGTCACTCGAGAGTGCAGAATCCAGTGCGAGAGACTCGAGTCATTCCACGTCAAGTCCGGGCTTATCCAATGACAGCGCCGTTGAGTCGTGGGATCAGAACACGCCAGTCAGGACCAGTGCTAACTGCGGTAAGACACTTTATATTAAATGTGCATAATCTTTGTTGACGTGTTATGATTTATTGTTGAAGCCCTCTTTAGGTATAAGTATTCTTTATATTTTAGAAGAGGAATCTTTAACTTACACACACTGCGTGACAGTTAATTTGTTAGTTAAATTTTTATTTTGACGATTTTTAAATACAAGTAAAGATACTATCACATTCATAAAAGATACAGTCTATGTTATAGGTAACTCCGAAGTAATAGAATATGCTGTACCAGACAAAACAAGAATGATGGACAAGCAGCCTTACTCTCCTACTGATGAAGATAAACTCATGGCTTCCAACTTCAATTCTGCAGCACCATACAGCGTTAACGACTTACCTTTACCAAACTATTCTCTAAACAACTCCTTGAAGACTTTCCACTACGAAAACACATGTATCATTCCTGAGAATACACTAAAAAATAAACAGAATATAACCAGAGAGGACGATGTTCAGCAAATTGAAATTCTAACATCAAACATGAAAGATTGTCAGTTGCATAACATGGAAAGGTCTTCCTGCAAATGTGATTACGTCCAAATGGGTCCTTATGGAATTGTATCACCGAAAACTAGGAGACCAAATTGGGATAATGACTTTTTAAATAATGGAATATATACGGTAACAACGCCACAGAAATCGCCAATGAAGCCTGGGGTTCCTGGAACTAGTTTTCAATTTTCGACGAGTCCAATTTATGAAAATGAAGTCCCAGGTAAACACATGCAATACAATATATTACAAAATCCATCCCATTTATTTTGCAATCAGGCTTTCCATTTTCCTGTAATCTATGTTAACTCATTAACATAGTAATTGGTTCTAAAACGACTGTTATATCGGCCTGTCCTCCAATCTGCTATTAAAATACGCCATAACATGCGTAATTGCTTTTTCATTCAATATTTTCAACGAAAAGTTATCAACTAGTGTTTGATAAAATATATCACTGGACAAGCTTATTCTGTTTCTCTTAAACCTGAATAGAAAAAAAATACTCCTGCATTAATTTTGTTAATCTAAGTGAGTACCAAATATATGGAGCAACGGATTGTTTCCTCGCTATTTCTGGGTTGGTTCCTAAAAGTTGTCCCTAATGCTGAACACAATGACCCCTGGTTAACAAGACTAATCATGTAACGATTAATTATATCTTCGCAGGCCTCTACAGCACCGAAGCAGTATCTCCGGCCAGAGGCTCCGTACATCACGTGATCTTGTACAAAGATGCCATCTATGATGACTACGGCTTCTCAGTGTCCGATGGGCTGTATGAACGAGGAGTGTATATCAACCGAATTCGGAAGGGAGGTCCTGCTGATATTGTTGGATTGTTGAGGCCGTATGATAGGATTTTGCAGGTTAGTACATATAGTTTAATCATAATATTCTAGAAATGACTAAACCATAAGTTTTTATGGTTTAGTCATTTCGATCCTCTTTCAGATCGTAGCTGTTTAGCTACGATCTGAAAGAGGATCAAAAAGTAGAATCTGATATGTTAATTAAATATTCGTAAAACCCGACCTATCAACATATATTCATTAGAATAGTCAGTAAAGTACTCCCAAATTAGCATTATAAAAATACTTACAATGCATTTTTACGAGCTTTTATTAAATAATGTTAAAATTGGTACCAAAATACTGTAAAATTTACGTAAATATGTTATATTTATCAAAAAATAAAAAAGGCATCGTCGAATCTAGATTTTTCACTAAACAAACTAGATAGACAAATATTTTGAACATTTTCGATTTATAACCAAACTGAAAACAATATTCTAAAGTCGTTTATAATATAGAATTTGACTTTGCTTTATAAAGCAAAGGTATTTTACCCAATTACGTCGTACAGGTGTACCTAATGTTTTGCCCTGTTTTAGACCTCTCGTTATTTATAAACGAAGTTTTTCGGTCTTTATTATTTTAAACCCTCATATACCTTTTAATATTATCTTCATTAACGTTGCAACAGTATGTATTTATGCCTATTTTTAACAAAACCTGCTCCGCTAGATATAACAGTCAAACTTTAATCATCCTGAGATTGATTATTTATTTACATTTTATTCTTAAATTATATTTCCAAAACATGGTAGACTTGTCGCACACTTGTTTATCCTAAACTTTATACTTGCCGTTTTGTGTAAATCTCATGCATATGTTTCCCCAACTTGTTCGTTTTTGTGTTTATGTTCTTTCTTTGCGTCATATTGATCACAAATAAACGTCTTTTTTTATTTGCATCTTAGGAGTATTCTTTATATTAATACTCTTTTTCTAACTGATTTGAATTTAAACTTTATAAGAATAACATTAAGAACACGTTTAAAATCATACATTTCCACTTCTATTTGATTTTTAGGGCCTCATATTTTTCCTTCCGCACAGTCTTTCTGGAAAATCATCTTAGTAATTCTATTGACTGGTTTTGATCCTAAGCAATGTTCTCAAGTCTTATGAGTTAATTTATTGTTACCAGGTAAATGGAACAAGGACGGTAGACTACGATTGCTGCCTCACTGTGCCTCTGATTGCATCCGCTGGAGATCGGCTCGAGATTGTCGTGCAGAGGCTGGTCACTTCCAGGGTAAGATAGATATTTTTGTACAGGAATATATAGAAAGTTCGTGTTCGAGTTCGTTCGATAGGAAGTTCGTTGTTCGTTAATTTGATATCC
This sequence comes from Aporophyla lueneburgensis, assembly GCA_932294355.1. NCBI lineage: Eukaryota > Metazoa > Arthropoda > Insecta > Lepidoptera > Noctuidae > Aporophyla > Aporophyla lueneburgensis. The sequence goes on from OW028740.1 coordinate 32,054,915, forward strand.
CAATCAATTATTGTTTCATCGTGCTTTGTATGTTGTGTTGCGTCTTTTGTGTGCATCAAATAAACGTTCTATCTATCTATCTATCTCTATCTTCACAGCTGCAGCTTAAAAAGTTGATACGGGACATTGCGTCGGTGCAATAACACCTAATACGCGAGGCATCACCTAAACCGTTATCAATCGAACTTTATGGTACGTCGTCTGCTGAACTCGGCCAATCTTACCACACTTATATTAAAGAAAATTAGTGCATTCATCTAGCGATCTCTGCCCCGAACTTTTTTCGCGCACGCCACTGAGCCTGCAGCATTATATTCGTTTCCAAACAGTAATCATTCCGACTCTGCTCATCCCTTGCTGGCCTGTATTAGCGATGCCCTAAATCAAGATCCGTACCCAACAGGAGGTGCCCTCAGCGAGTAGTCGCTATAGTTGTCAGTTTGGAAACCTTAATTTGTTAAGATGTAACCAAAGGCAAGCCCGGTTAAGCAGCCGACAACCGCAAAGGTTGATGCAAGCAAGATGACATTCCCAAAAAAAAAAAAAAAACTCGGACTTTATCGGACAATGTCGGAATAGGTGCACGCGGCCAGATATAAGTAATTATATTTTCTGTGTCTGGACTAAAACTAAGCAGAAAAGCAAAATAGGTGTGTTGTGTGCTAATCTCTTCACATGCTTTAACATGGATTAAAGATTTGCTTACAAAGCAAGCATTCTAGTCAACACGAGAATGAATAAATTAGAGTAAAGCAAACAACGTAATGCTAGAATTGTTAAAGAGCTGCTTTTGTGCAATTTTTGAAGCTTTAAGCGCATTTCTTGCTTTCCGGGTAAAACTAACCAACCCAGTGCTAGTGCCGCATAAAATTCTCTTCTGCCCTCATTTTCCAACTTTATTTCAAACACCAAAAATGTCCAACACTCTCTCAGTATAATATTTCACAGTCATCTAAAAAGCACAAAGGAATTCCCAAAAGCAACTGTATATTTTACGTCTGCGAACATATTCAAATATGATGCATGTAAAATTCCTTGTGAACCCAATAACACGCCATTTTCATACTCGGATGACAAAGAATTGTCGCCTGTGCGAGCTAATCACAATTCTTTGCTTTTTCCTTCGAGTAAACTGATTCTATTGTCAACGAAAATATTGTTAAGATTTTATTTTTTGTGCAGAAAAATTAAGGAAAGGGTTGTAAATTATGTTTTTGTTTCCATAATTTTCTATCCGACTACTGTGAAACAAAAAGGACGGTTGTTATTTTAACGGATATGTATGTATGCATGCTTATCTGTTCCCTCATAACTTCTAAACTACTTATCATAATTTGACAGATGAGGTATTGTTGCAAGCATCTTGATCATCTGGATGTCAGCTGGTAACAAAAAATACATTCTAGTAGAAGTAAGCGATCAGACACGCTTTAGGGCAAAGTGGCATACGACGCCTGCTTCCTTCTTGTTCCATGCTTTTAGAGCGTGATTTTTCAGTAGTCAAGTTTAAGTTTTTAAAACATATTTTTTATTCATAACAACAGTATAGCAGACTTTGCTAAAACAAAATAACCTAAAATAGGAACACAAAGTGGATAGCAAAAACCACTGTAAGTATAGAACAGCAAAACCCGGCACAGGATGAATAAGGGGTGAATATTAATTACATTAATGAATTATTAGGGGTAGAGGTGAACTTAAATTAGGCTATCACGATCGAATACCAATAATGGGTAGTTTTGGAGGCACATCTTATTACATAGCCGGAATTATTGGATAGCGGAACGTGGTGGGGGATGTAATTGAGAAGTGTTTGAAATATTATGATGGGTAGAGTTGAATTGTATTAGTAATAGCATTGTTTAAAGACTGGGTTATTATTAAAAACAATATTTTTGGGGTTTTGTGGAGCGAACAGGGGTTGAAAAAATACGCGAATTTTCTGGAAGCTGACTTAGAGTGTTCTTAGTTATATTTCCAGTAAATCTGTTCAGACGTTTGAAGATTATGTGCTCTTTTCTAGATGATAAAGGAATCTGAGCTTCTTCCACAGGTCTAATCGAGTTGAAGATTAGTATTTTCTTTAGTTTCAATGATAAATCGAAGAACATAGTTACAATGAACACACACACACAGCATCACATAGAATTTGCAGGATAACCAACTCCCTCATCAACTACAGCAGAAGTATCGTGTTTTGACTCACTGTTATAGGTTAAAGATGTATGGTAATCAGGATCGGATGATGAAGTAGTAAAGAGAAATAATGATAAATTAGTAACTAGCTTTACTGTGGGAAATATACGTAGAGCTGAGTAGATTTTAGCGAGGCACAAGTCAATCATAGCGTGCCTGATAGTGCATTAAGTTTATAAAGCAGGAAATAAAAGTCAAATTTAAAAAACGAAAACCTCTTAATAGTGAAAAAATAAAATTTTGTCTCCCATTCAGTTTAGTACAAGTTTTAGGTAATATTTTGATCAACGCATCGTCGCTCAACACATCAACGGCTAATGAAAACGCCAAACAGACGAGGCTCTGTAATAATGAGGCTAATGGATGTCTCCTATTGTAGAAAGGATAACTGCCGTATACTTCCTATTTTTATTAACCGCCGCCCGATGCGTTGACGCTTTGTTCAAAACATTACCTTAAAACTTATGGGGCAAATACATTTTATTTTAGTACTATTAAGTTGTTTTTGGTTTTTGCGTCTTTGTCACTTCTGATCTCAGACTACGAAGACTCCTCTCGAGATCTGCTAGAGATGGCTTGTATAACTAGGGATATCACCATTTACTATAACTAAACAACTGTTGTATAGAAGTATATGGCATTGAATGGTGAAAGCGACAGACACTTGAAATGTTCATCTCTAGACGCCGCTGCCAGCGCGGTGGTTTCATTTTACTGTACATATGAGATTAGACGTGATCTTGAAAACTTTAAAACTGTCAGGTTGTCGCGACTAACAGTTATTTGGTACTAGTCATTCCTGCTTATTATAAATTAGGAGAAACCTAGGTATCACTCAACAAACAATATGTATACTGCTACTTTAACTAGTTTACAGCCATTTGATCGGTCAAAACCAGTTTTGAGTAATGCTTGAGTTTTGCTGAGGTTCTGTATAAAATACAGGCCTATGTAAAATTAATTTGGATAATAAAAGTTACTTTATTTTTGTTACAGGAACTGCGGAACCAGCGTCTCGATGATAGCTCAAGCCCGAGTGACAGTAGTATTGTGACTAAGACGATTTAGTGTATAACCCGACTTTAGTGAAATCACTCCAAAGACAATGAAAGTGTAGCTTTAAGTAACCTACTTCATACGGCCGTGTTATAATTAGAACTTGAAACTATTTTAAGGATTGTAAATAATAATTATTAATTACTGATGGATTATGAAATTAATTAAGCTTTTGGCCTTTTTAATTGAAGTTGAGAACGGATATAAGGCTTTTAATAATAACGTGTAATGCCTTAATCAGTTTTCATTTAAAAGTATATTGTAATAATGTGTGCGTATCTTTAAGTGTGTAATGTTGCATAAAGTAATATTTGATTAAAACCTACGACGAAAAATGAAAGCAAAGTGTAGGTACTCTTCGTATTGCCGTCTTTTCATGGTAGTTAATTAGGTCAAAAGAATTGTAAAGAAAATAAAATGATTACATTTTAAGGCGTTCATGTTATTTTATAGAATGGTGCAAATAATAATAAATGTTAAATATTTTAAACTAACTACAAGGTATGAAAATAATATTGTTGTTTATGAAAGGATAACATCACAACGGTGATATTCTTAGAGATGGACAGTTATATATGTGTTTGGGTGATATCGAAAGACCAAAGGTCAATAACATTCAGAGTATTGAGCAATTTGTAATGTGTCGTAATAATTTAGAACAGACTAATGTAACACTAGTCTGCTCTGCTCTGTCAAATCAGCAACAGTTGCTCCATAATTATAAGCAGCCTATAATATTCCCAGAACTGGAAAACAGGCCTCCTCTTGGTGAAAGAGACTGGGCCGTGATCCCCGAGGACACAGTGCTGGTTGGTAAATGTCAACTGTTGTCGAATTTCTGGGTTCAGGACATGTTGATTTTCTCACGACGTTTTCTTTCGACGAGAGCTGTAATGATGAAATAATTTATACAAAATAAAGCGCCGATCTAGGTTTGAATGACATAAAACTCGTAAAAAGTATCAAGATTACCGTTGTCACTAGACCACCACTGCTCTATGCGGTAACAGTGGCAGATCTCTCTAAAATCAGTAAAGTCCATCTTTTACATAACTCTGTCGTATTTCTGGCTTGTAAAATAGCCACGTATGTGCTTACTTCTTGATGTTTGAAACAAAAATATGCTGAATTATTAGTGTGAGCAATGGATACATACTCACGAAATTCAAATTGTACAGATTGATTCATTTAATAAAGCATAGGTAGATACTATGAAAAATAATAGTAGGTATATTAATAAAAATAATAACATAACCGCCAAAGACGATTTAAGCGCATAATTAAATAATAATAATAATAATTAATTTAATCTTAGGTATGGATTTAATTAGTTAATTGTTAATAGATTAATGTTGTTTTTTAATCCCGTAATGTGCCTATGTATTGTAATTATGTTAGGACACTAAACTGAATACATGATTTTTTGGGTATTTAAAAATTAATCAAATAAAAACATGATACAGAAAATACCTATATCTGTATTTATTTTAAGTCGTCCAAGCATGATTTCGTATTTTTACCAAAGATATTTTCAAAGCAACGCCATTTCTTGCCAAAATAATTAATTATGCAGCAATTTCTACATTCAATTATTTATTATTTGATCAGTTCACGCTTTCAACCTATATTATTTTGTAAATAAATAGGTTATTTAACTTATAATTGCTTAATAATTTAGTTAATAATTAATGCCATTTTACGGACGTGAATCACAAATGTTTTATTAACTGAAGAACTGTTTAACTCAATCATTAAACAGTTCTGCGTAAATTATGGTTTCAGTTTATTCAATAAATAAAATAAACAAATATGATTAAATGTAATCATAAATCTGATAAAATATTACTTTGGTAACTTTAACGATGCAGTAAATTAATTGATAAAATACATAAATGCATATAATCTGTATATAATTATAATAATTAATAAATAACTGTGTAGCATTACTGTTGTTGAAATCAGACTGATAGCAATTTTAAAAATAGTTATTTAGAGAATGTATGAATAAACTTTATAGTATGTAAACATTAACTGGTCTGTTTCTAGTGAATTTGTGAATTATCTCTACTTACATAGATAATCAGCGTGTTTTTATTAATTTTACTGGCATTCGTTATCTATTGATTATTTTTTTTTTTTTTTTTGGGATTCTGTATTCGCTTAAAATTTACTTTCATTGAGTGTAAATAAGATAAATGTTTTATTTTGCTTTATTTTATTTGATAAATAATGCCAATAAAATTTAATTTCTGTATAATACATAGAAAATAATTCGTAAGGTTTGTTAACATTAAAAAAAAAAACATAGAAAACAGAAAGACTTTGTAATCTAATAGGAGTTATTGAATAGATACTTACGAAGTTTGTTGTAGATAGAAAAAATATACATTATGAAATTGACTCTTTTCAAACACAACATTATTACTTGTTTTTCCAATCATGTATTATTTCATTATACATTTTGTTACAAATGTTTAGTAAAAGAAGGGTTCCCCAGTCCGTCGATAATTTTCATTTTCCGATTGAAAAAAATACTAAGTCTGGCTAAGTTACGAAATTATTTAAAAAAAAGTAAAAATTTATTTCTAAAATCATCCCAATTTATATTTAATATTATTTAATTTGTTGATTGGTTAACTTAGATTTATTTTCGAAAATTTTTGCTAAAAACTCTGTCCCCTATACTTTGCTTAGTATTTACTTCATTGACGTACATCCTGTATCGTAATTACTTATGTAGATAGTTTGTAATTTTTTACATTTTATTTTTGTACCCTTAATTGTAAGGATAATTTATATTATTGTCAATTAATGTGTAATTAATTGAAAAAATAGAAGAGAGCCTAGCTACAACACTCTTAATAAAATGATATGCGTGATTGAAATTTCTTTTTTTTTTATTTCTTTTTTTCCAACGCAAATTCGACAGAAATTCTGTTAAACTTTACATAACTACTCGGATACATATTATAAATTAAAGTTGAGTAAGTTTTCGTGTTTGTCTGTGTGCCTGCATTGTTGATTGCACTTAAGCATTACTGCATTTAATGCGATTTGGTGCTATAGAAACGAATTGGCTATTAATCTCCTAAGAAGTACAACGGGTGATTGCAGTATGTCACTTTATTATTCAAACACTATTTCAGAATATTTACACTGTATAAAATAAACATGCCAATATGGACGGTGTAAAATGATAGCTGTTTGGCGCATCGTCTCAGACTGAATACAATTCTCCTTTGTTCCAACACAATCAGGGACATTGTCTCTGACCATTATGTACAAACATAATCTTATTTAACAGTCGCTATCGAGTCTATCGACAGAGGAATAGCTTAGAGGAAATCTTGTCAACTAGATTCTAGGAACAAATATAAGTTTATTGCAGTCTACTTCACACATTATTGTTGAAACTGGGCGCGCTAACTATACCGGAACACATACAAAAAATCATGGCGTCTTTATTTTAGGGGGAAAATCATCTACTGCCTTTTCCCGCTCTGGGCGAAACGGGAGGCCGTGTCAGACTTTTACTGTCTTAAACCCATCCGTGTTCCTTCAGTTGCCTGTGCCAGGCCACGGTATCTCTTTGAAACAAATCCGAGACCCTAGCAGGGAATCAAGGCTTCGGGCCTTGTTTAATATTAATTATCAAAATTCAACCTGGCACTTCGTCGCATTAACATTATGAACTTTGATAAGCTGACTTTGTAAAGGCTGTGATAGAGAGTAGAGAACCCCAGGTAATGCATCCCATCAGGCAACATCGGAAAATTCTTCATTTTCAATGGAGGAGGGGTAACTTCACCTTTGCTAAGCTACACATTATTGTTTTCCGACATCTACAAGAACGAAGTCGTGGACATAATTTGTATTATAATATAGGGCAGACGCAAGATCCGATACTTGAATGTTCGCCATTTATTTGCAGAGGACGTGCTCACTTTTCATGTAACGATTGTTTTATCAAAACCATCGCTGCATATTCACTTTTGAAACGAATTCTTAATTCATTTGAATAATCGAATGAAACCAAAGTCATTTATCTACTAGCCTGCGAGACATAAGGTTCTCTTACAGTCAAACTTTACAATACACATTGAATAATAACATTAACAAGTTATTCCATTTTTTATTATTTTATAACACGGTAACCGCTACACACATGTCAGATGATATTTATTGGCTAGATTTTAGTATAATTTTGGTTAGTCTAGTAGCAAGTCAAATGAATGAGATAAAAAGTACCAAAAATATAATTTATTCGACTCTAGAAAAAGTGTGATTTTTTTTATATTTCTTAACAAGGCTTCTATGTCATCTAGTTTTTTATGTTATTCGTAACAAGCTTATTATATGTAGGTTCCTATTTTATTTTTGATAAAATTACTAACGTTTCAGTGCTAATATTAGGTTGAAAAATATACAGTATACGTATAGAAAAAAAAGAGGCACGTGCTTAAGACCACACGATAATAGCAAAAACTAACGATTGAAACCGAGTATACGCAATTCAGCGTCACAAGCAAAACAAAATCTGCTCAGGTGGATAATCACAGATCACTGGAGTCAAAATGTGGTGCTGTCCCACAAACATTTGGGCACTTAGTATCTTGTCCAGCGTGTCCTGTTGTCTGTACGCTACAGGAGTTGACGAATGGTGCTGAAAGTGCCAAGCTCGTAGTTAAAGTCTGGGCAGACTGTATTCTAACGACTAACTAAGATGCAAGAAGCGTCACCACACCCTAAAAGCAGAAAATGCCCTGCGCATTCAGTACAACAATGCCTTCAGGACGCTGTTGAGGCTTCCTCCTTACTGTAGTGTGTCTGGTATGTTCGCTGATGCGCACACTGACGACTACTTTGCTATAATGCGGAAGAAAGTTGCCTCAGAAATATCCCAAGTGAGGGGAAGCAGCAACAGCATTCTGGGGGTGTTTGCAGAGAGGCTGGATGGGCCTACATTGGGAAGGTTTACCAAGCTACATGTTGGCAACAAAGCTTGTTAAACCTTTCTGTGATTGTGATTTTCTTTTTTTCTCCTGCATGTTACTAACATAGTTTTTTAAGTAAGATTAATACTAACAACACCCTATGGGGCCCTGATGCCTGTTTTTTTTTTTTTTTTAAGTAGCCGACTGGGGCCCTGTATACCAGATTAAGTACCAGAGCAAAGCGCACATAAGTTTTCACTTCAAAGAACAGATTTTATTCCCTCAACTCTACCAGCATTTTACATGAAAAAGTTTTGGACAATTTCGCGATTTCACCAGCACTTTCTTCAATAAAAATCGACTGCTAAGAATCTACACCTGTATTTTGTCTTGGCACACTGAAACCCGAGAAATAGTTCCGTTTCAACTTTCATGCGGGCGAGAACTAATTTATTTTACAAAACCAGATAAGCTCTTATACCATTTTCATCAGCTCGTGATTTTCGAATCTACTTGCCCATGGCATGCAGGATGGAGGTAATTTTGATAAGTAACGTATCTGGTATTTTAAAACAGGTAGTCTAGGTACATGATGCCTGATTCGGATATTGTGTACAAATCCAGAGCCCGGAGCTTGGAAGTTACCCGTGTGACATCTCCATGCCTCGGAAAACACGTTTAGTCGTTGACCCTGTACTTGATCTCTCTCCAGTCGAGTCGGATTGCCGTCCCATCAGACTATGATAAGGTAACAGAGAGTGCACTCGTCTCTGCGCTCACTCTTGTGCACTATAACATCTCCCTCGCCGAAGGCTGGTCTTCGATGACATTGCCGAAATTCGGTCTGAAGTACTATTGTTATTAACATATTCCGAATAGCCTGCTTTACTATCTACGGATGCCTTAAATGATTTACGTACAAAAATTCTGGTGAAAAAATCCCTAAGTCTCTCTTTCAAAACGTCGGATAAAGTTCCGCTCGTACAACTTATAAATGCCTACTTACATTTCATTCGACGTTCAATAGTTGACCTACTAAACTCCGTATGACTATTCATATCTTAAGAAGCTATTAAAGCCATTCGTCTTCATAATAGTCTATTAATTCTGTTGCATAATCTGATACAGTTAGTGTAATTGATATGAATGTTACTGATTTCTTCCATTAAGTATTGCTCACAGTGAAAAAAACTTCGTGAGGAATTACCTCACGATTTTTACTTCACCGTTTGAGCATGTTCTAAGACCCATTCAGAGACGTGTCATCATCATACAACACAGTTGTTGGATGTTGTATGATGATGACACGTCTCTGAATGGGTCGTCTCTGACACTGAGCCCGCTCAGTGCCTGTCTCACGGAGAGGAGTCCTGAGCCCCAGTAATGGAAACATTATAGGATATAATAATAATAATAATAATATTCCACAACTATCACACAACGCCATCTAGTCCCAAGCTAAGCGGAGCTTGTGTTATGGGTACTAGACAACTGATAAACATACTTATATATTTCTAAATACATACATATGACGATTATGCTAGATATTATGATTTGGGCACCGATTGTGATACTTTAAGAATATCTTGACAATAAATATCAATGTCCGGATTGGCCGTAACTTAAACCATATTAATGAACCATATAAATAACTTAAAAATATTATTATTAATGACTGAAAAAATATCCATCGACAATCTACTTAAAAAACATTTTTTATTAAACCGCAAATTCTGCAAAGCTTGAAATTTGCAGAAGAAACTGAGCACTAAAGCCGGATTTTTGTATATGCTCTTTAATGACAATGCCATTCAGCTCGATTCTTGGCGACTCTCCTCCAGCTGCTAGCATCCTGCAAAAATCACCACTCCATCTGGCTTGAGGGCGTCCTACCTTACATTTACCGATTTGTGGTCTCCAGTCCATCAAGGCTTAACGGGTAAAATTGGGGATAAAACTTTGTATAGAAGTTCGTTATTTTACCCGAAGGGAAATTCTATTGGGAACACAACTAGAAAAAAAAAATCTACGACAGTGTAGCAAGCGTAGCCAGGGCTACGCATCAGCTACGAGTACTACGCCACCCTAGTAAAGTCCTTTGATGGAGGTTGCTTGATAAATTTTCTTGTTCTGAAACTTCATGGGCCATAACTCCATGAGTAATGTTTAGCAAGTTGTTTTTTTTTCCCTTTTAAACAATAACTAGCCCTCAAATAACACATCAAAAAACAAACAAAACAATTTATACCTACAAAAAAAAATTCAGATACAAATTTTCATGCTCTTAATATTTTATCCAAAGTAACTGCCTGTTAAATTAACACAAGTATCCCTTTACTCGGATCCAATTCACCAATATAACCCCCAACAAAATGTCACAGGCAGTCATAAAAGGGTATCAAAAAGCCGATATAAATAATTATAAGTCACCAACAGGATCGTATAATAAAATTGCCAGCGGAATGCCCATTAATTCAGTCGGCCACACCGATTAAACAGTGATTCAACCGAGAACCGAACGCGTGACCGAACGCAGTTAGGTTGCGGTGTGACTCACTTTTGGGGATATAACTTTTTTGTGTACTGGAAATAGGTTACCGATATAGTTGAAGTTTGTTTGTATAGCGATATTAATGTTCAGATTTGTATACTGTTGGCTCCAAATAGTAAATAATCCAAATTTAAAGAAATGTTACAATAACGCTTTATGTACTTTTATCTTTTTTGTTTTTCATTGTGTTTTTCATTCTTGAAAAAATATATTTATAAAAAAAACATTTCAACAGAACTCACTTTAAGTACAGCATGTTAAAAGCCATTCATAAATTGCGAGTAATCGGAATCACTGCTAAATCATTCAATTTTAGCTGTTGATTATCATCGACATAATTATATCTATCTCAGACCAAGATTATTATCTGGACTCTAAAAGAGACTGACCAGTTTGTTTCGGGAGTTCTTCTCAGAGTATTACTCGGATGACAGGAAACGCTGACCTCACCTAGATTTAAAAATTTAAATAACGTGTAAAGTGTTTGTACAAAACTACTTGCAGAAACAAAAATATTTATCATAATCGTTATTATGATTTTATTTAGGTCGTTTAATGCTGCTAGCAATGAAGTGCCTAAATGTTCTTAATTAACCAGTGTATTATATTATAAACAAAAAAAAAACTCGCTCTTTTTATACGTACCATAATACGCTATGATACGGGACACACCCCAAATGGATGAAAATGAACCCACTGTATTACCACAGCCTTTATTAATCATCATCGTCCTTTTCAACGATGTTGGTTTAGCTTCCAGACTACCGGATGTAGCTGAATAGCAGTATTTTACATGGAGCGATTGCCTGTCTGACATCTATAACCCAGTAACTGGGTACGATACTTTTAGTAAGACTGGTTACACTTTGGGGCTTTTGACTAACGTAACGACTGTCAATGATCTTATGACAGCCGGGACCAATGGCTTGAAATGCTTTCTGAGGCACATTTATGAAAGTAATTAATTATGTATAATTATTTTTGAATTATTAACAAGCCTTATTTTTTTTTTTGTCATCGCCGTGGCATCCCATAATTTTTATGTTGTAAAGACTTCTTTACAACACAAAATATTATCACAGGCAGGCGCGATGCAACTCTTGTAGAACAGTTTCTTTGAATATTTCATGGAAATCTTTCTACCCGAATCGCGTCACACTAGTACGTTCCGCCGGACCACAGAAACGTTAACAGTCCTGTGACGAAGTTATGAAGGTTCGACACAAACGTCCGGCACAGTTTGGGCAGTCAAACCCCACACACCATCTTTTTTTTTTTTTTTTTTTTTGTTATAGCTTTACCTTAATGAATTTCCTTGTAGTATTGTCGATTATTCACAGTGGAGACCTACGTTACTTAACCAACTTCATTATTCTGACTAACTGAGCAAGTCTTTGACAGTTAACAAGTGCTTGCAATCAGCTTTTAATTAAAATTTGTAACGTGTTTTAAGTTTGAGTTTGAAAGGAAAATTTTTCAAATACATAAGCAAGCAAGGAGGTTACCCATTTTTGTAGACCCGAGACCCAACTAAATAATATTGAGTGTCTTCCGCTTTTCTTTATAAAGGTACACCCCGCTACCCGTTAGCACTCAACCCTTACCCTAAATATCTCGACCGTCGGTCGTTAGCCGCACGTCACTCAGGAGCAGTGAGACGTGAATTTTGATTGTGGACACGGATAAAATGATAATAAGCTTCTGAATTAGAACAGGCGTGTTTTATAATAGTCTGGAATAAAGTAGTGCCGGTATTTTGCGGTGCTTTGTAAAGGTTGTTTTGTTTTAGAGTTTGATGTTTAAAAGTTGATGGTGCGTTGGCTTTTATTCAGAAATCTTATAGAAGATTCGTGTTGTGTGAATAAAGCATTCAGTGAACAAAAAAAATACCAGAAAAAAAATAAAAAAGAAATTTATTATGATGGATGTCTAAGTTTATTATGTTTTTTACCCAATCAAGCATATTATTAGGTATGCATAGACAAGCAAAAAATGTTGTATTTTGTTTATAGAAAAAAAAAACACTTTAACACTAGAAGTGCGGGCGTCACAAATTTGACCCATTTCGATATTCTTCCTGCTCTAATTAATATTTTATTATGCATATAATCGTAACTTTTTATGACTTTTCATGAAATATGATGATTATTACCTATATTTGTTATTCATCCGAGACTTCAACCACGTAATTGCAATATACATATTTTTTTATCCAAAACCTCAGTCGGTATGTTCCGCGCTTCTAGTGTTAAAGGATATCGCACATTCTTCCTTTCCCATAAAGGAAAAATCAGCATCATCATTCTCCAGCCGTTATCCGACATTATTTAGGTTCGGCGGAACACGTATTTTTCTTCCATGCATCTCTATTAGTCATCGTCTAGCCATTCCCGTAAATGAGAAAAATAAAAATGTTAATAGAGTCATGGATTTCGCATTGCAAATTGATAGAATCTAGTAACTAAACGAGCAACAATTTCCTAGGTAAAATTTAAAAAATAAACTTAACAACTTTGTAGCTAACTTACCAAGAAAAATAAAGTTAGAACTCACCGACCGACCTCTATTAATAAATCGCAATCACCGTTCGACCGAGTAAAACTTAACTTTAAGATGGTTAGATGCAAATCCCCACTATAAATTGGCGAAGCGCGGACGGATTCGAAGCATTAATTTGTGGTAAATCGCGTGGAAAATGGAAATTTTGTGCAGCCTTCGGCTTCCAAGGTTTGACAAACTTACGTTTTCCTTCACCCCATCCTTATCCTATTCAAATCTACCTTATCACACTACTCTTAAGGTGTTGTTTTCTGGTATGTGTGGTGTTTCGTGATAGCAAATAGGCCAACCAAAAACATGGCCGCGTGAGACGTGATGAGAATATGCGCCGCGTTTTTAATGAGAATCGCGGATTTTATTAATAAATATGACGTAAACAAGTTTATTAAACTAAATGTTAACGAGTGTTCGATTGTGAGTGCTAATACTAACTAGCTTGTTACTTTCACATCGTTAAATCTTTCAGAAAGAGGGGAAAAATATCATTTAAATATGGCAACCTAATGATACTCTCAGCTTTACCACCTTATCCTACTAATATTATAAATATGAAAGGTTTTGGTGTTTAAATGTTTGTAACTCTATGACGCAAAAACGGTCGCACGGATTTTAATGGAATTTGATACATATACTTTACTAGCTTCTGCCCGCGACTTCATCCACATTAAATTTCTTTTTCCCCCGACCCTTTCCGTCGCGTCGAATCGCCTACTCGTGTGATTTCCCAGTTTTTGCAACATTTCTTATTACTGCTCCGCTACTCTTAGTTGTAGCGTGATGTTATATAGCTTATAACCTTTCTCGTTAAATAGGCTACCGAACACAAAAATAATCTTTCAGTTCAAACTAGTAGTTCCTGATATTACCGCGTTCAATCAAACAAACAAACTCTTCAGCTTTATAATATTAGTATAGATAACCTGGATTAACACAAAAGATACATTTATCCCGGTTGTATGTTCCCGTGGTATAATTTCTGATCTCCACGTGGGTGAAGTCGCTGCCAAAACTCATCATTAATTTTTAGGTTTACCGCATACTATACCTTTTTGAGTCTTCCTGAAGACCATATTAGCCTGCTTTAAAAAAAACTATCTCTAAGTTAACTATAATGACTGTTAAGGGTATACTGTCTTAGTATAATAACGTTTATAACTTGAACTGAAAAGCGGATAAGTCAGATGAGATTTGCTTAAAGCTGTTAGTATTAACGCAGTTATATTGTTTACCGGCTGCAGAGCTAGAGCGTAAATAGGTAAGATACTGGATATGGCCCCACTTGGGCGCTGCTGAATATTTTTACGAAGCCATAAAGGAATTTGTAGTGGGGTAAGCCACTGCGTTCTGCTTTGATCTAATAATAACTATTCGCTAAAGCTAGCAATGGACGTTTTTGTGGGCTTTATGGCTTTGTGCTAAAGCTGTCATTTATTCTTCGTCATGTCGATGGTATGACAGTGAATTAAGTTTTGTTGGCCCAAAACTTCGCCACTTCCACGACATTCTCAGTAGTAGTACAAAAATCACAATGGCTGCTTTGTTTTGAGGATTGCAGGGCAGGATAAGAGATGGAATATAGTTAGTGACACTGCTTCACATCCACACCCCGCCATTATAGTTTATTTTGAACACAATATATTTCCTGACATTATGCAACTGTCTCCGGAAAAATATAACTATATTTCAAACAAAAATGGAACATCATTTTAATGAAATTACCCGTCGCATGAATTTATCTACAACTTATAAAGAGATGGTGAAATCAGTCATTAGTAGAACGAGAGCAAACCCTTCTAAGGTTTGGTACTTATCAAACCTTAGAAGGGTTTGCTCTCGTTCTACTAATGACTGATTTCACCATCTCTTTATAAGTTGTGACTTACAGTCAGCCTGAAAAAGACCTCAACATCGACAATAAAGGCTCGTGCAGACTAGCGCAACGCGACGGTTGCGTGCGATTCGGCGATTTATATCCGTAGAATAATTTCTATGAAAACGCGTGCGACCGTTCTTACAGGGGCGACCTGTCGCGCCGCGACACGATCATAGAATTTTTTTCTACGTATAAAAATCGCCGATACGCGCGCGAGGTCGCGTCGCGCTAGTCTGAACGACCCTTAATTAACTTAATTGCCTAAAATTTGTGCTAATACAATAATATCGAAAGTCTAACAACTAGTCTTATCGGTCGTATTTCCCGATTACTGGTTTGTGGAAGTCAAATAAGCAGTTGCTCCATGTTAATTATGACATTATGCTTAGCTGAGGCCCTTTTGGCATTATTATCATTGTTTTTTGTCTTATTTTAAGGTCTTATTTTAAAATGCCAATAAATGCAATTTTTTTTCTTTTTCTTTGTAAAAAACCTGGTATTCAGTTGCATCCGGCTATACTGGAAGCCGACCCCAACGTAGATGGGCAAAGGCTAAGATCATGAGTTTGTGTTTATTTATCAAGAACAGAAACCATTAAGTACCCAAGGTGTGATAGATTTTATGAAGAGTATTAAAGAACACAAAATGTACACAATAGATTATTGTTGATGATGGCATCGTTTTGTGACGGACTGTACAACGAAGAAAGAAACATTTAATTATTTTGAAGCACATCTAGTAACGCTACGTCTGTTGTCACCGTAAGAGGCTTAGTTCCAAGGTGTGAGTTAGCACAAATAATTAGAAGGAAAAGGTGAGCGCGTTCGATAGGCAAACTTAGTTTATTATGTTTATATACCAGCACGTTATATATATTTTACTTTGAGATTACTTGTCGGGCGGGTTCACTTTGAATAGGCTAATGTGTTTCCATATATATCTAGACTGTTTTCACCGTAATAAATTGGATGAAGTGAACTTGAAGACTCTATATTGGCGTCAGGTGGAATGATAATTCATTTCAAGCTCACTTCAGCTGAGTTTTCGCGGTGAGAATATTACAATATAGGTGATTTAAGTGTTGCTAGATCACTACACTGAAAAATCTTATCTTCAATCTGCCTAGCCTTCCCCAACTATGGTGGGGTTGGCTTCCAGTCTAACCGCATGTAGTTGAATATCTGTATTTTACTTGGAGCAACTGCCTATCTGACCTCCACAACCCAGTTACTGGGTACGACGATAAACGTTTCATAAGACTGCAGACATTCGAGCGATCATTAGGACTGGCAATAACCCACGAATGACAACTGGGACCCACGGTGGCAGCTATTATTACTTAGTCACAAAACCTTCCAAGATTTTAAAATCCTACCCTAATTCCACAAAATTTGTTCACATGCAACATCTTAAGGATTAAGATTGAAAGGGACAAACTTGAAAAGCTCACGTGCATGTTATGTCACTGGAAACCGTTCTGCTTTAAAACCATAATCTTAATCGCAGAGAGAAATGGGTTGTCATTTCCCGTACAAACTTCGAACAAGGAGGCATCATGTAACTTAGTAAAACATTCCATAAACAATTGGAAGCCCGCCAACTAACTAGCCGAGGAAAAATGTAAAAATAACTTTGAAAATGGAAAACTTTAAAATACTTCGCAGAAAGCTGAGCTGGCAGTAAGTGGCCAGCGTCCGACATGACCATTGACTGTCATTAAATCCAACTGCAAGAGCTCCGAAAGTAATCACTTTGAAACTACCATTGCAAAGAAAAACGAGGGTTGAAAGACCTAATTACAGATGCAGTGAGAGAGCTCTGTTTCAAGTATTGAAAAGGCTGTAAAAGTTCTCGTAAATACTGTTGTAATGTGAACTGGGAAAGTTATAGAAAGGCACACGAAAATGTACCTACCTCCTTAAATAATAATATATGTTAATGACTATAATGTTGAGATACCAAAATTAAACAGAACCAAAAATCTGGTATGTTGATCAAATAGTTTTTCAGTAGTTATTCAGTTTGTTCCAACCAAAATTGATACTTAAAAGGAGCTTTTATTTCACTAACTGTAATAGGTACCCAATAACACGGGTCCATCGATCAGGATGAGCTACGCTCGCCGCAGTTGGTTTATGGATGGGTGACCATTTTTAGACATGCCTCAGAAATAATTTGGAACCGTTGGTCTCGGCTATTATTTGTGGATATTTAACAGTTGTTACGGGTTATCAGAAGCAGGAAATTCTAAAAACAGCGTTAACTTACTAAAGAGTATTACTCAGTAAATGATAGAAAGAAAATACGTTTATTTGCGGCAAACATGACGCACTGTAAGACCAGAAACATACAAAAATAAAAAATAAGATGTGAGAAAATATGCGTCACATCCACGTAAATCGGCCATCACTCAGCATAATGCTGTGACTCTATGCGAGACAGAGCCCCAGCGCTGGTTTTCAGTGACAGCCGGCGCTGACGTAATGACGTCGACCGGTGCAGCAAACAATCAGTACAATAAATACTAATAACACTATCGTTAAATGGGTTGTGTGTCAGATAGGCAGCCGCTCTATGTAAAATATTGAAATTAATCTGCACCCGGTTAGACCAGAAGCCGGTTCTAACACAGTTGGGAAAAGGCTAGGTAGAATTAACAGTTACCTACTTAAAAACTCATTGTAAAATAACTTTGCTTCTAAATAAAGTCCAAATTTCTCTATAAAATAATTTCCGTAAAAACACTGTGTCTAATCGCACAAAATTATCCTCCGTACGGAATGTAATTTAAAACCGAATCCTTCACTAGTCTCATCTCTTCCGAAGAAAATTAAACCTCTCGCAGAACCAGGCAGGTAATTTAATTAAAATTAAATTCGATTGAATTGGACCACTTAATCCAGTTCATCTATTTTGCCAGAGCTGAATCCAGGTAGAAAATAAGTTAGGGTCCACGCAGACACGATACTATAAGCATGCTGATCCATAATTTCGTGACTGCTTTTGCTGCACCTCGTATTGCGATCGGTTGCCATTCAAGATACTAACTTGTTGCTGTAAGCGCTGGTCGCTGATGCTTAAATTTTGTATAACGCCTGTAACCAAGCCACTTAAGCCATTTAAGCGATTTAACTTAAGCGATTTATCAAATAAAAATCGGCGTTACCGTCAACTACAAATTTCGTTTCTGGTTAAGTTTCCGAAAACCTACTAAATTACTGGTCTCACTTGTTTTGATCAAGACTACCAGACGTTACTTAGCACGTGTTTCGGCTTACACTTGAAATTTTGACTGTTGCGCAAAACAGACAGGAAATTATTCATGTCTTGTTTCGCTAAGCCAAAGTAAGTAACGTTTATTTATCTCAGCCTTTCAGTATCGTGTCTGCTACGGCCCTTAAACTTGCTTTCCTTTACTCTGCACCTGCCCTTCTTGCAGATTTTGCTGTGCAGTTGATTTTATTTTTAGTTTATCTTGACTAAGAATTGGAGAAAAACACTGAGTTACAGATGTTTCTCAGTCTGAGAGGGTTTTTGTGCAAGTTTTCTGTTGCGAACTGGTTTTGAACAAAGAGCTAAGATAGTATTGGTTGTATTAGAGTTCACTTTGTAAAAAGAATGGTGAAGAAAAGCTATTACTATTTAACTAGATGTTTACTCTTAAAAGAAAGATCACATAATTGCAGTAAATAGTTTTACTTCCTGAATAAAACTGTTAACTTCAACTATCTCGTTTTTATATTCGTCATCGCTCATCGCATTATCACATTTATCGCTTTTGTTCAAAACCCATAACAAAGTTATAATTGAAGTATTCAGTGTTAAATCCTATCGGTAGTAACACCATTTCTGTGGTCACGATTTCTGTCTCACATAGACGTTTAGCCATAACAAACTAATACGTGATCCGAACTAAGCAATGATCGTTTATGAGCTCATGCGAAGACAATGATCATCAACACATTGGTGTTAATTGGACCAATACCGTCCCTAATCCGCCCCTGCAACTAGTGATGCGAAACCGCGGGAGCTCACAGAAATTAATCGCGGATTCGGGACCCGGGAATTAATTCTTAATCCGGTCTAAATGAGCGCCTCCCCGATTGTCGGCCACTTACAGGCGAACGTGTAGCTAATCAAAACTCGAACAAATGGCCGACTGGAGAATTAAGCGTTATGTGTGATTTAGGGGTTTGTTGGTGAAACGGTCGAAAGGGAGCGATAAATGTTTCTTTAATGAAGTTTAAGCTGGGTATACATTTTTTATGTTGATGTTCTGACGAAATTCGGGTTGG
The DNA here is from genome assembly GCA_932294355.1 of Aporophyla lueneburgensis. Classification (NCBI taxonomy): domain Eukaryota; kingdom Metazoa; phylum Arthropoda; class Insecta; order Lepidoptera; family Noctuidae; genus Aporophyla; species Aporophyla lueneburgensis. The sequence goes on from OW028740.1 coordinate 32,074,380, forward strand.
AAGATTAGAAGATGAAACTTAATTGAAATGGAAGGTTTGTTATAGTCATACTTCGGGTATGCCTGAATGCCTACGTATGTAACTGCCCCGTTGGTGTCGTGATCTCATGGGTCCTGGGTTAGATTCCTAGGTCGGGCAAAGTGTTATTAGGTTTAGGTTTGTGGTTAGGTTCTATTCTATTCTAACAATTCTTAGTAACAGCCTGGAGTTTGTAAGTTGGCGGTGTGATAACCCCGTGCCTCGGAAAGCACTTTAAGCCATTGGTCCAGTACCTGATCTCTTTCCGGTCGTGTCGGATTTCAGTACCATTGGACTATGAGAGTGAGGGAAGAATGAGTGCCTCTGAGGCTGCGCACTTGTGCACTATAATATCTCCCAGGCTAGTTTCCGTTGAGATTGGCCGCCACGGCCGAAATACGGACTGAAATTCTATACTTCGGGTATGTATGATGCCTGCATATGCCTACGGACACCGTGACGTCTATTTAAATGCTCCGATGCTAAAAATGTCATGTCAGTAACAAAGATATGAATATTATTATGTACTAACTAGAAAACAGAAAAATCGACAAATATCGAAAAACAAAAACTAATTGAATTTAAGAAGACCAATCCTCAATAAAAATGATAGACAACATCAATTATAAAATACTCCTGCCGGGGTTGCGAGATTGTTCGAAAGAGATACTGTACGGTGCACGTACATGGGTTTTAAAATATATTAATTACAACAAGTTAGCCAGTAGGCTCGCGTATTTGCACTTTGAACGCGACCTACATTTGGCAGTGCACTGACACTGACATATTGCATTGTTCTATGCATTTTACATAAATTACATTTTAGTGTTCAATTAGACGTGGTTTGAGTCGGACAACTTGCATTTTTATTTAGATTCATCCCGTTGAGCATTCACTGACATTTTCTGCATTTAACTTTACATTTGACATTTTACATCTGCATTGACTTTACTTATGTTAGGGAAGCATCCTATATAGTTTTTGGTCCTTCGTAACTATTGCAAGTACCATACAGTCCGATACGTCGGTCAATAAGTCGCCGCGCGGGATCTGTGTCGTGTCGTGTCATACCGTGCCACGTGTGTTGCCGTGCAGGAGCATTCGGGGAGGTAGCAGCGGTCCAGGTTCCAGAGCGTCGCATTGCATTGCATTGCATTTGCATATAGGGAGAGTTCCTGAATTCAAGTAAGATCGTTCATTATTTATCTTACGGCTTTACAATGGAAGGTTTTATCGTGCGTCAAGCGGAGATCCTCGAGGAACTGAAGAGAATCCATTCAAATTTTAAGAAGGATTCAGCGAGCAGGAAGACCACCGATTACATTCGTGAAAGGCTTGAGAGGTTAGATCTGCTATGGGCGGAATGTGAAGAGAAGAACCGGGAGCTGAGTGCGGTAGAGGAGAAAGGTCATCAGTATTTCACCGGTAACATTTATGAGGTAATGAAAAGCTGGTACCATGGAACGCGTCAGGAGATTGCAGCGTTCGAGATGAAGACTCTTGCTGGACCCAGTAACGCCGGCCATAGTAAGTTAAGCATCGAGTTCGACAAAACCCTGTTCGAAACATCGGTAGGAGCAGAGGACAAGCTACTCGAGTTACAGCAGTTGCAACAAGCTAACTTCCGTGCATTAACTAGGTTAGTAAATCGAAGCCTAGGCGAGGTTAAGGATAGATGGGAAATTGAGGATATCCTAAAGACTATAGAGTTTCGGTGGACTGCGATTGACAAACTACATTTAAAAATTGATGGCATATTAGAGGGGAATTCACAGGACTACTATGACGAGTTCTGTCGTCACGAAAATGCATATACAAACATGAAACGGGCGCTGAACACGAAATTAAACGCTTCTATACATCAACAGCAAACATTGCCTAAAATTGACATTCCTACCTTTAACGGCAACTATACCTTATGGCCTACTTTTATGGATCTCTACGTAGAAGCGATTCATAATAATTCGGCGATTGGAAAAACTCAAAAAATGCAGCATCTAAAGGGTAGACTTCGCGGTGAAGCGGAAAAGCTCGTGCAGCATTTACACATAGCACCCGAAAATTATGACACTTGTTGGGAAATTTTGAACCATAGGTATAATAATAAGTTTCTGTTATTTACCAGAAATTTCCAGGTATTTATGCGTCAACCTAATATGCAAAAACAATCTGCGTTCGACCTCAAGCGGTTATATGACACGACCAATGAAACCATAAACGCGATACACAACTTGAGCATTGATACAAGCTCATGGGATCCGATTCTAGTTTACGTATTGTGCGAAAAATTAGACTCCGAAACGTATTCGGAATACATGCAGTCCAGGTCGGATCCGCGCGAGATACCAAATTACAATCATTTTATGGATTTCGTCGAAAACAAGTTTATGGCATTAGAACCATTGCACAGGAAAAAGCCAGAAAACTGTGATAAACCTGCATCAAAACCACATTTTAACACGTCACATCCGTTCGGAAAAAATTCCAAGTCACAACCCAATAAAAGTTCAGCTAACTATTCTCGCAATTTCCATGCGTCAAACGCTGGACAATTCAGCAAGATTATTTGTCCATTTTGTAAAACGAATCATGCATTATTTCAATGTACTCAATTCGCTGACATGCCGAGTCCGGAAAAAATGGCATTTATAGAAAACAATAAAATATGCAAAAATTGTTTGTATGTGCATACTAAGGGTTACTGTGCGTCACAGAAAAGATGCAGAGATTGCAACGAACAACATAACACACTTCTGCACAGCGATATTGTGAAGTCAGCGCAAACGCCCTCAGCAACACAAACAGCACCTAAACCGTCGTCATCGACTTCAACTAGGTCAAATAAAAATCTGCAAAACAACTTCGCATCAAATAATGATGATGAAATATTATTACCAACAGCATTATTGCAAGTAGCCACAGCTGGAGGCGACTACATTACACTTAGGGCTCTAGTTGATCAAGGCTCACAAATTACGTTGATAACGGAGAATGCAGCACAAAGATTGGGCATAAAGCGTCAACAGCTGAGTGCAAACATAAGCGGCATCGGTACTTTATCCAACAGGAGTAAAGGAAAGGTCCACCTATCCTGCAAGTCCTTACATAACGACTTCCAGTTTACAACGGAAGCGTTAATCATGACACGGGTAGTAAACAGTCTGCCTAACATTACATTTGCAAAGAAACCTTGGGCTCATGTGACAGACATCACACTAGCTGACCCAGATTACAACTTATCTAGGCCCATTGACATACTTCTGGATGCACATGTATTTTCCGAAATACTCATGAATGGCTTAGTCAAAGGGGAGGTTAATGAACCCATGGCTCAACAAACACGGTTGGGGTGGATATTGTCAGGCAATGTCACCAAAACATTTAATTGCAACGTCGTAGTTAATGAAGTTAACGACTTGTCAAAATACTGGGAAGTGGAAGACATCAATGGAGATGCATGCAATTCTATGACGTCAGAGGAACGATATTGTGAGGAGTTCTACACTGCAACAACCAAGCGATTAGGTGATGGCAGATATGCAGTTCGTTTGCCAATGAAGCCTAATTTTAATCAGCTACTGGGCAAGTCAAAGCCACGAGCTGTAGCACAGTTTATGCAATTAGAAAGGAGATTAGGCAGGGATGACAAATTATCAGATAGTTACATCAAATTTATGCAAGAGTACCTGGAAATGGGCCATATGAAGGAGAGCAAACATGGCTGCAACACGGCATGCTACTTACCTCATCATGGAGTCCTAAAACAGGACTCAGTAACATCAAAATTGAGGGTGGTTTTTAACGCCTCCCAGAAAACTGACACAGGTTACAGCCTGAATGACTTGATGGAGTGTGGCCCTAAGCTTCATCAAGATCTATTGACATTATTATTAGGATGGCGGCTATACAAGTATGTCTTCACTGCAGATTGTGAGAAGATGTACCGCATGATCCTTGTCCATGAAGAAGACCAACACTTGCAAAAGATCTTGTGGAGGGAATCCAACCAAGATCCTTTAAAGGAGTTCCAGTTACGCACAGTGACGTATGGCACCAAGGCAGCACCATTTCTAGCTCTTCGAACGCTGAAACAGCTTGCAGACGATGATGCACAGAAATATCCGTTAGCAGCGGATGTCATTGCTAACGAAATGTACGTTGATGACGTCCTAAGTGGCAGCAACTCCATCAAACGAGCACAAGAAATTCAAAAGCAACTCATCGACATGCTGAGTGGAGCTGGCCTTACACTACGGAAGTGGTCAAGCAACGACCAGACCTTGATTGAAAGCTTATCTTCTTCAGATCTTTACCAAACGACAATGCATTTTACAAACGATGGAATGACAAAAGCCCTGGGGGTCCAGTGGAATCCTACAACTGACACATTTTCCTTTACAAACAAAATACAATTTGACAACAAAAACCAATTGACAAAAAGAAAGCTACTATCGGAAATCTCGAAAATTTTCGACCCACTGGGCTGGCTGACACCCTTGACAGTAAAAGCAAAACTGCTGTTCCAAAGCGTCTGGCTATCAGGATGCGAGTGGGATGAAACCTTACCTGACAGCGTGCAAGAAGAATGGAAGCAGTTTACTAGCGATTTACACAACATAACCCAATACCAAATACCAAGGTGGCTGGGAGATATTACGAAACCATTCCAAGTACATGGGTTCTGCGATGCGTCCGAAAAAGCCTACGCATGCGCTATATACCTGCTGACAACAAATGACAACAACGAGCCTGTCACTAGACTTATCGCTGCAAAATCGAGGTTATCGCCAGTCAACAAAAAATTGACTCTACCGCGACTCGAATTATGTGGAGCGCTGCTACTTTCACGGCTCATGAAAAAGGTCCTGACAGCCTTTAAATGGGACAATGTGCACAAAAGTACATACGCCTGGACGGACTCTATGATTGTATTAGGCTGGCTGCATGGTGACGTCACAAAATGGAAGTCGTTCGTCAGCAATAGAGTACAGCAAGTGCATGACGTAATTCCAAAACAGCACTGGAGTTATGTCAAGTCCGAAGAAAATGCTGCAGATTGTGCATCACGCGGAATCAGTTGTTCCCAACTATTGCAACATTCTTTGTGGTGGCAAGGTCCCTACTGGATGAAAAATTACAGTGAAGATACTTTTGATAAAATTACAATTACACCGACAACATGCGAATCAAAACAAAAACAAATGCAAACGTATGTTGTGAAATGCGAACCGTCTTCAATAGTAATTGAGTTATTAGACAGACACAGCGATTTGACTCGTATTACAAGGGTCATTGCCTGGATGAAACGTTTCATAAACAGCTGTTCGAACACCGACACTCGTACTACTACATATTTGACATCTACAGAACTACAAAATGCTGAAAATCTAATAATGAAACATATTCAGTTGCATGCCTTCAATGACGAGATTATGAGATTGAAAGAAAACAAAGGTTTGAGCACAAAAAGTAACCTTTTGAGTTTAAATCCATTCCTTGACAAACATGACATTCTGCGAGTCGGTGGAAGGTTACGTAACTCAAACTTACCCGAAGACACTAAACATCCAATTCTACTACCACATGACAATAAACTGACAGAGTTATTAATTTGGCAAGCTCACAGAAGAACATTACACGGAGGTCCTAAGTTAACCCTGACACATCTACGACAAAGAGTTTGGATCGTAGGAGGACTTCGTGCCGTCAAAAAGGCCTTACACAAATGCGTAACATGTCGCCGATTTAATGCTAAACAAACAAACCAGATTATGGCTGATCTACCAGAGCCGAGAGTGACAATATCTCGGCCGTTTACACATACAGGTGTCGATTTTACTGGACACATTGAAATCAAGGCAAGTAAAGGCCGAGGCGTCAGAACATTGCTGGCGTACGTTGCAGTATTTGTTTGTCTAGCAACAAAAGCTATTCATCTAGAACTGGTATCAGAACTATCCAGTACAGCATTCCTATCGGCTTTCAAGCGCTTCTGCGCACGTCGAGGTACGCCACGGGACATGTACAGCGACAACGGCACGAATTTTGTGGGTGCAAATCGGATCCTATTGCAACAATACAAATGCATTGTGGAAAATATTGACAACTTCTTCTTGGGCAAAATATCAGAGATGGGAGTTCAATGGCACTTTAATGCCCCGGTCTGGCCAAGCGCAGGCGGACTGTGGGAAGCCGCTGTGAAGAGCATGAAATATCATCTCAAACGGGTCATTGGAGACCAACGTCTGACATACGAAGAATTTACAACTCTGCTATGTCAGATAGAAGCTTGCTTAAACTCACGACCACTATGCACCGTTTCAGAGAACGCCGAAGAGATAAACTGTTTAACTCCAGGACATTTCTTAACCGGCACATCACTCATGACAATTCCAGAACCCGAAATGGACAATACTTAGCGTTTAAACACGAGATGGCAAATTGTACAACAACTTAGCAAGGATTTCTGGAAGAAGTGGTCGCAAGAGTACCTCCAACAATTACAAGCGAGATTAAAGTGGAAACGACAGAATACCGACATAAAGAAAAATGACATTGTGTGTATTAAAGATGAAAGGTTACCTGCAGGAAAATGGGCACTGGGTCGTGTAGCGGATTTACACCCTGGAAAGGACGGCCACACTAGAGTTGTGACATTACAAACTGCAAAAGGCGAAACTAAACGACCTATTACAAAACTGGTACCACTAGTGGAGGCTGAGGAACAAAACAACCCTGACACTGACAAACTTCCCAAAAACAGGCGAAACCGAGGTAAAAGGCTTACCTGGAACAGCTTGGTATGTTATATGCTGATGCTAGTTATGACATTGATAACACCTACTGTCCAGCAAGATATGAAACTTACTCAACTGACAAAAAATCAAAAACTTTACTTTGACAAGATTGCAGATCTACAAGAAATTAGAGATGAATGGAAACTGGTATTCTATTACAATATGACAAATTATTGGCGCAATGTGGACACTCTGCAAGTATTCGTATCTCATATAAAGCAAGCTCGTTGCGAAGAGTGGATGATGCAATTTCATGTTCTGATTAACCAACTTGAACAAAGCACGAGTGAACTAAATTATTACAACGAATTACTGAGGTCCCAGCGGATAATTCAACACAAGTTCAAAAGAGGATTGATCGACGGAGTAGGATATGTTGCAAATTCGTTATTTGGAGTGTTAGATCAACATTTTGCAGAACAATATGAACAGGATATCGACACAATCCAACATAATGAAAATCACCTATTCCAACTGCTTAAAAACCAGACAAGTGTTCTGGAAACCGAAAACAACATTGTACAGCGTAACGAAGCAACAATGATGAAGCAGTTCACTTTAATCAACGATCACCTCACGTCCCTAGAAAACAAGTCGCTCAAAGATAAACTTGAGAGTTCAAATGCATTCTACATCATTACATCGGCCATAGCTGCAGAAAGAATGTGCCAAAACTTAAAAGATATTCAAGTATCACTCATCAACACCCTGACAAATATGTACCAAGGACATATGGACGTACATCTATTATCACCAACCCAAATGCAAAGCGAACTAGATAGAGTAGCTCGACTACTACCTCGCGATTCTACACTACCTGAAGTTCGTAATGACATAAGAGACATCTACAGGCTGTTCAGAATACATGCACGCATAACACAGCACTACCTGTTGATGGAAATAAAAGTACCGATCTTGAGTGATGCCCTATACGAACTTAACAGACTTATCAGCATTCCTCAACGTATTGACATAAATCGGGTAATGTACGTTATTCCCAACTCTGCATTAATAGCATTTAACGCCAACCAATACTCATTTATACCCCTAGAACAACATGACCTTGATGAATGCCAAAAATTACATGACCAATCTCTACTGTGCAAACTAAATCACCCTATATACAACACCGGTGATCGTCACAAATCTATTTGCGATGTACAGCTGATTCGAGACAACGAAGAACACAGCGCTTATTGCCATATGGAAATAAAAATATGCGCCGACAAATGGGTCAAATTACATAAACAAAACACCTGGTTCTATTATTGTTGTGACACGTGCGAATTACAATTAGTGTGTGGCGCTCAAATGACATCAGAGACGTTACGTCACTCGGGTCTGATAACGCTGAAACAAGGATGCAACTTGCAAGGCGACTCATTCACATTGCACGCATATATGGAACATACAAGTGACATTTTAGTCAATGAACCATATGCGATGATCGTGCCCACGATCTCTCCAATCAACAACATAATCAATACCTCGATCCGTAATTCATCGTTGCATATTGAAACGCACGAAGAGACGTTCAAGAAGATTGACACGCAACTACGCTCTATAGAAGAACAGTCTAAGCTAGACACCTTATCCTCTCACGACGTTCATCACTACATTGCAATCTATGTGGTTGTTGCGATTAGCATTGCACTGTTTGTAACATCGGTGTACTTTTGGCGAAAGATGACCACCCAAAGACAGGGGGAGGGTCCGCAAGACGCGAGAAGCAGAAGCAGACGAGAAGAAGATCATGACATCGAGGACAGGAACAGCAAGATCGACAAACGGGACTCAAAAGTGAATAAAGTGTCGTGTGCTAACCCTACCTCAAGTGAAGTGAAATTTGACACTGAAAAACATAGTGAGATGTGCTAATTTATTATTATGGTGACATTCTATTTATAGATTTTAGTTATATTTCTTCATAGTAGTCGTAGATCAATCATATTTACATTATAGTCCTGCATTTTTACATTTTTTACATTATTTTTTACATTCTTATTTTATTATTTTGCATATTTTGGAATTGTTTTATTTAGATATTCTCTTTCTGTGTTGTGGCAATATGTACGGTGCACGTACATGGGTTTTAAAATATATTAATTACAATAAGTTAGCCAGTAGGCTCGCGTATTTGCACTTTGAACGCGACCTACATTTGGCAGTGCACTGACACTGACATATTGCATTGTTCTATGCATTTTACATAAATTACATTTTAGTGTTCAATTAGACGTGGTTTGAGTCGGACAACTTGCATTTTTATTTAGATTCATCCCGTTGAGCATTCACTGACATTTTCTGCATTTAACTTTACATTTGACATTTTACATCTGCATTGACTTTACTTATGTTAGGGAAGCATCCTACAGATACCGTGACCCTGGCACATGGGCATCTGAAGGAACACGGGCGGGTTTTTGTCAGTAAAAGTCTGACACGCCCTCCCACTCCGCCCAGAGCAGGAGAAGTCATTTGATAATTTCCCATCCAAAAACAAAAATTATTATAAAATACTGCAACAAAGTGACACGAAGGTCCAGAAGATGACATTCTGAAGCAAAAAGCGAGAAGTCACCTTCCGAAGACAATCTGCAGTGCCCAAATTAATCGTCGCAGCTATGAAATTTAAGCTTCAAACTAACACATTGAGATAATCTAACGACTTGCATTCTCTTTAATGGGAGAATCTGCACTTCTACAGCTAAACTGACACTTTACGTATGATTTACTTGATATTTGACTCCTTCTACTAGGTACCTATTCCATGAAAAGGGTGTTGAACTTTGATAAAGTAAAGGTTACTTATTCTTCCTAGCTAAAGCACTAGGAAGTGGTGAAAGGCGGGTATTTTGGGGCACTGTCTTATGTAACTTTGACGTTCAAAAAGTGCTGACTCTCAGCTTAGTTTGAATAAATGAATTTACATTTTATTTGATTTGGTTATCATAAAGTTCCAGGCTATTTTTGTACGACTGCAATGCTTCTCATACTGAGAATGCAGAATCATTGGTCACTACGGTTGGTCAAGCAGGGTTGATGATTTCAGACTGATACTAACAATAAGTCATCATCATTATCATCAGCATATTACAGTCCACTGCTGGACATAAGCCTCTCGAATTGCACAACATTCTGCTCGATTCTCGGTAACTCTCATCCAGTTTCTACCAGCCACCCTTCAAAGATCGTCAATCGACCAAGCCTGAGGGTGTCCTACCTCGCAGGAGGAGACGCCCCGGGCGTCAGGAGTCCATAGCGAACTCCCGGCCACCGTAGGCTCGAGCTTGCGGGTGGCGAGCAATGGGTAGCTCGCCGCCCGGTAAGGACCAAGCTCGGGTCGACGGCGCGTAGTGTTCCACGCGCGCCTCAAAGAGATGTCAGCAAAACCGAAGGGGTCTGCTAGGACCGATGCCTGCCGGGGTCGCGTGATTGTTCGAAAGAGATACCGTGACCCTGGCACATGGGCAACTGAAGGAACACGGGTGGGTTTTAGTCAGTAAAAGTCTGACATGCCCTCCTGCTCCGCCCAGAGCGGGAGAAGTCATTTGATGATTTCCCATCCAAAAAAAAAAAAAGGGTGTCCTACCTTACGTTTGCCGATTTGTGGATTCAACTCAAGAACACGTTTACCCCAACGGTTATTGGTTCTGTCGTCTATATTGCTGACCCTTCAGCTTGCTAATTGTATGAGCTTTGTCTACAACTTTGGTTCCCTGCCGGACCACCTTATTTCAGCTTCTATCCTTCAGAGAGACTCCAAGCATAGGTTGTTCCATAGCTCGCTAAGCTACCTTGAATTTATGGACGAGCCGTATCGAGAGTGTCCACGTTTCAGCTCCGTAGGTCATAACAGGCAGGACGACGAGAAAAATCGACAAATCTTCCCAAACGCTGACCAGCCCAGTTGCGGTTTCTCCATAGTGTATTCCATCCTGATGTGGATATCAGTAATGCCCAAGATGGACTTAGAAAGTATATTTGAATTGAAAGAGTCACTCGCCCTGATTTACATCTATAACTTCCTGTATGAAAGCGCGGCTTTACCCATTAAGCCATCTCGACAGACATAAATAAACAATTAATATTGGTGGCCATTTTATTATCGACTACTACTTTACTAGAAATTATGTATTTGGAATATTTATCGTCATTAGATATCGATACCAGTCACCGTCTGTTACCGTCAGTGTGAAGCTACATCAGAAAAAAACCGGCCAAGTGCGAGTCGGACTCGCGCACCGAGGGTTCCGTACAAACCTGTAGGTATTTGCGGTTTACGATTTATGACGTTTTAAAAAAAAAACTACTCACTCGATCTCGTTCAAACCAATTTTCGTTGGTAGTTTACATGGTAATGTACATCATATATTTTTTTTAGTTTTGTCATTCTCTTATTTTAGAAGTTACGGGGGGGGGGGGGGACACACATTTTACCACTTTGGAAGTGTCTCTCGCGCAAACTATTCAGTTTAGAAAAAAATGATAATAGAAACCTCATTACCATTTTTGAAGACCTATTCATAGATACCCCACACGTATGGGTTTGATGAAAAAAAACATTTTTGAGTTTCAGTTCTATGTATGGGGAACCCCAAAATTTATTGTTTTTTTTCTATTTTAGTGGGAAAATCTTAATGCGGTTCACAGAATACACCTATTTACCAAGTTTCAACAGCATAGCTCTTATAGTTTCGGAATAAAATGGCTGTGACATACGGACGGACGGACAGACAGACAGACAGACAGACATGACGAATCTATAAGGGTTCCGTTTTTTGCCATTTGGCAACGGAACCCTAAAAAGCTACATCAGATAATTGAAATTGACCTTGTATATTTACATCGCCAACCTGCCTGCCAAGCGTGGCGATTATGGCAAAGCCTCCCAAATTGGGGGAGGCCTATGTCCAATAGTGGGCGTCTTACGGCTGTAATGATGATAATGATTTACTTACGCATCCATCACCCTATGTGACGCAATGCATCGTAAATGTAAAAAAATTATAAAGCTTATTAAATTTTTTCGTAGCAAAAACTGAGTTTCGTACTCTTTTCCTGTAATGGAGTAAATAACCTATTTGTTAAGGAAGATTATCATCATTTTTCTGAAGAAGAATGATCTTTTCAATATTCCCATTATTAAATCTACAAACATTACCAACTTCGCCAATTTAAGAGCAGTGATAATGAAATAATTTACAGAAAGTAAAAGGCCTGCTTGGGTTCGACCCCACGACCTTATAACTCGTAAGTCGCAGCCATTACCACTGTGCCATATTAACTTATTTATCTTACAACAATAATCAGCATAATATCATGCAAAACAAAATGAAAATTTCCATTAATAAAATTTCTTACAGTACGTCATACTCCAAAACATCTAAGTCTTGCTAATGAGCCAAATATATCCCATCTAGTAAGGTCTGGTAAACCTATTATATTTACAAACGACACTCATTAACTTTTATCAAGCAGATTACAGACCAGCGCACCATTAAAGCAAGGAGATTGAAAATCTCAACGAAATTAAAACAGAACCATTTTGCCCGATAACTTTGAAGTCTATGTTACATTGTAAGAATATACAGTAAACCCACTCGTAGCAATGCAAGAAAAATTCTTTAAATATTGCATTGTAGATACGATTTTAAAAGTTGCAAACTTGCAGCCACGGTTAATACATTTCAATATACGCAGATAGAAACGCGCGAACGTATTTTACATAGGACGAATGGATGTATCGTATATCTTTCCACACATTTGATTCAAGCTGATATAAACGACTCCCAAAAACAGTTTGGCAAGAGCAGTCACTTGCAGTCGATAGGCAACATCTGACACTTCAAACATCATTTAACCACCGGAGTATCCCCATTGCTATCTGATTTTAGGAACAAAAAAAAAAACAAAATATTTGTATTAGAAATCTAAAAATAACGAAATGGTCATTTTTATTTTTTCAAATTTTAAACCATTTCTTCAAGGCGTCTGGTTGGGCACCTTAAGTGACCCAAATTGACTTTTTAATACTTATTTTTGTTATACCTAAATGTTAGGTCATTTCTCTAGCAATAATTAATTCATTTCAAATGGTTTCGATATGTTAGTATGTATGGCTAACTGGTTCGCGCACCTTTGATCCGCTGAACCTGGCAACACTAGCGCCATATAGTTGTGGCCACCCCGCGCCGAGCGCGGACTAATGTGAAACCCTCAGTCTGTTTTGTTCGAGAGTCACAAGCGGTGCATTCTCCTGTAGTTTTGAGGAGAAGTTGTTTTTTCACCGTGATGGACAGCTGAAGTTCGAAGAGACTCGTTATAAATACCCAACAGTGATTTGACAATCTGTTTCGTGAAAGTGCTTCACGGTGTGAGCTGCTGACAGTAGCTGGTCGAAGCGTTTCTGAGCTGGTCTAAGGTTAGTGTGGGCCAATAGTTTTCAGTGCTGACGTCGAAACCATTTATCATTCTTCAGGTCACAGGGTGGGTTCCATAGGAATTAATATAATTACTATCAAACCATAATTTAACATAATTGAGTTCCCGCATGGTGCCGGCTATTAACACGCCGCATCACCAGAGTCTTCCGCGGATTGTAATTTTTTTTTTTTTTGGACGCTTTTAATGTGCACTTTTGTTTGTACATTGTTCTCACAGGTTTAATTTTAACACGAATAATGCAACCAATTTTTGTTTTAACAAACAAATTGTTTTGATTTAACAGTATCCGTAGACTCAAAGTCAAAGTCAAAGCATTTATTTCAAACTAGCTTCCGCCCGCGACTCCGTCCGCGCGGATGTCGGTCTTCGCGTGGATGGTTTATTTCTCCATTTTGAGTAACTCTGACAATGACATCTTATAAATATCTATTGGACCCAAATACGGCTAAGCCTATAATAATTAAGGAGATCCCTCTATTGAGGTACTGCTGTTGAGCTCGCGTTCTGTAGTAAGTATTTTTTTCATAGTAATTCCGACCTTGATAAGTAGCATGTAGCAGTAAATTACTGACAGTGACGAAAAGTTTGCAATAATAAAAAAGTGATCATGACAATGCGACAGAAAGTTAGAAGTAGCCCGGTGAGTTCTAAAAAGTTACCTTTTTAGGCCTCCAGCTGGGGCTTATTATACTTAAAACTAAAGCGAAAGCTCTAAGGGTTACCCCGAGGGGGGTACGAACCTCGGCTTAGGCAATCACTGGTAGGGGGACAGCAAGGGACTGGCTGGATCTGGGTTAAATTATTTTGGGACTAATTTAAAGCTAACGGCGCAGCATCGCGGGCTGGCTCTTGCAAGGGTCGGGAGGGACTGTTAAGTCGGGGTCGCGACGACGGACCTCGGCGGCGAGGTCGGTACGATTTGTGTTTGTGTGCTGGTCTAGCTGTACTACATCGCGCGGCGCGGAACGCGGCTCGTTATATAGGAGTCGGGGAGGCGTGGCCCGCGTGTGCTGCAAACGGTTCAAGCCAAATCCGACTTTCGGCGCTACAGGTTACGGCGCTGAATCCATTGCGGGTAATGCAACGTGTGTTCGCGGTTCTACAGAACAACGTCTATGAATAAAACTGAAAAATAAGATTTTTTTTTCTACGTATTTTTCCAGGATAAAAAGTATCCCATTTTATGCCCAGGATAATAAGGTATAATTATACCAAGTTTCATCGAAATCAAACCGTTAATTTTCACGTGATGCCTGCACATACAGACAGACAGACAGACAGACAAAAATTTTTTTAATCACATATTTGGGTTTGGTATCGATCCAGCAACACCCCCCGCTATTTATTTTTTCAATATTTTCAATGTACAGAATTGACCCTTCTACAGATTTATTATATGTATAGATAGGCCCAAAAAGGCAATTTTGAACGTCTACAGTTATATGAAAATAGAATTGATTCTAGTTGCCCCTTCCAAAAGATAGATTCGTATGGAGAAGAATGGGCAAGAAACTCCACCGTTACTCTTTTAAAATGTTTTCAATATTTGTATACAATATTTATATAATTATAAATGTGAAGACAATGCACCTAAAATAAAATTACCATACCACAGCAGGTAAAAAATTAAAAAAAAACCAAAGCGAGATAAATTAATTATATGATAGATACATGGTGACTTTCTTGCCCTTTCTTCTCTATATTTACCTACTACGCTTTGGAATGGGCAACTAGTTTCATCTTTCTGACTGACTGACTCCCTGACAATTCAAAAGTGCCTGTAATTGGTTTATCCTACTAATATTATAAATGCGAAAGTTTGTGACGATGAATGTATGTGTATGTGTATATTTGTTACCCTTTCACGAAAAAACTACTGGACGGATTTGGATGAAACTTTACAGTAATATAGTTTATTTATCAGAATAACACATAAGCTACAATTTATAATGATTTTATGTAATTTTGGTCATAATATAACGATACGTGTCAATTAAGTCGGAAAAAAATCTTCCATCTGAGAGCTATCTTGGCGTGCGCTGCCTAAACCAATGGAGTTACATAAAGATGATGTACCGCAGGATTATTTGTCTTAAGTAGATCTAAATAAAAGTCCGCAACAGCGTATATCTACTTTTTATGTGCAAGCCAGTACGACCAAAACTGTAAACCATAAATGTAATTAAATTTGGTACTATTTTACAATGCACTTATTAGTATAATATAATTATCAAACTCTTATCAAAATGAATACATTTTTCGCATTAAGTATTTAATGTAGATAAACTTTGTCTTTCACACTAAGTAATTTGGCCGAATAGTTTAAAAGTTATCACGATATGATTGACTTGAACGGAGCGCCTAACGGCGGCGGCAGCACGGGCGGAGCGCGATGCGGCGTCGCGGTCGCGGGGGAGGGGCGAACAATGCAATCCAAGCAATGGTGAGGCATCCAAGGGCGGATCCAGCTTTGGTTCCAGGGGGGGTCACATAGTCGTGGTCAAGTCACAAGAAGTTATAATTTAATATTTATAATCATACCTAAAAGTAACAAGTAGGTATTTTATTAATGTATGTATAGTCTGGCAAAAACGTGTAGAAACGGCAACTAAAAGGGCAAAGACCAACTTCTATGGGACTTTGGCCACTTATAAACAAACAGTTCAGCTAATAATATATGATTGATTTAATAGTTCTTATCAGTAAGAATGCCAATATAAACCTAGTTTTTGTATCAAGATTTATATTTCGATAATTTTTAACATTTTATTAAAATTGTTTACGCTTATAATAAAACTTCCTTTAGATGTGCCAGGTTCATCATAAATACAAGGCTGAACCTTGGTCCATGGAAGTGCCGAGGTCGTAAAGAAGGGGAGAACCGGAATCCATTTAGAAACATCCAAAGTAACCGCAATAAAACTTACAAAAACAACACTCACGATACAAAAAAAAAAACAAATCGAATGAAGTTATCATTCACTTTGTTTTTTTTGCACTCGTCATTTTGACAATTAACACAACATTTTCAAAACACTGTGTTGCCAAATAAAAAAAAGATAACAGTATCAGATCATATGGAATCGAACATTGTTTTATAAGTTATTTAGGTATAATGCACTCTTCAATTTATAATTTTTAAGTCTTTAAGCATTTATATCGTATATTAGTTATTGTTTTTAAAATATAATGAAATGAAAACTGCCTTAAATACAGTGGAGAGATTACCCTACACTTTAAATCGATTTGAATTTATTGTTTATGCAGTTTTTTTTTGCAACACTGAAGTCAAATTCAAAGTCAAAGACTTGGTCACATTATAAAAAATACCAATAAACAACAATTTTTTTACACTGCTTATTCATACAAAGTTATTAGCATCACATATTTACTAAAATAGAATTAAAATTATTTTTATTTTCCTTTTCTGTATAGCAGCGTGTTTAAAAATGGCCAAATCTGGACAATTCCCTTTTGTTTGGGAGTTCGCTACTGTTCTTTTCGATGCGTTCGTTCCCGAATAATGCGTTTGCCATCATACAAAATATTAATTTATAATAAATTGATTATTATATTGAAGGAATTTACAAAAAATCTATATTGTGACCTAAACATATATCCTTACTTAAAACCATTACATATGTTTAACAATTTTAAATAGTGGACCCAGCCCAGGGGGGGGTCATGACCCCCGTGACCCACCCCCTGGATCCGCCCTTGGAGGCATCGCCGAGTGCGCGACCCGAACGCGGGTAGACGCGTGAGGGCAGACGTCAGAGGTTGTGTTCTGTATGCATTTTTATTGTCATGTCATTTATTCTTCGTCATTTATCCTAGATAGTCCTATTAATATTATAAATGCGAAAGTTTGTATGTATGGATGTATGGATGTGTGGATGTTTGTTACTCTTTCACGCAAAAACTACTGAACGGATTTAGATGAAATTTGGAACACAGTTAGTTTATAACCTGAATTAATACATAGGTTACTTTTTATCCCGGTATGGTAGTACGTTCCCGCAGGATATTTTCCGACCTCCACGCAGGCAAAGCCGCTGGCAAAAGCTAGTTTGATATAAATGCTTCATGTTTGAGCTTGACCTTTGAGCTAAACATTAAAATACTTATAGAATTATTAGATAAAACCCTTCAAATGGGCGCACAGCAGTGAACGTCTTTCGGCTGAAATGATCATAAAGATGATGAAATCACCTATCGAAAATGCTATAATTATGTTATACCTTTAAACGAGCAATTCTTGTATATATATATATATATATATAATCTGAATCTCGGAAACGGCTCCAACGATTTTCATGAAATTTTGTATACAGGGGGTTTCGGGGGCGATAAATCGATCTAGCTAGGATTCATTTTTAGAAAATGTCGTTTTATTCGCGTTTTCAATAATCAACTTTTAAACATAAACTGAAAAATATGACTGTTACTGACATCTATTGGCGACTAATAATACTATTTTTTTAATTGGGAGCAACTAACTGCTTCAAGCCTCGTCCCCAATAGGAACATTTGTCGAGCAACATGTGTCCCCTGTGACATCGGGCGATGTCGGGCGACGTCGGACGACATCGCCGCGACATTGTTGAAACTGTTCCTTGTCGCACAGTCGATGAAGAGTAGTGATAGAGTGTGGACGTGCGTGCAACCTGCGACAATGTGGTCGAATGACGTAGTGCTGCGACTTATTGAACTATATCGCTCCTATGAGTATTTGAAAATTTATAAAAGTGTATGATAAGGACGTGTAAGAATCACCACTTGCTAGGTACCTTAACGTAACAGCAAGTCTAAATTTAGCATCCACGGGATCACGGAATCTAGTTTTCTGTTTAGATATTGATGGGGATATTTTACACAAGAGTATTTCAAAGTCTGTTGATGACATCCGAGTAAAATTATGAAATGAGCCGTCTAGAACACTGAGATCATTAAATACACTTGTTTTGTTTCGCAAGTACTGTTTAATCCACCATCTTCTCTTCTTTTTTGTTCTTTGTACAACACTACCTCTTCCGGAGACATGATAGGTTCGACTGAACTGATGTGGACGGAGACAAGACATCGGGCGACGTGGGGCGATGTAGGGCGACATCGCCCGATGTCTCCGGGGACACATGTCGCTCGACAAATGTTCCTAGTGGGGACGAGGCTTTAACAACACAACAACACTAAAGCTACTTCAACAGATGGCGTTGTTAAGCAACACTATGTCATTGGCTTGACGTGTTTGGTTTGACGTTATGGTCCAGGAGGTAGCGTTGCAAATGAAAAAGTCATAGTAAGCCGGCTGAACTTATTATTTTAAACACAATTTACCAAAAAATACCGAGCAAAGCTCGGTCATCCAGATATTGACTAATAATAACCCGTAGAAGCTAGCGTAAATTAAGATGGTCCTTCTGTCTTTCTTGTTCATGTGCATATTGTGGGGAAAGCAAAGGTCTATTTAATCTGGACGCATTTACCTGCAGATTGTGGCCAGAGCGCCAATTAGCTGGCCTTCGAAGATTGAGTGAATTTTTTTGTGGAGCTTTGGAGGATATTCGAACATTTAGTAACTGTTGAAGGGAAAAATAGCGTTTCATTATCGTGAACAAAATTTGATGCTGGTTTGGATATTTTTTGTTTGTACATACTTTAACACACTTCAACATACGAATCCCGGTTGTCACTCTTTCAAGTTCTAGTATCGTGAAAATTGAAAAACCTAATCAAAAACTCATAGAATGACTTGGTAGGGACAAGGCTAGAATGATAAATCTATTGGCAAAAGTAAGAACACGTGCCATACCAAGTTCTACACAAAAAGTAGATTATCTTCAGTGTTCATCACTCACGCTATAAGGAAAAGATGTTATTAATTTACTCGACCCTCCACCGCTGAAGGGAAATAATATCATTCAGAATGCCAGCATCTTGTTTCTACACTAATCCCGTATGTGATAACGAGGTAAACATCCGGTACACTGTCTTTATATGCCAAGTATGAGTTACCTACGATCATGAAATGGTTCAAGCGGTCGAAGGGAGTTAAGAACGGTATTTCGTATTGGAAATAAGCGTCAAGTATATTTCTATGCCTAAACGACATATTTTGCTTTATATTGTGAGTCTTTATGTTGGTGTAGTCTTATATTACGTTTTACAAAAGAGACGAAAATTTGACTACAGATTCAATTACTTTTGTCTGAAGAAGTAAATGTTATGCATTGTTAAAAGTTTATTTTTAAAAGTTATTAGGAATCTGACCTTCAAAATCAGCCCTTATAAATATGTCCAAAATTAAGACATGTCATGCGCATGTCATGTTAGGCGCGTAGTACTCGCAACCGGCGTGTGTGTATGACCAATTGTATGCAAAAAAACCGGCCAAGTGCGAGTCGGACTCGCGCACCGAGGGTTCCGTACAAACCTGTAGGTATTCTCGGTTTATGCATAAGGTTTATGTTTATGAAAATAAATGTGTTTTTTTTTTAATTTTTATATTTCAGCTGATTGAATGAAAGGTAAATTGCGGTTTACGATTTATGACGTTTTAAAAAAAACTACTTACTCGATCTCGTTCAAACCAATTTTCGGTGGTATTTTATATGGTAATGTAAATCATATATTTTTTTTAGTTTTATCATTCTCTTGTTATAGAAGTTACGGGGGGGGGACACACATTTTACCACTTTGGAAGTGTCTCTCGCGCAAACTATTCAGTTTAGAAAAAAATGATATTAGAAACCTCAATACCATTTTTGAAGACCTATTCATAGATACCCCACAAGTGTGGGTTCGATGAAAAAAAAAATTTTGAGTTTCAGTTATATGTATTGGGAACCACAAAATTTATTGTTTTTTTCTATTTTAGTGTGAAAATCTTAATACGGTTCACAGAATACATCTACTTACCAAGTTTCAACAGCATAGCTCTTATAGTTTCGGAGAAAAGTGGCTGTGACATACGGACGGACAGACAGATAGACAGACAGACATGACGAATCTATAAGGGTTCCGTTTTTTGCCATTTGGCAACGGAACCCTAAAAACGAGGCAAAAGGAGTATCTATAGATCGTGGCGTTCCGTAGTTTCTGCCGACCCTCATGGGAAAAAAGCGTGAGTTTATGTACGTATGACATACTCAAATTATGACAGTTGGCAAATTTTCTATGTAAATTCTGTTATACCGTAACATTTATTCCTTAGATACAAATCTGATTATTGAAAAATGTGCTCTAATCAATTTACATTGTGTAGTTTGATGCTACAAAATTTTTTGGAAATATTATCAAAACCAGTAACAAACAGTAAATGTACAATTTAATTACAGGCCCAGCTCACTATGATCAAACTACAAACTAGGAAGCAAGCTTGTCCCAAGTTGTGATAGGAAAGACGAATTGGAAAGGTCGATACCAAAAAACAATATACGGTGCGGTGCAAAAAACCTAGTCCCTAGGGAATCAATCCAACAAAGTAAACAGACGTATCTCCCGATTGTTTTTGTAACATCTCGTTGAAATAATCAGTGAACTTAGTTACTTATATGTATTGACGAGACCGCCATCTTTGTTGTTACGTAGTGTAATAGTATTGTGTTGTAGTGAAAGTGTTTTTCGCGCTGTGTTTCGTAGAAGATTATGTAAAGAAATGATATGTCACAAGCTTTGATACCAATATAAAACGATAATTTCACGATCATAAGCTCAACGCTCATCTAGTAGACCAAGCGTACCGAGCCAAGGTTTTCGTCAAGTGAGTACATTACGTACTGACTTGAACGTACGTAACGTACGACTTGTTAGCTAGCGACCTCGTCAGCTGTTCATAATATTCTTGCCTGAGCAACCGGCAGCAAGTTCGTCATGCTCCCTTAGATGTCACTGCTTACCGTAGCGTCGGGGGTCGGGTGACCACCTTCCCTCAAATATGGCAAGGGGGTAATAGCTGACCTTTACGTTATGCTCGTGAACGGGTGCTGCTTGTGGTGACCATAATTTTTGTTATTGTTATTTGTATTAACTGTTATTTTAATTTACTCCGGTGGCCTAGTTTAACTATTGTAACTTCAACTTAGCTATATGCATCAATGTATGTATATGTAAATATCATTTTGCATCGTTGTATATGTAAGCGGGCACGCCCTTTATACCTGGAGGCTTTATTTAGGTTTTAAGTTCTGTTTACGATTTTGTTTTATTATTTATTTCAGCTTTAGTTTTCAATGTTTTGTTGGTATATTGGCGTGTGCTAGCTGACATATGGCGAATAATGTACGTTTTGTTTTATAATATTAATAACTTACACAATATTTTATAGAATCAAGTTGTTCTAGCTTAACAGACAGCTGTACTGCTGGGGGGAGTTTGTTTCACTAGGAAGTACGGGTGGTGAAAGGCAGGCGTTTTTGAGAGACAGTCTTATGTAATTTTGACGTTCAAAAAGTGCTGACTCTCAGCCTAGTTTGAATAAATGAGTTTTGATTTTGATTTTGAACAGAATTAGCCTAAAACTACTTTTTTGTGTTAAATTCACACGCGATGCGTATGTAAGCGGGGTAATATAAAATCAAACAGATTCTCTCAACTCATACTTCAAGTAACAACACTTCCAGCCGTCGTAGACCCTCAAAAAACATAACAACTGTTTTATTTTATCATGTTACAAACAATACATTAATTTATATACGCTGCTTTTATAATTAGGGAGGTAATGTGATATTTTTTTTTTACTTGTAATTAATTTATACATTTACTTACATTAAAAAAACAGGCCTAAAAGGCCGCTAGACTAAAATTGTGTCAATAGTCAACAGCATCAGTGCAACTAAACATGCTGCTTGAGGAGGATGGGTCTCTCCTGCACGAGGTGAGACAAGTTGATAGATTTAGTCCTTGTATATCTATCAGCTTGTCAATCCACAACGGCCTCTCAGGCCCTGCGTCGGCACTGACGCCATAAAAAAAACCAAGTCGATAGCTAAATGTAGAAACTCGATATTTATGTACATTTTTTTAGTAGATTAAATCGGTTTTTAGATATTTTACATTTGTGTTAATTTGGGTACTCATCTTCGTAATTTGAGCCAGAAAACGCTCACTGCTGGACATAAGACTCACCAAGCACCGCTACTTCAACCAATTTTGTGCTTCTTGCATCCAGCGGATTATTGCGGTCTTTACCAGGTCATCGGTCCATCTTACGAGAGGTTTGCCAACGCTACATCTTTCGATAAGCGGTCACCACTCCAGAATCTTTTGGCGCCGATGGACATCGGTTCTGTGAGCAACGTGCCCTTTCCACTGCCTCTTAATTTTGGCAATTCTTTGAGTAGTGAGTAGGTATTAATGTACCTGCCACAGTGTCAACGCTTTCGTTTTCATTATGTTGAAATAATGTAGCCATTGAAAATACATTTGACTTTGCCACTGTTATGTGTAATGAAAGAGAGCTTTCATGAATTTCTTAGAAAAAACCGGCCAAGTGCGAGTCGGACTCGCGCACCGAGGGTTCCGTACAAACCTGTAGGTATTTTCGGTTTAAAAATATGTATATATTTTAATTTTTATATTTCAGTTGATTGAATGTAAGGTAAATTGCGGTTTACGATTTATGACGTTTAAAAAAAAAACTACTCACTCGATCTCGTTCAAACCAATTTTCGTTGGTAGTTTACATGGTAATGTACATCATATATTTTTTTTAGTTTTGTCATTCTCTTATTTTAGAAGTTACGGGGGGGGGACACACATTTTACCACTTTGGAAGTGTCTCTCGCGCAAACTATTCAGTTTAGAAAAAAATGATATTAGAAACCTCATTACCATTTTTGAAGACCTATTCATAGATACCCCACACGTATGGGTTTGATGAAAAAAAACATTTTTGGGTTTCAGTTCTATGTATGGGGAACCCCAAAATTTATTGTTTTTTTTTTCTATTTTAGTGTGAAAATCTTAATGCGGTTCACAGAATACACCTACTTACCAAGTTTCAACAGCATAGCTCTTATACTTTCGGAATAAAATGGCTGTGACATACGGACGGACAGACAGACAGACAGACAGACATGACGAATCTATAAGGGTTCCGTTTTTTGCCATTTGGCAACGGAACCCTAAAAATGGTTTTGTTTTTCGGGATTATTTTCGTCTCTAAAGAGATTACGGTATTAAGTGTCCCCAAGTATAATAATATCTAAGGACGTTTCTTACGAATAAACGTAAATAGGATTGCAGCCTTTACTATGATTTTATCAAATAAAATGTTGTTTTTTTTTTGCCAATACAGGTTTTTTTTTTAATAAAAAAGCAAAGTTAATCAATAAATCTCAGTGTCCATTTTGCTAGAATTAGGATTTTTCAACTTATAATAATTTCTACGTTACTTACTTACAAGAAAATATCTTCTATAGGGTCCTAGAAATAGCTGAGAAATGTATTTAATAAAACCTAATCATCGCTACTTTATCATCTGTCAAGCCTTTTCTTAACTTTATAGGGCTCGAGTTTTAATCTAACCGGAAGCTAGATGAATCCCATAGACGGTCTCTACAACCTAGTTACTGAGTGATACGACAACTTGCAAGGTAGAAATTCCCATTTTACACTGAAAATCAATGAAACGGTAAGAAATGTAAGAATCTAAACAAGATTCTGGAATCAAAAGTAATATGATATAGTATTATGACGTTAGTGACGCAAGCAAAAGAAGAAACTGATATGTTTGGATTGGAAAATTACTTTTACGTGCTTCGTAATTTCTAGGGATACATAAAACCCTAAAAAACGTGTATTCCAAATACTCTGCCTACTGTGTTAGGTCGTTGTTTGCACCTGAAACTGTTGTTTTGACAAGTAAAAATTGTCGAAATAATAGTAAACAAAACATTCAAATGCTTGGAAACATGCTGGTCCCGGTCCATAGAACAAATTGCTTAAGAACACTCTTGCTGCCTTTGACCTGGGGTCAATCATTGTATTTTTCGCTTACGGATATCGTAAAGAATCCACTTTTTATCACATGTCACAATTCGATCCGATATTTCTTCATTTCTGTACCGATTCAACAAGGTAACGCAGGTTTCAACACGCGTTTCTTTCTGCAGATCAGTCAACTCATGAGGCACCCATTTTTCATATTTTTTCATCTTATTGTTTGATGCAAATGAGTCAGTATTGTAGGTAAGGTAACGTTAAACCATGCTGTTAATTCCTTGGTGGTTCGACCAGGATCAGCTTCCATCTTCTTTGGATTAAATAGACTGCAGCTTTGCACTGTAAGTAGGGCAAGTTAGTTGCATGTACAGCGTAGCTCGTACAACTTCAATTCAGCGTTATTCACCTGTGTGGGCGGTCTTCCACGTGGTTCGTCCTTCAAGACGAAGTTTCCATTACGAAAGCGTTTAAACCAAAAAGCGCACGGTGCGTTCCCTAGCAATCTCCTCTCCAAACGCAACATTCATATTGCGAGCCGTTCCAGCCGCGTTAGTTCCGCGTCGGAAGTCGAATTCAGAATTGCACATTTTTTAAACGAAAAATGTCATAAGTATAATGTAGAAAGTTTCACTTACACCATGATGGTTTAATGTCAAATCAATGTAAGTATCTGTTACTATAAAACGGCAATTTCATACTTTAATCCCATTATTTGTTGAGAACAAGGTACATTGGTTACTTGCTCTTGACCAATCTTGTAAATTACTAATATAACTGCCTAACTAGCCAAACTTTTATATGTGTACGCGGGGTAAGAAAGCAATCAAAGAGGTTGTAATTGATGTTATGGTCTACTTGTAAACAAATCAGGCACAAAAATACCTGAACTGACCCAAAAATTCAAAAAAAAGATGTTTGCAATGAAGCGATAAAGTATGAGTTGATTTCACAGCCGTTTTTCCACCTCACCTACGGGCTACTACAAAAAAAGAAAAAACTTACATGAGCGATGGAGCACGTAACCCGGTTGAACCCGGCTGGACCCGGCTGTAACCGGTTATACTCGGATAATTCCCAGTAGAGTACAACTGACGGCGCAATCTTCGTTTACATAATGTTTAGTCTGTTTCAAGCATCGTTGTTACTTTATACGGTCGGTGAAGGGTCAATAACCGAAAGGTGGACCGTATGATACAAATTGGCTTTTCTGAACAGAACTGGTACACGTACCTATTACATTTAAATCAAAATCAATAATCCAATATTTTGTATACGTGGGTTTCCTGAAGAGTCCAGCACCTCAGTGTTTTTATTTTTCTTTTTAAATGGGATAGGTTTATCCAGTAAATGAAAATATTTTTTTATTATTCTTTTTTTTAATACTATCTTAATATTTTTTTTCACGAACTACAAAGACAGAATTCATAAAGTGAACGCTATCACCACTTCCATAAATAAAAGTAGATATTACAAGTCCAATATTCACTCCAAATAATTAATTTTCCATAAGAAGTGAACAGCCAATCGAAAGGTATTGAGCCGCTCCTACCAGTGTTAGCGTGCAAATAAATTTCTATGAGATCACCCTTAACGAGGGCTGGGCAATTTATTGGTAATTCAGTCGGAGCTAATGAATTAAGCACCCAAACATTAGTAGGTACTATAAAAACAAATGTTTCTTTTTTTTGTAAGAATTATTGGGAAATATACGGATTTGTAGAATGATTGTTACCGCGGCGTGACGCAAACAGGGGTAAGTAGACAAAATGCCACCTGCTATTTTGCTTTGTTTACGTTCACACAATATCTATGATGTACACGCACGTCGTCGGTTGGAAGCAATACTCACCCGATCTTTCTGAAGAACATTCAAAATCAAAATCAAAAGTCATTTATTCAAACTAGGCTGAGAGTTAGCACTTTTTGAACGTCAAAGTTACATAAGACAGTCCCCCCAAAACGCCCGCCCTTCACCACTTCCTAGCGCTTTACCTGGGAAGAAGAAGTGGCGCAACGAACTCCCCAGTAGCACAGCTGTCTGTTAAGTTAGAAGAACATGATTCTATACAACATTACCAATAAGGCCAGAGTATGTCCTTCTAGGGCACTCAGTGCTGGCGTTTCCAAATGAAAAGAACTTACTAATAAGTCGAGGGAGCTAGAACCCTTTACTTCTTAATATATACAGTTATCCAGACCGTATTTTAGCCATAGCGGCTAATCTCAACGGAGGCTAGTCAACGGCGCGGGATATATTATAGTGCACAAGTATATGCGCAGACACAGGGGACTCACTCTCCCCTCACTCTCATAGTCCGATGGGACGGCAATCCGACACGACCGGAGGGCAAAGGACCAACGCCAACTTCCAAATAAATCATAATACGCTAAACTAACCCAAAAAGTCCGGAGGCGAGATGGGTGCATTGTTGACATCGCGGGCAAAACCTGGTTGAGGCTGGCACAGAAGCGTAGGAATTGGTACAGGAAAAGAGAGGCTTGTACCCAGCTTTTGGTGAAGTCGAGCTGTGAATGATGATGATCATGACGCTTAACTAAGAGTGAAGCTATTATAAACCGGTTACCTCTCCGTTCCATAATGGAAGCAAAGAATAAAAGAGGACAGAATCGTGGAACATACAAGATATTTATTTAGATTGGAACAGACGCATCATTATCTGGAGCCCAAAACACATAACACGATACGATGTCGCAGCGTGACACGTTATGACGTCATGTCGTGTCGGACGATGCGATGCCGTGTCGTGAAAAACAACGACGTCCATCGTAAAAATTCACGAAAACACGTTGCAACAAACAAGCCACGATGTCTTGTCGTGAATTTTTACGTGGCACGTCGTAGATTTCCACTCACACAATAACACGACGTCGCAACGTGCCACGATGCGATGTCGCGTCGTATGTATATGACATCAAGCAAACGTTTTACTAATCATAACCAATTCAAATAATATAAAAAGATCCTACACAGCATTTCGCCCCGTATCTCCACTATTTTCACAATAAGACCATTACATTCAACCGGAGGGTTTGAGAGAACCCTTGAGCGTTAAAAAGCCGTTTCGTGTTTAATTTCGTTTAAAGGGAATTAAAACGTTTTGATAGCGGAATCTCCTGCTTAAATTATTTCATGAAAAAATATTGTTGGAGCATTCCTAACACCGGAATTTGCAAATTTAGTCTGAATTGGGTTTATTTATTTTATTGTTTCCTTAGCTGTATTAAGCCGGAAAGTTTTGATTGTTGGTGCTTTGTATAGAAATTGTATTTGAGTAACTTTTGGGGCTTTACTTAAGAACTGCGTATGAACAGATATTGGGCTGGCTGGAAATTAGTCTTCAGCTAAGCCATAGGGAATTGAAACTAATTAGGTTCTTAATACAATATAAAATACAATTAGGATTTAAAGTTTTACATAAAGAACAAGATTAATAGGCAAATGAGATGAAACCTCAAGAGGTTCCCTAAATGAAACCCTGAAAAGAAAACTGATCAAAATTCTCCAGGAAACAAAGTTGTATTAACCTAGAAGTTTGATGAATTCTAAAGTGTCCTTGAAGAAACTATCGAGTGACTTTACAAAACTCTTCAAGATCTGCGAATTTTGTGAGCTCAATCGTTTTGAATGATACTTGACTGTGATAGTTATTAAAATTAACTTCTTCTCGCTCTCGAGGAAATTAAATGACAGCTATTGGATATTATCACCAAATAAAATACAGTTTTTTCTTATAAACTTTATTTGGCTTTCACATACCTTAAAGACAAAGATTCGTTTTTTTTTTGGGAATGACGTATTGCACGTCAATATTCAATACAGAAGTAAGATTATTGATACCTCATCATCAGCAAACTATAAGGTCCCACTACTACGGCCTCCAGTCTATGCCAGGGAATGGGACATAATCCACCATGCGGGCCCAGTGCGGGTTAGTAGTTATCACATGTCTTCGTATTGTTGGTTCTAAGACATGCCGGTTTCCTCACAATAGTTTCTATAACCATTTTGAGAGTAGTGGCATGAAATAATTTACACAAAGTAATTAAAACCTTATGATTTAATTTGACGACATTATTTTTAACCATAAAAATATGGTCGAAAATAATCTTCATGTTTACCTTTTAACAACATCTCTATTCTCCAGCCGCGGTTCAGTAAATTTCATTGCACTTAATAGTTTCAGTTAGATATCGAAAAATGGCATTGCACACGTTATCTATTTCGCCCAGCTACCTCATGCCAAATGCAACAGAACACTTCTTCTTGACCGCATTCTACTGCGTTCACAATTTATTATTTTCTTTTAAAACTTTTCGCAAAGGAGTCATAAACATGCGGGCTTTCACAAGTTATCTTACTTCGCCGCTTAAAACTTTGCTAGTGGTTTTAGAAATTGATGATTTGGGAATCTTTGATATCGATGCGAGTGGTTTTTAGCACCTAACACCCGGTTTTTGACTTAAGAATTTGAAGTTGAGAACTTGATTAAATTCGGTTAAAAAGTTATTTAATTTCTTACTCTTTGAAACGATGTTGTGTGACTCAGATTTCGGTGGAATAAACTTAAAAAATCGTTATTTAACGAAAAAACGTTATGAAAGGAGATAGAATAAGAGAGATAATTTTAATACTTATCGAGGGTGCTCAAGCCAATAGTGAAGTCAAAATTAAAAGCCAAGATGGTGACTTTGAAAATTTTCAATTTTATTTTCATGGTGTTCCTCAAACGAAATCTCCACATCGAATGGCATTTGGAGTAGAAGAAAAAGAATAAATAAATTGGTTCCTGACTGAGTTCCACCGTCCATTCACGTTGTTTTTTTTTTCTTTTCCATATTGGAGCGGCCTTTCAGTTTAAGTAAAATGAAAAGTAGAGTTAGAGAAATTCTCAACTACTACGTCAGTTTATCTGCGAATTTCATTAACTGTTTAATATAGCATACAGTTAGGGGAAGTACGTCCAAAATGACATATACGGACAAAATGACACACTGGGCTTTTTTCGCAATTGGCGGGCTAGAATCTTGCAGTTGTCATATCATTATGTGACGCCAGCCATGGTGGCATACCTGTTAAGTTTATACCGCCATTGACTTGATCATGCTGGAGTAACTTTCAGGAACGCGTTTTGTGCGCATAAAAGTTGTTTATTGTTATTCACTTCGTCCTGTTTTTGATCAGTTTCTCGTGGTTTCTATTACCTCTTTTGAAGTAAACTCAAAAAGTGTAGCATTATACTGCATTATTTAAGAGTATTTATTTATAAATCTCGTGTTTATAGTAATTATGACTTAGTTAGTGTTTAGATAACCTGTGGGGCAAAATGACATGCTTACATTCGGGGCAAAACGACATACCTTTATTCAATTATGAGTTTTTCAATGTTGAATCGAACTATGATAATTATTCTAAAAACAGTCAGAATAAAGGTGAACACTGTTACAGAAGACACTGAGGACTCAAATGTAGAAGATTTCCAGCTGCGTCGAACGGTGATGATGATGATTGTGCATGCATTTACTGAAACGACCTCTTTTCCCCTTTTCAAGCCCAACGAGCGCTGGCTACGGTGCAACAATTGTTATCTTTGGGCTTATACAAGATTATTTTTAGTATATGCGAAACCTGAATATAGTTTGTTCAGAATCAGTAACTGAATCGATTCCAATAATTTTTACACCATGTTATATTTTGTACCAAAAATATTTAATTACGCTTCCAAGTCGCGGGCCTTAGTGTTTTGATTCGATTTTAAAATTATCATGTCTTTCTCGTATTCAAACGTCCATTACACGGAGATGGTACGTACACTAGCTGTTTGTGGTGATCTGCATATGTTTTTGCGTGGACAACCAGGTAACTTATCAAGCTTATAACTTTGTGATTATTAATGATACAGTTTGAAATTTTTTTCATAGATTCTTTATATAAAAATACTAGACCCGTGTTTCGGGTTTCGCATAAACAAAAATTAATGTTGTATTTAATATTTTGTGAAATATGTACTTCATAATTTTCGTATTCATTATGTATGTCATTTTGTCCATACTATATGGACAAAATGAATTTTCTTAGAGGCCTCGATTAATTTAAATTATATTTTTTTTATGGGTCCTAATCAATTATCAGTTTACGTAGGTTAAAACTTATGAAACAAAGATGATTGTTGAAACTAAACAGTGCTTGTAACTATGTTGATTAAAAATATATGATTAAAAAACAAAGCTGTATGTCATTTGGACGTACTTCCCCTATAATTGGTGATTCCCAGATACATTGATTACTGTGATTTCTAAGCCACTGGCCTCATCATCAAATTTTTTCAGGTACCAGGTATAAGCGCAATGCGGTAGCACCTACAACACAAGGAAGATTGCTATTTTGTAGACAAAGTAAAAAAAATCTCATGCTCCGGCTATATTTTCTCCCATATCTTAAACTAACGCGAGAAAAATATTTAACGAAAAACTTTTTATCAGCTTCAATGCAACACCAGCCGCGTATTATCACATCGGTGCGTATTACATTTTTGTTTACCTACCCTCACCTAAGTAAATGTTGGGTTTTGAATTTTGGAAATAAACACGTCTCACCCTTTTACGAGGCTCCCAAAACTTACCGTTTACTGTGTGCCTTTCATGAAATTGATGTTGAAAAATATGCGGTCTTTTTAACTAGTACTGTGAAGTATGAATTTTTTTACTTGACTTGAAAACATCTTGGTTGACAGCCTTTTTACACGCTTTATATTAGCTTCACTTGTAGGTATGTTTGTTTGTAACCGACTCCTTATAGCGCGATTTTGACCCACTTTAAACGACCAGATTTCATTTTAACTCTGTAGACTTATCGAGGAGCGATGACAATACTATAATTTCATAAATTTGTGCCATTACCCTTGCCAGGGTTACCAGGACAGCAAAAAAACTGTCTTTGAAAACTACACTGACATACGTCACAAACTACGCTGATATACGTGTCAAAATTCGAAACACTCAAAAAAAATAGAAAATAAATAATAATTTAAAAAACTAAAAAACACGCTTACATAGAAAACTAAACTAAAAAATAGAAAATAATGGGAAAAAAAGCGTGGGGTGCTTTTTAAGGTATTTTTTATTGATATTAGGCACCTCACGCTTTTTTTGTGTTTTTTTCGTTTCTTTTAATTTATTTTATTAGTTTTGATAAAAAACATCAGCTTCCTAATTACGTATCACACTATTAATCAGAACCTGAATAAATTGAAGATTATTGCTCATCCATTCATTCATGTTCGAAAAAATTGCTTGCTTAGCTACTGAAACAACACCATGAATTGATGAATGAATTTGGAACTGTCCAAATTAAAGCGATTCTTACTCATCGTGTATTATGCAATTACTCCTCTGATCGTTTTGATACTTTAATAAAAATCTTCAACCACTCTACCATAATTAAGTGCTCGGCAATACATCTTTTACTTTTGATAATAAGATATTGTCATTAAAAATCTAAGCCGGACCTTTGGTCAAATGAAGAGACGACCAACCGCTTGATGATGTCTCGAAACACTAAGTGGGCTATCGGACCCTGTGACCCTAGTGGTTCTACCCCAAACGACTCGCACATATAAGTTCCAATAAAATACTTTGGATACATCTCAGAAACGTAGATAGAAAGGAGGAAACATATTCCGTTTAATAAATCATCTTTAAAATCCTCTGCAATTTTCCTCTGATTTCCCATTTCCACTTATGGCATAAACCCGTGAAAAGCTCCATGAATCCACAACCCAATCACATCGGTACTCAGCCGTACAGATAATTGAATAGTGGAAATCAGAGGCTAAATAAAATAAAATTGCCGGCTGCAATTATTTGCTGACCCCTTTGCAGGGCTAAGGTCAACTTATCCTACTATCACACCCAAGTGTTGACGATGGAGACAATGTTCGTGAAGAAAAAAAAATTGTATGGTGGATAAACAAGCATTTTATAAATGCTCAAATCAGAATGTTTTTTCTTCAACAAAGGAGTATGTCCAGACAGTGCGTGGCCATTGCAATAATTTAACAAACAAACAAAATACATTAGGTATATCCAGTATGGGTCTAGGCAACAAGAGCCAGATAATAAGCCTTACTTTTCCTGGAAGTGATATGATTAGGCTCATTGTTATTCAAAACATAAGCTGTTTTAGTTTAAATTTTCAACAAATAAGGGGTTATTAAAAGTTATGCAAACTCCAAACTTTAATCAAAACAGTTTTATCAATAAACAAACAAGACTCCCAAAAATATTTCAATATCTGAAACTGTTACACTACAGTGTATAACCACCCCCGTTTCACGTTAAATGAGTTCTCTGTTTATGTAATGGAGGCCCGGTCGGCCGTAATTGATTCCGAATTAATCCGGGCCAGTGATAAAATTCACGTTTTGACCGACAGTCGGCTGGGGGACTGCCCGACTTTATGTAGCTGAATCTTCGTGGTTGCTTCCAAAAACGGCCGCCCGCGCGGTGAAATTGACGCTTGAATTTGTTCAGTAAATTATCTTGGGAGGTGATCTTGTTTCTTTCTAAGTAATTCTGTTCATGGATATTCTTTTTGTATTTCTACTAACATCAAAATCAAAATATCTGCATAGTCGCCCACAATCTTTTGCTAAATGAAATTTATCTACTAATATCTATAAATAAATATAAACTACTTTTCTGTATGTTATTCTAACATCACATACTTTTCTAAATAACCGGCAAGGTGCAAAGCAATGTAGCATTGCAGACCGGTCAGGTCTAACGTAGGTATCCATTGCAACAATTAACGAAGCCAGTCATATGTGTCTGGACCTATCTCCATAACCGTTTACAGTCCACTACATATAGGTATCGGTCTATCTCACAAAGCAACGAGACGTCGCACAAGACAGCCGGGTGAATCTACATAGGTACTACTTTACTCAACCTACTACTGTTTTGTTAAGTCAGAAATGATAAATAATTTTATTTTTGTAGCTAGGTCTGCACAAACACTTTTATACGTCAATCATCTTGTGAATACGTGAAGCAAAAAATTTGTACCCACTTTTACGAAAATTATGCGGTTAGAAGTTTAGATAGAGAAGACTTGCAGAAGCAAATTTTTTTATTAACATGCATGAGAAATACTTTAAGTTTTAAATGAATTATGGTCCAATTTCAACCACTAGTGTTTTTAAAACTACGAGTAGATGAGTCAGTGTTTCTTATTAGGCTACTCTGAGAAGAAAGGGTGAAATAAACTCAGAGGTTACGGTCTCTTTTAAAGTCCAGACATAATCTTGGACAGATCATGTGGATTGGTGTCTGAAATGGTCTTTTGAGGAACGAACCACACAGACTGTGTGGATCTGTCTAGTCAGAGCACGCATTAATCAGTTTTCATGCAGTTAACCTCAGTGCATAGTATAATATTATTCTGTGTGTTACAAACGGTTCTTCAAAAAGTCTTGCTCTCTATCTAAACTTTAGATAGAGAGCAAGACTTTTTGAAGAACCGTTTGTTTGTATATTAAAGCAGATGACGCTTTAGATTCTAAAGCGTCATCTGCTTTAATATAAACAAACAATCCCCCCCATCACATCCCTCAAGTGACACATTGCATCACGTTTCCCTTTTTTGCACTCCAAAAAAACTTTATGAAACTTCAACGACGAAGGGTGAAAGTCCGCCTCCTCCAACCACATTATCTTGCAAAAGCCGCGTCAAAAACCTTCATAGCTTACAAATAAAGTTTCCCCATAAAATAACGTTACTGGAATATCACAGACGTTAAAAACTGTTTAATAGTATCGCAGTGGAGGCGCGAACAAATCGGGAGTTGGAACTGGGCCGCGTTTGGTCCATTACCGCTAGTTCCGACAACTCGTTACAGACTCAGCGCACACAGAAAAAGTTTTAGAGCTACTGCTGAAACCGAACGCGAGCCACAGTGGAAGAGGTTGAGTGAATCAAGTCCTCGTTTGCACGTGTTGTATGGTTTAATTACAGTCAAAGCATGGAACAGTTTCGGGTTGTTGATCACAGTGGAGAGACTGGGTATATCACTGAATAGATTCTACATTGATACAAGTAAATAAAAATCAAGTGTCTGTTTGTAATGTCAAAATAACAACTTTTTAGTAAATGCATAGTGTCGTGTATGAAAATGTATTAAAAAACAATTTTCAAGATTTTTGTCTGTTTGTTCCGGCTAATCGCTGAAATGGCTATACTCATTTTGACGGGACTGTCACTGGCAAGTAGCTGATGATGTAGTTGCAGATACATTGTCACGGTAGTACGTTTCCGTGGGGTAATTTCCTAGAACCACGCAGGTAAAGCCGCGGGCAAAGCTAGTACGTAATATACACCAGCTGATGTGTTTTATCTTTTGTTAAATAGATACTCTTCTATAACTGTCTAATATTGGTGAATTGACTAGACTTTCCACTTCATGAAATTACTTGGCAATCAGGGTTGCTCGTTCGACTGTTCAGACCAAAAATTAAAAACATGCAACATGTTTTGTTGCAGATTTTTGAGACTTTGTTCATTGTTATACGAAACCGTGACTACCAACGACACACACACAAGTCCACAGGCTTTAAGATTACAGGTAGATAAATATAGGGATCCAAAAAAAAACAAATTTCGTCTTGTATGTATGCAATAATTTTAACTTGACTTACTGCACTCAAACTGTGGCTCGCTCACTATTACCGACCTTGCACTTTTTATCAGTGATTCGCGCCCTGAAGTACAATTTGCAACACTGCATCCGAAGTAAGTTACAACCCAGTACAATATGTACGTGAGTTACATTTTACATTTTTCACAGCAATTCCCTTGACAATGCACCGCGAAATATAAATCAGATGGTAAAACTTCGAACTTTTGGTTGAGGAAAAAATGATTTTGTAAAACGGACTTTTTTGCATGGATATTTTTTCAAGCGGAAATATTCGAAGTTTTGAATAAAGGCCCTCTATCCTTCAAGAATGGAATAATTTGGTATCATCACTTTATGTGGCTTTGTGCTCAACTGCCTTATATTCTGCTGGTTTCGATTTGAATTAGGTCTCTACCTTTTTTGTCTCTGCTATTGAAGTTTTTTTTTCACTTATTTTTAGTTACAACCTTTATAGGATAGAATAGAAAAAACATTTATATCAGACAGGAGCCTATCGGGTTAGTAACAATTTAACTTATGGCACTGATTAACATATCTTATTAAAAATCAGCGCTAAGCTGTATCCACCTCTGCAACATTTCCACCAATCTCCGAATACACTGATAAATTAATATAAAAATAGGCTTAGCGAGTTGCCATGGTATACTTTAATTTAAATTTTGGGATTTTTTTAAAATGCATTTTGATTATCAACTTAAATGGTCCGTATATTCAAATCGCAGCTATTATTTGTCTTCGTCTTTCGTAAAAATCTTAATACGGTTTACAGAATACATCTACTTACCAAGCTTCAACAACATAGCTTTTATAGTTTCGAAGAAAAGTGGCTGTGACATACGGACGGACAGACAGACAGACAGACATGACGAATCTATAAGGGTTCCGTTTTTTGCCATTTGGCAACGGAACCCTAAAAAAGAAACCAACACGTCGTACACAGCTATCCTTATTTATTGAAGCCCGAAGCTTCAACTGACTGCTGAACCAAAACATGTAGTTCATTCCGTAGAGCTAATGTGCTAACTTTTCTTGATGAACTGGTAAACTTGCCCTGGTCTAGGTCTAATGAATAGCTAGTACAAAACATGCGAGGAATTTACAGCAGTGCTTTGTTTTGAAAGGTTTGCATTGCTGTTTGTCTAATGGAATCTGTAAAGACTCCGCTATTTTTTAACGTGTCTCTCACGTATTTTGTACTCGTATGTTTCTCGTTGTATGTGAATGAGATTGCCAGGCTATACAAAATGAAAACAATAGTTACTAATTCCACGCTTAAGCACAAGGACAGTCATGACTTGATCGGGAAGGTTTAGACTACTGTTCGTAAGTGTGACTATTTAGTCTGATATCCTTTTCGCCCGGTTCTGTGTTTTTTCTTTCATCCAGCATATTCCTGCGGCCTTCACTAGGTCATCGATCCACGGCAGGCCTCCCAATGTTACGTCTTCCAGCACGCGGTCTCCGCACCAGAAATGTTTCGGCTTCATTGCCAATCTGTTTTATCATTATCATTTCAGCAGTAAGACGTCCACTGCTGGACATAGGCCTGCCACAATTTGGGGGTCTCTGCCACAATCGCCATGCTTAGCACACGGGTTGGCGATTGCAGTATGGTGGTTAAATGCATAGAGAACGCTGCTGCCCATTCTCTAGTAATGATGAATCAAATGCTAGTTAAGATTACGACAAGCATTTAAATAAGTTGTTAGACAAGTGTGAGTGAATTTGTAGCCGTCCCACGTCCGCTGCACTAAGACGTGTAGTTCATTAACATGAACTGAACTAATGTCGTAACTTTTCTTGATGAACTAGCGAAGTTGGGTGCCCGTACTTATACATGAACATCTTACTGTGCTGTGGTTGAAACTCAGCATGACATTTCCAGTGTAACTATGTTAGTTGCAGAGGTTTCTGCAACTTGATAATTTGATATCTTTTTGTGTAATTCGTAGTATATGGAGGTTAAGCATAGGCATGGTGTACTTTGATACTGATCAGCTGTTTTGTACACGATGTGGAGGAGTTTAAAGACTAAATTTTGTTTTGGTAGTCATCAGAGAGCTCACGAAAGGAAATAAAATGATAAAATGGTTTTTGTGACTGTCACTGGAAACGGTGAAGAGGATTACGGATTAGTGGAGGAATATTTGTATTCTGGAGTTAAATTTGACTTTCGATTTGTGGGTTATAAGTCCAACCCCAGGCAGGAACTTTGTGACTCAATACGATGAAGAAGAATATCGTGAGGAAACCGGCACTTCTTAGAAGCAAAAATTTGAAGACATTTGACATCTACCAAACCGCACTGGAGCCGCGTGGTGTACAACGGCCCACTCCCATAGAAAGGGTGCCTAAATACTGGCAGTGGGAACATTATAAGTTGATTATGTATACGTATTTGTTGTGTATAGAATATTTCAGGACTGTAGGTGGCATTCTATGGTTACCATACTTTTGTGCACTGGTAAAATATAGCCGCATTAGGTACCATAGATTGTTCGCCGTAGATGCAAGAAACCTTTACGCATGACCAGTGCCCTGTCCCTCGCAGTCTCTCCGCGCTCAATGCTCTCTTGGAGGCTAAACCTGACTTTGACGCGTTTGCGGATGAATGGAAGACGATCACGTCAATATGTCTGGAGTTATGTGAGATATTTGTGTATTTACCAATGTTGATGATTGGCATATAGCCGTTTTATGTTTAAGCAAAATAAATAAATAAATTCTGCCTAGTGTCTACCTAGCCTGTCGGTTATGTGACAAGCAAGTTAGAAATGGTCCATATTAAATTTATTATGTTGAACTCTGACAGGTTATTATAACATTTTCAGTCACATTTTGGCTTTATCAGTTAGATAATGCCTATCAGGATATTGCAATATAATTTGTATATTTCAAACACAATATCATCAAGGGAATTTGGTACAGGTTCATTTACTGAATTAACATTTTTTGCAGACTGAAATAAAATACTTAAATACTACTAACTCACTGAAAACTCATTTAACAACTGTTGAAACCTCCAAAATTACACAGGAATTACAATTCAAGACACGGATCTAATATTCTCTTTATCTAGATAAACTAGCGAACTTTTACGTCTATACCGAACGAGTAGTGTGCGAAAGATTCGTACGATTTTAAGCTTTAATGTAAGAGACGAAGTTTGTATTGGGTTTTAGTTAACATTGGGTACGCTTCTGACAGTTCAAGTTTGGTTCTGAAAGGTGTTACGTTAATCTTTTTAGTTGTATCTTATATAGGAACGATTTAACATCAATATTTAGTTTTAATCTTAATATTTACGTATATAAATTACGCGTCACTTTGTTTGCCCGGGATGGCCTCCTAAACTACTTCATCATCATCATCATCATCATTTCAGCCGAAAGACGTCCACTGCTGGACATAGGCCTCCCCCAAGCACCGCCACCTCGACCTGTTCTGTGCCTCCCGCATCCAACGCATTCCTGCGGCCTTCACCAGGTCATCGGTCCATCTTGTGGGAGGCCTTCCAACGCTACGTCTTCCAGTACGCGGTCGCCACTCCAGAACCTTCCGACCCCATCAGCCATCTGTTCTGCGAGCAATGTGCCCTGCCCACTGCCACTTAAGTTTGGCAATTCTTCGGGCTATGTCGGTAACCTTGGTTTTCCTACGGATCTCATCATTTCTGATTCGATCACGTAGGGAAACTCCAAGCATAGCCCTCTCCATTGCTCTTTGGGTGACTTTGAGCCTTCTTATGAGGCCCATTGTGAGCGACCACGTCTCAGTACCATATGTCATCACTGGCAACATACACTGGTCAAAGACTTTTGTCTTGAGACACTGCGGTAATTGGGACGAGAATATACCGCGTAGCTTCCCGAACGCTGCCCAGCCGAGTCGGATTCGACGATTGACCTCTTTCTCGAAGTTGGACCTACCTAACTGGACAGTCTGTCCTAGGTACACATATTCGTCCACAACTTCGAGTGTAGCGCTTCCGATCTTCATTGGAATGGGTATCACATGAGCTTTGGACATGACCTTTGTCTTGTCCATGTTCATCCTAAGACCCACTCTTTCGGAAGCTCTACTGAGGTCATCGAGCATTGTACTGAGGTCCTCCATAGTCTCAGCCATGACTACTATATCATCGGCAAATCGAAGGTGAGTGATGTACTCGCCATTGATGTTGATGCCAGCCCCTTTCCAGTCCAGAACCTTGAAGACATCCTCCAGTGCAGCAGTGAACAGTTTCGGAGAGATGACGTCTCCCTGTCTCACCCCTCGCTGCAGGAGGATAGGTTTCGAGGCTCTGTCCTGGATCCGGACTGACATAGTGGCGTTTTCATACAAACACTTCAGCACTTCGATGTACCGATAGTCAATCTGGCACCGTTGGAGAGACTGCAGTACAGCCCAGGTTTCGATCGAATCGAAGGCTTTTTCGTAGTCCACAAACGCTAAGCAGAGAGGCAGGTTATACTCTTCGGTCTTCTGTATAACCTGCCGCAGCGTATGTATGTGGTCCACGGTGCTAAAGCCTTTACGGAATCCGGCTTGTTCGGGAGGCTGGAAGTCGTCAAACCTGCGCGCGAGACGGTTCGTGATGACCCTTGAAAACAGCTTGTAGACATGGCTCAGAAGTGAGATGGGCCTATAATTCTTAAGTAGGGTGTTGTCACCCTTCTTAAAGAAAAGTACCACTACACCTCTGTTCCATGCCTGTGGCGTTTTGCCCTCGAATATGACGGAATCAAATAGCTTCTGAAGGGCCTTTAGAACGGGTTTACCGCCGGCCTTCAGGAGCTCGCGTAATTCCGTCATCACCCGGCGCCTTGTTATTTTTAAGCTGCTTCAGAGCCATCCTAATCTCATACAAGCTGACGTCCGGGATACCTTCAGTGTAGTGTCGAGTCAATCTAGCTCTCGGGTCTTTAGCCAGATTCATAACGGGGTTTCTGGTGGACGTGTATAACTGTCCATAAAACTTCTCGATCTCTCTTAACAGCTCAGGTTTGGCGGACACGACTCTGCCGTCGTCGGTCTTCAGTTTGGCAAGCTGACTCTGCCCAATAGACAGATCTCTTGCAAATACTTTGGAGCCCTTGTTCCGCTCTATCGCGTCTCTAATACGTTCCGTATTAAAGAGGCGGAGGTCGCGTTTCAAGGACTTAGAGATCTGTCTATTTAGCTGCCGGTACTCGAGTGCAGCTTCTGAAGAATGCAGGATCATTTCGCGCCTCTGTTCCATGAGCTGTAATGTTGGATCTGAGAGTTTCTTTTTGCTATTAGTACGGCGGGTCTTGAAGAACTGAGACCCGACCGTATGGACAGTTTCCACAAACCCATCGTTATAATCGTCCACGGAGCTCCCTAGGCACTCAAAACGATTCTGGAGTTCGAGCTGAAAGCTCTCGGGGTTCTGAAGTTGGATCGGTGCTGGACGGAGCGTTGACTTCATCAGCCGAGATCTTTCCAGCTTGATATTGATATTCAATGTGCCTCTTACCATGCGGTGATCACTCCCGGTTTTCACCGCGTTGATCACAGAGACATCATTGAATATGTGCTTTTTCGTCGACATAATGAAGTCAATCTCATTTTTAGTTGCACCGTCTGGACTCTGCCAGGTCCACTTCCTGTGCTCGCGTTTTCTGAAGAAGGAATTAATCATAAAGAGGCCTTCCTTCTCCATAAAACTAGCCAGTAGGTGACCCCGGTGATTCCGACGTCCAACTCCAAATTGCCCCACTCGCAGCTCATCATCGCTTCGCTTGCCCAGTTTCGCGTTGAAGTCCCCCATGACAACGGTGAAGTGAGATTTGGTACCATGCATGGCTCTGGAAATATCCTCATACATGGTCTCCACCTCATCGTCGGGGTGTGTCGAGGTCGGGGCGTACACCTGTATGACCTTCAGCGAATACCTTGCGGATATTCTGAGTATAAGGAACGCCACCCTGGTCGACACACTCTCGATCTTCACAACGTTGCTCACAAGGGACTTATGGACGATAAACCCGACACCACCTTGGGACTGCTGGTCGCCCTCCCGGAAATAGAGCAGGTTTCCAGAATTTAGGATTATCGAGTCCTCCCCCTGTCTTCGGACTTCAGATAACCCTACTATGCCCCATCGTAACCTGCTCAATTCTTCCTCAAGTTAAGAGATCTTCTCGTCGGTGACACACACGCGCACACTCCGGAGTGTGCGCGTGTTGTATGTTGCCAGGTCCAGTTTTCGGTGATTGTGGTAGCCGGATCTCTTCCGGGGATTGTTAGCACCCCTTGCCTCACCGTGGCCTTGACCGCTACCATAGTCAAAGGTAGGTGGGCCGCCGGGCACTAGGGGCCGTTTTTTATTTGTGCTTGTCATTAATTGGGGGGGGGGGGGGGTTGCCATAATCACCACGCTTGGCAGGCGGGTTGGCGATTGCAGTATGGTTTTGATAAAATGCATAGAGAAAGCTGCTGCCCATTCTCTAGTTAGTCCCTTAGTCGCCTCTTACGACACCCACGGGAGGAAATGGGGTGGTGCTATTCTTTACGTCCGGCACCACACGAGACACTTAACCGATTTTAATAAAATTTGCACACCGTGTGCAGTTTTTAGGGTTCCGTTGCCAAATGGCAAAATATGGAACCCTTATAGATTCGTCATGTCTGTCTGTCTGTCCGTCCGTCCGTATGTCACAGCCAGTTTTTTCCGAAACTATAAGAGCTATGCTGTTGAAACTTGGTAAGTAGATGTATTCTGTGAACCGCATTAAGATTTTCACACTAAAATAGAAAAAAAAACAATAAATTTTGGGGTTCCCCATACATAGAACTGAAACTCAAAAATTTTTTTTTTCATCAAACCCATACGTGTGGGGTATCTATGAATAGGTCTTCAAAAATGGTAATGAGGTTTCTATTATCATTTTTTTCTTAACTGAATAGTTTGCGCGAGAGACACTTCCAAAGTGGTAAAATGTGTCCCCCCCCCCCCGTAACTTCTAAAATAGGAGAATGATAAAACTAAAAAAAATATATGATGTACACTACCTTGTAAACTGCCACCGAAAATTGGTTTGAACGAGACCGAGTGGGTACTTTTTTTTTAAAACGTCATAAATCGTAAACCGCAATTTAGTTTACATTCAATCAACTGAAATATAAAATTTAAAAAAAAACATTTATTTTTAAACCGAGAATACCTACAGGTTTGTACGGAACCCTCAGTGCGCGAGTCTGACTCGCACTTGGCCGGTTTTTTTAGTTTTTATCTCAATTACTGATCTCAATATTTGCAAATTTAATGTTTGTTTATAGGACAATGTGCGTGTTCATTGGTAAGTTCTATGAATTCCTAATAGATGGCGTGGGTTTCAATTTCTAGATAATCTTCTTTACATGCTTAGATCTTTTAAACTACGCAAAGGATTTAACACGCTTTTCACCAATAGACAGGATGAATCAAGAGGAAGGTTTGTAAGTATAATATGCGGGCGAGGCTGGGGTTCGTACCCACGACCTACCACTCGTAAGTCGCCTACCCATCGGACTTAGGGAGTGAAGGCAGAGTGAGTGCCCCTGTGTCTGCACACGATTGATCACCGTGACCGAAATAAGGTCTGGAGGACTTTACTTTCGGTTTAGAACTAATACCTACTTAGGACATTTTTTTTTCAACTTTTTGGTTTACCCTCAACCTACCCTTTCAACTTCTTCGTTTCTTTTCTAGAAATCTTTTGCTAACAAAATAATTAATTCAGTACACATCAGTACACGTAGCAACACTTTCAACAACAACTTTCCGCCGAGATTAATACGAATATGACCTATTAAGTCCTGAAACTACGTGTGAAGAATCTCGTACGTGACCGGGAATCAGACAAGGATAGACGATAGCGCTTTCTCTTTCTCTAAGAAGTACTTAAACAGCTTAATAAGTTTCGGATGTTTGTTAGATTGCAACGCAAAATGAATTGAGAAACAGTCTCGAGTTTTGGGTATGTTTCGTTTGATTATTCTAGTAGCGTTTAGATAAAGTTTGTTTTATTTGTTGTTTCGTGTAAAGATTGAATGATTATCGTTTAAATAAATGGGATAACATTGCAGGTAACGCTTACGTAGGAGGCTGTGTACAGGTTAACAGTTGCACAGAGAGCCAGAAGCGTTCCATAATTGGCATCGGGCGAATAATTCGACTTCCTAACATCGAGATATCAAGACGAATGAAGATCTTCGATATCAGAAGTGTATTATGGAACTCTAATGGAATTGGGCAAGAGACATGGCATGGCGCAGTGATGACAGGTGGACTAAGGTTGATAGACGAGATGTCGGTCGTCCGACGACGAGATGGGTGACGACAGTGTTGTTTTCGGGGGAATAACCTGGATGAGACTGACACAGAAGCGTGGGGATTGGCTACGAGAGATCTTACTTTAGGCACACTCTAAGTCTAAGTGATCTATGTATAGAATTTGATCAGGATATAATCCAAGATAGGATGTGAAGTTGTTTCCCTGAAGGTTCAGGCAGAGGTGCACATATAGTACACTCACATTTTGCCAGTTAAGTTGAAGTCCCATGTAATAGGGAGCGAGCCTTTTGCCACAAACCAGGCACAGATCCAGACTCCGGGCTGCTAGGTACAATAAATAAATAAAAAACCTGAACAAGGTGAAGAAGTATAACAGTATACTCGTAGGTACTAGCCAAGAAAGCTTTTGTATTTCACCAACACTTCGCAACAGGATTGACAAAAGTTTTTTTTTTTTTTGTAAAACTAGTCAGTCCCATATATTATTCTGTTTTCCATGTTCGTTATGGATCATAGAACGTGACTTTATTAAGATCCTTAGGTTATTATGGCCGTATTATATTATGGCGTATATAAAAGGATTGACTACCGAGATGACGACTACTAGTAAGGTATGGAAGAAAAAGACATGTTGAGCTCCGACCCCAAATTGTTTTTGATGGAGGTGTATGATGATAAATAGTATAAATCCTTCACTACATAGTATAAAACAAAGTCACTTCCCTCTGTCTGTCCCTATGTATGCTTAGGTCTTTAAAACTACGCAGCGGATTTTGATGCGGTTTTTTTATAGATCCTCTTCAAGAGGAAGGTTTATACGTATAACACGCGGGCGAAGCCGGTGGCCAAAGCTAGTTATCAATAAAAGAGGCACAATTATAATCAACAATTAAAATAGGGCAAAGTCAATTTGATGATAAATATCAGCTACTTTTTCTTAGGTTATCTTATACCTTTAAACGAGCAATTCTTGTATATATGTATATATATAATCTGAATCTCGGAAACGGCTCCAACGATTTTCATGAAATTTAATATACAGGGGGTTTCGGGGGCGATAAATCGATCTAGCTAGGATTCATTTTTATAAAATTTCGTTTTATTCGTGTTTTCAATGATCAACTTTATCGATAATCAACTAGAACATAAGCTTTTTATTTTAAACACAATTTTCCAAAAAATACCGAGCAAAGCGCGGTCATCCAGATATTAATATTATCATTCGTTAACAGTAACATAGTTCAAAAAATTTATTCATGAATATATAACATA
The DNA here is from genome assembly GCA_932294355.1 of Aporophyla lueneburgensis. Classification (NCBI taxonomy): domain Eukaryota; kingdom Metazoa; phylum Arthropoda; class Insecta; order Lepidoptera; family Noctuidae; genus Aporophyla; species Aporophyla lueneburgensis. The sequence continues at coordinate 32,118,875 of OW028740.1, forward strand.
ATTAAAGTACAAGTAATGATAACTTATAATTTACAAACATTGTCTGCGTGAGACTAACAAAGCCTACTCGTTATAAATGATACTCATTATACTTGGGATGTAATCAAAGTAAATTATGAGGTGGTGGTTAAGATGTGAGATAGATTGTTGTTTATTAAAACTTTAATTAATTATTTTTTTTGTAAAACTATATTCGTTCAAGCATGAATATAGTTTTACGAAAAAAATAAACTAATAAAAGTACCCCATTCCCAAAAAGTGAAATGATATAGGCTAACAAAAACAGTAAAGTGTATACACATTTTATTTTATTTGGTCCAAGTATTTGCAAGCCTACAAACGGGCTCAGATGAAATGCAAACAAAAGATAGTTGTTGGTATTCCTACAGTAGAATTTTAAAGTCGACATCGTCCCATTTGTTACACAGGTTAAGAACTTGGGTTACTGAGTCACGGAGAACCTGGCTGAGAACGTGGACGTAGACAGGGAACGAAGGGCGTTGACTGTCTGTAGGAATATGCTGGCTGGCAGGTTTATACGGCGCGTAAATGGGGTGAAGAGCACAATGTACAGAGAATACTGCCACCGTTTTATTCGTGCACGCTGCCTATCAGCTGTATGAAGCGGACACTCAATTATCTTTGTGTACAGTATTTATTATGCTTTTGCGAATGTTGTTGGAGTTGCAGAGATGCTGTAGTGCGTCTGGCACGTTAACGGAGACTCGGATTGATAACATCATGAGAAAATAATCGGCCCTCATATTGCACCGTTTCCGAGCAAGCTCTAATAGCAATCTGAAAGAAATAGCAGACTGTTTTGACGGTCCTTTATGTGGCATTTTATCGAACCACCACCACCACTACCACCTAAGTACACATTTTGGTAAAGCAATAAAGATATCAATTTATCTATTTGATATCGTTTTTTTTTCTGATTTACTAACTTAGTTCTTAAGTACTAAACTAAACGTAACTCTAAAATAAAGTTATTATACTTAGATACCACACTAGCATTTGCTACAGGGGTAAGTTCAATAAAAACTGAATCAGGTTATGCAATCAGAAAACAAAGAATTGCCAAACATTTATTAAACTGTAAGAAAATATACGTTATCCTCAAAAACCACTTCTTATAATTTTAAAACGAGGTGGAAGTACGCAAAAGAACCGCCATTAGAATAATGAACACATGTTCTAGTGATGTGAAAAAGAACGCAAAGTGACAATGACTTATGATGGCACAACCCTAGTGATATTAATCATCCTTTGAGGCCCATTTGTTAAATAACATAATTTATATATGGCTGCATCGGAGAAGTGTGGTATTTCTGCAGAAAATTATCATATTTCCAAAATTGTGGGATACTACGTACTAAATTATTGTGCGTAAAATATAGTTTCCGTAGTGACTTAGAAATACGGGAACATAATGGCCAACAAAAAAAAATCTTGGTTAAAATTTTTGGAACAGCCTTATTTTATATCCAATGAAATATTTCAACGCAGGTGGAGTTCAAAATTATGTTCTGAACCACGTACCATGTTGCATGACGATTTCCCTGCCATCGCATTATAACCAACTTACTAAATACAAACTGACATACTCAGCTTATAATCTTCCCACTGATTGAGCACAAACGTCCTCTCGCTGAGGAGAGGACTATAATAATCCACCACGCTGGCCCAAACGCGGGTTGGTAGATGTCACATATTTTCGAATGATTGGTTGTAGGACGATAATTTCATTCACACTTTTGAGAGCAGTAGTGATAAAATAATTAACACAAAGTAAAACCTCAATCTAGATATGAACCTACGACCTAAAATTTGTAATATGCGGCCATTACTACTGGGCCACCACAGCGCCACTTTATACAATTGAACAATAATTACTCGCCCGTCTTTTGTTTAACTTTCAAAATTATCTAGAACAAAAATAACTTTCACCAAATCCACACCTCGTAAAAAGTTGAGTACGGTCGGAAAGCAGAAAAGTATTTAAATGAGAGTAATTATGCCTAAAGTTTAAGCGAGTTTGCCTGAGTTTTAAATATGTATAGTCAGACCTTTATAATGCTAATTAGGATGGTATATGGATCTCAGTTTTGGGACCAAAATTGAGCCTAATGAGCTGTTTTCTCTCGTAAAATGTTCAATTAAAATTAACGACTAATTAAAAGCCTTTAAAAAAATTAAACGAATTTTTTTCATGTATATTTTATTTGTATTAATCGAAATAATTACCCATGCAATCAATGCATCTTTGCCAACGCAGTGGCAGTTTATTGATGCCCTTCTTAAAAAAATCAGCTGGACGGGAGGCAACAAATTCTTCAAAGGCATTTTGTACTGCCTCTCGGGTATCGATTTTTTTTCCCGCCAAGAAGTTATCCAAATTCTGGAAAAAGTAGTAGTCTGTACGCGCAAGGTCTGGTGAGTAGGGCGGATGACGGAGAGCTTCCAACCCCAGTTCTTGCAACATGGAGACTGTCTGCTGTGCAGTATGAGGTCGCGCGTTGTCGTGCAGGAGCAGCGGAGACGAGCGATTGACCAATGCTGGTTGGAGATGTGCCAGCTTCTCCATCATTGGGTTCAATTCTTCACATTACACATCTGCAGTAATGCTCACCCCGTTTGGTAAGAAGCTGTGATGAATCACACCGGCGCTAGACCATGAAACAGTGACCATCACTTTTCTAGGGGTAAGTTTTCGTTTAGGGCATTGTTTAGGTGCTGAACCAGGATCCAACCAACTTGCTGAGCGCTTGCGGTTATCAAACAAAAATCCATTTTTCATCGCAGGTAACAATGCGGTTCAAAATTCCTTCATTTGTGTGTCTGTTGAGCAGTGCAAGGCACGTCTCGACGTGTACTTCGCGCTGGCGATCATTGAGTTCGTGGGGCACCCATTTGTCAAGCTTTTTTACTTTGCCAATTTGACGCAAATGGACCAATATTGTTTTGACGCTAACGTCGAAAGCTGCTGCTAATTCAGCCGTAGATTGTGTATCATCAGCTTCCACAATCGCCTTTAATTCGTCATTGTCGACCAAAGTCTTCGGACGACCGCGAGGTTCATTTTTCAGGTCGAAATTTCCAGAACGGAAGCGAGCAAACCAATAACAGGTGGTGCGTTGGTTTGTAGTGTTAGCTCTGTAAACGTCGTTGATGTTGCGTGCCGCTTGTGCCGCGTTGCTGCCACGACGGTACTCATATTCCATAATTACTCGAATTTTTAACGTATCCATGATGACGAAAAAGATTGAAATGCGATGAAAATGTAACACTAATCAATAAACAAATGACTACTTTTGGAAAAAGAATTCCATGTTTTTAAAATAAAATTGATTTGAAATTAGAATTCTTAGACAAACAAAAATTATTTTGATTTGAAATGGCCAGTACTGCAGAACGGCAATTTCATAGGTAAAGACCTAATATTATAAATCTGAAGAGTTTGTTTTTTTGTTTGATTGAACGCGCTAATCTCAAGAACTACTGATCCGAATTGAAAAATTCTTTATGTGTTGTGGGTTTACCTTATTGTAAGAAAATTTGCACTTTGCTTTTAGTTTAGTTTTTCAATAATGAACGACATACGTATATAATGGAGGAACACTGACTCCCAAGTCACAGGTATAAACCTAGTTTGGGAGCCATGGGACCTATGCTTATGATACAATGTCAGTATGTTTTAAAGTAATGTGTGTAACTATGTTGTCACTTTTTCGAAGTAAAGATTATATATATATATTATAACATCACGCTACAACTAAGAAGAGCGGAGCAGTAATGAAAAATGTTGCAAAAACGGGGAAAATTTATTCCTTTTGAAAGTTTCCGTTGCGTGCGCTGCATAAACGGTTAAAGTAACACAAAAATCATGTATGACGGAATTGTTCCTTTTAAAAAGTTCTAAAAAAAATCCGGGAGAGCATATGTCTATCTTTTAAGGTTGACTCACTATAACTCAAAAGGAGCGAGCAGCAACGAAAAATGGACGAAAACTCGCAGGCAAATCGATGCGACGGGAAGGGTCAGGGGAGCAAAAATTTGTCGCGGACGAAGTCGCGGGCAGAAGCTAGTGTAATATATGAGTGTTTCAATTATTATGGATATGAAATGTATGCCAAAAGATGATTCTAACTGTAAAATTTCTGAGATATGATAGTTCTGCCTTTTAATGAGTATCGATATGAAATTATGCCAAGAGACGATTCTGACTGCGAACTTTCTGCGATATGATGGTTCTCCCTTTTGATTATTATGGATATAAAATTTATGCCTAAAGATGATTCTGACTTATAAAATTATGCGTTGTGAATGTATGATAAATGAGTATATGACAAAGGTTTTTCTGCGAAATGAAGTTTATGCTATCCGCTGTTTTGCCAAATAATATTATGACGAAAAAAATTCTGCCATAAAGGGTGGACCCAAAATAGATAGATGTCCCGAAATTTCTTAGTTGACTGATCCTTGAAAAGAAATTTTAAAACAAACTTAGATGTCATGGTCTCTTTTAAAGTCCAAACATTCTTAATTAGAATTTTATGTGAGTCAAACAATGCCTTTTGAAGAAAGAGCCAGTGCAGCTTGGAGCTGATATGAATGGTACGTGCATTAAATCATAAGATATTTGATACATTGGTTATATACCTTCACAATGCCAAGGTTTAGTTTACCATGTCCATATTAACAGGTCTCGAGAAGTTCTAGCTCCCTTCAATGAGAGCGAGTATTTTAAGACGTATCTTCTCAGCGTTAATTTGGTGAACGCTCAAAGTCACCCACAGCCCCTCAGCCCACAAGCGAAATAGAGCATAAAGATAATAATGAAGTCATAATTTTATCACAGCCCGAAACTTTGAACTTCCAAACTACGCTTATAGCCGACAAATTGTCGCAGAACTTGAAAATAATGGATCATCACAATGAATAATTTAATTAATGTCTTAAAATTAAGATAAGTTACTGCTACAGCTATAACACGAAGATTTAAATACCTTAAAAATGCTGTTAAAAGAGAACCTTTTTCTCACTGTATTAAAAAGAAAGAGAAAGGATAATGTGTTGCCTTTTTTCCGTTAGTTATTTAGATGAGCAAACGAACGACAGAAACGGCTCTAAAGTAACATTTCGTGTTTTATAAAACTTTGAAGTAGCTTCGTGGAATATTTAAGCATCCATATTAATATACGATGTCGTCGAGTCTTTTATGTCCATCTAACTTCAGGATTGTCGCATCAGCATTGTTAGTGAAATTAATATCACCTTAAAACATGACTACAAAAGACCATAGAGTTACAGCAATTTTTTCAAGAAAGGAATAGATTTGAAAAAGTTACAATTAAAATTAATACTACTATCACTATAATCGGTAACATCACAAGGGCTACTCTTTTGACAAAGCTAGCACAGCACACAAAACTGGATTCTGCAGCAGTAGCTGCAGACTATTTCCAGTACTCAATTTCTATCCATAAACAAAATCGATCAGCGCCGGCACAACACAGACTATTTTTAACCTGGAAACTGGAAAGTTTTTGAACAAGCATACACAGAGCAAGAAGTTGATAGCTAAGGTGCGGAAAGATAAGAGAACAGCGTTGATTTAGAAATAAATGCAAAATTGAAACCATAATTTTATGAAATTTCGTCATATTTGCCAAAAGGCTCCATTATCCCGTCAGGTATTTATGTAATTACTAACAAGACTATTGCACATAATAGCTTTAATTTTGACCTGAAAATCCTTTAAATAATTAAATGGTTCTGAAGATCACTTTACTTTTTTTTGTGTTGCTTGTTTGTTGGTGTTTTACAAATCATTTTTAGAGTTTAGTGTTTTAATAGTATTAGTCGTAAGTTACTCGTATTTTCTGATTATCTTGTGTTCTTTTTTTTTTTTGTTTGCAGACCACTATTGTATTGGGTCTGCCTGTAAAGATAGTGTGTGTTTATAATAATAATAATAATCGTTCCCGAAAGGATCTGTCGACATGTTGGATAGATTATAAGAAGGCCTATGACTCGGTGCCACATACATGGCTCATGAGGGTGCTGGAGTTGTATAAAGTAGATACAACTCTGCGCACCTTCCTGATGTCATGTATGGGGCATTGGAGGACGGTCCTTCGCTATCCAGGATGTCGAAATATTCGGAGGAATAGCGAGCCGATAAGGATCGAGCAAGGCATATTTCAGGGTGATAGTCTGAGTCCGCTTTGCTTCTGCCTAGCTTTGAATCCTCTGAGCACACTGCTTGAGGATTTAGGTTTAGGCTATCGGTTGAGGAGAGGAGGTCAGGTTATTTCTCACCTCCTGTACATGGATGACCTTAAACTCTTTACCCACAACAATTTGCAACTTATGGAGCTACTGAAGGTAACCCTTCAGTAAACCTTCAGTAGCGCCATCAGAATGGAATTTGGTGTGGACAAATGTGCGGTCATGCATGTAAAGCGAGGAGAGATTGTGGAATCCATGGGAACCCAACTCTCGGATTCCATAAACTTTCGAGCCCTCTCAGCATCCGAAACCTATAAGTATTTGGGTATGTCGGAAGCGTTGGGCATCAACGTTACTGACATGAAGCAATCGTTGAAGGACCGCTTCTTTGGCCTCCTGAAGAAAGTATTAAATAGTCTTCTGTCAGGCGGAAACAAGGCGCCTTCAACGGTTGGGTCATGCCGGTTTTGATGTACTCTTTCGGCATACTCAAATGGACTCAGACCGAACTCGATGCCTTAGATAGGAGGGTCCGGACACTGCTGACTGCACATCATATTGCATCACCCACGTTCATCGGTAATGAGACTGTATATCCCGCGAAAGTGTGGAGGTCGAGGCTTTTTAAACGCTAAGACTCTCCACAATCGCGAGATATGCAGCCTCAGGGAATATTTCCTTAAAGCCGACGTGGGGATGCATCGAGATGTGATCGCAGTGGACAAGGGCCTCACCCCGCTCTCCTTGGCTAACGAGAACTGCCGCAAGCCGGTAGTGCTTAACACTAATGACCGCATGGAGGTATGGCAGAGTAAGGAGCTCCACGGACGCTTTTTCCGGGCCCTACATGGACCCGATGTAGATCTACTAGCGTCCGTAGCCTGGTTGCATTTCGGTGACCTCTTTGGGGAAACCGAAGGTTTTTTCTGTGCAATTATGGACGAAGTTATGATAACAAAGAATTACCGGAGGTATATTGTTAAAGACGGCACGGTGGACATCTGTCGGGCATGCCACCGTCCGGGCAAAACCATCAGACATATTATCTCCGGGTGTTCTCGTCTAGCTAACGAGGAGTACTTGCATAGACACAACCTCGCAGCCAGGATTATCCACCAGCAACTTGCTCTGAAATACAGCCTTGTGGAATCGGAAGTGCCGTACTACAGTTATGTGCCCGACCCAGTTCTCGAAAATGGACATATCACACTGTACGCTGCCAGACTAGACCCCGTACAATACGATTTCAAGTGCGCATTGGAAGAGTTATAATCGTGGGGCTCTAGAGACAAGAGTGGCTAGCGTACTGTCCGCCGTGCGCGGAGCCAAACAATCAAATCAAACACTTACCTGTTGGTTGAAGGACACTGCTCTGGTGCCAACCTGGAGTTCTGTATGTAAGTGAGTGTATGTGTATCGTGTCGTGACGTTACGAGTATTCTTCAGGTTAGATTCCGCTTCCAATTAGGCTGGAGACGATCACAGCATGCGGTCTTCAAATCACTCGTCCCAACAGCGTCACACTTTGCTTAACCTTCAAACTATTTATCGAAAATATGTCCAAAACCCGTGTTATTTCTTCAAATTGGGGGTTATTACAATTAATACAATTGGATCACGACTAATTGTCACAAACGGATCGATTTAAAGGGATTAATTTCAACAAAAGCGTCGCGGGCGTCTCAAAACGCGACGGGCCTCCTTTAGCGGCAAAATTAAGAGAGCTGTCAAGTGTCAACGTCAAACTGTCAAGAGAGATGTCACTCTGTTACTCGTTTAGAAACGTAGGCGCATAGAGTAAACAAATCGTTCGGGACTCAACATCTACCCCCCCCGGACGGGCCTTCCCGTCCGCTAATCACTTGGCAATCCCGACAAGGTTGCGCGTTATCAGTCCACCTGACGCGCTGCTGGAGGATGTGCAAATACTCGCAAGCTCCAACGCTTCCAAAACTCTGAGCGAGCTGCTGCACCAACTGAAACCGCGATAGCCAATTTTGGCTCACATTGACAAAAGGGTGCTCCGGCAGGGCGACAAGTGGCTGTCAAATCAAAAAATGGCCCGGGGTCAGGGCCTCCAAGACGTTCAGGTCCGAAGACAGCGGGCACAATGGACGCGAGTTCAACACAGCTTCAATGCGGCAAAATACCGTAGCTAACTCCTTAAAGGTGAGAACGGTGTCTCCCAACAATCTGCGCCAGAGTCCCTGTGCCGCTTTCACCGCGGCCTCAAAAATACCCCCCCAATGGGGGCAGGCTGGCGGGTCAAACAACAACAAACACCAAAAACAACCAAACAACAACAACAACAATTTAACCAAATGGCCCTCCTTAGGCAACAAAAGGGGGTGACGGACCCCATAAGGAAGGCTAGAGTGACTCAACCGTCAACAACCAAACAACAAAAGACCCGTATCGTCCAAAAAGGGGTTCAATTTAATAACGGCTCCCGACAATATCCAAAACTCTCGCTGCAGAATGGCCAACAGCGCATTGCAACCGGCATGCGAGTTCTTAATGTGACGATCAGTCACCAACAATTCAACAACAAAACAACAATTCAACAATTTGTCGAGGGAGCTTTATCGACTCAACAAAACTCAGGGTCCTTTGTTCCAACAACGAGCACCTTGAGCCCGGGCAAAGGACCCGACATCAAGACTGGCGATCGAGGCCAATCATCCTCGGGGTGAGTCAGCCAGTCTGGACCCCACCATAGGGGGCAAGCAAACAAGCGGGGTGCCATGCACCCACGTGAGGCCACGGCGCCTGGGTTCAAATCTCCAGGCAAGTGCCTCCAAATCAAAGGCGTATCAAAATTTTGAATCTGGGACACTCGGTACGCAACAAAGACCTCCAAAGAGTGGACGGACGTCTTCAACCAACACAAACCAATTTGACTGTCCGTCCAGGCGTAAGAAGCCCGAATGTCCACAGTTCCACCCAAAGTGTGAGCAACGTGGTTCAATAGACGCACAAGACGCGCCGCCCCTGACAATTCAACTTAGGGATGGTCAGTGCCGTCCGGAGGGGGGCCACCTTGATCTTGGCCAAGACCAGTGACAAATTCACCTGGCCTGTTGCGCAGACGGTGCGCAGACAAACAACAGCTGCATATCCGTGCGAAGACGCATCACAAACAAGGGTAGCAGTGTAGCTCCCAGGGGGGAGGATAGCGCGGGGTAACACGACCTCGTTGACTGCAGGGAGTGCGGATACAAATTGGAGCCAATCTTCCAACAGGGTTTCCCGAATTGGCTCGTCCCAGCCAAGTCCCGCAGTCCAAAGGCGCTGAAGAAAACAATTTTGCCCAAAACAATACAAACAAAACAACAAAACAATAGACAAAAGGCAACCCTGGGCTCCCATGTCCAAAATGACACGGACCACAACAGAGTCCCCCGTGGGCCCCCAGACCCGACCGATGCCGTTGGCAACAAAACCGTGTCGATCTGAGGGGTACCTTAGCGGGGCAGGCGCCAATTTCCTAACAATGTCTGGGCGGCGACCGATCGCCACACCCAGACCCAAGTCTTTCCCGACGAGGATGGAGTTCAAACTCCTCGTCCGCGCGGTGTCCCGAGCCACGCGCCATCGCTGGAAGGGCATATCCCACCGGATGCCCGAATGGCGGGGGGCGTGACTCCAACCGGGGACGTTCCGCCAATGGAGGGGAGGGAAGGCGGTGCTGGTCTGGCCAGCGCTGCCTAGCAACAAATGCGTAATCGCCTTTACGCGGGGAGACCAAATGGCGGTCGCGCGGCTCCCGATCAACTTGCGCGGGGGGTGGAGTGCGGCGCTCAAAATTGCGGGCCTCTCCCCGGTTCTGAACCGGCGAGGCAGAAGCCCGGTGACCAACTCCATGGTACCCCCCCGTACGCGAACTTTCATCAGAGGCTGGTCTGCCAGCGTGGTTCGCGTTAGCGCACAATATGTCCAAATGGGACCCCCTACAAATTCTACAAGGGCGGGGGTTGGGGCAGTCCCTATGGAAGTGAGCCCCCAAACAAGAGAAGCACATGCGGCGTGCTTTGGCAATTCGGCGGCGGGCACTCATGTGCAACTTCAAAAAGGCCGCGCAAGTTGCCATGCCATGCCCCGTGTCCCTACAAAACTCACAACCAGGACGACTCTGGGTGCCAGCAAAACGAGCGGCGGGGCGACCATCAACAGGCCCGCGAGCCCTAGTCCGTCCCTGGTCTCGTGGCCGGGAAGACGGCTGGCATGACTCAGTGGCAACGCCAGAGTTGTCCACAAACCGACACTCATCCTCCAAAAATTGGACGAGGTCATCAAATGGGGGGAGATGTGTGACACTATCCCCACCATACTTTTGCTCGAAACGAGCCCTCAAATCGGCAGGAAGCCGTTGCAGCACAACGTGCACCAAAAGGTAAGACCAATGGTCCACCGGCAAGTCCAATTGCTTTAAAGCGTTGGTCGCTGCCACCAACGGGTTCAACAGGTCAGTACGCAATGCTGACAAACTAGTAATGACCGGTAACCCCAAAATCAATCCAATATGAACGTCAGCCAAACAACGTTTATTTTGGTACCGCCGGGTGAGTAGTTCCACAGCGGTAGGGTAGGCTGAGTCAGTCAAAGACAGATGCTGCACCAAGGCTCGGGCCTCACCTTCCAGGACGGACAACAAATAGGCCAACTTTTGGGCGGGTCTGAGGTCCGAGCGTGCATCAACCAAACTTTCAAACAGGTTTTGGAAACTTAACCAGTGGTCCAGACGACCGTCAAAATGTGGCAGTTCCAAAGTAGGCAGTCTACTCAATAGTCCGGGACCTGAAACAACCGAGGTCTCCGGTTTGACCTGGACAGGTGTCCGGCTCTCCAATATTTCCCGAGCACGTTGACCAATGACATCCCCCAGGTCCAAGATCTGGTCGTAGTCAGCAAGGACCTTGTCACGTGCTGCCTGATCCAGCACTTCCAAATCCACTTCACAAATGTACTGGTTGTAGCGGGTGAGCAGAGCATCAACGTTGCCGAGTCTCAAGTTCAACTGCTCGAACCGAGCAAGAGTGATCCCCTCAAGATCCTGGCGCTCAGCGGTCGCTGCAGCTGAAGCGAACCACCGCAGCTGTGTGGTCAATCCACTGATTGCCTCTCTCACCGCTTTGTATGCCATTGCACAAACAATACAATTCAATATACCAAACAAAATAATTAAGTAACAAAGTTCAAACAATATATTACAAAATAACTACAATCAAACTACCAAACTGACTAATCAGCAACTCAAGAAATAACATTAAATTGGTTTCAATTCAATTCAACAATAAACTTTTATTTTAATTCAAACCCAATATCAACGTTCAAAATTCTATTTCACAATTCAATTCAAATATTCAAATTCCAATCCAATTCCAAATGTTAAGTTCACAAACCACTTTGTTAATGGTACAACAATAATAATCCTTTATTCCAACTCAAAACAATGGTAATACTAAAAAATGCCAATAATTTTTCAAATATTAATTTTCACAAATAACCATATCAATGGTACAAACTCAATATTTTAATGTCTTCCTGACATTCAATACAACAGAGGTCAAATAACAACAACAAGAGGTTATAGCATAGCTCAATCTAACCAACTCTGAAGCATATATGCAAACCTGGTTGACCCCCGGCAATATGAGTTACTCGACTCAATAAATTCCAAATTATTTCAAACAAACAATTAATTACCGATAACAAATATTTACAGCGAATTACTACTTCCCTTATAGAGACTGCCAAGTAATTAGCCTACTGTAAAATTACCAATTTGGTGGTTTTGTAGGTTAAAACCACGCCTCTGCATACCAAAATGTACGCTGCCAGACTAGGCCCACATAAGGTTTTAATTATTATGTGGAAGCGTGCTAATCGTGGGGCTCTAGAGACAAGAGTGGCTAGCGTACTGTCCGCCGTACGCGGAGCAGACAATATATAAGAGAACAACTCACCTACCATACAACAAAACAACTTACCTCATGGTTGAAGGACACTGCTCTGGTGCCAACCTGGAGTTCTGTATGTAAGTGAGTGTATGTGTATCGTGTCGTGACGTTACGAGTATTCTTCAGGTTAGATTCCGCTTCCAATTAGGCTGGAGACGATCACAGCATGCGGTCTTCAAATCACTCGTCCCAACAGCGTCACACTTTGCTTAACCTTCAAACTATTTATCGAAAATATGTCCAAAACCCGTGTTATTTCTTCAAATTGGGGGTTATTACAATTAATACAATTGGATCACGACTAATTGTCACAAACGGATCGATTTAAAGGGATTAATTTCAACAAAAGCGTCGCGGGCGTCTCAAAACGCGACGGGCCTCCTTTAGCGGCAAAATTAAGAGAGCTGTCAAGTGTCAACGTCAAACTGTCAAGAGAGATGTCACTCTGTTACTCGTTTAGAAACGTAGGCGCATAGAGTAAACAAATCGTTCGGGACTCAACACACACTGTACTGGGATCGATCCATCATCACTGACAGGACTATTGTTGCAAATAAGCCTGATATAGTGGTGGTGGATCGATCAGTGCCGCGCACAATGATTGTTGACATTACAGTCCCGCATGACGAGAACCTCGTGAAAGCCGAAAAAGATAAACAAATCAAGTATCTTGACTTGGCTCGCGAGGTTGTCGACATGTGGGATATGGACTCAGCGATCATTGTGCCGATAGTCGTCATAGCCAATGGCTTGATATCCAAGAGTCTCGACCAACATCTGAAGAGGCTCTTGTTGGGCAGCTGGGTCAAGGGCTTGATTCAGAAAGCGGTACTTCTGAACACGGCTCGCATTGTCAGGAGGTTCCTCTCTCTGGAGCCCTGACCGCCGGTAGCTTGGACCCTGTTCCCGATACCGATGGGCTACTATTTTTTTTTTTTTTTTTTTTTTAACTAATATTTAAAAATAATTGATAAGAATGTTAAAAAGGAATAAAGGATAATAATAATAAATAAATAGCACCAGATATCAAAATAACGGAAAGAAATTCTCTTCACCTCCTAGGGTCCTCAATTTTTAACGAATCTTTCCAACGTTCATTGAGGAGAAAATACAGAATTTTTATGATGTTTCGGAAAGACTTTTTAAAAATTAACTATAGCAAGCCACACTTCCCATTCGCCTGGGTGATCCCGGCGTCCGCAAAATTTCAAGTATAAGTTTACCGGCCTTCCTCTCCTCGGTCCAGGAAACCAGGAATATATTATCTTCCACACTGGTCGATTTAGAAGTACCGTGTTTGACTGATGCGTTGAATGCTTGGAAAATGGCTTGTCCAAATACGGTTTTGCCCGACAACCCGTCCTCGCAGAGACAGTGGGACGTGCCGCTCTGCAGTATTATACGGAATACCCTAATAAACACTGTAGAGCGTGCCCGTCTGCTGGCTGTGGGAGAATGGGAGTCAGGCTTGGGGCATCAGGCGCTCCCATCATCCACCATAGGTACTATGATGTATGACTTATCGTTTCGGCTCGCTACGTGTCTCCGCTTGGGCGCACCTTGTGTTGCTCCGCACCGCTGTCACTGCGATGAAGCTGTCGACAGTCTAGGGTACCATGGCCTGTCCTGCTGCAGGAGCGCAGGCCGCATAGCACGACACGCCAGCATAAACGATATTATTAGTCGAACTCTTGTCACTGCCGGCGTACCAGCGGTATTAGAACCAAACGGTTTGGTACGTGACGATGGGAAGAGACCAGACGGCATGACGTTGTTGGAAGGTGGGCAGGCCTCTGGTGTGGGACGCAACCTGTGTCGACACCCTTGCGCCATCTCATGTTCCTAGTACGGCGGGCTGTGCTGGCGCCGCTGCTGCGGCTGCTGAAACCCTCAAGCGCTGCCAATCTTCTGGGCACGTTTCCAGATGACAGTGATGCGGACGAGTACTTCGACGCCTAAGTGTCCTTTGTTTTTGTATTTATTTGTATAGTTAGTTATTTATTTTACAATAGTATATCTGTAACTTATTAATAAAAATAAAATAAAACATAATTACGAGAACAAAAAAAACATTTTCACACACATTTCGTGTGTCAGCTACAAAACGCGTTATGCCTTTGAAGTACAAGGTTGTCATAACTTAGTAGGAGCTTACTAAACATAGGAGTGTCAACTAGAAATCGATTTATGCCTTCGAAGTACCAGGTGGTCATATCTCGGTGGGAGCTCACCTCACATGGGTGGGTATGTATTAGCTAGAAAATGCTTTATGCCTTCGAAGTACCAGTTTGTCATAACTTGGTAAGTTAACTTATCATTTATTGACTCTAAGGCAGTACAAAGTTCGCTGGGTCAGTGAATATTAAGATAGCATGTTTTAAATGTTTGTTGATTATGATTTAAGCACTCAAGATTACTTATTTTTCAATAGTGTTAAATATTCCATGGTTTTATAAAAATAATTTCATTTTTTTAACTTCTAATTTTTTCAATGACCATAGTTTTCCAAGACATAACTTTGTTTATTTTACTTGTGGTCCCAAAATACTACAAAAAATATTTATTATATTAATAGGTGGAATCTGGGATCGCGGTCCCGGTCCCGAAAACTGACTCAGGGCTCCTACCTGAAACTTTTCTAATATATTTTCAATGTTCACATGCCACACCTAATCATTTAAAACCCTCTGGGCTCCTTTTACACCCTCACTAAGTGGAAAACACAACGTTCAAACTTTTTATCTCGTCCCTAGACTCAACACGATTCACTCCCATACACTGCATCGACAGCAAATCACACCTCACGCTATTTTAACTACCATCACAATTCTACGCAGTTTAGACCCGGAAGAACTCAAAACTCAAAATAATGTTTCTAACAAGGCGGGCTGCAGTAAAACTTTTTAATTTATCTTCCAAAGAACTGTACCGCAAGAAAAACTTTTTAACAAAAAATTAAACCGCCGAAAAAACTGAAAAGCAATAAATAATAAACCTTAAAATTATTAGTTGGCGCTATGAGTGATCTTTGTTCATTGATTTTTCAGCGCCGACTCAAAATTTTAAGGTTTATTATTTATTGCTTTTCAGTTTTTTCGGCGGTTTAATTTTTTGTTAAAAAGTTTTTATTTTATATTTTTTTTTTTGTGGCTTGAATGTACTAATAATACTTGGCAAGGTATACCCCATCCAATGAAAAAAGAATAATCAAAATCGGACTACTCTGTATAAAGTTATGCGTGTTTATACATTACAATCAGTGAGTGAACAATTAATCACCCCTTGTTTTCCGACCCTTAGGGTTCGATTTTGTTTTCCAAATTTATATGGGACCACTTTGGGAGTATGCCCTTTCCAATAAAAAAAGAATTATCACAATCGGACTATCATGTACAAAGTTATGCGAGGTCATACATAAAAAAAAAAAAAAAATACGCGTCAAATTGATAACCTCGTCCTTTTTTTTTCGTCGGTTAAAAATACGCGTCAAATTGATAACCTCGTCCTTTTTTTTTTCGTCGGTTAAAAACTTTCTCGTAATCTTGTTCACTTTTGTCATCAAAATGTCGGAACTTTCACTTTGGGGGGGAACTTTATGTAGTATCGACATGACACGAGGTAATGAGAGCAAAGAGAGGTTGCTTTAATTTTTGTTTCAGAAATCTGTTGGTCGTGTTTGGAATTTTTTGTATTCTTTTCCGTATGGTTTTGAAGTGGTTTGACGCAAGATTTGATAGGAATCTTTAGTGAAAATCTGTGTCAGCTTGAGGAGTGGTAACTTTTATGGAACAGGTCGTTGAGCTCAACGGGTGTAATATACGGAGGCTGCCGTGTTCAAATGGAGGGCAGGTCAAGTCAGCCAGATCAATAATGACCGCTGGGCAGAAATCTCCACACAATGGATAGCTAAACTGAAAAGACATCGGCGGCCTCGGCCCATAAAGAAGTTGCTAGATGATTTATTGTTATTATTATTGATCTTCATTCATTTAGACTACAATGCGGTGTTAGTAACAAAATAGTTTAGCCTATTTTACACACACACAGGCAGAAACTACGCAACTCCACCAACTATGTTCCATACATACACCGTTTGCCTCGTTTAGGTTCATATATCTGGTCATACACACACGCCGGTTGCAAGTACTACGCACCTGACCTTTCTAAAGAACATCACCAATAAGGTCACTATATGTCCTCCTAGGGCGCCCCCTCCCAGCGTTTCTACTCTCATCTGCCTTGTAAATACCATTTGTAAGCCTTTCTTCAGTCATTTTCTCAACACGACCAGTTTTTTAACCGACGAAAAAAAAAGGAGGAGGGTATCAATTCGACGCGTATATTTTTTTTTTTTTTTATGTATGATCACGCATAACTTTGTACATGGTAGTCCGATTGTGACAATTATTTTTTTATTGGAAAGGGTATACTTCCAAGGTGGTTCCATATAAATTTGGAAAACAAAATCGAACCCTAAGGGTCGGAAAACAGGGGATGATTGTGTGTTCACTCACTGATTGTAATGTATAACCACGCATAACTTTATACAGAGTAGTCCGATTTTGATAATACTTTTTTTGTTGGATAGGGTATACCTTGCCAAGTATTATTAGTACATTAAAGTCACAAAAAATTATAAAATAAAAAAATTTAACAAAAAATTTAACCGCCGAAAAAACTGAAAAGCATAAAATAATAAACCTTAAAATTTTGAGTCGGCGCTGAAAAATCAATGAACAAAGATCACTCAAAGCGTCGACTAATAATTTTAAGGTTTATTATTTTATGCTTTTCAGTTTTTTCGGCGGTTTAATTTTTTGTTAAAAAGTTTTTGTCACTACATATTCTTTTAAACCACATCGTTGGCTTATCACATTATTTTAATACTTTAATAATTAAAACAGATCGTCTCCAGAACCTACACTAGCGGGTGGTCTGCCCGGCCGGCTATCGATTGCAGGATAATGTTGGATTGCCACGTAGGCTGTGCAACGAGGCAGATTTCTTACGCCACAGTGCATGAAAGCCGTCAATGCGTGCGTCAGCAAACATTGCCGCGCACCCTGAGGCACATCATGATTTTTTGAAATGTAATGAAGTATTTATTTCTGTAAGTAGATTTTTCACGTCAATTTTGAGGGAAATATTTTAAAACGACGACGGCTTTTCCTAGCTATCTGATGCCTGAGAAGAAATGCCGCAATAAACCTAGAACTCAAGCTCTCTTCTAGAGCTTGGGGCACATCATGATTATAAATGAAGGTTTTATTTAAATTCTACTCATATCATGTTCCATTAATTACCTCTTACGACACATATTTTACAGTCCGTAAACATCAGGCTAATAATAATGTGAGCACCACTAAATTATCCTGCCGGAAATTATGCACCAGCATCAGTCAGTGACGATAAATGTCAAAGAAGAAGTTCCGTCTAGTTACCTTCTAGTTATGAACTAACTTGTAATGGGGTTGTTATCAACATTAAACGCACCTGGCTCGAAGAACTTTGGAATTCAGTAAACAAGGACCGAATTATACCCTTTTGCGTATTATCAGAAAATTGATTTTATTTAAGGTACCTATTGCTCCCTGTTGTGTTTAACTTAGCAACATACTCAAGTTACATAGATAATCACTTATTTAGGAGCATGTTTGTTTAATCATGCTGGATTTACGACTTAGTAATAACAGCCGCACGTATCGATTGATCAGCACCCTAATTGCGAAACGCACAATTTATCAGAATCTGAATGGGATTGAAGATTATTTCTAAACCATTGCGTCATTTGTTCGAATAAATTGTGGCTCAACAACGTAAATAACGCAATGAATGTTGTTTAACTATGAATATTAAACCAATTCCTACCGATAAAAAGTTCCGCAATTACCCCTCTGGTTAAGCTACGCTTATCACGCTTGGTTCGTCGATGGGTGACCATCTTTACAAACCGCCTCAGTACCTCGAAAAGGACGTTAAGCAGTTGGTCTTGTCTGTCATTCGTTGATCTTTGACGTTAAATGATAAATTTTATTTCTGTAAGTAGGTTTGTACAAACACTTTTACAAGTCAATAATATTTTTTTGAGCTAGATGAGGTCGGCGTTTCCTATCTGACTACTCTGAGAAGAAAGCCGAAACAAACTCAGAGGTCTCTTTTAAAGTCCAGACATAATCTTGTTCACATGTGTGACCATGATGACCATGTATGTGAAGACCATGTAGATTGATGACTGAAATGGTCTTTAGAGGAAAGAACTACACAGATTGAGTGGACCTGTCCAGTCAGTGCACGCATTTATCACTAATCGTGCGGCTCAACTCAGAACTTGAGAAGCTCAACGATCCGACGAACAATACCAAAGAAAGGACATTTGTGTAGGCCGCAAAAATTACTTAACCTGTCAGATCATAATTACAACATACTTGACAATTAAAGAAAGATAGAAGAAAAAAAGAAACGTACCCACACAGTCTTCACATTCACAATAATTAAAACAATACGATACTTTACAAAGTAAATATTCGTGTCATCTATATATATAAAATTCAAAGTCCTGAGTGACTGACTGACTGACTGACTGACTGATATATCAACGCACAGCCTAAACCGCTGGACCTAGAGACATGAAATTTGGAGGGTGTGTTCTTTGTAAAGAGTAGGTATCCACTAAGAAAGGGTTTTTAGAAATTCCACCCCTAAGAGGGTGAAATGGGGGCTTGAAGTTTCTATGAAACTTTTTATTCTCTGGGTTGATTGACACAAAAATTGGTACACATACTCTTCATGTATAATTATGAGACACGTGTATCACAGTTTTTCCAAAATCATCCCTTTACTGAGTCAAATAGGGCTTCGAATATCCTACGTGGCCTGGTAGACGGGCGCATGGCGTGCGGGGCAGCCCGGGGAGCGCATTGTCGTCACCGGTGTCCAGTCTCAACCAAGGTAACGGGGATGTATCAAATATGTCACTGATATTAATATGAACTAATATTTGCAAGTAATAAGTAAGTACATGAAAACACGCGTTTGTTTCTGTATTAAATAAAATTAAATAACTACAGTGACTATTGTTAAAAAGAAACCTATCTTATATCTTTAAAGGAGCAATTCTTGTATATTTACATATATATATTATCTGAATCTCGAAAACGGCTCCAACGATTTTCATGAAATTTAGTAGGGGGTTTCGGGGGCGATAAATCGATCTAGCTAGGATTCATTTTTAGGAAATGTCGTTTTATACGTGTTTTCAATTATCAACTTTATCGATAATCAACATAAACCTAATTTTTTTTTATTGGAAGAATAATAACAAAATCTAAATTGTATTTAAATATAATTTCTAAAAAACGCAATTTACTAAAAACAAAAAAAAATACCGAGCAAAGCTCGGGCATCTAGGTACCGGCACTTTATAAGTAAAAACTAATTGGGCATATACATCTGTACGTTCAGTGAGTAATAATGCGACTTTAGTGTATTACATTAAAGTAAAACGTAACAACCAAGCCATAATCATCAATGAAAATCTTCAGATCGTTCGAAGGAGTTGAAAATCATTATAAATCAGTGGACTCGAGTGATAAACCACGATGACGCCATACATTACCCGGTTGAATTTAACACATTGAGGCCTCCCCCCGGTCTTACAACTCACATATTAAAATTTAGAGTTGGCGTCCCAGTTATGGTGCTGCGTAATTTAAACCCGCCAAAATTATGCAATGACACCAGGTTGCGAGTGAAAATATTGTAACGAAATGTTATCGAGGCAACTATACTGACAGGTTGTTCCAGAGAGAAGTCTGTGTTTATTCCGAAGATTCCTCTAACGCCATCGAACTACCCCTTCGAGTTCAAAAGAGTGCAGTTTCCCCTCAAAGTCTGCTTTGACATGACCATAAATAAATCTCAAGGCCAAACACTTAATTTAACAGGGGTAGACTTAAGGGAGAACTGCTTTTCACACGGTCTGGTGCAGACCAGCAGCCTGCTGATTCTAGCAACTGAAGTAAAAACAAAAAATATTGTTTACAAAAAAATACTGCAGTAGGCATAGAATTTCGTTGTAAATAATATTAATTGTTTATTATCCACTTCTGATTGTCTCATAAATAAATCTTTTCACACACGCTTTGAGTTCTATTAAAACTATACTACTCTCATCCCAGAGATTAGTTAAGTTTTACAAAGAACTTCGTTCTATTTGTTTGGGATATTGCCAGTTTGTATTTTAAACTGAGAAGTAGTGAGAGTGCGGATATTTGTTTCTGAAAAAAAAAAATGCCGTGGGCAGAAGCTATACAAAATAAACCAATGAAATAAACACAGGCAACAAAAATCTGTTGTTATTATATTACATGCATACGTGTCGAATTCATAAAGATGATGTTATACACTATGCTATGGAGCTCTTAAATTTATTCAACCCATCTGGTCCCCGTCTCACACACTTATCCTCAAAGTGGGTGCCCCAGCAATGCTACCACGAAATCTCAATCCGGCCAAGTTGTGCAATGGGACCAGGTCACGTGTGAAAACCTCACATCAAAACGTGGTAGACGCTCCGCCATTGTATTTACTGGCAGTACTCAAGGTGAATCGGTATACTATATACCGCAGATACCACTAATACCGTCGGAGTACCCATTCGAGTTTAAAAGGCTGCAGTCTCCTTATGGTATGTTTCGCAATGACGATTAATAAGTCTCGGGGACAGTCATTTAAAACAGCGGTATATCACCCAAGAGGGGACTGCTTCTCGCACGGCCAGGTTTACGTTGCCTGCTCGAGAATGAGCTCATCTAGCAGCCTGGTTGTATTAGCACCTGAAGGCAGAATATCTAAAGTAGTACATAAAGAGATACTTTCAGAATAAACTAAAAAAATAATAGTCTTTACCCCTGTGAATAGCAATGTATTATAAAATCGTCATTATTTTGAATAATTTACGTTAAAATTTTTTTAGAAATTCCCAGGGAATAAAGAAAACTTATATTTTCGCTTTAAAGTTGTCTTCAAATTTGGCATGCAAGTAGGTAATTTCCGTTACGTTATACATCCCGTCAATATTGTTATGTTTTAGTAAAATTTATCTTACAACAATAATTTATCAATCCGAACGCTGCTCCTTGGATAACACCAAGCAAGCAGTGCAATAACCCATTGTTTACCTGGATAAACTCAAAGGGTACTTTTAATCCCGGCAATACATTCCTGTGGGATATTTTTCGACATCCACGCGGGTGAAGCCGCGGGCAGAAGCTAGTTGTATAAATAATTTATCAATGTCAATGTGTATACGTTACGGGTCGTCAGACATCCGAAAACGTCAACCAGTCTCATCCGAGTATCTATTTCGTATTACTCAGTAACCGAGTTTTGAGGTCAGATAGGCAGTCACCCCACATAAAATACTGACAATTTGCTGCATCTGGATAAATTAGTAGACGACCCCAACATAGTTTGTAAAAAGCTAGGTCGAGAATGTTTATTTAAAACTAGCTTTTGCCAGCGGCTTCGCCCGCGTGGAGGTCGGAAAATATCCCGCGTGAACGTACTACCGGGATAAAAGTAGCCTATGTGTTAATCCAGGTTATTTTTTTTTAGCTCGAAAGCGCATTTTCATCCGACTTGCTTCAAATTTATCGTCACTGCTCGGCTCCTATGTGTCTTAGCGTTATGTTATATAGCCTATAACCTGCCCAGGAGTACGGACTACAATCGTACCAAGTTTGGTTAAAATCCCTTCAGTAGTTTTTGACTCATGCGTGCACATACAGACAGACGGACAGACAGACAGACAGACAAAAAATTTACTGATTGCATTTTTGGCATCAGTATCGATCACCATTCATCCTCCAATATTAATTTTGAATATATTTTCAATGTACAGAATTGACCTCTCTACAGTTTTATTATAAGTATAGATAATCATTTGTTTAATTATACGGCTAATTTAAACAACACTTTAAACTTCCAACTTGAGTACAAGCAGTCATACTTTGCAGACAAAATTCGTAGAAAGGAGGCCTGAAAGCCGTAGGCGTAGTTTTGTAATCGACTTTAATCATTTTAGACTCACAAACAATTCCCAGGAATCCATCCTTCAATCTTCAATCAAGCCTAATTAGTTTACAACTAAATGGCTGCATGTCAAAAACGATCAAGAAATTACTCTAATTATAAAGTACCCAAAGTTTTCGGAAACCTTTCAAGGACTCTAAATAGATACTTACAGTAAATCAGGTCTGTGCAACCAGCGAATCCTGGCACACGCACACACACAGGCTGTAAGGGACGATGTGCAAACCGTTGTCATGAATCCAGTAAATGATTAGGTCCACCTGGGTAGAAAATTTTCTTTGGAAAAACACAAACTCAAAGCTTTTATTTCAAACTAGCTTATGCCCGCGACTTCGTCCGCGTTAAATTTCTTGCTCCCCGACCCTTCCCATCGCGTCGAATCGCCTATCTGTGCGATTTTCTCCGTTTTTGCAACAATTTTCATTACTGGTCCGCTCTTCTTGGTTGCAGCGTGATGTTATATAGCCTATAGCCTTTCTCGATAAATAGGCTATCCAACCCAAAAATATTTTTTCAATGCGGACAAGTATTTTCTGAGATTAGCGCGTTCAATCAAACAAACAAACAAACAAACTCTTCAGCTTTATAACATTATTATAGTATGGATAAACCAATTGCAGGCACTCTTGAATTGTCAAGGCCCTGCTAAGTCAGAAACCTGAAGCTAGTTAAAATAAAATAAATATGGAACCACCACACCGTTATCTGATCCCAAACTAGGCAGAGCCTATACTATGGCAACCAGACAACTGATAAATACACACATATATTTCTAAATACATACTTATTATAGATAAATTACACCCAGATACAGAACAAATAATTGAGCTCATCACACCAAGATTTTTCCTGGGTGGGAATCGAACCCATGACCTCTGTCTTAGCAGTCAGCGTCACTAATTACTAGACTAACAGGTACTAATGAAGAAGAACGGGCGAGAAACTCTACAGATACTCTTTAAAATACAAATATTATTCCAACATTCATTTTGACATTATACATGTGAAAAATATGTAGAACGCAAAAAGAGTTCGTGATAAAAAATTAAAAATAGAACCGTAGTAGCCAAGAGATTACCAGTCCCTCACGTTCATGAATCTAAGACACCCGGGTGTGTTGGATTCGTGAACGTTCGTAACTCTCACACAGAGACACTGAAGACAATGAAAGACGTACCCAAAAATATACCTATACAAGGTGCAGTTTTTTATATTAGTGATTCTCGACCCAAATCAACAATAAAATGGGCAGGTATTTTTTATTTTATTTTATTCTTATTTACGGAAATCGGTAAGTGTGAACTCCCTTTTTTAAAACGCGGCCAGTCTGTACGTGTCCTTAAACTGCACTTCCACACGCACAAACAAACGCAACCGACATTTCTTTCATAGATCCAAAGCCCGAGGGTTATTAAGAGAGTTATTCTGAAAAACAATAAAATTGAAAAATCTAAAATAAAAAGTATTATTGATTATTGACTTGGTATCGTATTGTTATATGATTATTTACGAGTCTCATAACAACCTCCTGAAATGTTTTGCAGGTTCAAAACTGCATCTTGTATATGGTAGGTTTGGAGTAGTTACAGAAGCCAGCACAAAAAGCTACTACAGTCTGTCAAATTTCATTAACAGATTTTCAACTTTATAACTAAAGCATTAGGTTCAAGATTTATTGGGAAAATTTGACAGTTTCGGGTAGCTTGATGTACTGGCATCTGTACGTAGTACTCACATAAATGGTAAGCAGTTATAAAATTATTAAAAGAATGAATTTATACAGAGCAAAATAATTTTTAAAATTTGCAGTAGCTTCAACATTATTTTGCTACTGCTAAACAAAAGAAGACAAAATCAGCTGTTTCATACAAAAAAAATGTATGTAACAGCTGTTTATTTTTTAAATCGTAAGTTTTTAATTCGATAGCTAACATAGGAAGAGTTTTCGCACGGTCGGTCGTCTTTTACACCATGTAGATTTACATGCAGCGGTAGCTGATTGAATTAGTCTGTGTGCACATGTTTTCGGTTCTTTTCAGTCTTAGTCACCCTTCAAAGTCAAAGTCAAAGCATTTATTTCAATTAGGCCAAAAAGGCCCTTTTGAACGTCAACAGTTATATGAAAATAGAATTGATTCTAGTTGCTCCTTCCAAAATGTAGATTCGTATGGAGAAGAATGGTCAAGAAACTCCACCGTTACTCTTTTAAAATGTTTTCAATATTTGTATACAATATTTATATAATTATATGTGAAGACAATGCACCTACAATAAAAATTACCATACCACAACAGGTAAAAGAACTTAAAATTAAGCAATGAGAGATGAATTAACTATATGATAGACTAGCTTCTGCCCGCGACTTCGTCGGTTGTCGGTTATCGCGGACGCAGAAAAAGTCACGGAATAAAAAGTAGCCTATGTCCTTTCTCAGGCTCTAAACCATCTGTGTACCAAATTTCTTTTAAATCGGTTCAGTAGTTTTAGCAGGAAAGCGAGACAGATAGAGTTACTTTTGCATTTATAATAATAGTGTGGATATTGTGGAAGTGTGGATGTTGATAGATGGTACTCACATACTTACAAACATTGCAAAGGCAAAAATACGAATTTCCTAATATTTTTACAAGTCAGTGTATGAGTCTATCTGTCTATTTTGGGACTACCTTTCAGTTTAAAAATATGCAGCAACTGCCTTTCTAGTTGTTGAGGTCAGAAAGGCAGTTTGTAACACGATAGCCCAGAGGCACCCCCCGTGTCTGGAAATAGGTACATGGTGTTACTTTTGCTAACCGATAACTCTAGGGTTTTAATGAGAACAGATAAAATAATAACCTTCGATATCAACAGGAGCACGTGGTATAGATAACAGGCCAACGTTACTCTTGCACCTTGAATGAGAGTAGTCATTCCCCGTAGATTTTTTATTAGTAGAATTCATGTATATAAAAAATTCTCAATGATGAAAAAAGATATTCGCGCAAACTCAATGCCATTTGGAAGAACAATGCTTATACTTTAATGTATTGTGTGTATTTTTTCGATAGCTAAATTTGTCGCGATGCTACATAACCGTGAAAACACGCTAAAATCGTGTTTTTGCACTTTTAGGTTAGGATATCTAAAAAATGTGATGTGATGGAGCTATTTTGAGGCCGAATTTGAATTCAGTGGCCCAAAATCTACGGGGAATGACTACTCTCATTCAAGGTGCAAGAGTCACGTTGGGCTGTGTAATTGATGGGACCTGACCTTTTGGTTTTTTCTATTTAGTGGCTCAAACCTTCAGGGCTCCGTGTCAAACACACTTTACGAAACTTCCAAACATTTCAATAGTACAACTTTGATTAACCAGTTTCATGATAACTTGGTCCTAAGTGACCGCTTTGGATTTTGTAATTCAATTTAGCTGTAGTCTGAATGTAGTGGACGTAATCGAGTGTTTAATCGTTTGCTAAAATTCAAGTTTGATGTAGCGATTAACTTTAGAGTACGTTAGAGTTACGTTACATACATATATGTGTTGATTTTTATTTTAATTACATTGGTAGCTATTTATTTTATTATACAACTAGCTTTTGCCCGCAGCTTCGCTCACGTGAAAAATAACAATAAATACAGATTTTTTTTTTTCTAAAAAAGTATCTTATGTTACTTCAAATACCTCCAAAAATATGTGTACAAAGTTTCATGATGATCGGCTAAGTAGTTTTCGTGTGAAAGCGTATCAAACAAACTTACATTTAGATTTATAATATTAGTACGTATATCATCATCATCATTTCAGCCGAAAGAAGTCCAATGCTGAACATAGGCCTCTCCCAATTGGGGAGGTTTGTCCTTTCGTCACGCTTGGGCTTGCCAAGGCCCAAGCGTGACGTTAGGGTTAGCGATCGTAGTATGGTGGTAAAATGCATAGAGAACGCTGCTGCCGTTCTCAAGTAAGTCCTTTAGTCGCCTCTTACGATAACCACGGGAAAAAATGGGATGGTGTTAGGTCGGTTACTACGGTTTATTATATATACACATAGTAAATAAAAATGAACATAACAAATAAAATAAAAATCTGACTGTAAAAAGTGGACTTTCAAAATATGGAAACAAAGAAAATTTATTATTAGAAGTCTAATTATTGACCCAAGCACATGATGGAATCAATGATCACGAATTGAGTCAATAATTACATACAGATCTTTAGCGGATTCAGTATAGTCAATGAGAACCATCAAGGTTTAAAGGCGTCAGAGACGCACATCAGCGGCGTTATGCTGCCCTTATGCCTACTCAATTTCAAGCAATGATCATAATCGTGGTATGGAATTTAATTGAGTTAGCCTGCAAACCATAAGTCTTAGTCCAGGTGTTGGCGTTGATGGACTTCGGAGCGACTGACGGAGCACCACATGGAGCTTCGTCGGTCGCAGCTCCGAGCAGCCCTGGTGGCGGGCTGGCAGGACAGGCTTTCACGCCCTACCCGGCAGATAGGGCCAGCGGGTAAGGCGTGAAAGCCTGTCCTGCCACCGTCGAGGTGGTCCGGCCAGTACTCGGGCACTGGCTCGGGAGGAGGCACGGTTCCCTGTCGTTTCGGAGGACACAGGTGCTCTCGGGGCATGGTTGCTTCGGGAAGTACCTGTGTCGCATAAACAGGGAGCCGGACGCCCGGTGTCACCACTGCGTCGACTGCCGGGAGGACACGGCGCGGCATACGCTGGCAGAATGTGCCGCTTGGGTGGAGCCCCGTCGTGCCGTCATCTCAGGACGTGCAGTTTTAGGCAGTGACCTGTCGCTGCCGGCCGTAGTCGAGTCGATGGTCGGCAGCGAGAAGTCCTGGGACGCGATGGTATCCTTCTGCTAAACAGTTATGTCGCAAAAGGGCAGCCTCCTTTTGCGACATAACTGTTTAGCAGAAGGATAGAGGATAAAGGGAGCGGGAGATATCTTCCGCTCACCCAGCCCGCAGCAGGCGCATCGGGCGTCGGCGGAGGGCAGACAACGCCCTCTTCCAGCCCCCCTAAATGGGTCCAGGGGCGACAGATCTGGGTACATCCCGATGGATGTTCGCCCCCTATTCCTTAGGACCCGAGTTGGTGGCGCGTAGTAATCCACGCGCGCCTCTCTGTGATATATGGGGGAGAGTTTAACATCTCACTCCCACCCAACGTGAGGAGGCCCGCAAAGGCGAGCCGGCACCATTCGGGGATCGCGGAAGACATATTGGTCCTCGACGTAGGTGTGAGACGAAACACCGGGGTGGTTTTAGTCAGTAAGAGTCTGACAGACCCCTTATCCATGAGGATTTCCACCTCGAGATCAAAAAAAAGGCGTTGGCGTTGATGCAAGCCAATTCATAATTCATTGCAGCAATATGCTGATGGCACACTTATGTTGCATCGAAGTTATTAAATCTGAAATGAACCATTCCATTTACTAGAATTTAAGCCAGCCATAATTAAGAAATGGCAGATTTACTTTGATATTTTGTTATTTTCAACCGACGAAAAAAAACGGAGGAGGTTATCAATTCGACGCGTATTTTTTTTTTTATGTACGACCACGCATAACTTCTTATATAGTATTCCGATTGTGATAATTCTTTTTTAATTGGAAAGGGTATACTCTCACGGTGGTTCCATATAAATTTAGAAAACAAAATCGAACCCTAAGAGTCGGAAAACAGAGGATGATTGATTGTTCACTCACTGATTGTAATGTATAACCACGCATAACTTCATACAGAGTAGTCCGATTTTGATAATTCTTTTTTCATTGGATGGGGTATACCTTGCCAAGTATTATTAGTACATCCAAGCCACAAAAATTATAAAAAATAAAAACTTTTTGACAAAAAAATAAACCGCCGAAAAAACTGAAAAGCAAAAACTAATAAACCTTAAAATTTTGAGTCGGCGCTGAAAAATCAATGAACAAAGATCACCCAAAGCACCGACTCATAATTTTAAGGTTTATTATTTTTTGCTTTTCAGTTTTTTCGGCGGTTTAATTTTTTGTTAAAAAGTTTTATTTCACGTTTTTTATAATATAACGTTATGCTTGTGTTCCACAAAGTGTTCGGGAGAGGTGTACCTATCTTAGTACACCCACATTTCCTCAGCTGTGTTAAAGTCCAAATGTCAAAGTGGGAGAGCTTTATCCCAGAAATTGAGCACAAATCCAGACTCCGGGCTATTATTGAGCAATTCCTGAGCCACGAAGTTTGTGTTTCTATAATTTACCTACCTGCTTAATATATATGTGGTGTACAGTCACCTAAACAGATCAGTAATGAAAATCAATTTGATAAAATAACTCTGTTTTCTTTGTCTCTGTTTAATTATCCCTTCCCTAGAGTTTGCGAGATAATAATATAAATAATGATAATTATTTAATCAATAATTAACATCAATAATTTTAATCACCAATCAACTAACCATAATATAAATGTCAATTTATAAAACAGCTACAATACTAACATTTAATAATTACTCTCATTAAAAATAGTAGCCAATAAAATAAATCCATTAATTATTGGCACCCTGTCATTTGTTTTAATCACTCGAACAAACGCCACAAGTTATCCGGAGTATTTCATTTAAATGCAATCGGTTGAAATCGACGCGAAATATTAATTAATATGTTTGATTGGAACCAACCGACCGTAATATTATGTTGAATGATAAACCTATTTAGTGGAAGTGGTCACTGTGATTCGATCTTTGTATTTAAATTAGGAATGAATTGGTTGGGTATGGGTACTTGGATGTGGAAGGAACATATGCCGTAAATAAGGGCCTTATAATACGCTGTGTTATTATATGCCTTTCCTATCATTTTGTTTAAAAGTTAACTTTCATTTCGAACAGAAAATATCGTATTCCTTGTTCAAAACCTTTCTACGATTGTTGGAAGTGCTACCCGTGCTCTAAAACACGAATATCTTTAACATCAAAGTATAAACGGATCCCCAAATTGATCTAAACATAGGCATAACTTTCAGATTTATTAAGTATATTATTAGTAAAATAAAACTTACATAAATTATTGAAGGGCTCATTGCTGTCCAACTGTATGTTCAAATAACTAAAGTGAACTTGAGTCGATAATGCATATGTGAAAAAACTTTGTTTTGGTTACACATATTTTATACAGAACTTTTTGCACAATTTAGGTTTCCATTATTATAACAATTACCTTTCTTTGAGCTTTATTATTTATGTGTCTAACATAAAACCAATTCAAGACTTCTATTCAAGAAAAAATATATAAATGTTGACTTGGTTTTATTAAATGACGTGAGTCAAGTATTTAAATTTGTGAGAAACGTTCTGTTTTTAAGTATAAACAGAACTTTTGAAAAAAACTATTTTAATTTCCATTGTTTTAACCTTTCTCTGAGTTTTCTTCTACAAGTTTCTAAAATTAAGCAAAGCCAACATTTCTATTCTACTTAAATACTATATTTGCTTACTAGAGAATGGGCAGCAGCGTTCTCTATGCATTTTACCACCAGACTGAGATCGCCAACCCGCCTGCCAAGCGTGGCGATTATGGCAAAGCCCCCCAAATTGGGGGAGGCCTAAGTCCAGCAGTGGACGTCTTACGGCTGAAATGATGACTATATCTGCAACAAATGACTGACTCACAACAATGAGTCAGAAAGGGTTAAAGAATCGCGTGTGGATTATGACGCGCAACCTATTAGCGCTAAATGTTAGGGTTATGGTACACGCAACACATTTGTGGTATTAAATTAGTTAGCAGGGTTAACTGACAGACCCGTTACAAACAACGGTGCGTGACTAACTAATTCGACGTATTTATAAAAGCATAGAATATAGATATAATATAACTATAGATATATAACGTGTATCTATTCATACACGAAATATTTAAAGAGGTACACCTGTAGGTGGTAAAAAAGCTACAGCAACGAAAAAAATATATTTCTAAATGTGTTTTTTTCAAAGTTTAATATTTATAATTTATTTGACGCACATAAGAAATACTGGCTCCTTTTTATTTTTACGGCCTGAGACACCGCGGCCATGCTCGTGCTGTCTGGTCGCCACCCTCGCAGCGTCAGGCGGGCCATTCATAGAATTTGGAGTAAAATGGAAAACGTCTCAAGCAGTTTTAAAATTATAATAATTACGAAAATTCAAAAACGCTTAAATAAAAATTTTCTTTTTGCTTCTATAGCTTCTTTACCACCTACAGGTGTACCTCTTAAAATATTTCGTGTATGAATAGATACACCTTATATATACGATAGAGAATACAAATAGCAAACCCGATAAATAAATAATAGTTTAAAAAACACGCTTTTTTTCATTATTCTCTACGTTTTAGTTTGGTTTTCTACGAAAGCGTGTTTTTTAGTCTTTAAACTATTATTTATTTTTTGGTTCGGCTAGCTACAAAAACAGGGTTCTCGTTTTTAGGGTTCCGTTGCCAAATGGCAAAAAACGGAACCCTTATAGATTCGTCATGTCTGTCTGTCTGTCCGTCTGTCTGTCTGTCAGTCTGTCCGTCCGTATGTCACAGCTGATTTTCTCAGAAACTATGAGAGCTATGCTGTTGAAACTTGGTAAATAGATGTATTGTGTGAACCGCATTAAGATTTTCACACTAAAATAAAAAAAAACGATAAATTTTGGGGTTCCCCATACTTAGAACTGAAACTCAAAAAACATTTTTTCATCAAACCCATACGTGTGGGGTATTTATGAATAGGTCTTCAAAAATGGTATTGAGGTTTCTAATATCATTTTTCTCTAAACTGAATAGTTTGCGCGAGAGACACTTCCAAAGTGGTAAAATTTGTGTCCCCCCCCCCCCCCCGTAACTTCTAAAATAAGAGAATGATAAAACTAAAAAAAATATATGATATACATAACCATGTAAACTTCCACCGAAAATTGGTTTGAACGAGATCCAGTTAGTAGTTTTTTTTAATACGTCATAAATCGTAAACCGCAATTTACCTTTCATTCAATCAACTTAAAATAAAACCATTTAATTTCATAAACATAAACCTTATGCATAAACCGAGGATACCTACAGGTTTGTGCGGAACCCTCGGTGCGCGAGTCCGACTCGCACTTGGCCGGTTTTTATATTTTGCTATCCTGTTGATCCTGGCCAGGATATGGCACAAATATTATTGACATTAGTGTATTGTCATCGGTTCTTGATAAGTGTGCAAAGTTTCAAATTAATCCTACGTTTTGAAGGGGGTAAAAATAACGTTTAAAGATTCCAATACATATATACATACCGAGCTAATAAACGCATGTTAATAAAAATACAGACTATATTGAGAATCATTATTAAGGATTTTTTTTTGTCCAAAAATTTTACTGGTCTGTCCGTGAGCTCCAAATAGATTTTAATGTGACAGCACCAAAGGTCTATCTAAGTAGAAGAAAACACAATATCCTGGTGCCCACATATCTACAGACACGAATAGCGACTTTAATCTATAGTAGGTACGATAGAATATACCAAGATTTAAAAGCCTAGAAAATATAGTAGGTTTGTAGGTAATGAGATTTTGCAGTGCCTGTAGTTCTAAAGAAAAATTAGTGCCAATCCTTTATTCGACGCTACACACCGCCTACCACTGACTGCTGCAATGGTCAATAATGCTGTGAGAAACTATAATAAAATCACCAGATTTGGCAAAAATATTGGTAAACGAAGAAAGTTTATGATGTCATCATTTTTTTATCTAAGGTACACATACATACTTAAACTTATGGCTTCGCACCTGGTACGATCCTAACTTCGCGTTTTGCTTTGTTTACGTTCATACATCGGGTCTTACACGCACGCTGGTTACAAATACTACGCATCTAATCTGACATTTAAACTTAACAAAACCATCTAACATTATCATATAATTAATTGCAGTTTATTAAGAACTAACATCTTTTTGACCACAAAAACCAGTTTATAATCCAGATTTACATACCTTTCATTAACAGATATGACACTTCATTTACTTCGTATCCGGGTTGCTTGTATGCGACGAACCGATCTATCCACTTAATTACCTTCCAACGCGTCTTTTGTTTAAAACCGCATGCACGTTTCGCTAATAATTGAGGATTAAATTTGCTTTGATTTAATTAAAATAAAGCGATAAAGCAGCTTTATTTAACACGTAAAATTAAAGCGTTAAAGCTCTCTTTTATTATGTTATGTGATGCGTGTAATTTGGTAGGATATAATGGTGGCCTTCACTTGCAGTTGTCTCGATAGAAGATCGCTTACTACGTGTGACGACATCCCCTATTGTATGTTTTTTTTTTTTACTCACTAAACCCCACCCGTGTTCCTTCAGTTACCCATATGCCAGGACCACGGTATCTCGTTTGAACAATCTCGCGACCCTAGCAGGCATCGGTCCTAGCAGACCCCTTCAGTACTGCTGACATCACTGAGGCGCGCGAGGAACACTACGCGCCATCGACACGGGCCTGGTCCTTACCGGGCGGCGAGCTACCCATTGCTCGCCGCCCGCAAGCCCGTGCCTACGGTGGTCGGGAGTCTGCAATCGACTCCCGACGCCCGGAGGGTCTCCCCCTATTGTATGTTAACTTAACGTTGTCTCTTTGTTGCCTCCACCGGAGTGAGGTCAAAAATAATAAGGTTTTGAGAAAGAAAAACAAACAAGACACGTTAAATTGTTGTGTATCAAACACTAAGACTAGTGTCTACTAAAATTGATATACATTATCATTCTCACGATGGCATTGAAGATACAATGAAAAGCCTCCTAAAAATATGCAAACCATTTGGTAATTCCCCAACACAACCGACCGATACATTGCTATCCCAAACGCGGCCATCATAAAAACAATTACAATAATGAGCTTATCAAATAGATTGCAATTTTCACAATATTGTATGAACCGCTCGTGGCTATCGAGTTATTGTGTCGATTCTGTTCCAACATATATCCTGGTTTATTACACGTTGATTAAAGGTGACTGCTTATATCAGGATTTTGAAAGGGACATTAGAAAATGATTTCGTTTTAGATTGGACGGACATGGCTTGTTCAACTAGAGCAGCAGCAAACAGCTTTTGGGCATTTTGCTCACATTTGACAAAGAACTAAATAAAAAAAAAAATTTTTAACAATTATTAAACCGCCGAAAAAACTGAAAAGCATAAAATAATAAACCTTAAAATTATGAGTCGGCGCTTTGAGTGATCTTTGTTCATTGATTTTTCAACACCGACTCAAAATTTTAAGGTTTATTAAAATAATAAACCTTAAAATTTTGAGACGGTGTTTGATGCTTTTCAGTTTTTTCGGCGGTTTAATTTTTTGTTAAAAAGTTTTTATTTTATAATATTTTGTGGCTTTAATGTACCAATAATACTTGGCAAGGTATACCCTATCCAACAAAAAAAGAATTATCTAAATCGGACTACTCTGTATAGAGTTATGCGTGGTTATACATTGAAATCAGTGAGTGAACAATCAATCATCCCCTGTTTTCCGACCCTTAGGGTTCGAT
This sequence comes from Aporophyla lueneburgensis, assembly GCA_932294355.1. Taxonomy (NCBI): domain Eukaryota; kingdom Metazoa; phylum Arthropoda; class Insecta; order Lepidoptera; family Noctuidae; genus Aporophyla; species Aporophyla lueneburgensis. The sequence goes on from OW028740.1 coordinate 32,152,689, forward strand.
TTTGTTTATCAAATTTATATGGGACCACCTTGGGAGTATACCCTTTCCAATAAAGAATTATCACAATTGGACTACCATGTACAAAGTTATGCGTGGTCATACATAAAATACACGTCGAATTGATAACCTCCTCCTTTTTTTTCGTCGGTTAAAAATATTGCTACAATGCTTTGAAGACGAATTGTCCTGTCAGTCTCATTGGCTTCTGGCTAAGTAATAACATCGGGTCGATTGATCAGGACGTTTCACTCGATTGTTCCGTGGATGGGTGAAAATCTTCGCACATCAAGACCCCTCCATGTCTCGGAAAGCACTTTAAGCTGTTGATCCCGGCTGTCATTTGTAGATCTTTGACAGTCATTGCGGGTCGTCGGAAGCTCGGAAGTCTTACCAGGGGGTATGGTATTACCCAGAACCTAAGCTGTGGAGATCAGATAGGCAGTCACTCCATGTAAAATCCTGGTACTCAGCTGATACCAATTAGACTAAAAATCGACCCCAAAATAGTTGGGAATAGGCTAGGCAGATGATAATTATATAAACTCATTGGTGATCAGCTTCCTGTATTATGTCGAGGTCGTTGATGAGTGAATTCAAGAACAGTACGGACGCCTAAACCGAACGTCCGTACCATAACTATTAATTTGATGGCTATGACGATAAAACGAAAATATTGCAATTAACAAATAATAAGCTTTCCATAATTCGCATCATAGCCAGCCGGCTGGAGATCGGTATAATAAAATAATATCTGATGTGTATCGAACTCCTCTATGGCACGTAAATTACTTTCGCACGCGCTCCCTATGTATTTAATTTTCAATAATCAGGTCAATGTGGATAGCGGAACAATTTGATGAGAATATATTTTGAATAAACTCCCAAATTGTTGGGAAATAAAATATGTGATGAGAATGATAAATGAGGTATGGGTATGGTATTACAGAATATGGAGAAGATATAGAAGTAGATGTGTTGGTTAGAAGCGAAAGGACGCAAGATCCGTATAATTAAACTAGTACTATAACTGGTGTAAGAGAACAGTGGCGGCCCCATGGTGTCGGCCCTGACTTTAAAGTTATAAGTCATGGGTACGAACCCATCCAGGCACTTTACTTTGCATAAATAAGTTTATCACCACTGCTCTCAAAACAGTACAAGAACACATCGTGTAGAAACCGGCATATCCTGCAACCAAAAATTCGAAGAAATGTGACATATAGCAACCCGCATTGGGTCCGCGTGGTAGATTGCACACTGAGTGGAGGCCTGTATCCCAGCAGTGGGAACGATATAAGCTGATTATACAATTATTGGTATTGCACTTGAGTCGATTGACTCGTATCCTATAAGATGGATGAATTGATGAATACCGATACGAATCTAAATTAAAATTTAGAAACAAAGGCCGAAGATGCCTTAAAATGTATCACACGGTTGAAGGGTCTACATAGTACCTCACTACAAGCGTTTTTATTATAACTAAACAAAATAATGAATAATGGATCCGATACAACACAGTACACGTACCTATATGTAATAAACTTAGCTCTGTTATTGTCAAAAATCAAATTAACAAACTTGATCCTTCGACAGACAATGCTTATTTACATTTCTAATACCTTTATACATATTTTATCTATTACTAGGGCGCACTAAGCCGAGAGATTTGAACAGAAGATTCTGGAAACTTCTATTTATATTAAGAAGTTAGATAATTTCGTTATCGCGATTTAGACTTGGCTGCGATGTTATCTCGGTAGTAAAAAGGTTGTTACTGAAATAGTTTGTTGGAGATAATTAAGGGAAAACATCTCGAGTTTTGTTGCTATTGAATGCGTATTTTCTATTGTAGGAGAAAATTAGGGACGTTAAAGCTTTATATCGTTTGCAGTTTGATTTTATGTACCATAGTCCTAAAAACACCTTTAAGTCCATTATCTGCCTTCTTACATTACCCAAGCTTTTTCGTGACTAAATGTCCAGCCATCTTCAACATGCTACAATGGGGCCCTTCATTGATACAATGAAGTTTTCCACTTAGAGCACCGATTTCGAACGTCACTTGGCCTAATGGCTCCGAAAAAAATTCTGTGGAACATTTTAGAAATATATTCCAAAATCGGTGCTCCTAGTAAAATACATCGATAAAGCAACGTATGTCACACTCCAACACTGGTTGCCAACTTACAGTTAGTCGCATATATAGCTCAAACTGATGCAAAAGTTATTAACTAGTGATAAAGTCAGGAAGTTCATAACCACGAACTTTGCCTAGTTTATAACTGGAGCAGAGGTGTACATGATCTTAGAGATAACAATACAATATTATATCTAGTTGAAGATACACAAATAGGCTCGTGTTAATATTGGAGATAATTTTGACACAACAACGAAAACAATACGAGCGAAATATTAATTTAAACAGAAAAGAAATTATTAATTTGAAAGAAACTCTGATTAATTTCATTTATAAAGACTTTTTTATTAAAGAACTGACTTCTAAAAAAAAAACAATACAAAGTGACAAATTACTTCAATTTTGGATGTTAGTGTTCTGTGATCTGGAAGTCTGTCTCTTTAGTAAAACGGTTTTTTAATGGTACTTTACCCCTCACCAATTCGTATATTATACCTACTTGCTACGTGAACAATAGTGATAGGAGGTGTTAAGATGTTCTAACACCTCTTGTCACTATCAAGATACAAAAGTGGATTCAATACATATTATCGAAGCTAATGCAAAAATCCCAAACAACGTTAACAAACACTTATATGGGACCACCCCAGAAGCATGGGGCTATTCATTGAAAATAATATTTGAAATCGATCAATAATTTTCGAATTATTGAAGAATACACATACAAAAAAAAACAGATGAATTCAGAGGCTCCTCCATTTTGAAGTCGAATAAAAAGAAAGCTGATAGCATTAAAATATAATTATGATAATTCCCACAGATGGACAAGAGTATACCTGTTATAATTATGTTAAACACCCACATTTTTCAAGGTATATATAAGCCCCATTAATCATAGCGAGACATTTTTAATAGCAGTCAGCTTCACGACAATAGGTCATCTAGTAGGCAGTGTCAGAAAAAAACATTAAATGAGAGATCCAACTCAGCTGCACACTTGTGAGCAACGAGGGACTCACAAACCCAACCACCTTAAAATGATAATGACCTAAGAAAATCCTTATAACTGATATTCCACGTAGTAAAACTTCGCTAGGATTCCCGGCGTACGATCCAGAAACGATAAAGTCACTTTAAAGGTTCTATCGTGGTTTTAAAACTAACACTTACTGCCAAACGGAGCTTCGAATGGTGCCAAAGAAACGTGCTGGAGACTTTTATTATTTTCACTGTGCAGCTCTGTTGGAAAAGAATTTACGAGGTTGTAAGATATTGTAATGAAGCTCTGAAGGTATTAAAATTTTACACGAGAAGTCATACTGTAGCTGAGAAAAAACTTAATGATGATGACAATATTAATGCAGATAGGGTGGACAAAACGCTTCAATGTTAATTTCTAAAAGCAAAACTTGAGATTTTTTCCCCAAACACCTGATTCGTCAAAGAAATGAAACATCATTGTAAAAAAGCATAAAATAGTAAGAGAAAAAATCTGACTGTTATCTTAAGGGTCTCTAGAGAAATAGTAAAAACGCCATCACTCATCTTCGCTGGGGTCGGTATAAAACAGGTATCTGATTGTGGCAGGCCCTTGTTAATCATTTTATTCTTTACGAGCTACAGAACACCTCAAATATTTGTCATTTTGGAAAATGTCCCAGCAATCTGAAATGAAATAGTACCTGAATAATTTTCATATAATTTCTGTTGGATTTTTGTTTCCGTCATAAAGCAATTATTCATTTTGTAAGAATACTTGAAGTAGACTCAGAATTAATTATTTCCTTTGTGCTATTTTTGCTATATAGTGTCATTTTGTTCTTTGCATTGGATTGCATAATATGCAAAATCAGTCTATACTGTTCCCACTGCTGGGATCCAGGCCTCCTCTGAGTGAGAGAGAGTGGGCCGTTGTCTACCACGCGGGCCTAATGCTAGTTGGTAGATGTCACATGCCTTTGAATTTTTGGGTCTAGGACATGCCGGTTTCCTCACAATGTTTTTCTTCACCGTTTTAAAAGCAGTGGTGATGAAGTAATTTACACAATTTTTAAATGTCTGTATAGGTTCGAATCAACGACCTACATTCATAAGTCGCGGCCGTTATCACTGGGTCATCACTGCTCCGTTGGATACTAATAAGTATAGTAGCATTCTCACAAGTTTTAGATTTTCTATGATCAATATAGCTTTTTCTCGTGTCGACAAATAATGAAGATTTAAAGATATTTTAAGCCCGGAGTTTACGCACATATACACTTGATACCTATTCCCACAACTCAAAAAATAATTACCAAAACATTCCAACAATTTATCCGATTGATACACGAAATCAGAGCCATCAATCCAACACGGAAATAAGGTAGACACACCAATTCAATGCCTTCAGGAGCCAGTGAACCCAGAACTCATTACGGCCCTATCTGCTAATATTTCGGAACATCAATCTTGTATCAAGAATACAGGGGCCCATCAAATAACCATTACCTATGGAAATTTAAAAGCGTTTCTCTGCCTGAAGAAGCTTGATGGGTTGACAAGTTGCGTTTTATTACTTTCTGTTGATGGTTTGATGATTCAGGTGGGCTGAGTCTTACATGTTAATAGAAATCTGTTGGTGTGATTGTTTTTACGGTGAAAAAAGTTAGGTGCGCCAACTTTTGATTACTCGCAAAATTGAAGAGGTATTTTAAAGTCCGAAACACAAGAGTTGATGACGATGTAAGATGATATTTTTAAGTAAACAGGCGAGTTCGTTATTGGTTCCTATTCTTGTGCACAACTGGATTCAAATATTACTTTGATCGTCACATGCCTATGTCACATTTTCATTCTCGCCATCCTCGTATTATTAGGCAACACATTTGACGCGCGACATATTGCTCATCATGTTGGACGGCAACGAGGACCTTTTGCTTGGTAACTTTGTTGCGCACCAGCTTGCAACGTCGCGCGTTATTATGCAACGTGGCAAAACATGTTGAGCGTTACGTGTTGCGCGTCAAATGTTGTCTAGTTGATACAATGCTTCAATCAACAACAATGGAGTAACTAACATATTTTTTTTTTGTCTTTGTATGTGTCTGTTTAGTAATTACAAGCAAAACCGTCCAGCCATCTATCTGCCTTTTTATGATATAAAATTTCCAATTTCCAAAGATACAGTCACCAAAGGAGTAAAAAAACCAAGGTCGTCGGATATAGTTGAAGTTAGGGAGAAACCGATGGATGTTTTCAAAGAAATGTAATTTTATAAATGAACTATTTGTTTTCTTTTTCATTATCATCTTCATTATTTCAGCCTAAAAGCATTCAATGCTGGACGTAGGCCTCCCCAAGCAACGTCACTTTGACCTATTCTGTACTTCTCGCGTCCACCGGATTCTTGCAGCCATCACCAGATCATGATGCATCTTGTGGGAGGCCTTCAAACGCTACGTCTTCCAGTACGTGGTCGCCACTCCAGAACCTTCCGGCCCCATTGGCCATCTGTTTATTTATTTATTAAATTAAATTGTTACCTATTCAAAATATCCCTCGTGTTTTAATTCATTAGTATTTTGGAAGGTACCTACCCAAACACTAATGAAACCTAAAACAAAGACTCCAGCTACATTGTAGAAAACCGTGCCAAGCTCCCGACTAGAACCCCGAGAATTTTTTCATTCCTAAGTGGATTGTAACTATAGGCTGACGACACACTAGCGCTACATTGTAGAAACAGAAAGAAATGCTTCTGTTATACGTCAGAGCTAGACTCGACCTCGCTGCGAGTTACCGCACCCACTGGATTGTATTTTAGTGAATTAAGTCCATTTAAGCCCTGGGGAGAGCTGGCAACGCAAGCGAAATGCGAGTTCCAATCTTAGGAAAGGTTAAGATAGCTACCTTTTAAATATATAAAGTGAAAGGATCATCGGATAGGAATAGATAAGACGGTGTCGAATTAAATAAGCTGGCAATAAATACTTTATCCACGTGTTGGGTATTGATATCGAAAACGAATGGAACAAAAAATTTAATAAAAAATATATATAGTTAAAATTGATATTTTTACGAATTTCTGAAAAAGCAAAACATAACAGTCGTTTGGTTGCCTTAACATACATGTCAGTATCAGCTAAAGTTTTGACCAAAGCTGTAATGATAAAAAAAGTTTTTTTTTTTTATAAATGATAAATTACTTTATTTTTGCAAATAGGTTTGTGCAAACACTTTTACACGTCAATAATATAATATATATAATTAGTTTTCGATATTGATATCCAACACGTGGATAAATTTTTTCCAACTAATTAGAACCTAATAAAACATCAGATAAAATATCTATCTTATTTTAACGAACGATGTTAAAATACCAAAAACATTAAAGATACAAGCCCATAAAACAGCCATACATCATATTAAGACTGTTTAGGGAAAACAGTGTACCTAAATATCCATCACTTATCCAATCACAGTCTGATTTAAACATTTATCCAACACTTTTTCCTTATCTCTTTAATTCCGCCATCAGTGAGCCCCCAGCTTATACATCGCCGGGATCGTTCAGGGATTTACCAAGGAATTTGTTCGCGGTTCAAACGGGAAAATTAAGGTATTTTTTTATATAATAAACGCGGAGAAAATAAGTTTTTATATAATATCCTTGGAAGATATGAGATTCTTTAAAATACGTTATCTTTTCGCAGCTCTTTTCATAAAACTTTCTTTTGATTCTTTTATACAGAGCTGATAGAACAATAGGTGGTGCGAACATGGAGGATTTTGAGTGAAATCTATTGAAGTTTAAAAGAGGTATTTCTTTTATGTATGTATATATACACTTTATACTAAGGTAAAATGTAGATCCTAAAACATACGCCATACATACAAGTTATACAACTTGGTGAGGACAGTATGCAGGGTAAACTATTATGATCAAATACGAACCTTTTGGCTACTTAAAAAATAATCATAACGTACAATAAGTAGCCTAATTATTTTTATTTAGTGTACGTTATGTTTAATAAACATTTTTTTTTCTCTTTTTGTTTTTAGAACACAAAGCAAATAATGTCGAATTAAATTTCTTTGTGAAATCTTTTTGAATCTTTATTTGTCCTCGAAGGACCTATTAATAGAGTCCTTATTGTTCCTCAGAAAGGTCAAATGCCCTGTACTCCCTACCGGCTTGCGTGTATGACCAGATATATGAACGCAACCGAGCCAAATGGAATACGTTAGGATCGTAGAAAGAAGCATTCTGTAGTTTCTGCCTAGCCCCATGGGAAGAAGGCATGAGTTTATGTGTGTATGTATATATAAAATTTTTTTAATCAAAAAATAATCTCTAAACGCTTCTTTCTAGTGTTACCTATTGTTGTAAAATTCCTTTATTTAACAAGAATTAGCGCTTCATTTAGTTCTACATAGCAGTAGGCAGCTAGGTCACCAAGTTCTGTTTTATTTTGAACTAACCAACCAGTATGTTTAGCGACAATCAGGATTGTTTGCGTAACGAAGGTAGTTCCACCGTCAAGGTCGGAATACCTACTTATTTTACTATTTACATGAGACTTGCTTTTGTTTTATTTATTGAAGCTACCTTTATTTTAGTCTACCTACGATTTGGAGGGTTGTCTGACAGGATATCCAATAAAAATAGTATCTGAATACATAAGCTTTAGTAGGTTTGGTTTAGTAGGTAGCATATATGTCGCCAATTCCATGGTTTCTTATATTTTCAGGGATATTTCGCCATGTTTATTTGATACAAAGATCAAGATGCTCCATATTTTTCTGCAAATAAAGCCATGATTCCGGGAAATCCTTCAAGCGTAGGAGGAAGACAGCTAAATCATCAATAAAATGAGACTTTTCTGTGACAAAAGGATGTCAAATTAGACTAGTCTAATGTACAGGTACCAGGCGCCCAGCCATTCGAAGGTTTATCGTTTAGAAGCAGACAAGTAAACGGTACAATCAGCAATATTTGTTGTGCGCAATCAACTCGCCTCAGGTTGAGACAAATATTTGAAAGGGTGTCTTGCACAACAAATTAGTAGTTTCGTATTTGTTTGGGCTATGTTTGTGTAAGTCTTAATTTGGAGCGGCGTGGTTGTTTTAGCGTTTTATTGTTAGAGAATTGTCGATTTTGGTAAGTTAGTATTAAATAGATTTAATTAGAGGTAGTTGATTCGTTTATAATTTCAGTGCAGTAAAATGACAAAACTTTCTCTATTATTTTAATAAGATAGTTTAGAGATTACGCATGAATCTAGGATAGCTGTTTACAAACAGTTGAGTCACCCAAAACATATATATAATGAAAACAGCTGCCAACTGCCGATATTCCTATTCGGTGTTACAAATAACGTTATATAATTATGAAAGCATGGTCTTTGAAATTTTCGATAAAATCAAAATCAAAAGTCATCTATTCAAACTAGGCTGAGAGTCAGCTCTTTTTGAACGTCAAAAATTACATGATACAGTCCCCCACAACGCTCGTCCTTCAGCGCTTCCTAGTGCTACTACTTAAAAACATTTCTCGCTTGTCTGCTAGAGTTGTACAAACTAATACGTAACAAATACGTAGATTCTCAGGTGTTCTAAGGTAGCCAACGTCTAAAACGAAGTACACAGCATTCCCAAGAAGTTCTTTCCTTTTAAACAGCACTAGTCCGAGTGTAATACGGGTCTGTTTTTATTCAGAGTCGCCATTAGTTTGCAGCAGATATTTTGCCACGTAAAAAAAATTATACAAAAGTCATACTGCGTACAATGCTGGATTTACCATAAATATTATGAAAATGAAAAGTCAACAGCTAACAACATGCAATCCCTTATGATGACAGCTCATGAAGTTGGGTGAAGAGGATAGAAAACAAGAGTTGACTCAATTTGACTTTAGTGAGGAATACAGAAAGAGATATACCTACCTGGAAGGAAAAATTATAAAGTGTTGTGTTAATTTTCCCCTGAACTTCTACCATATAGTTATATGAAACTTCTGTTCTTATCGTGTCTTAATTATTTACTAAGAACATTGTATCCACTTTGTTCTGTTCCCTTTTATTTTAGTGAAATCTCATGGGTTTTGATGATTTTTCCTTATACAATCTTTTGTTTGTTAGTAGCAAGTTTCTTTCCATTGTTTTTATGTTCGCTTTTATTTTGCCTCGTTTTGTTCAGATTGGGCTTAATGTGAGTTTAGTGACCTCATTTAAGAATCATTAGAGTGAGGAAGCTAGGAGGTCTCATGTTAAATGTTAAAGGCTGTACGCAGTTTGGTACTGTTCTACGTACGTAGGTAAGTAAGTTTGGAAACCCGCTGTTAGATAGTGAAATTTGCGATCCGGGATTGCGGTTACATTTTATCTAGAATTTAACAATTATGATTGATACATGCATGCATTGAATACTCCTACTTAATGAAACAACTAACGATACAAATTAAATTTAAAATAACAATAACATATCCTAACAACAATAACATATCCTAACAACAATAACATATACTAACACTAAACTCAAAGGCGGCGTCGAAAAATTCAATTTTATTCTAAGTTGTGTTGTTCCGTGTGGTGCTGTACGTAAAGAATAGCACCATCCCATTTCTTCCCGTGGGTGTCGTAAAAGGTGACTAAAGGATATACTAGAGGATGAGCAGCAGCATTTTCTATAAATTTCACCATATCGCAATCGCCAACCCGCAATCCAAGCGTGGCGATTAAGAGCGCTTTTACAAAATCGAATTGCTCAGGTTTAGGTAAATCAGACGACGGGCGGCAGCAGTCGCGCTCGTGTGCGTCTAGTGAAGTACGTGACGCACACATGCAAACTGCTACGCGGAACAAACAAACATGAGCCATTGCCACTTTTTTCGAAATAAATTATTGTTCTTTTTTTTTGAGTAAATCGTGAAATATTATTTGTACCGATGAATGTTATAACCTAGAACGGTTCTATTGAGTTACAGTAGGGTCATACAAATTTATTTGATTTTTTGATAAATGCTACTGTGTGTCACTAAGTGGTATCACTAAGTGGTATTACTACTAGCTTGCAGCCTGCTTGGTGGTTAGCAGTTATCGCAGCTTATAGACGCCCACAGTTCCAGAAGCATCAATTACATGTTTGCAGCCTCTATAGATACATTATACCTGCTTTGTTTATGCAGTTTCTTTAAATGCAATTTTTGCAGCAAGTAGGTAGATATTTTAGGACTTATTTATAAAAATTAATTAATGCAATGTGGTGTTGTTTCTAGTTTGAATGATGTAATAATACGGTATCGATCGAAAAAAAATAGTATGAACCACTACGGTTCATACAATTTTTTTAATGAGTAGGTAGTTATATCAATTATGCACATTTAAAGATTTCTTCTCTTTAAATACTTTATAGTGATGCAAACTTTACATTACTGTGTATCGTTCGGGATACCTATTTATTTTATGGATGGGTATAATGGGTGTAAGTGAAAAAATAAAGACAAAGACTAAATAGAAAAAAGTATAATTGTAAAATAAAAAATTAAAATAATATTTTCCGATTTTTATAATATTTAGATCATTGTCATTACATGTTTTTATTTTAAAATGCGACTCACACATACAAAATTTCAAATCCATATTTGAAATGAGTCCGTTTTGTTTTTGGTTTAAAATTTTTAAATTATTCAAACGGCAACCAAATTTTACGCCATGTTTATCAATTGCAAGTAATTGATTCATAAACAAATTAAAATCTATAATTCGTCTTCCATGTATTATTATATCTTCATTTTCCTGCAACAATGAAAACAAGGAATGTAGATAATTTATAAAATCAAATATGTTACACATTTTACCTGTTGCGAGTGACGAAAAATACTCACCATATTATTTGTACTAGTATCCGATTGAGGCTGATAATCTGTTGTTGAAATAAATATGCTTTCATTATCCTGCACGAAACAAAGAAGTTCAATTATATTATTATGCAATAGCTCATAGATCTGCAGGAAAGAATATAGTTACTTTTTTTTAATATAAACTATTTACAAGAATTAAATTACTATGTTATGTGTATTTCTGTCAGAATGTACTGTGAAAACTGTCGTTAGGTCAAATGTACTTTAATTCTCCCATAAAAGTAAAATAATCCGATAAATGGATATATATAATATGTGATACCAGTAATATTAACAGTGCATAAAGAAAATTATATCAATAGTTGTGCAACATTTACCATTGTTAAATCAGAATAAATATTATCATTTGGCGAATTTACTTGCTCCTGCTGCATTTGAGCTAAAAAAATTTAAAGCTAACGGCGCAGCATCGCGGGCTGGCTCTTGCAAGGGTCGGGAGGGACTGTTAGGTCGGGGTCGCGACGACGGACCTCGGCGGCGAGGTCGGTACGGTTTGTGTTTGTGTGCTAGTCTAGCTGTACTGGTCTCTTTTCGACTCTCCTGGAGGAGAGTAGTGGGATCATCAGGATCGGTAAGAACGTGCCGCGAGCGGCGGACTTTACTGATACGGGAGGGGGTGTAAGTAGCTGCCGCCACAACCAGAGGGTTGCGGTGGGCTACGGCCCTATCGAAGAAACGCTTCGAAGCGCGTTTTATGAATTGATGGATAGTCGGGAGTTTCATATCTAAACGAAGATTGATATTCCGAACAAACCAAGGCGAGCCTGTGGCTTGACGGAGAAAACGGTTCTGGAGAGTCTGCATCCTATGGATGAATCGGGGTTTAGCATGTGCCCAGACTGGGCTTGCGTATGTCATAATCGGCCTGATACAAGCGGTGTACAGCCGCTTCTTACACAGAAGAGACATTTTACTCCGCTTGTTCAGGACGCAATGGAGCCTACCGAGAGCGAAAGCGGCCCGCGAGCGAGCCTGCTTTATGTGCTCAGAAAAGGTGAGGTGTTCGTGGAGGATGACACCTAAATATTTGGCTTGCTTCGCCCAAGGGATCTACTTGCCGAACATTGAGATGGGTCGGGGAGAGGGGTGATTACGTCGCGGTCGGGTGTAAAAGACTGCCTGACTTTTATCGGGATTGACCTCGATTCGCCACTTCCTGAACCATTCGCCGAGCTCGTCGACTGCGGTTTGGAGGTAGCGAACCAGCGCTGTGTCACTAAATCCCGAGAAGAAGATGGCAGTGTCGTCTGCGAACAGAGCTAACCTTGCCTTGTTGCTTCTGGGGATATCAAATCAAATCAAATCAAATCAAAATATTTTTATTTCACATAAGCCTGCAAGGGCACTTATGAAACGTTAGAAGCTAGGTGCACGGTTCCAAATTGTTGATTCCTATGGAGAAGAGCCGGCAAGAAACTCCACGGTTACTCTTTTAAAAATAATTGGGTTTTACAATATTTTCAAACAACAGTTTTAATAGTTATGCGAGAACAGTGTAGGACTGTCAACAAGTACTACTAAAACCACCAACCGACCAGGTACTTAATAAAATAGAAAATTGTCTACAGTCTAAAAGACCTACAACATTCTCACATTCACAAAATATAAAAGAATTTACTTAAATGATAGTATTACATAAATAAAACATAATAACCTATTTAAACCAAATGTCATTGTTGTTATGACAACCAATAATAAAGAGGTCAAATTAGAATTGTAAGTATATAATGTCAAATTATGAATAGAGTATGTCAAAGAAGAATGTAAAAAAAAAAAATCTTAAATAATGTACATCGTCATTTGAGAGCAGTTAATAGACATTTACATGGTCATCCTGTAATGAGCTACCAGGGAAGCCACATGTGCAGACGGAGTTATTGCCAAACTTCCTTGTCTTGAACGTAGTCTTTTATCTTATAATATGCATTTTCTTATAATCGCTAGTGAACAGCGTGAAAATGAGGGGGGCTAGTACAGAGCCTTGAGGGACTCCTGCACGGATCGGGTGAGGGGAAGAGAGTGCCCCTTCGATGCGATAGCGAAAGGTACGGTTTGCAAGAAAGTCTCGTAAGATGAGCACGAGACGGTCTGGCACTCCGAGTTGGTACAGCTTATATAATAAGCCGTTGTGCCAAACTTTGTCGAACGCTTTCGCTATATCGAAGTATACAGCGCCCGCTGCTAGCTTACCACGCTGAAAACCAGCATTGATATGTTCGACGATACGGTGTACCTGATGGACACACGAGTGTTGGGTTCGAAAACCAAACTGCTCGTTGGGGATGAGGCCCTTGGTTTCGGCATAATCTCTGAGTCGCTTATAAATAAGTCTCTCATAGATTTTGCCGAGAACTTTGAGCAAACTAATGGGGCGGTAACTCGCGGGCTCGGTTTTGGGCTTACCGGGCTTAGGGATGCCAATGACGGTGGCTTCCTTCCAGGGGAAAATATTAATACTCAAGGCACCATTGAAGATGGTACACATGAGCATAATCAGGTGAGCGGGGAACAGCTTGATCACTCTGTTGGTGATGCCGTCTGATCCGGGGGCGTTACGAGATTTCAGACCCTTGATGATCTCGTGCACCTCGTCAGGTGTGACAGGGGGCAGGGGATCATCAGGGTCTTCAACGGGCGGGAGTGAGGCTTTGCGTTCGACTTCCGCGTTTACCTTATCGACAAACGCTTGGTCTACTGGCTGCGAACTGGGTGTGCATTGGGCTTCGAGGCTATCGGCTAGGCATTCAGCCCTGTCGATATCCTCGAATGCAATGGTCGCATCGGGACGGGTCAGGGGGGACATAGTGGAAAACTCAGAGGATTTCAGTTTCCTCTGAAGTTCCCAGAATGCGAGATGAGTCGGCTCTAGTTCGCTCACCATCTTGTCCCAGTTAGCGTCACGCAGCTCAGTCACACGTGTCCTTACAGCACGCTGTAAGTAACGCATGTGAGCTTTGTTAGCATCACAGGGAAAGTTGCTGTAGACACGAACGGCCGCGTTCTTCTCTGTCAGCAGATCGCGTACATCGTCGGGGAGTTTCCATTTACGGTCACCCGTATCTGGATCCTCCCGTGAACTTTCGTTCACGATCGATTGTACGTGCTCCGTGAGAGAGTCGATCGCGGCCGTTGTGTCGGCGACAGAGTCAAACTGGGATAGAGTCTAAGTGATGTGACGTGTTAGATTGTAAGCGTTCGCTTACTTTCTTCCAGTCAGTGATCACTTTAGTGGCGGGGGTTGAGAGGGGTCACGTATACCTAATCGGGGGGCCAGGTTTATGACTACTGGTCGGTGATCAGAGTCGAGTTCGTGAATAGCCTCTATAGAATCCAACCTTAAGTTGATATTCTTAAGGAGCGCTATATCAAGTACGTCGGGTAACTGATCGGTATCGAAGGGGAAGTGAGTGGGAGTCATCGGGGCGATGACATCAAAGTTCATGGTAGAACAGAGGTTAAAGAGTTGCCTACCTCTAGTCGAGGTCCTGGTGCTATTCCAGGCGGGATGTTTGGCGTTGAGATCGCCCGCTATGATAACGGAGTCACTCATGCCGAAGAGTTTGGAAAGGTCATTAGCGAGGAGTTGAGGGTCCTCTGACTCATGTTGGGGAGGAAGGTAAACCGACACAATAGTGATCGGCTGGTGACCTGTCAATGCTAACCGACAGGCCGAAACTTCTAATCGGGAGAGTTCGGGAATATCCATAGGTATGCAGTACAGGGACTTCCTATAGTATATGAGGGTGCCGCCTCTATGACAACGTGACCTGTCGTTGCGAACTAAACGATAGTTTGCAATTTTCGGGTCGCGATGGTGAGGCTTTAGGAACGACTCTTGAATGAGTAAAATGTCTACGTGGTGGTCGCGGAGGAACGTGGCGATCTCATCACGTTGGCCGTGAATGCCGTTGGCATTAAAGAAGCCTAGCTTTAGGGAACGGGGTTTCAGTCTAGTTAATATTCCGCGACTATCCATAATGGGGGCGTTGGGAGTTCATGACATGGATTGCTTGCGTGATCTCGGGATACGCAGCATAAATTGATTGGATGCGGAACAAGTTACCGCCGGCGGCAACTAGTTCCTGGGCCATCTGTTGGGCACGCGGGGAGAGGAACGTGCTGTAGGTATTAAAGGTCCCGGTGATGACGTTAAACGCATCAAGGGGAGCCTGACCTTTCCTCTGTACAGGTTCTGGTCCTGCCATAGGGGCAGTGGGGGGGGCCGCGGCGCGGGTGGGGGGCGCGGTCGCGGGAAAACCGGGGGGCGTAAGGGGCGTGGGGGCGCGGGTACGTGGGTCCATTAAAGGAGGGATGGGAGCGGGGTTAGGCCTGGAGGAGGCCAGTGCGGGAAATTCCTTCTGGGAACTCAAGAGAGGCCATTGGGAGGGACGCTGTGGGGCCAGTCTCGCGGGGAGTTTGGCCGAGGGGGATTCCCTAGTCTGACGAGCGTCGAAACGCTGCGCCAATTTAGGGGAAGATGACTTGGGGGCTTTCGGGCAGCCCCGGTAGTTTGCCGGATGACCGGACTCTTTGCCGAGCACACAACTAGGTGGCTCGGTGCAAAGAGTGCGGTCTTTAGGCCGGGTACAATCTGCTGTACCGTGGTCTCCCAGGCACTTGACGCATCTGGGAGTAGCGTAGCAGTTGTACGCTGAGTGCCCGTACAGTTGGCATCTGTGGCACTGGCCAATGATGCCTGACTTACGGGGCTTCTCGATCTTAAGGCCTGACAGGTTGCAGACAGACTTTACATTGAATATGGGGTGGTGACCCTCCGTGGGAGGGCACACCACCAGGACCATATCAAAGGCAGTACCTTGCCTGGACCGGTGCATGCGATGGACCTCTGTGACAGGCACGTTCTGTCGTTCGAGGTCCGCCTTAATATCGCTGGTGGTGATTTCGCAGGGGATCCTGCGAATCACCACCCTGGTCAGTCGCTCCTCGGGCAAGGAATACGTGTGGAAGGACACGTTCCTAGCAGAGAGGAGCCTGGTCAGATCGCGATAATCGCCTGACGTGGGGACCGATACTTTTATCCCGTGCTGGGTGGCACGGGCACTAGTATAGTTGACCCTTTGGTCAACACACCATTTGGACACCTCCGTCCACTTGGCCTTGTCCTGTATAAATACAGGGGGCGGTGGTGGGAGTTTCCTGGCGGTGTTTGAGCCAGAGGGTATGGACGGGGCGCTAGTTTTAGCGCGGGGCGCGGCAACCTTCGCGGAGGTTGAAGGCGAGGGGCGGGAGGGGGACGCGTTGGCGGCGGTCGCCGGCGGCGTGGAGGGGATGGACGCGGTCGCGGTGGCGGGGGTCGCCTGCGTAGCGGGGTGGGGGGGGGTTCGCGGTGGCGGAGGTCACCTGCGGGGTGGGGGCGCGAGACGGAGGAGCGGAGTCCTCAGCCGCTATGATTTTAGCGGCCGGGGCTGAGCTGCTCGCCTTGTTCTTCTTGCGCTTGCTCCCTTTGCCCTTTGTGTGGGAGACGAGCTCGTACGCCTCTGTGTCCGAGGACGAAGAGGAGTACGAGTCCGTCTGGGGAGTGAGCGCGGCAGAGTCGGAAGGAGTGGGGATGGGTACATCCTCTGTGTCCATTTGACACGGTTCATCGGTAGCGGTTGGGGCCTCGAGGGCATCGCTAAAGTCAGCGATGCCCGGGCTGGCTGGAATTGCGAGCTGCTCAGCTCTGTACAGCTCGGAGAATTCGGCAGCGAAATCCTTGTTTTTCTTTATTAATAAAAGAAAAACAGAGACCACAGCCCCGTCCTCCGAGTGCTCAATGCTGAGCTGACTCGCAAGTTCAGCCAGGAGCGCCTCGATTTTGGCAAGTCTCTCCATGGGTTTCTCCATGGCGGAGGGGAGGGGGGACCTAATCACTCATGAGAATGATCCTATCGCCAAATCCCTAAACCTAACAGCCTAATCCCCGGTGGGATGCGGGGGGTGAGTGTTACACTCCCTGTCGGGTATAGACAGGGAGGTGATCCTGGTGAGCCCTAAGAGTGACTCCCGTCGCCAATCTTATTGTGCGAACGGGTTCCTAACCGGTCATGCGATGGGTACTGAAGGTACCCGAACAGTCTAGTGCGGGGGGTATAGATATACCCGCGGCACTAGTTCGCGGCTGTGGAGGGAAGACTGTCACCGGGGCTGACGAGGGAAGCCCCCAAGGCCAGCGATCTGGGACCCGTCCAACTTTCGTCTAGCCCTGAAGGGGATAGACGGGTGCGTTGGGTCTACACCCACTCGGCTTCGTTGGCACCGTTAAGGTATCCACCGAGTGACCACGAAACTGTGGATTTTGCCCTGAAGGGGCCACAAGAACACGGTTTTAGACACTCTGTATAAAGAAATAATACTGTCTTGTAAACAAGACAGAACGTTTTGACTGTATCCGTAAAGAAACAGGAATTTCCGAATTTTGCGATTTAAATAAATTTAAATCGCAAAATAGCGGAGAGTAGTCGGGGCGACTACGCAGCGTGGCGCACGGAGCACAAGTGACGGGCGATCGAGCGGCGGGCGGTGGAGGGGATACGCGCAGCGGAGCAGCAGCGTAACGACCTTCCAGGGCGAGCGTCGAGCGAAGAATGTAAAGTTGAATACCGCGCGTCACAAGATTTATATTGATTTTTGCATTGCATACAACAATTATTTAAAAATGTTACTTTTCTTTTAAATAGACCAATTATTTTTTTCGTGCAATGTAACAATACCACCTTCATTATAAAATATTTTTTATTTGAATTTGGATTATACTTTCATAGATAAAAATTATAGTTTCGTACGGAAAATTGTCAGTAACTCTCGGTTTTACAGAATTATTTTTGGTGTGTTGCTGTATGAATTGTAATAAATTGAATTGAACATTCCAAAGTAGAAGATATAGTTGTATCATGGACATTTTTATACATGATTAAATTGTTATATCTTCGGTGAACCAAAGCATCAAAAGACTCCCAAAAGCAACATTCTATGAAACATCCTTTGCAGAGACAAGGATTTCACTGACGTACGTGAACAAATTGAAATATTTATTTAAAACACTCCCAAGATTAATTATCAAGCTTTCTTAGTCACATTTTTGTTTTTTTTTTTTTGTGGTTATATCTAAAGCTTAATCACACATCAAAACTCGAATAAAACGCTCAAATTCAAGAAAAATTGTGATAGCCCTCTTAAGAACGCGGCGCCTAAACTCGCTAACCACGAGCCGACGCTAAGGCAAAATTCGGTCGGAATATTGCTATCTCTGTTTGACAATAGAAGGCCAACGATGACGCGGTATGCAGCCGTGTGTGAGTGAGTAGTTGTACCTACTATCCTTTATTCATAACGACTCGACGCACTTTTATTTACTAGTAATTAGGTATGTTCGTTATTTGCTTTATTTTTGTTGACTACTCTGGGGAATCGTTAGTAAATGTACATACTAGTAATGCGTTTTGTGGAAATTTCTTTAAAATGTCGGTATCTCAAATTATTACAATATTTCGAGATCTAGGCCTTTTGTACCTACAGTCTTACATACCTTTCCTAACTTGGTACTTGTAAACCAATGTATAATTATGTTGTTTGTGGTCTTCTATAAATTGATACATGAACGTTGTGAGTCCAACTCATATTTATGTAAGTAAGTATTCTTTTTACTAATTTTAAAAATTGTTATCACTACATATTATAAAACAAAGTCCCCGCCGCGTCTGCCTACTTCCGAAGAACTCAAAAAATGTTCAACGGATATTCATGCGGTTTTCACCAATAGATAGAGTGATTTATGAGGAAGGTTTATGATGCATTTTCTAACCTCCATGCGGGCGAAGTCGCCGGCAAAAGCTACCTACTTACAAATAATGAATACAAGTCACTAAAAGTGTTGCGCAAAATATTAGTAACAGACAAATATTCCAATAATTTATACATATTTACGTGATGTGCAGATATAAAAGAGGATAAATAAAAAAACAAAGACTCTTAATTAACATTTATTGTATTTTTAATGTACACGTCACTCTCCTAAGCTAAGCTAGGTTTAGAATCAGCACTTTTCGAACGTGAAAAATACATAAAATAGTCCTACAAACTGCCCGCCCGTCACCAATTTCTAGTGCTTTAGCTGAGAAGAAGCGGCGCGCGCAACAAACTCTCCAGCAGCACCTGCTTTCTGTTTAGTAACATAAACTTGATTCTATACAATAGTAGGTAGGCAAAGTAATTACGAGGCACAGAATATTACAATACATTATTTACCATATCTGCATAAGCAGTGGTGGCCCAGTGGTAATGGCCCCGACTTACGAGTTATAGGTAGCGGGTTCGAACCCAGGGACGCGCTTTACTTTGTATAAATAATTTCATCAACATTGCTCTCGCACCGGTAAAGAAAAACATCGTGAGGAAACCGGCATGTCTTAGAATTAAAAAATCGAAAACATCAGACATCTGAACCAATCCGCACTGGGCCCGCGTGGTAGATTACGGCCCATTCCCTCTCAGAAAGGAGGCTTGGATCCCAGCAGTGGGAAATTTTATAGACTGATTATGTATTTGCCATATGTCAGCTAGCTATGCCACATACCAACAAATAAATAAAAACTGGTGAAGGATAGTAGAAGTAGGTTTAAATAGTGTGTGTAACACAATAAATGAACATTACCATAATAAATTGTTCAGAATCGTTTACAGAATCGATTTCTGTTATTTTCTATACTGGCAATTATTTATCCCAGAAATTAAAACTACGTTAATTATGGTGAAACTCACGTTCCCACGGACGTAATAAGATCGCATTTTCAACTGTCGGTGTTGAACCGAGCATTGAGGATACAACACAGTGCAGCGCGGGTGAGTCTCAGCACGTCGAAGCACAGTTGGATTTTCAGCTCTTGGCGCTGAGCAGTATCTTGAAGACCCAGTGCACGAAAATAACCAACCGCGATTTTATTACGTCCATGGGGACGTGTGTTAAGTCATAACATATAATAATAATATAATATAATAATATTCCACAACTATCACACAACGCCATCTAGTCCCAAGCTAAGCAGAGCTTGTGTTATGGGTACTAGACAACTGATAAACATACTTATATATTTCTAAATACATACATATTATAGATAAATTACACCCAGACACAGAACAAATGATCGTGCTCATCACACAAACATTTGTCCTGGGTGGGAATCGAACCCACGACCTCCGGCATAGCAGTCAGGGTCACTAACCACTAGACCAACAGGTGGCAATTTACGTATTACATTAACGTAGTCATAACATAATTAACCTATACCTAGATAGGTAGGTAAATACTAACTTATATAAAATATACTTAGTTAGGTACTTACTACTATTAAACTCGAACCACGAAAAAAAATTATCTTTATTTCATTGGGCTGAGTTTAAAAATATGTAAGTAAACAATTAGTAGCCAAGAAAATATTAGACAGGTAACTTATTATAATATATCATTGGCTAATAGGTACTTACTGTGAGACACATCCCAACGTTCGGAGCAAACCGAATCATAAATAATAAATCCAGGTCCGTATACAAAGCAAAGTTCCTGCCAGGGTCGCGAGATTCGTTCGAAAGAGTTACCGTGGCCCTGGCATATGGGCAACTGATGGAATATGGGTGGGTTTTAGTCAGTAAAAGTCTGACACGCCCTCCCGCTCCGCCCAGAACGGGAGAAGTCATTTGATGATTTCCCATCCAACAAAAAAAAAAGAATCGTCAGAATGCTCTACATTCTGATCAGTCATTCAGTCTCTGTACTCGATACCAAATCAGAAGAAAAATCAAAATCCAAGTTCCATAGCATAGGTCAATAATAATGTCAGAAATATCACAATACAATTGAATAAACAAATTAAAGTACGGCCAAAATGCATGTTGCGCTAGTGTGAATACATGTCCGAGCGGTACCTACACAACATACTACTGCCAGCCGTACGACCGTGCACACATTGATATTTTTGTGAGACGCGATAGCACTACTCGCTAGTGAAAATTTATGATAATTTGGCTGTGTTCCGTAATACCAAAAATGATGAATGAAAACTTAATGATTTTTAAATTGGTTTTCATTATTTTGTATCTTGATAATATAAGCTGTGTTATGGATAAAACATTATTACAGGTCTTGTTGTTTTTAATGGAGAAAAAACAAAAAGAAAACATGTCATTCACGTTGTAAAAATGTGCGAAATGCAATTCGCTCAAACTGCATTTTAGCTCAGTTTTTTTAAAAAAAAACGTCACCATAACCTAGATAAATACTGTCTAAAGCCGAATATCATCTTAAAATGGTGGAAATATGCTCAAATTGCAAATGATTTTGGTATTACGTTTGTATGGACAGATTGACCGTCGCCGGGCTCTTAAGCTTAAGATTAAGCTTTTCGTATCTGATCTATCAAATATTTCATGAAATTATTACAATGTTTACTAGATACCTAGACCACAACGAACGTTAAATGCAAAACAACAAAATCAGTTGGTAAAACGTATGTTTACAATACAATATCCTTTTTCCGCGTATGTATAAAATATACACAAAAAAGGCTTTGATGCAGTTGGAAAACAAACCCTCCGCCATTTTATCCATTAAATCTTGAAAAGAAACAGCAGCGAAATAATCACTGTCGAGCATAATCAAATAAACGGCGAAATGCGAAATACGTGTATCTTTGTGACGAAACCGAATATTCATTCGTTATCCGTTGACAGAGGACTGAGAGGACTGAGTGAGAGCAACGCGGACGATTTAATTAGGTACCTCCCTGTAGTTGAACGTTGCTTGAAATTATTTATGATGTGTGGACTGTGTGAAGAACAGTGAGTTTTAAATAATTTGGTGCGCAACATTTGTTGATAGAATGTGTTAAGAGCGAGAATGAAAGTGAGTTATTGATTAGAGAATTTAAGCTAAACATTTTGGCCGTTGGGCTGATTCAAACGTTTTTCGCAAACCCTAGAGCGGCGATATCAAAGAGATTTTGTAGCCTGGTGAGGCTGCTTAGTAAATGATTATATTTCCATTACATACTATAGAGTTATTTCAAATAAAGTAAGGCACGATCAGGTTGGCATATCAGTATTAATAAAAACGAAAAACTAAAATGTTGGTCAGCCTATTCTCTAGTACGTCCTTTAGTCACCTTTTATGACACCCACGGAAAGAAATGGGGTGGTACTATTGTTTACGTTTGGCACCACACCGACGACGGTGATCGTTCCGGTGTACCGAAGTATTATATATTAAAAAAAAAACTTTGTATTTACAAAGCAGAAAGCCATATGACTGTGCTAAATGGCTTCAGCTCAGTATTATGTCAGATGGCTAAAGTTCTTCAATATGTATTGTTTTCCATTTTGTACTTCTTGAATTAATATAAATACATCTTCTAAAATGGGTATTCCAATGCGATTTTGTGCTTATTTTTGTGCCAATCTCATTGAAGATTTTGATTGTATTTCCTTATATTTATGTTAATTTCTGTTTCGGATGAAGGGAGGATGTAAGTAGCTGTCACTCAGGACTGTTTCATTATAATTTGAAACGTAATGGCACGTCATCTGTTTATTTTCATCTCCGTTATGGGCTGAATAGAAATTTACGTTTACGTCTAATAATAATATTGGGTAATATTTTCATGTCCACTTGAAATTAATTAAATGAAATAATCTTTATTTCCTCTGTTTCTTTATTTCTTTTCTTCCTTTATTTTTCCTGCTTTATATATAAAAAAGCTCACATCATCATCATCATCATCTCAGCAGCAAGACGTCCACTGCTGGACATAGGCCTCCCCCTATTTGGGGGGCTTTGCCATAATCGCCACGCTTGGCAAGCGGGTTGGCGATCGCAGTATGATGGTAAAATGCATAGAGAACGCTGCTGCCCATTCTCTAGTAGGTAAATCCTTTAGTCAACTTTTACGACACCCACAGGAAGAAATGGGGTGATGCTATTCTTAATGTCCGTCACCACACGGGACAAATAGTATTATTTTTGGTGATTAAAATTAAATTTGTTATAATTAGCTACCGAGTCAGACTGTTATGTGACACAGGCCTGTTCTGTTTCCCGCCACTACATTATTATCATCCCCAAACTTTTCCCACCTATGCTGTGGTCGTTTTCAAATCTAACCGGATGCCGTTGAATAAATTTAATATAGAACGACTGTTTACATGACCTTCACGACCCAGTTACTGATTAAAACGATACCACTGGGTAAGACTGGTTTTCAGAGTTGCGGGCTTCTGAT
The DNA here is from genome assembly GCA_932294355.1 of Aporophyla lueneburgensis. Taxonomy (NCBI): domain Eukaryota; kingdom Metazoa; phylum Arthropoda; class Insecta; order Lepidoptera; family Noctuidae; genus Aporophyla; species Aporophyla lueneburgensis. Next base: position 32,175,997 of record OW028740.1, read on the forward strand.
GACCCGTAACGACTGTCTAAGACCCAAGATTGACAGCCGAGTCGAACGGTTTAATGTGCTTTCCAAAGCACGGGGGGCCTTAGTACATAAAATTCACTCATCCATGGACCAAGCGCGGCAAGCGTAGCTTAACCTGAACGATTGACTGTGTGACTGGTATTATTTACCTACAAGCCTCTCAATATTCCAACAAAAAAATACGTATCTATTGCTGTGTTGTTATGTAAAATTGATTATTTTGTTGTAATTTATAACTAGCTTTTGCCCGCGGCTTCGCCCGCGTGAATGTCGGATATTAACGCAGGTATTTTTCTAAAATAAAGAATTTTTCTAAAATAAAAGTAGCCTAAGTTACTCTTTATTACATCAGCTACCTGCCAATAAAAGTCCCGTCAAAATCAGTCTAGCCATTTCAGAGATTAGCCGGAACAAATTGAAATTGAAAAAAACAAAACAAAAACAGACAAAAATTGTAAAAGATGTTATTTTGGTATATGTTCGACGCCAGGCCAGGGACCCGACCATAGGATTTTAATTATTATGTGGAAGCGTGATAATCGTGGGCCCTGGGTCAAGAGTGGCATAGCGAAATGTCCACCGTGCGCGGAGCTGATCAATACAATATTCAAAAGACTCACCTGATGGTAGGAACCTGGTTATGGAAAACTGGCTCTGGAGCCTACCTGGATTTATGTATGTAAATGAGTGTATATTGTATTGTGCAGTGACGCTGTCTGTAATCCAGGACAGACAACAAGGGGCTCCAAGAGGCTCTGCTACCAAGGCATGCGGTCCCGATCACTATCACTTAACCTCAAACTATTTCAACCAAAGTTCAAACTAAAACCCGTTCTATTTCGTCAAAAGGGGTTATTACACACACAACAATTGGGTCACGACAGACTGTCCACAAAAACGACCGGTTCAAATAGATTACTTTAACAAAACGGGGTCGGGACCCACCATCTTTTTCAAGACCAAAACCAAAGAGAGATAGTGTCAAAGTCAAACTGACAAGTGACAGTTTTCACTCTGTTACACGTTTAGAAACGTAGGCGCACAGAGTAAACAATTCAAACGGGACGGAACAGTATATATACCGTGTATACATCCATATACATTTAGTAAAAAGCGGTTATTTTAATATTAAAAACAGACACTCCAATTTTATTTATTTGTATAGAGTATAGATGAATACACAATTTATAATCTGGCGTAAATATATAAGAGTAATCCATAAATAAAAATGAGTTTGCGAAAACTTTTTATTCATCTCTAGCATACGATATTTTTATACAATCTGCTTAAAACGTTCCCACTGCTGAGAAACAGGCCTCCTCTCTGTGACTTTATCTGCGACATAATCCATTCTGCTAACACAAAATCTGACAAAAAAGTTCAGTAGTTGAACGTGAACAGAAAGTTACCTTCACTAATAACTCTCCCTACTATTTCCATTCATCTTTAAACCTCTAAGATAATACGACACTTTCACAGTATTATTTCAAAAGACCAATGGCTCCTTAGACAAAGCCGCTTGCATCCTCTTTGCCTTCGTATCCTTTAGCTTCGTCTGTCTTTAATCCTTCCTTAACTACCAACTTACCAATACCACCCTTCTCAACCTTACACTCCACAAAATAAAGTCTAGTTTTACATAACATCGCTACGACCCTAATTTTGTATAGTTAATGACCTTCATACAGATAGAAACGCTTCTGTTTCTCAAGGAATAAAGTTGAATTTTGCTTGTTGGGATAGTGAAGCTAGGGTTGTCTCGTGTAATGAGCGGTATTGACCAGTGCCTCCACAGGGGCGACGAACGACATGAACAAATTGTAGAACAATGGATAATTTGGGAGGCCGAGGCCGCGAGGGTAGTTCTGATTGTAGTAACAGTAAATTATGGTGTCATCCTTGGGAATATTCGCTTAGAGGTCGGGTAAATTATTGAGTTTGTTATTTCTCTTTCCATAGCAGTTGTAGGTATCATTTTGTTTTACTATTTAAATAAGTAAGTAGGATAATGATAATTGAATTACACCTGTGTACTCATAAGTGGTGTGTTAGTACACCTACATATTATGTAGGTATATCTAGTTACAATTAAGTCTTATACAACAATAAAGGGGATGAACCTACACTAACTCAAAATCTGTTATATTAAACTATGAAGTATGATGTTTGTTTATGAAATTATAAATTACAATTCCGATAGCCTTTTGGGCACCTTTCCCATTGACAGCGATGCGGACGAATTTTTTGACAGCGATAAAATCATATCACTGGGCCACCATAATTGAACTTCTCAACATCAATAAACCAAAATGTTGGCCACATGCATACACAACACATAGCACTTTACAGCCAACATAATAAATAGTCGAACCAATAGAGACAAATAGTATTTGTCTTAACACAAACTCCGTCGATTCGAAAAAGTTTTTGGTAGAAGTCGCTATCTATTAAATTGTATTGGGTTTACAATAAACAAGTGCAGTTAATGTTGGATCAAGGTTTAAAGTCAAATGATTTGTCTGGAAAACTATTTTTTTTTTTTTTTTTCACCGCCATCGTCCGTCATCACACAATGTTGTCATGCTCCTGCCGGGGTCGCGAGATTGTTCAAACGAGATACCGTGGCCCTGGCACATGGGCAACTGAAGGAACACGGGTGGGTTTTAGTCCGTAAAAGTCTGACATCCCGCTCCGCCCAGAGCGGGAGCAGTCATTTGATGATTTCCAATCCGAAAAAAAAATGTTATCATGCTGATTGTCTATCGTTCCTTTAGACTCGATGTTGATTCCGATTATAAGTTGATTATATCGGTACACAAGCTCATCATTATGCTCCATCCCTTCCTTGCTGCCGTCTTCCAGCAACAACCTAAGCCGAGGTCCGTACCCCACACTGGGTGCCCTTAGCATGTAGTCGCTTAATTTTAATTTGGAGACCTTAATTTACAAAAGCAGTCACAAGCATGTCCGGTTAAGTAACCGACGACCACGACGACGGTGACCTGTTAGATGTCACTCCCAAAAAAATGTATATCACATGCTCACTGCCACACCAACCATTACCGTTCAGAGCTGCCTCACTTTATCTATTTCCCGCCATTTTTAGCAACTAACAGATGACATAAGTGACAGCAGCTGCCTCATCTTGTTTGAATGAGACAGTTTCTACATACTTAATAGTGACACTACTATCTCTAGTATAATAATTTCTATAAAATATCTATTCCTTTGTGTTTCTGTAACCCACAAAGAAATAGAACACACATCGTTTACTGATAGGTGTGCTTTATTGTTTTAGCAGGATAGACACAAACGGGAACAAAAACTGTTGAACCACTTATAATGCCTACCTATAGTAGTACCAAAGTAAGATAGTCTCCTACAAGTCCCATTTGTATTCAATAGCTACTGCAGTAAACACTGAAATCCACAATCAGAGAGCAAAGTTTCCTAAAAGGGAAGAAATTCTCATCACATGGGTAAACATAAATGGATCGTAATATACAGTTCCTACGACTTCTGTTCCGTTGTCACAGTAATTTACAGGTGCTTACAATACAGGACACGTGTCGAGCTGTGCCCGCAATCAACATAATAGGTGCAGCTAATTGTACCTCATCACTTGTGTACTCCCACGGGGAAAGCAAGTGTTTGTATTCATAGTTGTCAGGATTCATGTCTGTCTCTAGGAATCGGAGTTGGTGGAATTCCTCTGTCACTGCCGTTTTTATTAGCAATAGATAGATAGATAGATAGATAGATAAAACGTTTATTTGATGCACACAAAAGACGCAACACAACATACAAATCACGATGAAATAATAATTGAGTGTGGTAACAAATTAACAAAGTAGGTACATAATGCAAATATAGAGAAAAAAAAAGAAAGGAAGACAGTAATGATGAGACTTTGTGACACAAATTAAAAATTAAATGTAAATAATGTGCGGTGGAGTACGAAAGAGCGGTGTGCGTCTCAAAGTTGCACCAAATGGGAGTCCAGCTCAGCATATGTCAGGTGAATATATCTGACGCTGATATTCTGCTGGATCCCTGCAGTGCCCGAAAGTGCTTTACGATTTTAAACTCATAGATCAGATTCAGAACAGATCATCAGATCATCATTTCTCAGATTTCTACAACATCCAAAAGTTTTATGTAAATGTTCTCTATCTGTATTTTTGGGAAATAAAGATATATTATTATTATTTATTATTTATCTCGAAGTTAGTCACAGCTTCAATTTAGAGTTGAACAGAAATACATCGACACAGTAACGTGGCACTCTGTCCGCAATCAACATAATAGGTGCAGCTAATTGTTCGTCATTTGTATCGTGACCTCCTCTCCGGACTCCGGGCCGTCGGAATTACATTGTCGTTGTCTGTGGGGACAGATGTACATGTAGCTGATGCAGGTTCCTTTTGAAGGAAAATACGACGATAGATTAGTGACTGTTTTCCCCTTTTTATTTTAGGAATGATTGAGTTACTTTTAGAAAATTCCGGTATTTTTGGAACGTTAGCGTTATAATTTCAGTCTCTATCTGTTTACAGGAAAATTAATTTGTCTTCATTTCTGACAAGGTTTTCGGTTGATTATCGCTGATATGAGTTTGAGTATGAAGGAGTGAGTATTGATTTTGAGATGACGACTAATAGAGAAGTGTGGAAGAAAAAGACATGTTGCGCCAACCTCAAATAAATTGGAATAACGGCAGGGGAATGATGATGTTATCGCTGATATGAGTTTGCGATTTGAGTTTGAATGTGTAAAGAGCTTATTTTAAAAGAATGAACCACTGCCACTTATAATTTGTAACTGATTTTGAAGTTTCTACTGGTGGTTGACGATTTTCAGTTACAGATAAATTCTATCTCTATCTTATTTAATGCGTCCATTACCACCTCCCATTTTTTCATAGTATTATGAACAATAATGGACGGAAATATAAAATCTAAAAGATAAAAAAAACGACTGCCTCGTTAGTCTAGTGGTCACAAGCGCTACTGCTGAGCATTAGGTTCTGGTTTCGATCCCAGGCCAGGAAAACTGTTGATTGAGTTTTTCTATCTGAAATTTCTCAGGAGCAGCCCGGAGTATAAATCTGTACCTGGTTGATGGCAATAGGCTCGCCCCTTATTACATGGGACTTTAACATAACTAGCGAAATGTGGGTGTACAGGTGCACCTCTGCCAAACCCTTCGGAGAAACAAGGCGTATGGCGTAATGAAGTATGTGTAAAAATATAACGGACGGAAAGACAAAGACATTTTCAAATACATGCAAAATTGCATTTTTTGTGATTTGTAATACATCTTTACAGAGTTTAAAACAAATCGCTTCCCGCATTTATACGCTCAGCTCGTATTAATGTGATTTTCATCAATAGACAGAGTAATTCAAGAGGAAGGTTTATATGTATATTGCGATATAAAGATAGTTTACCTACATATTAAAAACATGAGAGGTGTCAAGGGACACCCGGATGGAACAAAGTGCCTTTCCAGGATTCATTATTGTTATTATTTTTTATTATTTATTATGTACAAAAACCTGTATACACTCAACAAAAATATTGTCCCTCTCTCTCTCTGCCTCTCTCTCTCTCCCTCTCTCTCTCTCTCTCTCTCACACACTCTCTCTCTCCCTCTCTCTCGCTCTCTCTCCCTCTCCCTCTGTCTCTCCGTTCCAAAACAAAATATATACAGTCAAATTGAGAAACCTCCTCCTTTTTTTAAGTAGGTTAAAAAGTGTCGTTACAACTTTTTCTCTTAATTCCGTCTAGCCCCCTTTCGCAACGTGCCATAAGGAACTTCGTTCCAAAAAAAAACTATTTTAAAACAGTATTTAGGTATTCTAATGTATACACAAATTATAAGCGTACCTACACAACATTCTAAGAAACAAAACTAGGACGGAAGGACAGAACCTGCTTACTAAACCAGTAGGTAGTAAAACAAAGTTACTAACAAAGACAAGACAGGTACACATGAATAAACAATGTCCTCAATCTGTGCTATACACAGAACATAATGTTCCGGGGCAATCACCCATTATCGTTATGGAGTCTCCCCGGTCTAAGACCCAGATCCGGTCACAATATTCACTTCAATTTGATAAATGGTGCGTGAGTTCGAATGTGTAATTAGTAAACAGTTTTAGTTAAGCCTTTGAAATTACGGCTTGCAAAGAAAAACAGTACCCACTATTCAACATAAAAGTTTAAAAAAAAAATGGTCTTCATCATCATCACCATTTCAGCCGTAAAACGTCCACTGCTGGACATAGGCCTCCCCATATGACGGGCTTTGCCATAATCGCCACGCTTTGCAGGTGGGTTGGCGATCGCAGTATGGTGATAAAGCAAAAAGAGAACGCTACTGCCCTTTCTCTAGTAAGCCTCTTGGTGGCCTTCTACGACTCCCAAGGGAAGAAATGGGGTGATGCTATTCTTCACATCCGGTGCTGGGAGTAGTAATAAGGGTCCCAAAAGCATGCTGTTGCGGGTTCGGTTCCCAGATCGGGCAAAATACCGTTGTATTTTTCAACCAGTAATTTTTACTAACAGCCTTTTTTCTTGTGGGTGGGAACTTATCAAATGACGTCTCCCGCTCTGTGTAGAGCGGAAGGGTATGTCAGACTTTTACTGACTAAAACCCACCCGTGTTCCTTCAGTTGCCTATATGCCAGGGCCACGGTAACTCTTTCGAACAGATCTCGCAACACTGGCATCTTAGACTGGAGTCTGTACTTGTGCCCGATTGAACGACTTACCAATGTGAGTGTACTAAGGTTACTCTCTGCCATCCCTACGAAAAGTACAGGCCTATTGCTAAGTTATGATATTTTTTTTACATCTGTTATTATTTTTTACATCGTAACCATACGCAAAATATGCGCTTTGACGTGTAATTGCGGACACTATACCGTATAACCCGATGAGGAGGTCTCCTTTCAGCATAAAGGGTCTATGCTACGCTTAAGTGTTTCAGTGGAAGCCTCTGCCTATTCACCAAGACCTTAGAAGCTAGGAAAGCCGACATACAAAGGAAACGGTAAGAAATCACAAGATCCCACAAACAAACATTCTATATACGTTCCGGCTCAGCTGGAGAAACTGAGGCATCTGAATGTACACTCCAACATGCGTTAGAATAGTTTGAATCAAGACATTCATGTCAGAGGGGTCATTGCGTAACACACTCATAGTAGAAATAGCTTTCATTTTGACAGTTCAACAACATTCATTGCATTATATAAGATGGTGAGCAGTCAAATTTTTCCAATATAAGGTGTATCTATTCATACACGAAATATATTAAGAGGTACACCTGTAGGTGGTAAAGAAGCTATAGAAGCAAAAAGATTTTTTTTATCGAAGCGTTTTTGAATTTTCGTAATTATTATAATTTTAAAACTGCTTAAGACGTTTTGCATAAAACCTTTACTCCAAATTCTATGAATGGCCCGCCTGACGCTGCGAGGGCGGCGACCAGACTGCACGAGCATGGCCGCGGTGTCTCGGGCCGTAAAAATAAGATGGAGCCAGTATTTCTTATGTGCGTAAATAATTTATAAATATTAAATTTTGAAAAAAATACATTTAGAAAATTTTTTTTTCGTTGCTGTAGCTTCTTTACCACCTACAGGTGAAAAATATTTCGTGTATAAATAGATACACCTTATATATAATATAAAACATTTATTTTCTCTACACAAATTATGAGCTTAATGCTAGGCTTATATAGTAGTGCACGTAAAAGGAGCTAACTTTGTGAGAGACTGGTGCCTGAGGTAGGTTTATTTAAAAACCTGTATTACAAGTCACCAGGACCCTTATATATGTAGCAATGGATTGGCAATATCATTCAAAATTATTGAGATTCTGTTTGACAGTATGTGCTGCAATTAGAGTGCGATGTTTGTATTTGAAAACTTAAATGACATTATACTAATCTACATCTACACTTAATATTATAAAGCTGAAGAGTTTGTTTGTTTGTTTGTTTGATTGAACGCGGTAATCTCAGGAACTTCGGGTCCGAATTGAAAAAATCTTTTTGTGTTGAGTAGCTATTTATCGAAGAAGGCTATAGAGTATATAACATCATGCTACAACTACGAGGAGCGGAGCAGCAAATGAAAAATGGACAAAAACTGGCATGCAATTCGATGCGACGGGAAGGGAAGCGAAAATTTGACGCGGACGAAGTCGTGGACAGTAGTTAGTCTATAGTAATAATGTTATACCGCTGAAGAGTTTGTTTGGTTGGACGCGGTAATCTCAGGAATTTCTGGTCCGAATAGAAAAACTCTTTTTGTGTTGGGTAGCCTATTTATTGAGGAAGGCTAGGATAGGCTATATAACATCACGCTACAACCAAGAAGAGCGGAGCAGCAAAGAAAAATGTTGCAAAAACGGGGAAAATCGCACGGGCAGGCGATTCGATGAGACGGGAAGGGTCGGGAGAACAAGAAATTTAACGCGGACAAAGTCACGGGCAGAAGCTAGTATAAAATATATACTAATACTTATACTAACAAGTGATAGCTAGCCACAGTAATGAATTGATAAAATAACACAAATTTCCAATTACAAATGCTAATCCAATCGAACGATTGCTGTTAATTAAACTCAATAACATTATTTCAAATAATACCAAAATTGTGACGCATAATCACACCACAAATTGATTTCAGTAATAGTTCTATGAAATGTGAAAACAGGGATTGTGAATGCATTCTCGCTGTATCAGTTTAATTTTATTTGATGAATGTGAATAAAATTTGAATCTGTAACGAACATTTATACATCATAACTAGCTTCTGCCCGCGACTTTGTACGCGAGAAAATTTGTGCCGTGACCCATCGCATCGCATCCCACCCGCGCTATTTATATATAGGCACCAAAAGATTGCAGTGTTATGTCAAAAAGCCTTTCTCAAGAACTACGACATCAAATGCAAGATTTTTTTAAATTTAATCGGTTGTATCAGAGATAAACGCGTTCAAAAAAACAAACTCTTCAGCTTTATTATTAGTTTTAGTATAATATAAAGTAGAGAGAAAACAGGAGGTCATGTTTCATAGTAGGTATCCAAGTAGGCACCATCACCCGACAAATAGAATTTGACAAGGAAGGATATGTGAATCTGAATATGTGTAAAATTAGCCCGAACATATCTAAACTTAAGAAAAAGGACTTTAGAATCTAAGTTATTTTTAAGGTACTCCTTTTGTCTTTTTGCCAAAATAGTTTAGAACTTATTTATTATATACAAAAACAGACGGAAATATTCTATTATAGATATTTTTATAACTATTTCCTTAAATACGGCAAAGATTCAACCAACGCTAATTGCATAGGTATAGTAACGATTACATACCAAATTAAACGATTACACATCAAATTATGTACAGACGCCAGCATATCAAGCTACCTGAAACTGTCAAATTTTCCCAATCAATCTTGAACCTAATGCTATAGCGATAAAGTTGAAAACCTAATAAAAAAAATTGACGGATTGTAGTAGCTTTATGTGCTGGCGTCTGTACTAAAATATTCAGTACCAAAAACAATTGTTATGTTACGGCCAATTTGATATGTCCGGGCACTATTAATAATGGCCGGTCTGTATTCATAATGCCCGACTCAATTGGGCAATGTGATTAAAACAGCATTATTAATCTCTTTTCCCGGCCATTATGAATAATGCCCACCCTATCTTGGGCAATGTAATAAAATAGGTGAACTGTAGTATTATATGAATTTCTTGGTTGTCTATTGTTTACCCGAAGATCATATACCATAATCATCATATTCCCGAATTTCATTTACCCGAATTTCATTTGCCAGAATGTTTTGTTTGCCCTAAAAGACACATGACATACTTTTAATTGCCCTAAACTTAGATACCATAAGATACGAGTGCCATACATATTGTTTTTCATATTTTTAATTGCCATAATAATGATTAGACATAATATTTAAACGCCATAATAATCATTACACATGATATTTAAGCGCCATAATAAATGGCAGCATGGTCGAGGGTGGGCTCGGACGACGGAGCCCCGCTAAGCGGGGCTCCTACTTCTGGGTGGTTTATAAAAAAATAACCACGAAGGGGATGGCGGGGTCTATTCGCTCGCTTCGCTCGCTCAAACGACCCCGCCATCCCCTTCTAACCTAACCTATCCGAGTCGGGGTGCCTTAAAGTCCCGATTGCATCCAGCGGCTGTGGTCCCATTTCTCACGTTGCCCGGCTACAAGAAGGGAATTATTCATACTGCCCGGTCCAAGTGATAAATTCAAGCCATCTCAAACACTGACTTATTGCATGGACCACGGGCCATCGGGTATTATTAATAATGGCCAGTCAAAGTGAGAAATTAATCACTTTGCCCGACGCTGTTGGGCATTATTAATAATGACCGGACTTTATTAATAATGCCCAGTTAATCACGTTGCCCGTAACAGTTATTTGTTAAACACTTGCTGGTTTCTCGAATATTTATTTCATGTAATTCAACCAATAAATGTCTTAATTGTCTGTTGCCATGGTAACTTCTACAATGATTGTGCCCATTGTGCCCAACTATTAAGGAGATTTCTCTTAATTATAACCGAAATACCTTGATATTTTACGAGAAAACAATACGGCATTCACAGAATTGAATTGAATTGATGAAGAGGTAACCTAATTAAATTGCCCGCGCACTCGACGACACCCACTGATACTATTGTTTTGAAATTGTAGGTTACCAAGTGATACAATATAATAATAAATAAATATTTATTCAAATATGCAAATAGGTAAATTACAGTATAAATCTTAGAAAAATGTAGGTAGTACAAAGTATGATGTCTGTACTAGGATAAACCTGTAATAAATAAATAAAAATAAAATAAAAATACTTTATTTCAGACATGAATAGTCCATAGGTTGTTTAGTGATGGTGGTAACAGAAACGTACTTAAAGTCTATATTAGTATTCTTAGTAAGAACACAAAATACAATTAAATTGACTAAACCCGCCTTCGAGGCTCAGTGTGGAAGCTCCATAGGTACGTCAAAGGCAAGACATTAAATGGTGATATTATTTACTTATACATATATACTGTAATACAGGAAGCATTAGTTCTTGCAATTTATATTATTACCACGGCAACTCTGTGCCTCGGGAAGTACGCTAAGCTATTGTTTCTGATAGTCGCGGATGTTTGGTAGTCGTTACAGGTTGTCAGAAGCCCGAAAGTCTGACTACAATTTCGTACTGTTACAAAGTAACTGGGTTGCGGAAGCCACTTTCCATTTAAAATACTGATATTCAGCTGCATTTGATTGGACTAGGAGACGGCACCAACATAACTGGGAAAAACTCAGAAGAAGATAATCTGATCGCAAAATATGGGGACAATGCCTCGACCTATTTTGGAAGCACATACCAGAGTCGAAGCGGTTTAATCGGGCAAAGTGAAGTGTGTTCTCATTATGAAATTCTCAATGGCAGCTGGAGTCTAGATTACAGCCCGGTTGATGCTCAAAATACCAAGTTTTACGTGTTAGCTGAAAGACGTCCTCTGCTGGACATGGGCCTGCCTCAATTTGGGGGATTTGCCATAATCGCCACGCTTGGCTAGCGGATTGGCGATCGCATGGTGGTAAAATGCATGGAGAAAGCTGCTGCCCATTCTCTAGTAACGTTGGGATTTCTAACACAACTTAAAAATGCGCATGTTCTATTCAACTCTGCTTACTCTTTTGAGGGATACAGACGCAATATTATCTAAAAACGATGGCAATAAAAAGGTCTAAACGATCGAAGCAATCATTCAAGTCTCAGCCCTCTGAACAATATGTAACAATAAAAGACTGGTCAGTATAAACTTCACGTAGCTGAAAATCCCAAATCCCTTTCCGAAAAATTATAGGCGTAGTAAAACATTTGTTAGCCTGAAAACATTTCAGTTTACCTTGTGTAACATTGATTTATTAATATTTGAGTATCTTGCCCATCCCTAGTTATTCACATACGTAATCAGCCTATAATGTTGCCACTGCTGGGACTAAGGTCTCCTTTGTGTGTAAGGGAATGGGCCATACCCCACTATGTGGGCTCAGTGAAGGTTGGTCTAAGAATGTTTCACCCTAGTTAGTTAAACTGTGGGACAATTTAAAGCGATGGGTTTAATTTTTACAGTTCACCCACTAGACCAGGGTCGATAATTTTTAAAACCAAAAAAATAATAGTAGGATGAAACCCATTAGAAAAGGAGGGGAATATTATAAAAATGAAAGGAAAAATAATTTACGGGCGATCTGAGGTCGGGAAGGGGATGGGGGTGAGTTTTTAAGGGTAAAAAACGGTTTTTCTCGATTTCCGGCAAAACTAAAAGTCTTATCGAAAAAAGTTCTAATGGCAAAGTTGTAGGTAATAAAAAGATCTAAAACTTTTGAATTTACACTTTTTTCACATAACCTCAAAATTTATGTGAAAAATTCAAAAAACCAAGTTTTTGGTTTTTTTATTTTTATCTTTTACAAATTTTTTTTTAACAAAATTTGGTGAAAACTTACCTTTTTATGGCCCAAATACGCTGTAATTTATTCGAGTAAAAATATTTATTTTTTCACCTTATTTTGAATTAATACCGAAAAAGCACCCTAATTTTCAATCGAAAATTAACCCGTCAAAATATCAGCTTTTTTCAAAAAGTTGGTATTTTTTCTGTTCGTTGAAATCTCTACTTTTCGATGGTGAAAAAAAATATGTTACTAATCTCTCGTCTAATGGGTTGCATCCTACTATTATTATTTTTTTTCACTTTTTTTTATTTTTGAAGGCTTCTACCCTGGTCTACACGTTCATTGCCTTATTTACGTTGCTGAGCAGACAAATTACACAGGCCGACAAAATTTAACAAAAGTCCATACCCAGAGACCAGACCTAACATATCTGAAGGATTTTGATGCGCTAAATTCTAATTGCTCCTTTACGTCTGGTTTTTGAGATATCCCAACCTAAAAGAGCAAAAAACGCGTTTTTTTGCAGTTTTTGAGGTTACATGACAGAAGGAAAACAAATGATTATCAAAAAACGTATGTCAATTGAAAGTACCATCCTGTCCCTTTTAAATCTATTTAGATATTATCAAATATCTTTTTTTTTCACCAAAATATCGCTATTTGTAATTTTACACTTTAGCGTATTAACCCACAAAAAAAAATATCGTAAAAATTCTGCCCGAGACCAGACCATGTTGATCTTGTGTTTTTGGGGTCGCTGATTCTGATTCCGAGGTCCAATTCACCCTATAAGATCAGATTTTTTTGTAAGCTCAAAAAACAACCCCTAAAAACTAACCCACCTGACCCTGGAAACAGCAAGTTTAATCACTAATTGGACCTCGAATTCGGAATCAGCGACCCCAAAAACACAAGATCAACATGGTCTGGTCTTGCGCAGATTTTTTTTTTTTTGTAGTTGGATTAATACGCTAAAGTGTAAAATTTCAAATAGCGATATTTTGGTGAAAAAAAAAGATATTTGATAAAATCTAAATATGTTTAAAAGGGGAAGGGTGGTACTTTCAATTGCCATACAACGTTTTTTGATAATTATTTATTTAATTCTGTCACGTAACCACAAAAACTGCAAAAAAACGCGTTTTTTGCACTTTCAGATTAGGATCCAAGTCTGGTTACTGGGTAAAATTTTTTTCAGATTGCGATGGAAAGTGTGTTATGCAATGATTTAACTTTTATTTTTCACCAAGATTACCATACTTTGGATTCAGTATATGATTATAAAGGTGAAAATGAAAGGGCCATGCATTGAAATTTTTCGTCGATTTTTTTTTAATAGCCGTACATGACACCTGACTGCGTGGGCGGGCACTTTTCTATGAACCACTTGTTTTTTTTTTTATAACTGACTTAATACGTCTACGCTAGAGGGCCTATCAAATTATGCGCTTAATTTATGGTTACAGTTTGCGCGTCAATATCCCTGGCACATTATAAATCTTGTTTAGATACTAGAACCTGAAGAAAATAATGAGAAAACGATCATTTCCACCGCCATCGTCACAAATGTCGAGACACATGGCTTATGTACTAAAGTCAATTGTATGTATTGTGAAGATAGATCGCATCGCTTGTCATGTCGGCCATATATTACGTACGAACGTGGACGCTAGTAGTGCCAAGTATTTACTACTATGAGTTATGTTTCGTAAAGTATTTGTGTGTGGGTGTGTATATTTTCTGTTTACAGTAAATTTCGTGTAACGTAATCCTTTGGCTGAAGTCGTCGTTTATCCTCTGAGTGGACTATTAAGTTCGGCTCCATTTTTTTTCTTATTCCTTCCACATCGAAATCATGTAATTTCATAGCCTAAGTACCTACGCCTTCAGATCTCGTATTACGGCCTAGTTAATAATACATCCCATGGTGCCGGATGTAAACAATAGCACCAATCCATTTCTTCCTGTGGTTGTCGTAAAAGACAACCAAGGGACTTACTAGAGAATGGGCCGCAGCGTTCTCTATGCAGTTTACTACCATATTGCGATCGCCAACTCATCTGCCAAGCGTAGAGATTATCGAAATCCCCCAAATTGGTGGAGGCCTATCTGGTTCAACAGAAGCTTTTCGTCTGAAATGATGAATAATACATCTTATGCCAATTTCGGCTACGATGACTGTTTTTGTTTCCGTCAACTACTGAGTACAAGTGTGTGGTGTGGTGTGGCTGTGTAAAGTACCCTACTGAATATACGACATACTATATCTAATCTTTTCATCAACTCTTGCAGGATTTTTCAGAGTCCAACACACATGGCACTAGATAACTATTTAGTACCTTACTATGATATGAATGCACCCTACTATCCTATCCTACTAATAATATAAATGTGAAAGTTTGTACGTTTAGATGTTTGTTATTCAATCACGAAAAATCTGCTGAATAGATTTGGTACACAGATTACAACTTATAACCTGTATTCATATTTAGGATACTTTTCATCCTGGTAGTAAGTTCCCGTGGAATACCGTCTAGCCTCGACGCGGGCGCGGCCGCTGGGGAAAGCTAGTTTAAAAAATACTGGTAAAATATAGTCATAAAACAGACTGTTTTGGTACTTTCCACAAGTTCTGTTCGTGAAAAGAGGTAGAATGAGCATTAATGCCAGAAAAAAAAACTACCTACGTTCTGTTTTCATAAAAGCAATTTCCTTAGAACCTTGCTCCCAGCCTTTTAAAAATAAACAAATGAACTCCATAATACACGAACAACTGTTAACTCTTATAACACTAACAATAGCCACAAAAAAACGCCCACTTGAACAGCCCTACAAAGAAAACCAGGAAAGCGCCACAGTCTACCACAGTCTAAGTAAAAGCTTTCGCGGCATAATAACCGGCTCTAGTGGTAAGGCTGTGCATTTTTCACTCTGTGCCATTATGCGCGCACACGACGTTCGTAATGAAGTGGTGTGCCGTGACGTCACCACAGTTACACTACGTGACCAAATGGCGGAGTGACGAATTAGATGCAGACCGAATTGCGAGAGGTTTTTTTTTTGGGGTTGATAAGCAAAGAAAGGGTTGTGTTTGTTTTCTGAAAGAGAGACTACTGAAACTGCAGTCTAAATTAAAAATCTGTTTTCATTTATGTCAAATTGGGCGTCAAAATTTACAGGAGAGCTAAAATTTTGTATAAATTCACCACTTTAAGGTTAGCTTTTTATCCCTACTATGATAATATTATAAATGTGAGTGTGAGTTTGTTTGTTACGCTTTCACGCGAAAACTGCTTAACCGATCATCATGAAACTTTGTATACATATTCTTGGAGGTATTAGAAGTACCATAGGATACTTTTGATGAAAAAAAATTTTTTTTTCTATTTTTATTGTTATTTTTAACGCGAGCGATGCTGCGGGCAAATGCTAGTAAGAGACAATACAGTTGACAAAAAAAATATCTAATGTAGAAAGCTGGTAAAACTTAAAAAAGGTGAATTAAATATTAGCTCTGCTGTAAAATTGAGAAAATGTGGATACGTTAATCTGACTCTTACACCGGGAAATGCAAATAGTTTTTTTAAATATAAAGGTTAGCATTTTGCTTGTAGATAAAAGATACATGCGGAAATGCTAGACAATTTTCGGCCATATTGTTTTAAAAATCCCACTTATTTATTATCCAAAGGGTGTATTTTCCAGTAAAGGTTTAGCAGTTTAATCGCTAGCTTCCTTATTTAATAATAGACTTCGGGCTATAAATAATTTTAATTATACTGTCATACCCTTTGCCCAACATGGCGTCGTTTTCAGGACACCCTTATAAATAAAGACGGGGTAGTAATTGGAGAAATATTTGCCTGGCACGTGTTGCTGTAAATGAGAAAGCTACAATATCCTAGAAAAGCGGTGGTTGACATATAGCAACCGCAGTGATTGACGGCTATCATGGAAATGATGGCAACGGATTTTGACATTACGGTGCCAAAAACTCTCTCTAAGAAAACATACCAATTTACTTTTAATAAAGATTCAGTGACGTCATTCGGTGGTAGATTGGGGATGATATGTGTCGGCAACCAGTTTTCTAGGAAACCGTATAGCTTTACTGAATAATTTTTACCTTGCGATTCGAAATATTGAAGAACCATTACATAATATTTTGGTAAAATTGTCAAGCGACGGGATATGATTATTCCTTTCAAACCAAGACCTACCCATGAACAATAAATAAATGGGCTGTAACATAGCTTTAAAAAAACAGTCAATACTGTTCCACTTCTAGGCAAACGCCTCCCTCAAATGCTTATTAAACACAGCATTATCAACGTCAAAAGACCTCATAATTCATGATCAGCAGCCTATCATTTTGTCACAGGCGTCCTCGCGGTGAGATGGAGTGGGCCATACCTAATCCACCAAGCGGGCCCAGTGTGGGTTGGTAGATGTCACGTCTTAAAATTTTTGGTTCTAAGACAACGGTTTCCTCGCGATGTTTTCCTTCGCCGTTTTGAGAGCAGTGGTGATGAAATAACTTACACAATGTGCATGCTTGGGTTCGAACCCACGATCTGCAACTCAAAAATAGGAGCCGATACCACTGGGTCACTTCAACTCATCATCGTCTGCTAAGCCTTTTTCCCACTACGGGGTTGGCTGCCAGTCTAACCTGATGCATTTGAATACCAGTATTTAACATCGAGACGTCACGAGTGGCAATGCACGTCTGACGATGATATTGAGTCCTTCATCCTCATGAAACAATTCCTTCGAAAATGCTATTGAAGAACAAGCGTCATCCAGCCATAGAATATTACAATTCCTTTTCCACGAACACCTAGTATCCCAATGAAATATTGTAAATTACCAAGGTTTCTCCAGCTCCCTGTTCATTTCCCAGTCGTAAACAAATCTAGTAATAATGAATTATGATCACGTAGTGGCGGTGTTGTCGCCGACTATACGCGAATTAATCTCTCGCAGCCCTTGGCCATTCCTCTCACGTCTCCCTTGCACAAATAACCAGACCTCTACGTGCCTCTTGAAGCAGTAAATGGGTTAATGTGGTCATTATTTTTTTGTAACTCCAGTCGAAAAATTAAGTAGATAAAGTTCATTTTTGGTTGAAATCAAATAGTTGATTACCTAGCAATTATGGATCTAAGTTCGTTCCTTTTGTTTATGTAGCTGCAAAATACCCTATTTTGAGCAAAATAATTTTACCATGACATACAGAACAGGCATTATTCTCCGTAAGGTAGGCGGGGGCTATAGCCATCAACTGGACCCAATTTCAAACTCCAAGCTGCAACTAGTTGCTAAGGATCAAGGAGTGGTTTCTATTGAAAAACACAATAATACTTTAATTCACAATCAAGAACATTTCAGTGAAGTGTTTTATCCAATATTGGAAGACGTAGAGTTGGAAGGCCTACCATAAGGTGGACCTATGACCTTGTAAAGGCCGCAGGAATCCGCTGGATGCGGGAAGCACAAAACCGGTCGAAGTGGCGGGGCTTGGGGGAGGCCTATGTCCAGCAGTGGACGTCTTTCGGCTGAAATGATGATGATGATGATGATCCAATATTATTTACATGATAAAATATATCACTCATTTCAACAGGACCTTTCATAGTAATCTCTTGTAAAACAATTAACATAGTAACGAGTATTTTAATCGATTCTTCGATTAAAATCGGTTCATGAAAGCTTCGGAGTTCCTGCCTTGTAATCGAATTAAATCCCTTTCTGTTGTTATCCGTGGCTTCGTATAAATTAGAAACCTTGAAATTATGTCTTTGTTTAATAACTTAATTATACGTTACGTCATATTTCAGTTTTTGATCCTTGATAGGATAAATTAAGGTCAGAATACTAGGCGTATTGTTGGTCGACATATCGATTTTTATAGAAGGCTACTTTAATATTTTATTATAAATCTGAATTTTCTAGGTTCATCATGGATATAACTGGCATTGGTGAAGGAAAACGTCGTGAGGAACCCTGGACTTAAAGTTAATTTAAGTCTGAAATGGGTAACCTGTCTTGAGCAAATGTGGTGATGACTGTTCGTGACTTCTCTAAAGAAGAAGCGATTTTTAACCAGCAGTGGTACAGTAACAGGCTGGTGTTAATATTAGACTATGTTGGAAAACATGAGTAGGGCACTTTCTTATTTGCCCCAAGTCCTCAGTATTATCAAGATATACTACTAAAAAACCAGGTGCAATTTAAATCCCAGGCAGGTTAGTAACACTCAAATCGAAATATTCTAACCATTTTATTAATAAAAAGTTATCGAATATGTAACATCTTGCGAAAGTCTGATTGTCAAAAAGTGTTATTTATAAACGCATTCTAGCTGTTATACGTTCTATAAACCTACTATAAAGCTAAAGAAGTCAAAACCATACTACATATATCAGTGTTATAAGGAAAAAATGGCTGACTCTCTACAGCACCTGATTAAAAAGAGAATGACATTTGACGTACAAATGTTGTGTGTCAACAAATGTCAATTTGGAAGCAATCAGTTGACATGTACAATTTCAATTTAACTGTCAAATTTAAATCTCAATGACGTCACCGCGTCAGAAGTGTCGAAACTGTTGACAATAAAATAGTTCATGATATTTTATAATGTCCATAGTCACAATTATTCGGTGTGTATACAGAAATTTTCGTTTGACGATTCAATGTGCTAGTCAATTTGTATGATGACTTCAGTAAAAATGGCAAAAATATGATGTATAAATGACATAATTAAATATAGAACGTTTATGAATACACAACATTTTATCAAACGTTTTATAGGCTTATTGCTCTATACGCCTAAAAAACTTTTGAATAAACAATTTATGTCTTAAATCTACGCTATTTTTTTCTTATGAATAAGACCGCAAGAATATTATGTCACAAGGAATATATTATTGATAGAAACTAATAAGTTTCTGGGATTCTAGGAATAGGAAAATGAAATTGATAGAAACTAATAAGTTTCTATCAATTTCAATTTTCCTATTCCTAGAATTGAAATATCTATTTGCTGTATAACATATGTTTGGGATTAACCAGATTTAATTTTGCTTATATCACAAATTCGACAGTTCAGATACTTGTGTCTCTTTGAGTAGAGTTTAGGTAGAATTTGCTACAGAAATTGAATCCTTGAGTATGTTTTATTGAAAAGTTTATTTTGATGTTTGCGAACTCACTAGTTTTGTGGGTTGCTAGTCAGACGGTATATTAAAATTGCCTTCATAGCATTGCTAGAAGAAAGCTCAACCATAATAATCTTTCTTCAACATATTATTATCGTCACAGAAGAAAGGGTTTAAGAGCAATCCATCATCATTTACCTGACCTTTTCCCAACTATATTGGGTTCAGCTTACAATCTAACCGGATACAGCTGACCACCAGTAATTAACATGAAGCGACTGCCTAACCACCACAACCCAGTCACAGGTAATACGATACCCCTTGGTAAGACTGGTTGTCTTACTTTCGGGCTTCTGACGACCCGTAACTACTGTCGATTAACAGCCGAGGCCAACGGCTTAGCGTGCTTTTTGAAGCATGGAGATGTCTTCATATGATAAGCCGGTCACCCATCTACGGATCAACCACGGTAAGCGTAACTTAACCTGACCGATCAACCCATGGGCTGTTATCACTTAGCCACAGTTAAAAGCGTTTGTTTTTTCGTGATGTCAGAGTTATTAAATAGGAATACCACTTCAGAATGGCCCGTGTTAACCGCAGTTACATTTGAAATAAAGAGTCTTAATAGATAATAAATATAAGGAATGGTTCTATTGTATTATAACAATAAAAAACCTGATAAAAGGATTTTTTTACTTTTGACAAAATTAGGTACCGAAATGAATTAATTCACCGTGTTATTTTACTCACGCCACAGAAATAAACTACTAAATAACACATACAACGCAGTATAATACACCAGAAATCAGAGCTCAAGTGACTAGGAGCACATAAATCAGTAGGAATTTAAACTGCGCCCGTGCCTCCCCAGGGAGTCCACTCACAAGATGAGGGTAAAATACTGAGTTAAGAGGTAGAAATATGTTCCGAGGTAGAAAAGTTAGCGTGTGTCTGGACACTAGCTTCCCCTGTGGTGTGTGTAGAATTCAGAATGGCTCTAATATTTGTGGGTAATTTTTTGAGACCAAAACATATATTGCGTAGCACTTTCGTAATCACTAACGCTTTCATTATGATTTCATGTTGTCGCTTCGAAGACACACATAATAAGATATTTTGATATATGGTTAAATTTTTAGTTGTTAAAACATATGTCATTAACGACCTTTTTAGACCTAATCAAAATTAAATGCGGTTACGTATGTTTTATCTGTTTCATATAGTACTTATCAGACCCATTGACATTTCGCAGATCAGGAAAATGGATGCCCGTTTATTTGAATATAGATCACAAATTACAGACAAGGAATGCGAATTGAATGTAGGTCAACAGTCAATCAAGGTCCAGTGAATTGGTGACGTCAGTAATTAGACCAACCAATCGAAGCCAGTTACAGACATTGCAGTGACCAATAAAGCTTTTAGAATGCTTCCTTATCTGGTCTTGACTTCTGTGACCCACTGAAGTATTAACGATGCTGTTTATGTCATTTGTTTAGCAAATACGTTAAACTCAAAAGTATTGAAAAATAAGGTATTAATTCGGCAAAAAACCTCGCAAAAATTAACTTTTCAGGTTGTGTGATTTTTATTTCAAGGAAGGTTATAAATTATTAATAATATAAATGAAAGTCGGTTTAAGTGTTTGTCTGTATGACGGCGTTGTTCTTCTAAACTAGGCAACGAATTTTGATACGGCCACCATCTCACCAATCCTTAGTCGCCTTCTACAAAACCCACAGTCTCTTGGTCGCCACTTACGACACCCCCGATTGACTGATTGTATGTCTATCGCTTACTTCTAAAAGAGATCTCGATGTTTTCTCAAATCACAAAAAACCATGTGAAGCAACAGCGGGCACTATTAAAGTATATTCTATTCACCTGGAGTGTTTGTGTACAGCTGTATCGTATGTTTCGTACTTAATCGTACCAGTAAGTACTTACGTGTTAGGTATAGGTACTTTGCTAACAGACACCACATCGTAGTATACTAAGTATATAATGGTTCAGCTCAAATTAATCGGTTGTCACGCATTCAACCACGGCGGCTGACCCTAGATTAGGTAATATCAACATGTCAACACGCTCACAGCACGTCATGTCATGTCCCTATATCATTATAATGGACTACTAATAGACTATTCTCGTCAAATTGCCCTTTTTTTTACTGAATTCAATAAAGGAAGAGGTTTCTCCGCCAACTATGAACCGATTTCAAAAATTCCTTCTTAATGGTTATATCGATTTAATTTTTTTTAATACATACATAGGTTATGTTTCAAGTGTGGTCCCATATAAATTTTATTGACTTTGCTTGGGTAGTTTTTGCATTAGCTTCGTATATCTTATATCTTTATCTTATATCTTTAAACAAGCAATTCTTGTACATATATTCTTGTACATATATATATAGTCTGAATCTCGGAAACGGCTCCAACGATTTTCATGAAATTTTGTATACAGGAGGTTTCGGGGGCGATAAATCGATCTAACTAGGATTCATTTTTATTAAAAAAAAATTATTCGTGTTTTCAATTATCAACTTTATCGATAATCAACTTGAACATAAACTTATTATTTTAAACACAATTTACCAAAAAATACCGAGCAAAGCTCGTTCATCCAGATATTAATATACATATAATACGTATTTAGTCTACTTTATCGTGATGATATACTTACTCGTATATGTACTTCCTGTCCCTGCTACTGACCTGACCAGTAGTACTCGAATTAGTGCGGGTTAACTAAAAAGTGAACTATTAAAATCCTTTTTGCAAAAAAAAAAACAACTATTTCCAAAAAAAAACAATAATACAAAGTGAAAAATAACTTTTTATAATCTGCTTTTTGGAAGTCACTTGTTTTTGTTTATTTTTTTTTTGCAAAAAATATTTTAATTTTTCTCTTTATAGCTAACCCGCACTAATTTGTGTACTACTGGTCAGGTTAGTAGCATTTTTAGCAAAAAGGGGCGCGTAGTTTTCGGTCGGGCTATAGTCAGATTGGGTTTTTCGTAATAAGATGGTATGAGTTTTGACCAGAATTCTACGAATCATCGCTACGACAAAGATGAAGAAGCAAAAAAAATTAATTGAGGTAGCATATGCCCCTACTAGTACTTATCTGAGAGTAGATACTACTGCCACTTATACCACCTTCAGGAATCTTGGGACCTGATCTCATTCCACTTTAACAAGATGCAATCAAACAGCAATATCTCCGCATCCTATGAATATTTTCTATCACTCTCAGCTAGGAATGGGTCCGGAGTGGAATTGTAACAGTTACGGGAACATCACTGCGAGCTGCGCCCAACGATAAGTGATATAACCGACGTTTAACGAGTAGGCCACTAAGGTAGAGGGCAAGCCAGTTTTCTTAGAAGAAATGGTATTTGTAAGTGAAACATTTTGCACCTTTGTTTATTTAATTTGAGAATTATACAGTTATACAAACACAATAAACAAAGATAGTGAGAAAGAAAAGAGATTATGTTGATTATGCTTATGATATGCTTTATTGTGCATGAATTTTTATACAACAAAACTAACTTTTGTTTACACAGAAAATAGAAACGGTTAGCAGTAATTTGGGA
The DNA here is from genome assembly GCA_932294355.1 of Aporophyla lueneburgensis. Taxonomy (NCBI): domain Eukaryota; kingdom Metazoa; phylum Arthropoda; class Insecta; order Lepidoptera; family Noctuidae; genus Aporophyla; species Aporophyla lueneburgensis. The sequence continues at coordinate 32,199,317 of OW028740.1, forward strand.
GCAAAAAAAAGCATGTTAAAGATATGCTTGACTCGTCACAGTTATCACTAAACACGTTTATTTATTTTTGGCATGTTTTTAATCGAACCTTTAAATTTCCCATTTTTGGGTCCTGAAAATACAAATTGCCAACTGACTGTGACGATGGCGCATCTAGTCTAACCTTACCCATTTGGTTGGGGGCCCCTGGGTCAGTTACTGCAACCAATTTGGCTCGCAAGTGATTGATCTAAGTTCCAACCTAATCGGGTTAAATTATATCGTGGTACGTGGTATCCCTAACTTAGTTACTGCAACTGCGATAATTTTTGCTTCTGTTTCCAAAAGCTTTCGATTTGAGCTGTATTCGTATTGCACGTTTATTATTTTTACATTTATTTTAAAACTGTACTGAACTACGTTTTAACGTAAAAGTAAAATCCATCCAATTTAAGCCCTTATACAAACACATACATCGAATTTAAATCTCATTTTAAACCGATTAACGAATTTATATAATGTTTGACTCGCGCTACTAAATTACGTATTTAAACATTGAACGTTAGCTGCAACTCGTTCCGAATTCGAAATCACTTTGGCAAATTAACTGTAAACGATTTTATTTAAATTGTGTGTGTGCCTCGCCCGCCATATTGATGCGGCAACTAATAGCCATATGTAGCTTTTAAATAATGATTGTTATCAAAGCATGATATGAATGAGGTTCCTATCGAGATTTGTAAATTAAAAAAAAATTGTTACAAGCAGAGTATTATGCCACACCACTTTGACACAACCATTGGAAAATTTTAGCTGTATATTTTTTAAATACCACTGTAACTGTATTATGTGAACATAATACAGTTACAACAATATCACTTTATGAAGATAGATCCCCCGGTGGAGGTGTGCCGTGCCTGGGCGGATCACCGCCGTGTTCCCGTGGAGGCGATCGGCGGCGGCGACCTCTCGCGTCCGGCCTTGGTGCGAGCCAAGGTATGGAGCGAGAGGGCATGGGAACCTGGTAAGGACCAGGCCCGTGTCGACGGCGCGTAGTCTTCCACGCGTGCCTCAAAGAGATGTCAGCAGTACTGAAGAGGTCTGCTAGGACCGGTGCCTGCCAGGGTTGCGAGATCGGTTCGAAAGAGGTACCGTTGCCCTGGCATATGGGCAACTAAACGAACACGGGTGGGTTTTAGTCAATAAAAGTCTGACACGCCCTTCCGTTCCACCCAGAGCGGCAGACGTCATTTGATGATTTCCTACCCACAAAAAAAGGATAAGTCCCCAAACGTTGGAATTTTACCTTTCAGCAGTTCATACGACGCCACTCAAAGCATTTCATTGAGAGGACAAAACACCGCAATTCTCTAATTACGCCGCCGCCCCCTGTACTCCCTCCCGCATTAGCAAGAATCGTGGATCAAGGCATATTCTCAACATTCCCGATGGTATAACCCTTTTCCAAGAGAGTAGTAGGGCTTCAGGTATAGTTCCTAAATTAAAAAACAGACCACCGTCGTTTCTTACTCGCCACCAAGACCCACCGCGACATTCCCGTCCAACTCCCTGACCCTTGCTCGAGCCAGCCCGCGTGGCTGAGCCTGTAACTTCAAATTCATCCCAAAATAAATCCGATCCATCCGTTGCTGCCCTCCCCCAGTGACGCCTTAACCCGAGTTTGATACCTCACAGTGCGTGCCCTAAGTGTGTAGTCACTTAGTTTATAAGTTTTATGCCATGTTCTGGTGTCCTTAATTTATTCAGGCACCTACAGAAAAGTCCAGTTAAGCAACTGATAGCTTCCTAGGTTGACATGTGAGATGCCATCATCCAAACTCAAAACGCTGAAATTTGTACGTTAAAATGTATTTGGCCTGACAGTAAGCTGTTTTAATATCTATCACTCAATCACTTCATACGTCCATGACAGTTATGTCAGCCGTCCACCTCAATGTGGACTGCACTGATGGATCGATTGAGTGATGCGGTAATCGGTTTGTGACTGTAATGATTAGTGATAATTTTGGGAGTGATTGTTGCAAACCTTCAATGGCAATTTGCAACGGAAAATTATTGATAATATCATTCGTCATTTCATGACGAATTTTCGTGACTCTCTTTATACAATTTTCCATAATATTCCATGCCAAAATTGAACTCAGTACCGTCCAACTTATTTTTACTTTATCAGTATGAGATAGTATTATTTGTATAAATATTTCTGTATTTAAATTCTTATGGGTACACATATACAAACCTAGTAATATAATTTTTTAACAAACTTTTTAGGTACTGAACATAATATCAATAAAGATTTCTTGAAGACAACCTTTTAATTTCGAAGCTCGAAGATAACTAACTGCCTTAAGAAAACTAAGCGATGCTCTAAACACCATATTTCCATTCCAATACGAAATCATTAGAGCAAAAATACATAATTTCAATTTTATAATAACGAATATCCTTAATAGTGAAATCAGCTAATCAAAATGGAATGAGTTGAGGTATATTCAAAATACAAGCATATCTTTTAAACCGAACCAAAATCAGAATCTCTCGCTTTCAATGGCCCAACATTCCCACAATCTCTTTATTAGACTCCTGTTAAATTTGCAAATGGTACAAGCTATACAGCATTAAGGACGTAATGACACCGATATGCATAATTAAAATATCTTTAAATGTTTGACGGAATCTGCTTAAGTGATATAAATTGTTACAATTGTTCCGTTTTGGGTAAATTCTAACGTTTTAGTATGAATGGTAGTACGTAATTTGTATGAAATGGTTGGTAGTGATTGAATTTTGAGTAACTTTTCTGGGTTTATTTCTTTGGATTGAATGTGCCTGTAGTTTTAATTCGTTTAATTGTAATCGAATACATACTTTGTGTTATATACATATATATATATATATATATATATATATATAATCAGACTATAAAGGTCCCACTGCTGGGACATAGCCTTCTATCTTCGAGAAGGAGTATCCACCAGGCGGGCCCAATTTGATAGATATCACATGGCTGCGAATTTTTGGTTCTTGCCGGTTTCTCCTCACGATTTTTTTCCTTTACCGTTTTGAGAGCAGTGGCGATGAAATTAATTACACAATATAGCGCCTGCCTGGGTTCAATCGGGGCCGTTACTTCATATTTCTGTGTTATGTTTCTCCTTAAATGACCCACTACATTTGGGCAAAGTGTCTCTTCATCAGAAACGCACTAATATGCGTTCAGATTTCTTCACAATGTTTTCGGCGTCTCTAGTTTACTGGTATCATATAAAAATACAATGCATATCGAACTAACTCCTTATATTGGATGGACAATCTGCACGAGTAAAGTCTTAGAAACACAAGAGGCTTTTTCTAGCCGATATCACTTGTAAGATCCTGTCAAAATGTCAATGAAAAAACAATAAAGGCAATTATTTTATATTTTCCTGTTGTATTGCTTCACAAAGAAAATTACTCTGTAAACGTGTTATTTAACGTTTACAACAAACTTAAAAGCATGTATTGTTATAATATTTACTTTGTTATTTACAGGGAAAACACGTCGCGTTATAAATGATTAAATCCAGCATGAAGTTAACCGCATCGCCTGATGTTTCATAAATATTACGTTTGCGGTTGTATTACTCTTAAATAAACCAAATTTTACTTTTTGCAACAACAGTTTTTGTTTTTACGTAACCATAAGTTAAAAACAAAATGTCGGTAAAATTGCCTGAAAATACTGGATTTAATACTTTTTCGTTAAAACTGCTTGTACATTCAAGATTTAATACTGCCAGTATTCAATTCAAAATTTTATAGCTGTTTTACATTTTGTTTGAAAATGCAGCAATGTAGTCTTCATTTGTTTTTGTTTCTTTACATGATGCAGTTTTGAACCTGCAAGACATTTCAGGAGGTAAATAATCATATAACAATACGATACCAAGTCAATAAATTAATAATACTTTTTATTTTAGATTTTTCAATTTTATTGCTTTTCAGAATAACTCGCTTAATAACCCTCTTCATAAAATCTATGAAAGAAATGTCGGTTGCGTTTGTTTGTGTGTGTGAACGCGCAGTTTAAGGACACGTACAGACTGGTGGCGTTTTAAAAAAGAAAGTTCACACTTATTGACTTCCGTAAATAAGAATAAAATGGTGAATAAAAACCTGCCCATTTTATTTTTAATTCGGGTCGAGAATCACTAACATAATTACCTCCTAAAATGTTTTGCAGATCCAAAACTGCACCTTGTGTATAGGGTGGGCCATCTAGTGTTTTAAATTTGAAGTACCGATTACTTTGACTTTGAAAGGTAGAATGACATTCATTTTTTTACAGGAAGTTAGTTATGTTTGACATTTGCAAAAAGGGACGCTATATGCTCGAATGACATTAGGAAATATTAAAAACTTAAAGTAAGTTCACGTAAGTTTCTTACAGTTTGCATTTTAACGCAAACTGAAAATTTTAGAGAAATGATATGCCTATAGTACAGTTTGCGCGTCAATTTGTGGAGCGAGTTCGTGAAGATAGATCGTTATTTGACAAAAAAAACCCGTGTACGTTCTTGTCCAGTGCGTTCAACGAAAACATTGCTGTTTTGGCTCAGAATGAGCAAGAACATTCATCAACATCAAGTCGTCATTTCTCGTACTTCTCTGAGAAGAATTTTGCACAAAGACCTCGGTATGAAGGCTTACAAAGTTCAATTGGTCCAAGAACTAAAGTCTCATGACCATCTGATACGTTTTCGCTTCGCCCAATGGGCTGAAGATTGTTTGACAGCAGATGAAGAATTTTACCGAAAAGTCGTGTTTTCAGATGAAGCTCATTTTCATCTCCGTGGCTGTGTAAGCAAAATAATATAGCAGCAAATAGTAAGCAACAAATATAATAAGCAAAATTGCCACATATGGGGTTCAAAGAACTCACACGTGACTATTGAGAAGCCAATGCATCCACAACGAGTCACTGTTTGGTGTGGATTTTTGTCTGGCGGCATCATTGGGCCATTATTGGGATGATCGGATGGGGTACTGCCAAGCCAGTCGTGGTAGTCATATGAATGATATTGTGTTACATTCTTAAATTACAAAGTTTAACCTTTCCAATAAAACCAGAAATTTGAAAAAAAAATTCAGTCGTTTTCTTTTTATACACGATTCAAAGTTTAAATTTTAAATGGCCGACCCGTTATATAGTATGTATGTGTAGTTATATATCTATTTTAGTTTATTGTTACACACTTATTATTCGCACCAACGTTATCCCCATTTTATGTCCAGGCTAATGACTGTCCATTCAAAAGTTGCCTGGAAGAGATAGCAAAAAGCGATAAGGCCGTCCGGCGTCCATTGTATATTTTGTAGTATCATGTTTTTTTTTTTTGTTATGTATTTATGTGGTTTACAAAAAAGGCTATATGAATAAATAAAGATACTAAATCGTGCTCGTATACTGTTCCTGCGTGTTCCCTTACCAAACTACACACAGACGTCAATTAACAAATGAAGGTGAACAAGAACTACAGATAAATAATTCGTTACAAAAGTTACCTTGTTTTGCTGCCTGTCTACTACAACAACAAACTATGTTTGTTTTCTCGTCTCTCTTTCTAGTAAAAACTTCATGGAATTTATCAGAAGTCGAAGTGAAACAGACACATGGACCTATGCTATGTATTATCCCTATAAAACTAAGGCTCTTGAGAGAAATGTTTTACAAGCATACAAAATACTCCTTTTGTTAAGTACCAGAAGGCCAATTCTCGTAATCAGTAACGTTCAAAATCTAATCGCAGTCTCACCTCAGCGACAAACAAATGTCAAAACTTGACAAAAATATACGGAAACTGTAACTCGAGTTTCCGTACATTTTTGTCATGTTTTTTACAGGTTGAGACTAAGATCAGATGGTGAACGTTCTTAATATTACGAGAATTGCCCCTCTGGTATTGTTTGACTGATTACATCGTCCTACCATACGTAATACTGTACTCAGAAAATATTGTAAAAGCCAATAATTTTAAAAGACAAAGTTTCACCGACTCTTCTTCTTAGGAAACGACAATTTCAAACAGCGCACCTTGCTTCTAATATTTCATACATTTTAATCGTGTAGGTTTATATGAAACTAGCTTCTGCCCGCGACTTCGTCCGCGTCAAATTTTTGCTCCCGTGACCCTTCCCGTCGCATCGATTTGCCTGCTAGTTTTCGTCCATTTTTCGTTGCTGCTCGCTCCTTTTGAGTTATAGTGAGTCAACCTTAAAAGATAGACATATGCTCTCGCGGACTTTTTTTTAGAACTTTTTAAAAGAAACAATTCCGTGATACATGATTTTTGCGTTACTTTAACCGTTTACGCAGCGCACGCAACGGAAACTCTCAAAAGGAATAAATTTTCCCCGTTTTTGCAACATTTTTCATTACTGCTCCGCTCCTCTTAGTTGTAGCGTGATGTTATATAGCCTATAGCCTCCCTCGATAAATAGGCTACCCAACACAAAAATAATTTTTCAATTCGGACCAGTAGTTCCTGAGATTAGCGCGTTCAATCAAACAAACAAACAAACAAACTCTTCAGCTTTATAATATTAGTATAGATTAGTATAGATAAAACATAAAAAATTTAGATTTTTGTGTAACCATCAGTAACTCTAGCTATCATACATTTTTAGCCCCCAATCTCAACTCCAGTACTCCACATTCGAATATTTCACAGACAGCTCAATTGACACCGCTCAGTGCACTCGAAGCCAATGAATACATGATGACCACATCGCTAAGGTACACCCTCCTGAAGGTAGCCTGTGTCAGGGTAAGTGCAGCACTTTGTGTATTCGAAGCTAGATTGGTTAGTGATGTTGGAATTCTTTATGATGTTTCGCAGTAGCTACTATTTGGTTGGCTTCCAAAGAGGCATAGTGAAGTCTTGTGGCAATGTTGGTAACGAAGGACGGCTTTCCAGCATATTGTGCAGCAGGTCCCTGAGAAGACTTCTGTGTGGCTGGTTGATATTATAAAATAGGGTTATAGATTTTGCTTTGACAGAATATCGAGATCCTACTGTCCTACTAATATTTTAAACTATAGTTTAAAATAAAATAAATGAATAGTTCATTTTGAATAGTTCATAAATGAATAGTTTAAAATAAAATAAATAAACTATAATTCAAAATATTATAAACTAGCTTCTGCCCGCGACCTCGTCCGCGTTAAATTTCTTGCTACACCGACTCGCACGGGCAGGATATTCGATGCAACGTCCACCACGCGTTGCATCGAATATCCTGCCCGTGCGAGTACTTCGTAGTTTTTTTCTGCTCGGCTCGTATGGGTCCTAGCGTGCTGTTATATAGCCTTCCATCGATAAATTGGCTATACAAAACTAAAATATTTTTTTAATTCGCACCAGTAATTCTCTTCAGCTTTTAACATTAACATATATTTATTATTCATATTAGTGTAGATGTGAATGTGTGTTTATTTGGATGTTTGTAACTCAATCACGCCCAAAGGACTAAATTGATATCCCGGTAGTACGATCCGTCTACGCGGGCGTAGCAGCTGGCAGCAGCTAGTAATGCTATAACTGGCATACTAGGGATTACAAATTGAAAAAATGGGGGGGAATTGCGTTACACATAAGCAATAACAATGCCATTTGTACTGATCAACATTAAAAGCTTTTATTTTGCCGAACAGACGAATTTTCCAAACATAATGTAGATTAGTTATAAAATTCTCTAAATCTTTTGAATTGTGTTTGGAAGTGTGATAAACAATTAAGGTGCTGATTGGTTTCATACACCCAATTTAATTAATACATTCCATCAGAATCCTTAAAGAAAGACAAGAAAGCTCCAACACATTCACCCGTTTTCGCTTAAATCGTCAAATGCAATAAATATTTCGCTCACATATCAAAAAATTTCTGGCGGTTCTCGAATTTTCTCGAACACCGAGGGCGGTTGCACCGGAGCGGATCCAATGAATACCTAATCAGTCCATATGGTGTGATCTGAAGGAATTGAATGCACGACTCAGCTGTGTTTCAAATTATTTTATTCTGTGCTCCATATGGTAACTTTTGGATTGTGTGTATTCCGTTCTTAACTGACTTTAAAAAACCGGCCAAGTGCGAGTCGGACTCGCGCACCGAGGGTTCCGAACAAACCTATAGGTATTCTCGGTTTATGCATAAGGTTTATGTTTATGAAATTAAGTTTTTTTTTTTAATTTTTATATTTGAGTTGATTGAATGAAAGGTAAATTTCGGTTTACCATTTATGACGTATTAAAAAAAAACTGATTGCTGGATCTCGTTCAAACCAATTTTCAGTGGAAGTTTATATGGTTATGTATATCATATATTTTTTTTAGTTTTATCATTCTCTTATTTTAGAAGTTACGGGGGGGAGGGGACACACATTTTACCACTTTGGAAGTGTCTCTCGCGCAAACTATTCCGTTTAGAAAAAAATGATATTAGAAACCTCAATACCATTTTTGAAGACCTATTCATAGATAACCCACTCGTATGGGTTTGATGAAAAAAAAAATTGAGTTTCAGTTCTATGTATGGGGAACCCCAAAATTTATTGTTGTTTTTCTATTTTAGTATAAAAATCTTAATGCGGTTCACAGAATACATCTGCTTACCAAGTTTCAACAGCATAGCTCTTATAGTTTCGGAGAAAAATGGCTGTGACATACGGACGGACAGACAGACAGACAGACAGACATGACGAATCTATAAGGGTTCCGTTTTTTGCCATTTGGCAACGGAACCCTAAAAACAACTGTTTCATACAAAACTTCAATACCTACCTACTCGACACAAATGTGTGTACGGGACGGCTGTTTATGTTGGTCCCATGAAGGAGGTTGTTCAGTTAGATATTCACATCATAAGCAAAGTGAAACAACAGCATAAACAAATATATACTGAAACTGTTTTGAAATATATTAAAATATAATAAATAATAGAATGAATAGTAACATCAACTGAATGTACTGTAATAATTATTTGCCACAGTTATTAGCATGTTTACTAGTTGTTACCCGTGACTACGTTTGCGATCCTGAATAAGAAGGGGTCTATCTTTGTGCCAAACATCCAAATCCGTACAGCCGTTTTAGCGACACAGAGCGTAACAAACAAACATACTTTGGAATTTATAATATAAAGTTGGGATAGAGGGAGGCTGTGGGTGGGTGGTGTTCGTGGATCTTTGACAGTCGTTACGGGTCGTTAGAAGCCCGAAAGTCTGACAACCATTCTTACCAAGAGGTATCGTATTACCCAGTAACTGGGTTGTGGAGCACAGTTGCATCTGGTTGAACTGGAAGCCGACCCCAAAATAGTTGGGAAAAGACTAAGCAGATGACCATTAGAGAGATTGTGTGATTAGTATGATCATGTCACCCTCATAGGGACATTCGATTTGCGCTTAATATAGGTATATATTATTTTTTAAGTGACCGTCCTGGCCAATAATAAATAAGTTATTTAGAGATTTGAATATTAAATCACAGCACTAGTAGAACTTCACGCGTATTTATTCAACCATGAAGACGTCACCAGGAGTACACCAGCAAAGGCGTCCCCCATAGTAATTTAAACAGATTTCTGAGATCTATTCGTCGGCGTGGCACTAAGTACGATCCAAGACGCTGGATGCGAACAAAAGGACTTAAATATAATTGATCAGGATGCACTGCTAGGTGAGGTATTGAGGAGTCAATGAATGCCGGATATCCAGGCACCTCCATATACAAGGTGCAGTTTTGGATCTGTCAAACATTTTAGGAGGTAATTATCTTAGTGATTCTCCACCCGAATCAACAAAAAACAAGTTTTTTTTTAAAATTTCATTTTTATTTACGGAAATCGGTAAGTGTGAGTGTGTGTATCTTTTGTAAAACGCAGCCAGTCTGTACATGTCCTTAAACTGCGGTTTCACACACACACACAAACAAACGCATCCGACATTTCTTTCATAGATTTTTTGAAGAGGGTTATTAAGAGAGTTATTCTGAAAAACAATAAACTTGAAAAATCTAAAATAAAAAGTATTATTGATTATTGACTTGGTATCTTATTGTTATATGATTATTTACGAGTCTCATAACAACCTCCTGAAATGTTTTGCAGGTTCATAACTGCATCTTGTATAAGCGTTAATTAATAAATAATACGTGTGTATTGACAGATAATAACTTTCATCTGTGGGAATGGTATTTAAATACTGTGTATGATTAAGCCTTATACTATAACCTGTTGACAATATTGCTTCTTTGTCTAACAGTGAAAATTAAGTACTAAATTATAAGTCATTATTCATTTGTAGAAAAATACTTTATTTTGTGAGAGTTTTATTAGTCAAAATAATTATTATGTCAATGAAAAATGCACCTAAGTACCTAAGTAAAAGATGTTTTTACTAATATTATAAAGCTAAAAAATTTGTTTGTTTGGTTGAACGTGGAGGAAGGCTATATATAGGCTATATGTATAACATCACGTTATGTCTAATACGAGCGGAGCAAAAAGAAAAGCCACTAACACGAAGACCTCGCACGGGCAGGCGATTCGATGCGACGAGGGAGTTGGAGGAGTAAAATCTTTGACGCGGACAAAGTCGCAGGCAGAAGCTAGTAACTAATCGATAAAGAAGATTGGCGGAGTGCGTCTATGAACAGATGTATGAACGTAAATAAGTCAAAAGGAGATGTAAGGCGTAGCGAGTGGTGTTCTGTAGTTTCTGCCTACCCCCATGAGTAAAAAGGCTAAAGTTTATGTACTTAGTACTTACCTATATAAAGAAATATTTCAATTGCTGTCGATCTCAAAGAAACCTTAGTAAGTCATTGAAATATTTACATCAAACAACTTTTTTTATCGTAGCGAGCTGCAAAAACCCAAAAACGTTTTAAACATTTCAATTTCCAACCTAAAACGGAAAGGTAACAAAACAGAAAAGTTTCCACTTTTCTATCACAAAGCAGATAGTCCGCAGGCTTGCGACATAACTCACAAACTGCTGAAGTGTCAGTGCATGTAATATGTTCCATTTTGCTTCGTCTGTGGCATGTCTCTGCCTTGTCTTGTCTTGTTCTTGTCGTGACTGTGTTTGGTAGTAGAATAAATTGTAAGTATTTTTTGGTAGAAGAAAGTTTAATGTTTCTTTTTTGTCTAATCGCTTTTTTACCGAACACTGTATCTAGATAACTTGTCATTATCGGTTCGGTCGGGTTTGTCGGTGGGATTCCCCGATGCTGCGGAGATGGGTGCGGCTCCATGCTGAATTTTAATTGTAATTTTATATTTGTACCTGTGTATGTAACCTACTAACACAAGACGTTAAGAAAAATTGTTACTAACCCTATGGACTCGCCGCAGGAGGAGACGCCCCGGGCGTCGGGAGTTCATAGCGGACTCCCGGCCACCGTAGGCGCGAGCTTGCGGGTGGCGAACAATGGGTAGCTCGCCGCCCGGTAAGGCCCAAGCTCGGGTCGACGGCGCGTAGTGTTTCACGTGCGCCTCAAAAAGATGTCAGCAAAACTGAAGGGGTCTGCTAGGACCGATGCCTGCCGGGGTCGCGTTTTGTTCGAAAGAGATACCGTGACCCTGGCACATGAAGGCAACTGAAGGAACACGAGTGGGTTTTAGTCAGTAAAAGTGTGACATGCCCTCCCGCTCCGCCCAGAGCGGGAGAAGTGATTTGATGATTTCCCATCCAAAAAAAAAAACAAAAAAGAAAACCTATGGACTCCGATCTGAAATAAAAATATTCTATTCTATACAATTTTTGCATATGCAGGGACATGAAATATTTTAAGAGGTACACCTGTAGGTGGTAAAGAAGATATAGAAGCAAAAAGAAAATTTTTATCTAAGCGTTTTTGAATTTTCGTAATTATTATAATTTTAAAACTGCTTGAGACGTTTTGCATAAAACCTTTACTCCAAATTGAATGGCCCGCCTGATGCTGCGAGGGTGGCGACCGGACGGCACGAGCATGGCCGCGGTGTCTCAAAATAAGAAGGAGCCAGTATTTCTCATGTGCGTCAAATAATTTATAAATATAAAATTTTGAAAAAAATACATTTAGATTTTTTTTTTCATTGCTGTAGCTTATTTACCAACTACAGGTGTACCTCTTAAAATATTTCGTGTATGAATAGATACACCTTATATACATAGACTATGTTCCTAACGGTATACGACATCAAAGCATTCAACGCTATTGTTGTGACTGTCCCAATGTCAACCGTGCCGTGGGTTGCTGCTTTCATGTAGCTGCTATCATATTTTACGAGTATTTATCATTTGCGAGATATTTGTCACGTATAATACGACCTGCGGATATACTATCAAGTATATTTGCCACGGACAAAATTCCAGTAGTAATTATGTGATGGTGACTAGTGATGATGGCTACATGATCTGCATAAAATAGATTTGCTTTTATTTCGATTTTAGATTCACATGTTCCGTGGAAGATATTACGACATAGTGTCATATGTATGTAAATTAAACGATATCCAGCTGCGGATTTTGAATGACAACTTTCATACAATTTTTTTTGTCGAAGTGTCGAGTGTTTTGATTTAAATGTGGATTGAATAATATATAAGTAGGTTTAATAAATCATTACTGACATTTTTTATAGAGGTGTCACTCTAAGAGAAGTATGGGATATTCCATTTTATATTTAAATCTCCAATTTTTCAATACTTCCTATAGCTTGAAAAATCTCAAAAAAAATAATATTACAATACTTTTTTCTTCCTACGAATTACATTTGACCACATCCGATTTGATGCAGTAGAACCCGTAAAAATTTTTTTTTCCTAACCCTCAATTTTAAATATTTTTGTGATTATCTTTAAAAATAGTAATGATAAAGAGGTAAAAATGCTATATTATTGCACAATTCCACTCACTAAATAAACAATGGAAATAAATCCCAAGATCTAGAGAGGGGGCCATTTGGCCATGCTTATCCCGCTATACACTTTTTCTTCGGTTTTAAAATAAATCTGCTGTTTCATAGCAATGCAGTACTACTTCATCCTTATCTTATTAAATACGTTAGAAAGGCTGTGCGTTTAATGTAGATCAAATTGCTCTTTACAATATATACCCTAATGATATCATTAAAATGTTTATAATAGAAAATATACTATAGATAACTGATATCCGTCGCATACACTGTACACCCTTGTGAATCCGGGGAGAGTAGCTAGTTCGCTAGTTTAGAATACATACATACACAAACTCACGTCTTTTTCCCATACGGCACGAAACGCCACCGAAAACGATCCTTAAACGCTGCTTTTGCCTCGTTTAGGTATAAACACCGTCATACACACACGCCGGTTACGAATACTACGACCTGACCTTTCTTAAGAACATCACCAATAAGGTCAGTATATGTCCTCCTAGGGTGTCCTCTCCCGGCGTTTCCACTCACATCTGCCTTGTAAATACCTTTTGTAAGCCGTCCTTCAGTCATCCTCTCAACATGACCAGACCATCTAAGAATAAAGTTTAGAATAAAACAAAAGAATACCTGACAATCCTACAAAGAAGCTCAGACCACACTCCAATAACTAATCTATTAAGATTATTTCAGTGTACGGGTAAAACAAAAGGTAATTCTCCAGTATAAAGATAAGCCTAAGCCTCGGCTGGTATAAGTAAGTGGATAGTGATTCAGAAGTAAATAATGAGCGTTTGAATGCTGCCAGTAGAGCTCTCTCGAAGGTGGATATCGCCTCGCTCAGCCGCCGGGGAAAGACGACAGTATTGTTTGTGGGTGGATTGAGACAAACGATATTGTAACTTTTGTGAATTCCGATAGAAAACCTTCTTTTATTAGTCAATTTGACGAAAAAGCTGTCACTGATATAACTGACTCAACGAAAAATGGTCACAGTTAAGATGACACAGAAACGAGCGGATAATGGCTTAATTTCTGTACTGTTTAAAATATTATCGACTACTAGCGCAACATCAAATGGGTTATTCGGTTTTGAAAAAAGTTTTACAAAATGTCATGAAATTAATGAAAAACAAATTTATAACCCTCACAATAGGACTTTCATTCATATTTTGTTTAAAGATATAAACAAAATACAAAACCTATCCGAATTTCTTAACAACATAACAAATTCTTTAGCATGTTCAACCTTCGATAAAAAATGCATCGCATTCGCGAGCGAAGGGTTAAGTGCTTTTTTCAAGTCACAAGTAGACGAAAGCATGCACTTTTAGATCGATAAATAAAACTCGTCCTCTGCATAAGAACATTGTTTTCAGCGCATCGATGTCAAAGATTTAATATTGAAGCATCGCTCGCTCTTGCCGCTGCGTCGCCTGAATTATTCATCACACCTGGATACTGATTTTAAAACTATATTTACATTCGCAGTTTGTACGTTGACTGTTTGAATAGCTTAGTTTATTGGAACTGCATGTCTTTGTGATGTGGTTTTCAAAGGAGCAAGACTTTTGAATCATTCAAATGATAATTCCCATGTGACTTCGTTTGTCCATAGCTTCTGCTTATCTGAATCTTTTGAACAGGTTTTATTCTACCGCTCGGCTTTTGTTTTCTTTTATTATTTATATCCGATTTTGAAACAAAGATGTTTATATTAAGTGACAAAGCACAAATCAGTAAGGCCTATAGCTATACTTAGGAGGTTTTGGAAGGTTCTGAAGTGGCGAAAGCGTAACGGAAGACGTTGTGATGGAAGGCCTCCCACAAGGTGGACCTTTAACTATTTGGAGGCCGCAGGAATTCGCTGGATGTGAAAAGCACAGGACCAGTTGAAGTGGCGGTGTTTGGGGAGGTCTACCTCTAGCAGTGGATGTCTGTTGGCTATAATGATGCTGATGATGACGTAGTGAAAATCCAAATTGCATTAATAACAACACCGACCCACAAAAAAATTGTACTTGTTATTAAACCACATGGTCTTTACGTATTTTGAGCTGCCGAATCCGAATCTGTGTACGTTACCCTAGCAAGAAAGTGTCTCCTAGAGTTATATGAATAGAACGTACAATGTGTGCCTTATCTGCTGTAAATGTGCCCCCAAATAAAAAATGTGTGCCCCCTGTCGTTTTGGAAAAAAACGGAAAAAACGATTCTTGCTGGGGTAACGTTTTTCTAGCAGGAAAATTCTAAACGAATGATCGGAGAGAGAAAAATTGTGCATGGCCAGAGAGCTTATATGTGTGCCAAAATGTGCCCCCAAAAATAAAATCTGTGCCCCTTCAGGTTTCCGAGATATTGCATTTCCTGCTGGAGTAATGTTTTGATGAATCGTATATCTCTAAAACCATTGCATGTGTCCCTGTAGAATAAACATACACGAGTAGCTCTTAATGTGTGCCCCTTAGTGCCCCAATTAGATTTTAAAAAATATTTATAGTTTTCAAGTTATCGTGGTTTTATGAAAATCCGAAAAAACATCGCAGCGCCTAAATGAGACAAGGCACAAGTTCGCTGAAAACTGTATTCGGTCCTTCTTGACGCTAGTAATAACCATACAAAGTTACAAAACTGTTCATGCATGCGTTTTTGAATAATCTTGCTAAAAGTCAAAACGATGGTGTCATAACTTTGACGGCAAAATACAAGGAACCGGCTCAATCCCAGATATGTACGTGTAAACCAAAATCTTGTGCCTTTAGTCAAAAATATATGGTGAAAATATTCATCTTTGAATGTTTCGCATTAAGTAAATATAAAAAAAAAACCAAAATATGTAAACAACGGCTGGTTATCCGACCAAATTTCAATGACTACTAAAAAGCGACTGATTCATACATATCGATGACCTTCTTTATTGGACGTTTTATACCTAAGCTGTTGTCCGTACAGTCGCGTTCAAAAGTTTTGGGGGCTAATCAAAAAATGTATTAAATGCGCCTTATGACCTTATTAAATGAAACAGCTTGTTGATCTGGAAATTATTATTTTTATTCCCTTAATTTTAATTCTTAAAGTAATTATTGCATCAAATCACAGATTAAATTTCCTACCTATAAGTATTAGAAATTATTTGCACGTTGTGTAGTCATTATTACTTAAATCACATATCAGTTTTTCATTTAACAAGGAGACCGCCAAGATTGTCCGCCTCCGATTTCAATGATTTTTATATATGTTGTTATGTTTGAGTAACTGAGTAATTACCCAAAAGGAATTCACGCAACGCTCAATAGTTTCAGAGTTGCTTCTACCGAGCAACTTAAATATAAGTTCAGTATACAAACTCAAAAACATTTGCAACTCTATCTGCAGAGATATAAGGTTCAAATTTCTTGCAATTTTGTATGTTTCTTGATGAATAAATATACTAATTTAAAAAAAATGAAAAAAAAACGTTAGCAGGAATCGAACCCTGACCATCTGCGTGCCAGCCACGTCACCCTGCCTACTAGGCTACGCACCGCTATGCAATTTCAATTTAAATGATATTTTTTTAAAATTATCATCAAATCAAACATTGCAAGTTTGAACCTTATATCTCTACAGATAGAGTTGCAATTGTTTTTGAGTTTTTTGGTAGAAGCAACTCTGAAACTATTGAGCGTTGCGTGAATTTCTTTTGGCTTATTGCTCAGTTACTCAAACATAACAACATATACAGAAGAACAGAAGGGATTTCGAAAACAGAAGACAATTAATATGGCCATACATGATCTTCTTCTGCCGATACTATCAAACGTTAACAAAAGAAATCCTGTTTGTGCTATCAATATGGATCTAACCAAGGCTTTCGATTATGTAGATTACGCAACACTATTAAATAAACTTGAAAAATATGGTATAAGGGGGAATGCACTTAAACTGATAGAATCTTATTTGACTAATAGAAAACAATTTGTAGAAATCGCACAAATATGCTCAAATACCGGTTATGAGAGGAAATATCAATGCGCATGTAGGACAATTAAATATGGCGTACCCCAAGGTAGCGTACTTGGGCCTCCCCTCTTCTTGTTGTATATTAATGACCTTCCCAGACAAATAAACCATCCTATGGTACTATTTGCTGACGTCAGCACAGTAGTAATTAAATGTAACGATCCTATGACTTATGAAGATGAAATAAATATGACATTGAATACTATCATATCATGGTTTGACAAAAATAATCTTATTATAAATTTAGAAAAAACTAAAATTATGCATTTCTACCAGAGAATTCCAAATAACATCCTTAACATTAATTATTTAGGGAGTCAAATAGAGCCAACTACGGTCGCTAAATTTCTTGGCATCATTATAGATAATAATTTGACCTGGAGATCCCAGACTGATGAAATTTGTAGAAAAATTAATAAATTCGCGTACGTTCTTTACAAACTATCAAAGACTGTCAGCCTAGAATCGGTTCTAATAGCTTATCACGGCTATGTTGCATCAACACTGAGGTATGGCATAATGTATTGGGGCAACTCAGTTGATAGAGAACTTGTATTCAGAGCTCAAAAAAGGTGTATCTGAGCTATGTGTGGAATAGATAGCTCCGACAGTTGCCAACCTCTGTTTAAGTTTAAAAATCCTCACCCTACCATTACTATATATCTATGAAACTAATGTATTTGTAAAAACAACCATCTCGCAATACAAAGTAGCTGTCAAAAGTCACTATAGACAACTTCGTGATAAAAATAAGCTAGAGCTCGAAATTCCACATGGTAGAACAGCCTTAATGAACAAAAGTACTTTCTGTATGGCCGCAAAAATATTCAACAAGCTGCCTGACTCTTTAAAATTGCTAAATCTGGACAATTTCAAAAGAGTGTTAGTAAAAATATTAATCGATAAATGTTACTATTCGTTACAGGACTATTTGAATGACAATTCTATAATTCCTCCGAAGCATTGAGTCACCCGACCTGTTTTCTTTTTGACATTCTTATATACATATTTATTGTTTTTTTATTTATGACATTTTTTTTTATATGAGCATCTGAGTTATATACTTCGTTGACATTTTATTATAGACATTAGGAAAAAATATTGATTTGTTACTTACTATAACTTGATTTAATTTTTAATATGTAAGTTGATGAAGTAGGTACTTAATTAATTTGGATGTTTTATAACAATATTTGTACGCCTAATGGCAAAACATAGAGAACCCATGGAAATTTTGTAACAGCTCACACACTGTGTAACTCTACCTATGTTTACAAATAAAGTTCTGATTCTGATTCTGATTCTTATATACAAATCACTGAAATCGGAGGCGGACAATCTTGGCGGTCTCCTTGTAAGTCTAAAATATAATTATAAATCCCTCATAGGTACGTAATACGACATAAAAAATGAAAACGCGTTGTTGAAACACAAATCATTGTGCGGCTGACACTAAATACAACTCTCAAAACTGTAGGTATCAAGATTTATTTGGTTAAGGTGAATGCTCCAACCAACCCGCGAAATTCAAATTTTATTACGTTTTTTGCAATTTGCAAGCCAGTGCTAGGTTGTACAAATCAAATCAAATCAAAATATTTTTATTTCATATAAGCCTGCAAGGGCACTTATGAAACGTCAGAAGCTAGGTGCACGGTTCCAAGTTGTTGATTCCTATGGAGAAGAGCCGGCAAGAAACTCCACGGTTACTCTTTTAAAAATAATTGGGTTTTACAATATTTTCAAACAACACAATAGGTATGCGAGAACAGTGTAGGACTGTCAACAAGTACTACTAAAACCACCAACCAACCAGGTACTTAATAAAATAGAAAATTGTCTACAGTCTACAAGACCTACAACATTCTCACATTCACAAAATATAAAAGAATTTACTTAAATGATAGTATTACATAAATAAAACATAATAACCTATTTAAACCAAATGTCATTGTTGTTATGACAACCAATAATAAAGAGGTCAAATTAATGACTCATTCGTCAACTCGCGCGCAATTAACTCGCTCGCTCGAGCGAGTTGGTACATTCCGATTTTATCTTTTTTTGTTGTCGTCAACTCGCGACTGAGCGAAAATTTACAGTCGTCTACAAAAGTGTTTTTATAAATTTAACATTTAATTTAATTCGACCTACTTCACATATTTAAGACATTAAACGTATAGAAACTTTGAAAAAAGCCGTTTGGTTTGTTTCATTGCTTGAGGGAATAAAGTTATGGTAAGTAGTTGCTTGCTTCGTAACAGGAATAACAGGTTACAGACAAAAAAAAACAAAACAGAAAGTTACAAAACAAAAGTTACAAAATAGCTAGATATAATGTAATAAGGAATTTAAATACATTATTTATATTCTAATTAGAATCGTCTATATTTCTTAAGAAATGATTTAATTACATCAGAGTAAAATGTTGGTAATCGTTTTAATTCTACTAACAACTGTTTTTAAATAGCTATCATTGATAAGTCGGAAAGATGCTCTTGACCTTGTGTATTTCTCAGATAGGTATGGATACGTTTAAGAGACACACGACACACAAAAACACGTTCCGCGGAAGAATTTGTAGCCGGAATAGTTACAACAAGATACGCTAACTTTAACAGCTCGGGAAAGGCATCTTCGAGGTTATTCTCATGAATGAAATCAATTAATTCGAAAACATTACGATCTTTCAGATCAGGACTAGAATACGAGCAAATCAATTGGCTTTTTAATGTTTGTTTGCCGAAATAGTTTGCATAAATGTCAAATAATGAATCTAATTCCTCTGTAGGAAAATGTGAGTGATAATTGACAAATTTTTTGTTGTTGAGCAGTTGCAAAAACTTTAATTTATAAATTTCAGAATATCGGTCAGTAATTTCGGTATTAATGTTATCAATTACTTCTACAAAAAGTCGTTTGTATTCCGTTTTTGCACAGCGAACGTTGCGTCTCAAACGAGGAGCCGAGTTATTTTGCAACGTATTCTCATAAATTTGGTCAAATTCGGATTGAAATTCAGCACGTAACCATGCCTGAAATTCCTTTATTTTATTAATAAAATAATAATAATAGTAAAAGCCTTTATTAACAATCTTACAAGTTATAATTCATCTTATCTCTATACTTATTACTACTAGGAATGTTTAGATTTATATTACTATTTTTTTAATTTTAATTAATACAATAACCAACATCAACTTTGATTTTTGTAGAATATAGTACAAGCAGTCAGTTTTTTCAAATATCCGATGAAAAATAAAAAGAAAAAAATTGAAATTAAAAGATCGCAAAGCGATTTCAAAATTCTCCGCAGCTAAAATGATATCCCCGTCCCAGTTCTGTGGATTGTCGCACAGATTAGAAAAAAACTCAATAAGTTTACTTTTTTGTTCAAAAACCGTGTTTACAACTCGCGACATGTATGTCCAACGAGTTGCGGGAGCATTAGGCAATTTTTTGCTGCAATGAGTATCGTAAAAAGCAGTTCGTTTTGTACTATTACTAAAAAAATTACACAAAGCCTGAAGGGCTGAACAAAATAAACTAACCTCCTGAATTCTATTGCATGATTTAGACACCACTAAGGCCAAAATATGTGCATTACACCAATTGTAAATTGCTTGTGGACAAACATCTTTAACTTTTTGTTGCACTCCATTTCTTACACCGGACATTACACTAGCACCGTCATGGCTTTGCGCTACAAATTTGCGATGCAATCATGTCTATTCAATAATTCTAAAATAATATTAGAGAGTGAGTCTGGTAGTAGGTTTTTATATTTAATTTATTATAACACTTTTATAGATGACTGTACCATTTTTCGCTCTAGTCGCGAGTTGACGACAGCAAAAATAATTAAAATCGGAATGTGCCAACTCGCTCGAGCGAGCGAGTTAATTGCGCGCGAGTTGACGAATGAGTCAAATTAATTACAACCTTACTACCTCTAGGTATTCATCACACATTTCATGAACTATATTTTTTTTAAACATCGGGACCAATCAAATTTTTAGTCAAAGACCTGGCAAATGGCAAATATCTAGATATTTGCCATATTTTTCGTTCACACATAAATTCATCATCATCATCATTATTTCAGCCGAAAGACGTCCACTGCTGGACATAGGCCTCCCCCAAGCACCGCCACCTCGACTGGCAATTCTTCGGGCTATGTCGGTAACCTTGGTTTTTCTACGGATCTCATCATTTCTGATTCGATCACGTAGGGAAACTCCAAGCATAGCCCTCTCCATTGCTCTTTGGGTGACTTTGAGCCTTCTTATGAGGCCCATTGTGAGCGATCACGTCTCAGTACCATATGTCATCACTGGCAACACACACTGGTCAAAGACTTTTGTCTTGAGACACTGCGGTAATTGGGACGAGAATATACCGCGTAGCTTCCCGAACGCTGCCCAGCCGAGTCGGATTCGACAATTGACCTCTTTCTCGAAGTTGGACCTACCTAACTGGACAGTCTGTCCTAGGTACACATATTCGTCCACAACTTCGAGTGTAACGCTTCCGATCTTCATTGGACTCTACTCGCCATTGATGTTGATGCCAGCCCCTTTCCAGTCCAGAACCTTGAAGACATCCTCCAGTGCAGCTGTGAACAGTTTCGGAGAGATGACGTCTCCCTGTCTCACCCCTCGCTGCAGGAGGATAGGTTTCGAGGCTCTGTCCTGGAGCCGGACTGACATAGTGGCGTTTTCATACAAACACTTCAGCACTTCGATGTACCGATAGTCAATCTGGCACCGTTGGAGAGACTGCAGTACAGCCCAGGTTTCGATCGAATCGAAGGCTTTTTCATAGTCCACAAACGCTAAGCAGAGAGGCAGGTTATACTCTTCGGTCTTCTGTATAACCTGCCGCAGCGTATGTATGTGGTCCACGGTGCTAAAGCCTTTACGGAATCCGGCTTGTTCGGGAGGCTGGAAGTCGTCAAACCCGCGCGCGAGACGGTTCGTGATGACCCTTGAAAACAGCTTGTAGACATGGCTCAGAAGTGAGATGGGCCTATAATTCTTAAGTAGGGTATTGTCACCCTTCTTAAAGAAAAGTACCACCACACCTCTGTTCCATGCCTGTGGCGTTTTGCCCTCGAGTATGACGGAATCAAATAGCTTCTGAAGGGCCTTTAGAACGGGTTTTCCGCCGGCCTTCAGGAGCTCGGCCGTAATTCCGTCATCACCCGGCGCCTTGTTATTTTTAAGCTGCTTCAAAGCCATCCTAATCTCGTACAAGCTGACATCCGGGATATCTTCAGTGTAGTGTCGAGTCAATCTAGCTCTCGGGTCGTTAGCCAGATTCATAACGGGGTTTCTGGTGGACGTGTATAACTGTCCATAAAACTTCTCGATCTCTTTAACAGCTAAGGTTTGGCGGACACGACTCTGCCGTCGTCGGTCTTCAGTTTGGCAAGCTGACTCTGCCCAATAGACAGATCTCTTGCAAATACTTTGGAGCCCTTGTTCCGCTCTATCGCGTCTCTAATACGTTCCGTATTAAAGAGGCGAAGGTGGCGTTTCAAGGACTTAGAGATCCGTCTATTTAGCTGCCGGTACTCGAGTGCAGCTTCTGAAGACTGCAGGATCATTTCGCACCGCTGTTCCATGAGCTGTAATGTTGGATCTGAGTTTCTTTTTGCTATTAGTACGGCGGGTCTTGAAGAACTGAGACCCGACCGTATGGACAGTTTCCACAAACCCATCGTTATAATCGTCCACGGAGCTCCCTAGGCACTCAAAACGATTCTGGAGCTCGAGCTGAAAGCTCTCGGGGTTCTGAAGTTGGATCGGTGCTGGACGGAGCGTTGACCTCATCAGTCGAGATCTTTCCAGCTTGATATTGATATTCAATGTGCCTCTTACCATGCGGTGATCACTTCCGGTTTTCCCCGCGTTGATCACAGAGACATCATTGAATATGTGCTTCTTCGTCGACATAATGAAGTCAATCTCATTTTTAGTTGCACCGTCAGGACTCCGCCAGGTCCACTTCCTGTGCTCGCGTTTTTTGAAGAAGGAATTCATCATAAAGAGGCCTTCCTTCTCCATAAAACTAGCCAGTAGGTGACCCCGGTGATTCCGACGTCCAACTCCAAATTGCCCCACTCGCAGCTCATCATCGCTTCGCTTGCCCAGTTTCGCGTTGAAGTCCCCCATGACAACGGTGAAGTGAGATTTGGTACCATGCATGGCTCTGGAAATATCCTCATACATGGTCTTCACCTCATCGTCGGGGTGTGTCGAGGTCGGGGCGTACACCTGTATGACCTTCAGCGAATACCTTGCGGATATTCTGAGTATAAGGAACGCCACCCTGGTCAACACACTCTCGATCTTCACAACGTTGCTCACAAGGGACTTATGGACGATAAACCCGACACCACCTTGGGACTGCTGGTCGCCCTCCCGGAAATAGTGCAGGTTTCCAGAATTTAGGATTATCGAGTCCTCCCCCTGTCTTCGGACTTCAAATAACCCTACTATGCCCCATCGTAACCTGCTCAATTCTTCCTCAAGTTCAGCGATCTTCTCGTCGGTCCGGAGTGTGCGCGTGTTGTAGGTTGCCAGGTCCAGTTTTCGGTGATTGTGGTAGCCGGATCTCTTCCGGGGACTGTTAGCACCCCTTGCCTCACCGTGACCTTGACCGCTACCATAGTCAAGGGTAGGTGGGCCGCCGGGCACTAGGGGCCGTTTTTTATTTGTGCTTGTCATTAATTGGGGGGGGGGTTGCCATAATCGCCACGCTTGCCAGGCGGGTTGGCGATCGCAGTATGGTTTTGATAAAATGCATAGAGAAAGCTGCTGCCCATTCTCTAGTTAGACATAAATTACTGGGTGTATTTCAATGAAATTTAGAATAGAGAAGATAGCTTACCTTGGAATAGCACTTAGGCTACTATTTATAATGCACTTAATAATGTTTATGGTCATAGAAACAGCTAGTAGAATATAATCCAATTACAACTTTATTTTATTACTTATTACTTTTCTACTTCAGTGTACTCAGGCACAACACGTGTGAACCGGTTAGTGAGTAAAGTATAGAAGGTCATCGATATGTATGTATCCGTCGCTTTTTAGTAGTCATTCAAATTTGGTCGGATAACTAGCCGTTACTTACATATTTTGGTTTTTTGTTTATATTTACTTAATGCGAAACATTTAAAGCTAAATATTTTCACCATATTGTGGGGTTACTCAATAAAAACACTTTAGTCACACTCACTTATCACTTTAATCAACTTTCTTGTAACACGGTTAGCGACAGACTGACTGTCAGAGCTAACGCGCTACCCCGGCCACCAGCAAAAGTGGGGACCGGATGTAGCGCGCCACCTCTCTTGGTAAAAACAGTATTATTAATTTATATCTCAAATACAGTCAGAAACAATTCTACAATTCTACAAAATATTATTATTAACATTACGTAATTTACAGGGTTTAATTGATGCATAACTTTAAATGTAAAATCAATGTTTACCAAAACGGATATTAAACACACCACAAGTAACGCCATCTAGTGTTTAAGATGACAGTCATATCTAACGGAAATTGACTGTCATCATACCAAAAACAATAATTTATACATTTCTAAAATCAATAGCCTATCTTATTATTACTACATTCTAACATTCGGCCATCCGCAAAAATACGCGTCCTCGCGTATATAGGCATATATATTAACAAGACTTACAAGCATACGGGTAATATTCGAACACCTCAATCAACTATAACAATTACAACTGTAATTAAACGAAAAATGTTTACAAGTGGTACAAGTCGCTACTACCTTGAAACCACCATGTGAGGTTTACTAGTGGTATAAGTCGCTACTACCTTAAAACCACTAGGGCGGTACAAGTCGCTACTACCTTGAAACCACCTTCATGTTTGGTTTACTAGTGGTACAAGTCGCTACTACCTTGAAACCACTAGGGCGGTACAAGTCGCTACTACCTTGAAACCACCACGACAATTTTTAGGTTGAGTTTGCCAGCGTACCTCAGCCTATCTAGAATGAATTTTAAAACAATTCACCAAAACACATTAAGTATAATCTCACAATCTTGCCACTAACATTGGGGCTTTATTTAATTAACCTAGTCATCCTCTTCATTGGCCGAAGAGGAACTCGAATCGGTTCTGTTATAGTGGGCCCAAGCTTTCATTTTATCTACAGCAATGACGGCGGAATAT
Source organism: Aporophyla lueneburgensis (assembly GCA_932294355.1). Lineage (NCBI taxonomy): Eukaryota > Metazoa > Arthropoda > Insecta > Lepidoptera > Noctuidae > Aporophyla > Aporophyla lueneburgensis. Next base: position 32,224,475 of record OW028740.1, read on the forward strand.
TTCCGATTGCCCTTTTGGGTAATCGGAGTGTCCTCAATTTGATACCTGTCATTGCCTAAAACCTCAACTACTTTGTAGGGACCCCGATATTTTGGAATTAGTTTTCTACTCTGCCCTGTAGCGCCAATTTCACGCTCAACACTGACTAAGTCACCTACGCGGAACTCGACAGGCTTAGCAGACTTTTTGTCATAGTATGTTTTCTGCTTCTCTTGATAAGCGGTGATGTATTCAGTAGCCTCATCTCGTATTTCTTTAATTTTATCTTCTGAATATGGTTCACCGTTATCAATAGAAGCTTTAACCCTACCTTCCGTCAGTCCGGTTAAGTTAGTACCAAAAAGAACTTGGGCTGGTGTCTTGCCTATGCCTTTGTTAAATGTGTTATTTAGGCCCAAATGTATCTCGGGTACTTTAACATCCCATTTTCTTTCGTCTAAACCCACACACTTCGCGGTCAGGGCCTCTAGTAAGGTACGATTGTATCGTTCGACTTGACCGTTGGCGCGTGGGGTTGCTACCGCGTTTAAAACGTGCTTTATACCTAACTTTTCCAGAAAACCGGTAAATTTACTACTTGTGAAACAAGAGCCCCGGTCGGATATAATCCTTTTTGGTAGGCCAAATATACTAAAATAATCTTGCATTTTTTCGACAACTATTGAAGACTTAGTACTGCGAACCGGTTTTAAAACGATGAATTTTGTGTACGCATCTATAATGACGAGCAAATGAGTGTTCCCCTTTGAACTTTTGACAAAAGGCCCAACGTGATCTATGTGAACAGTAACAAACGGTTTATCATCTTTTGGAATAGTATGTAATGGTGGCCTCTTTTTTGATGAAGACTTTGGAGTAAGAACATTCAAGGCATGATTCTACATACTTTTTCACAAAACGCCTCATTTTAGCGAACCAATAAGTTTCTCTGACTTTACTCAAAGTCTTATCAAATGCAAAATGGCCCAAGTCATCATGGCACTGTTTAAGTATTTGCCAGCGTACGCCCTTAGGCACTACCCATCTTTCACCCTCAGCAGTTTTCCTATATAATTTACTATTACGTATAATATAATTATTTTTAACATCAACGACATCATCTGCTTGGGGGTCATTTAGAATTGATATTTTTCTTTGGATCTCCGAGTCTGCCAGTTGAACGGTACTCAACCAGTCTGACTCACCAATTGCCATTACCAAACGATCACTACAGTCACTATCAGCTTGTATGTCGTTAGGCGGTGGATTCCGACTCAACGCATCTACGTGGGCCATTGAAGCTCCAGGCTTATAATCAACACTAAAATTGAACTCTTGCATAGCGATCCACCACCTAGCGACGCGGGGAATTAAATCTCGTTTGAGGAAGGTTGCTCTTAATGTATTGCAGTCGGTAATAACTTTAAACTCTATGCCAATAAGATATACGCGGAACCGTTGAAGCGATGCAATAACAGCGAGAGTTTCGAGTTCATATGCCGTCATATGCTGTTCCTCAGACGTAGTTTGTCGGCTAAAATATGCCACAGGTCTTAACATATTTTTGCTGTCCCGCTGCATAAGCATACTGGCTATTCCTATTTTACACGCGTCTGTATGCAATTCCGTTAACGCATTAGTGTCATATAACGCTAAAACAGGCTTTTTCATTAATTCTGATTTTAAGTTATAAAAGGCTTGGCTTTGTTCTGGGCCCCAAACCCACACGGCTGTTTTCTTTAAAAGCATTGTAAGTGGCTTAGCTATCATTGCGAAATTTTTAACGAAACGACGAAAGAAACTACATAATCCTATAAATTGCCGAACAGTATGTTGGTTAATAGGTTGCGGAAAGTCTCTAAGTGATTCAATTTTTCGTGTTCCCGGTTGAATACCCTCTGCACTTAATTCAAAACCTAGATAATCTACAGTTTTTTTAAAGAAACAACACTTAGACAGTTTAAGAGTTAAGTTAGCTTGTTTGATCAAACCCAATACTTTTTCTAAACGGTCAAAGCCCTCGTCAAGCGTTACGGAAGGCACAATTATTCGTCCATATAAGCAGATGCAATTCTCTTAGCATTGACATTTTGTTCCTCTTGCGACGGGAAACCTCGGTTATTATTTAGAACTAAATGTATTGTACGCATAAAAGTAGATGGTGCATTTGCCAAACCAAATGGCATCCTATTAAACTCATATTGGCCTTCCGGTGTAACAAACGAAGTTTTATGACGATCAGTTTCAGCAATTGAAATTTGATAATAGCCGGACGCGAGGTCCAGAGTAGTATAAAAGCTATAACCCGCAAGGTCGTCGAGTTGGTCATCTATTCTAGGCAACGGGTAATTTTCTTTAATGGTTTTACGGTTCAAGGCTCTAAAATCAATGCATAATCGAGTCTCACCTGTCTTCTTTTAAACGAGTACTATAGGACTCGCATAGCAGGAGGTTGATGGACGAATAATACCGCACTCGAGTAACTCCTGTATCATTTCTCGTACTTTGGTTCGTTCAGTAATCGGAAGTCTGTAGGGTCTGTACACTACAGGTTCATCATCTTTCAAGTTTATCGACATTTCTGTAAGCTCGGTTTTCCTTAACTCTCTTAAACTAAACGCGAAACATTCTCTATATTTATTTAATAATTCCAAAAGTTGTTTCAGTTTATCCTTATTAAGATCCGTATCGTTACTGATATCGTCTTCCGTTATCGGCCGTAAAGATTCACTAAGCTCTACTCTAGACACATTAGCTATATTATTTGTTAAATCTTCCTCTTCTGCTTTTAAACCCCTAGCTATTACGACATCTTTTTTTAAGAGAAAGGGTTGGTTGGACTTGCCTTTAATTAACCCAACTCCTATTCCATCTACAAAAGAGAATAGCCCTTGCACCAGATAATGTTCGCGCCCTAACTGATAGCGATTATTCCCAGGAACGTACACATCCCCATTATAACCCGGTTCGGTATGAATGTGTACAGGGGTCAATCCATCTATTATAGTATCTATTGTACAAAAAAGTTTGATTTTATTGAAAACTGATTCACCACCACTAGTAGAAAAACGTAAGTTGGCACTATCTTTCTCTACAAATATATGAGGTTGTTCGGTATACGTTTGTGCTACAATAAGAGGTATCCGCATTACCTCGTTTGGTACAATAAGAATTTCAACGGTTGCTACTACCCCATCAAGTGCAACAGTTGCTATAAATTTCCCTAAGGGTCTAACTACGGCCTCACCAAAACCTTTAAGTACGGGCAAATCCTGACTAGGAACCCAATCAGCAGATATATCTTTGGCGCAATCTAAACTCATCATGGTTGCAGAACTACCAAAATCGATAAAACAATTAATAGGATGCTTGTTAACCAATCCTTGCTTATAATATTTAGTGGAGTCACGGTCTGAACTGACTACACACATTATGGTTTTTACTGGTTTGCCATCTGTTGAAGCGGACGTTATGAGTAGATTGCATCTCTCTACGGTATGACCAAATTTAAGACAACGTGTGCACTTTACCGAAGGCTTAGTGCATTGTGACTTATAGTGTCCTTCTTGTAAACAATTATAACATTTAACCACACGACTTTTATTGTCCTCTTTGTCGGTGCTGTCCGTTTTATTGTTGAATGTCCTAGTTTTCTTTCTATCATTCGGATGAAAGTTACTTTTAACTGCTTTTAAATAAGGTAAAACCTGATCCGGAGTGTCAAAACGAGCGGCTTCAGCTCCTAATCTGACACTACGGTCGTCAATCCCGTGAACAATGCAATCCACAGCGCGATTACCTTCGATACTACATCGGTTTAGTAACACCACTTTCTCATAAAAGTATTCTTCTAGAGAATCGTTAAATTTAGCACGTTTGGATAACATCGTTTGAAGTAAGCTACCATAATTCTCATTACTAGGGAACGCTAACCTCAGTTTCTGCTGCCATTCAACCCAACTAAATAAAACAGTTGGCAAACCCTCATACCATTTCTGTGCCATGCCTTTTAATTTTTGGAGAGCAAAATGAGCAGTTTGTTGGTCTGACCATTTATATATTAAAGCACATTCGTTGACTTTATGCATCCATATATCAATCGTCTGTTGCTTGCGTTCCGGGTCAAATTCAGGTATTGTGTTATGATTTGATAATTTATCTAAACTGTTGTTCCTATTGTTTGCGGTTTGCAATGCTTGGACAAGCTGCGAGACTGAAACTGCATCATTCGCGGCAGACACAGAATTAGTTAGTTTAGACTCACCGCGCTCTCCAGCGTGCCGGTTTGGCGATCGGCGACTGCATCTACGACTGTTCTGGTTGCGACTGCGTCGGCTGCGACAGCGTTGACTGCGATCCTGTCGGCGTTGGTCGTGTTGACTGCGACTGTCCCGGCTGCGACTGCGACTGCGACTGCGTCGGCTGCGACTGCGACTGCGTCTGACTCGGCTGCGACTGCGACGGCTGCAACTGCGATGGCTGCGACTGCGTTGGCTGCGACTGCGTCGGCTGCGACTGCGACTGCGACTGCGACTGCGTCTGACTCGGCTGCGACTGCGACGGCTGCGACTGCGATGGCTGCGATTGCGACTGTGTCGGTTGCGACTGCGACTGCGGCGCCTGCGACTGGGTCGGCTACGACTGTGACGGATGCAACCACGTGTGTATGCAAGCCCACTTGGCAGCAATGGAGAACTAGGCCCATTGCTGCAGCTATCTTCATGATTGCGTCGTATCTTATGGTTAAGCGTTTGCCGCTCTATAACTTCAGGATTTCGTGTTTGCTCAGCAGACGGCGTCCGCAAGCATCGTTCACCGTACATACTCATCTTTTAGCTGATTCAATTCAGAACGACCAAACTTATTTATGTAGGCCTGAATATAATCGGCTGGTATAACCAACCAAAAAAAAACCCACTTCTGAAATGTGGGGTTACTCAATAAAAACACTTTAGTCACACTCACTTATCACTTTAATCAACTTTCTTGTAACACGGTTAGCGACAGACTGACTGTCAGAGCTAACGCGCTACCCCGGCCACCAGCAAAAGTGGGGACCGGATGTAGCGCGCCACCTCTCTTGGTAAAACAGTATTATTAATTTATATCTCAAATACAGTCAGAAACAATTCTACAATTCTACAAAATATTATTATTAACATTACGTAATTTACAGGGTTTAATTGATGCATAACTTTAAATGTAAAATCAATGTTTACCAAAACGGATATTAAACACACCACAAGTAACGCCATCTAGTGTTTAAGATGACAGTCATATCTAACGGAAATTGACTGTCATCATACCAAAAACAATAATTTATACATTTCTAAAATCAATAGCCTATCTTATTATTACTACATTCTAACAATATATTTTTTACTAAAGGCACAAGATTTTGGTTAACACCTACACATCTAGGATTGAGCCAGTTCCTTGTATATTGCCGTCAAAGTTATGACACCATCGTTTTGACTTTTAGCAAGATTATTCAAAAACGCATAGATGAACAGTTTTGAAACTTTGTATGGTTATTATTAGGGTCAAGAAGGACCGAATACAGTTTTCAACGAACTCGTGCGTTATCTCATTTAGGCGCTGCTATGTTTTTTCGGGTTTTCGTAAAACCGCGATAGCTTGAAAACTATAAATATTTTCTTAAATCTAATTGAGGCACTAAGGGGTACACATTAAGAGCTACTCGTGTATGTTTATTCTACAGGGGCACATGCAATGGTTTTAGAGATATACGTTTCATCAAAACATTACTCCAGCAGGAAATGCAATATCTCGAAAACCTGAAGGGGCACAGATTTTATTTTTGGGGACACATTTTGGCACACATATAAGCTCTCTGGCTATGCACAATTTTTCTCTCTCCAATCATTCGTTTAGAATTTTCCTGCTAGAAAAACGTTACCCCAGCAAGAATCGTTTTTTCCGTTTTTTTTCAAAACGACAGGGGGCACACATTTTTTATTTGGGGGCACATTTACAGCAGATAAGGCACACATTATACGTTTTACTCATATAACTCTAGGAGACACTTTCTTGCTAGGGTAACGTACACTCCGAATCTGGACACAGCATTAACCCTACACCCTCCAGTTTTTCTCCAGGACCAAAAAAACTCTTGAAAACAAACAGTATCGACTCTCGTAATTACGACGTCTATTGAAACTGGAACCATTGCATTTTCTCACACCCATCTAAATTATTAGCGTACTATAAACCACTCGCTATTTACGCGAATATTGAAAATTATAACCGTAGTAAACCGCGTCAATATCAACACATCATAATCAAATAATTGTAGTATCGGCTAAAAGCATATTAACGAGATAACAGGCTCTAAAACAATTACATTATCGGAACGGACAGTAAATATGTATTATAGTGGCGCATTTCCAACCGTCCACGCCAATGTTTATGTTCGTAAGTCGTAACGCAAACACTCGCTAAGCTGAAGGTGCACTAATAGCAATACCTTTTATGACGTTTTTCCATCTTCGACCTTATGCACAAGTGGCTCGTGGGTAAATAATAACTGAAGCACGGGTCAAACTTCAAGGTTAAGCAACGTTTGCCGAGGTTGATCCGTGGATGGGTGACCATTCATTTCATACCGAGACCCCTCCTTGCTTCGGGAAGCACGTGAAGTCGTTGGTTCCGGCTGTTTTTGTAGATCTTTGACTGTTGTTACGAGCAGTCAGAAGAAAGCAAGTCTAAAAGCCAAGGGATTTCGTTTTACCCAGTAACTGGGTTGTGGAGGTCAGATTAGTGTTGCAAAGGACTGGAGTCTTCGAGTCGTAATTTTAAAGACTCGACTCACTTATGCAAGACTCAGTGTGCTCAAAAGCTCAAAAGGCTTGGAGTCTAGAATCAAGCCGAGTCCGAGTCATTCTCGAGTCTTAAAAAGGACTCTAGTTTGAAAAAGGACTCGAGTCTTAAAAACTACTCGAGTCTTAAAATGAACTCGAGTCTTGTAGCTCATCATTCGAAAAAACTCGAATAACTCGTCAGATTTTTTTGTACGCAAAGTTACATCATAACCACTATTTTGAATTTATTGCCTTCTTTCGAGTATTTTCGAATGATGAGCTACAAGTTTCATCTTCTTGCTCCGAGTGTTTCTTTAAGACTCGGGTTCATTTAAAGACTCGAGTATCTATTAAGACTCGAGCCCTTTTTAAGATTCGAGTCCTTTTTGAGACTGGAGTCCTTTTTAAGACTCGAGTGCCTAACTATAGACTCCGAGCCCTTTGAGCACACTGAGTCTTGCATAACTGAGTCGAGTCTTTAAAATTAGACTCGAAGACTCGAGTCTTTTGCAACACTAGGTCAGATAAGTAGTTACTGCAGTTGCATCCGGTTAGACTGCCGACCCAACAGATAAAAAGATAACTATAGCGGTATTAGGAACTGAGTGTAAAGATCACTCAAGAGAAGATCGTCCTACCAGACAGCTGTGTTTTTTTTTTGGATGGGAAGTCATCAAATGACTTCTCCCGCTCTGGGTTTAGCGGGAGGGCGTGTCAGACTTTTACTGACTAAAACCCACCCGTGTGCCTTCAGTTACCCATACGCCAGGGCCACGGTATCTCGTTTGAACAATCTCGCGACCCTGGCAGTACGGCTGTGTTATGTCTGGTGAGCAACTGCTCTACGTCGATCAAATTATTGATCGAAGCTACCCAACGATTAATGTAGGACGTTGTATACACGTACGCTAGTTGTGCGCAACTGCTTTCATGATGCAGAATTTTAGGTGATGTGATGCACAGTTCTTATGAGGCTGTGTAGATGCCGCTACAATTTTGACGTTCATGTACTGATTCTCAGAATGGTTCGAATTAGTGACATCGATTTTTTTTTTTCATATTAGTACATACCAGTAAACCACTTCATTGCATTTTGTCTATGCCTGCGTTAAACAACAAAGGGTAGTAAATCTAGGGAGCACTACGAATTCTAGCGAACTTGAGACGTGTAGGTACACTATATGAGAGAGAATGCTTGGTGGTTGCTATAACGTATTGGTAGAATCAGTTCAAATACGTCCTGCAGAATAATTGCGTTACTCGTTAACAATCGCTGTGCCATATACTTATATTGACCGTGTAGGTATAGACAGCACTTCTCTATAATCCTTTTGAAAATTGACGAAAAATCTCTACGCCCGGGGTCTAGAATCAGGTGCTGACGTCATTGTTTCAGTTCCGCCTTGATGTCCACCTTTTGTTCATATACCAATTAGTCATAATCAGTTTTGATAAATATACACAAAAAATTGTACAAATTATTTCTCAAATCTAAATCTAATCTAAACTAATATTATAAATGCAAAAGTAACTCTGTATGTCTGTCTGTCTGTCTGTCTCGCTTTCCTCCTAAAACTACTGAACCAATTTAAATGAAATTTGGTACACAGATAGTTTAGAGCCTGAGAAAGGACATAGGCTACTTTTTATCCCGGTAGTATGTTCCCGCGGGATTATTTCCGACCTCCACGTGGGCGAAGCCGCTGGCAAAAGCTAGTAGGTCATAATTTTTGTTTTGTCAAGGCCAAAAAATAATGTTAGTTCCTTTTTAACCGTTAATTATTTAACTACTATTAGGTCAAAAAAAATCTTCAGCAATTTTTTTTTATCTGCATTTTGTATCTGAATTCATGTAGGTAATTCTTGACTTTTAAAAAGTGTCAATTCTCAGGCAAAGAATAAATTACTTCTGGTCGATTTTGAATTTTGAATGATAGCGTGAAGGTTTATAAGAGAGAATAAAAGAGGAGATATGTTACTCCGACCCCAAGTAAGATATACACATGTATAACTGCAGGAAGATAGCGATGACTGATTTTGATAAGTCCCGTACCAGCTGTGCTCCAAACCTTACCAATATACTAATAACGTCAGTTCATAATGCCCGGTATCACAATACTCATGTTTACTGGTCTTTGCCGACTATGGTACCAACGGCCACAGTTTTGTTAAGCCTCTCATTGTACAGTTCCACATTTAATTGTTTGAAAGCCAATTAAAACTCGGTATTTAAACAACATTTCATGTTCATGGAATATGTTCGTCAAATCCCAAACGTATTTATAGAAGTTACAGCATAAGGTTTGTGTAAGGCAATGTTGTATGAGTCGCTATTCGTGACAATGTTTGGGAAGTGAATTTTTAAAAGAGTTTGTTTATGAATTTTGTTTAGGCGTTTAAATATCAACTCCGTGTTAAATATTCCGATGAAAACTCAAGTAAATGATGATTTAGGAAATGTAATGCCATAAAATAGGTAAGTAACAAAACACTTTTATCATCAAACCATATAATATAAATAATAAAGACAGCTTGTCTCTTCCAGGAGCTGGCGGAACTAGACCTGGAGCGGTTGTATTAAAATTTTCAAGGTTGACATATCCAAAAACCAGTATTAAGAGAGGACCGACCCCATGAAAAAGGCCCTGAATTAATAAAACCAAAATCACTTTTCCATGACATATCAGATTTACAAACACAGCATCCTTCCCATCACATCAAACATTCATTTCCTAATTCCATTAGATACATCTAAAGCATCCCCAACGACAGTTCACACAGATTTGATATCGTGCCGGCACCATGCATATTTCAGTAGCATTTCATCTCGTGGTTTTTCAGCCCTTAAAACTTTACCGTTGGATATTTCCATGCCCGAAGTGTAGAATTTCAGAGCGCCCGCTGTTCACACGGATCCATATTTTATTAGTAGACCGGTTTTGATTTACATTTTTTAGTATTTTCCTAAAATCTTTCTAGGCTTGAATTATATACATACATAAGGAATTTGGGTTTGCAATACACTTAAATATGTTATAATAGTAGACGATGACAATAACAATAACATTTATGTGGGTAAAAATATCAATGGTTTACTAATAACAACCAACACACTGTTATCTGTTCCCAAACTAGGCAGAGCTTGTACTATGGTAACCAGACAACTGATAACATAATTATATATTTCTAAATACATACCTAATAAGATAAATTACACCCAGACACAGAACAAATGATCGTGCTCATCACACAAAGATTTGTCCTGAGTGGGAATCGGACCCACGACCTCAGTCTTAGCAGTCAGGGTCACTAACCACTAGACTAACAGGCCAGTCGGGACTGCCTGTCTGACCTCCACAACCCAGTTACTGGGTAATATGAGTGGGTATACTTGGTAAGTCTGGTTGTCAGACTGTCGGGCTTCTGACGACCCGTAACGACTGTCAAAGATCCACAAATGACAGCCGGGACCAACGGCTTAACGTGCTTTCCGAAGCACGGAGGGGTCTTGGTATGTAAATATGGTCACCCATCCGAGAACCAACCGTGGCAAGTGAAGCTTAACCTGATCGATCGATCTGTTTGTTTGTGTGTCTATTTTATATTTCATACTAGCTTTTTCCAGTGGCTTCGCCCGCGTATTATACTTACAAACCTCCCTCTTGATTCACCCTGTCTATTGGTGAAAACCGTGTTAAATCCTTTGCGTAGTTTAAAGATCTAAGCATGTAAAGACGATTATCTAGAAATTGAAACCCACGCCATCTATTAGGAATTCATAGAACTAACCAATGAACACACATTGTCCTAAAATTTGCAAATATTGAGATCAGTAATTGAGATAAAAACTATCCTATCTTTTAAGTTGGATCAAACAGCACACGGTGTGCAAATCTTATACCTTTAAACGAGCAATTCTTGTATATATATATATATGTATATATATAATCTAAATCTCGGAAACGGCTCCAACGATTTTCATGAAATTTAGTATACAAGGGGTTTCGGGGGCGATAAATCGATCTAGCTAGGATTCGTTTTTATAAAATGTCGTTTTATTCGTGTTTTCAATTACCAACTTTATCGATAATCAATTTGAACACAAACTTATTATTTTAAACACAATTTACCAAAAATACCGAGCAAAGCTCGGTCATCCAGATATTTTTATTAAAATCGGTTAAGTAGTTTAGTCCATCCCGGACAAACAACGTGACGCGTAAATTATATACATTAAGATTGTGCGTTTTGTTTGTACAGATTAAACAATTGTCTTTCTTTCTGTTATAACTTAACCACAAGCCTCCCCACAAATCAATGCAGTCTACCAACTGTAATACAACAATGCTGCTTGCCGAGAGAAATAATTACGGTGGACTCCGGACAGGAATTTTCACAAAGAGCTTAACATTGCTGAAGCTATTACGTGTACAATGCGAGCTCACCCTAATAAAATTAACTAATGGGGTCAAATTAGGGGAACGGCACGGTACCCCGTTTTCCCAAAACCAACGAGACACTGACGACTATCAGATAAACGACTTAATAACCACTCTATGTTAATCATAACAGAGGCATAATTAGAATTCCAAATCCTTTCAACTGTCAAGAAAAATGATGAGATAAGATTGACAGGAGGTGACAGTCACTCTAGAAAAACGTCGCATCGATGGTTTTATGACATCTGTAATCTGATGAGAAGGGAGGATCTCAGAAGACTCACTGTCGTACCACGTCCACGACTAACTGCTATTATCCTGATGATATTATAGCTAACCGCTACTACAAAGACAACTTCTGATAGAGGCTATTTTCTCCATTAAGTACATATATTTTTTCAAAACATCGGTTTTAAATGTTTAACTATTCGACTAACCCCAGCTACTTTAACATTAATTCAAACCTTCAATGCTGTTTTACATTGAAGCCAATTTTTTCTTAAAGCAGTAAGTAACCTCTAATATTATTTCATCCAATACGTTAGAAATCAATAAGAAGGTTAAGGTGCAACATTGTTTTGCACATTTTTAAAACTCCAAAAATGACAATATCCACCACCTTTTACAAGAAAAGCTGACATTTTACAATCTCTAAAGCTAGATGCTTTTAACTACAAACTCGGTAACATCACTTGCATATTTCTCCAAGAATAACAAGTTTAAGATTCAGAGAAGCCAGGGTAACGGGTAGAATGGCTCGCGGCAGATAAATTAATAAAATGCTTTAGCAACGGAGCCGTCGCCGAGATGAATGGAATCATGCCGGTTGTTCCGCTTAAAGGTTCGTGAGGCCATGGAAACGAAGGTGAGTCAGCAAATGTTAGAAAATGGTAACAAATAATAAGGGACATTATTTGCAACATTTTGCCTGACCTTGAACTAAACATCGCGTTGCTCCCCGAATCTTGATTAGTCTCTTCCGGCTTTTAGCGATTAATCTAAACTGCGGTGCAAGCATGGTTCTTTTATACGATCTATATTATTTTAATTATCTGGTCGTCTTTTTCGTAGGTTTCAGGAGTGATCATGTCAAAACTTATGGCAAAATTTCAATAAAGTGTGCCAGCCTCCACCGAAATTTGCCAATGCTTTGCTTCGAAGGAGTTACAACAAATAGGAATTCTGACAATAATACTAACATTTTATGTCACATGCAAAGATTGTATGATACTATTTCGATCGTTGAGATCGGTTAGAAGTAGCAAGTTACATATATCCAGATAAATGCAACATGTTGAATGTTTGTATATATATTTTACAATATCATTAACATATGAAGATTTCGTGTCACCAAAATTTCGTGAGTCAAATTTCGTGTTCGGCTCCCTACATTTATCACTACCATTTTGTCCCAACTACTCCACACGGCTCTTCCACCTTTCACTAAATTTTAATTAACCTTTCCGCAATTAACGTTACCAACAAAATCCCTCCAACTCCCCGTTGTTTCCCTGGCCTCCTGTCAGCGTGTGAGGTGAGTTAGCTGGATATCTCGCCGAGACTTCCGCGCACATTGTATGCAGTCGTATTTCATGCCACTGTTGCTTCGGCATTATACGCCTAGATGCTCGATTGTTTCGTGCAAAGATAACTCTGTCACTGATTAAGATGTTGTTGTGGGTTCGATTATTGAGATATTTGACTTAGTGGGTGTGTACCAAAATAACCCTTAATAATCGGCATTTCTATATTTCTGTATAATTGGTTCATTACTTCTACAGTACACCCGATCTCGTTTTTTTTTGTGTCACCATGTTCTGTCTCAATATGAATCTTCAAACTAACATTTGGATCTCCCAAAAATGAATCAGAATGATGATCAATAATTAGGACAAGGTACCTCTTAGCAATTATATAATATTAGCAATTATAATTAAGGCTAACCCACCTTTGGGTCTTGCATATGCCCAGCAGTGGACGTCTTTTGACTGAAATGATGACGATGACCTCTTGGCAAGACTTAAGTTTTTTTTTTTCTAAATATAAAGCTTTTTTATTAACTATTGTTCAACGATATAGAAAATAACTTTTCATAAATCATTCATATATTTCAGTTTCATTTCACAACCCTCGCAAACTGTTTATTATGTGTAAAGTTATACACAAATATAGTTTTACAAATGCATTCAAGTATAGTAAATATATAAATTTCTACACTTTAACTGACATTCATATTTCACCCAAATTAATCCACCTCGATCTACATGCCAGGACACCTCACTATCGCAGAGTAAACGGACAGAAGCACTTAATTGAAGCCCCTCAACTCGAGACAAGCCAGAACAAGTCCCTCGACACGTTGACATGTAAACAGGCTAATTTCAGAAGCGGACGTGTGACCAACTATGTTGCTAACTTAAGTAAATAATATGTATACAACAACGGGACAGGTAAAGGAATGTTATGCTGGAGTAATTATCATATGCTACTGCAGCTATTGTGTTTTGGAGGCAGAATTAAATTAAAATAGGAATCATAATCAGCCTATATTGTTCCCACTAGTGGGACACAGGCCCCCTCTCGGTGAGAAGGAATGAGCCGTAATCTACCACGCGGGCCCAGTGCGGGTTTATAGATGTCACATGTCGAATGATTGGTTCTAGGACATGCCGGTTTCCTCTAGATGTTTTCCTTCACTGTTTTGAGAGCAGTGGTGATGAAATTATTTATACAAAGTAAAGCGCCTGCCTGGGTTTGAACCCACGACCTCGTAAGTTGGGTCCGATACCACTAGGCCACCACTGCTACTAAAATAGGAATATTAATTCAAAATTATTTATTTTGGGATAACTAGATCCAAGGAGAGTAGTGGTGGCGACTTGCGAGTTGTAGGTGGGTCGTGGGTTTGAATTCAGGCAGGTACTTTACTATGTATTAATAATTTCATCACCACTGCGTGATTGATTGAATTGAATCGTGTGGCTGGTATTGCTTAGCCAAGCTCCCCTCAAAACGCTCTCCGTTACTAAAGTTATTTGATTAAATCTATAAAAGCCACTAAGCAAAAACTGGAAATCCTTTCTGGAAATATTCATACCTACCTAGTAGGTATAAATTATGATGATATTTATGAGACTTTTATCTTTGACGTCATAAATTTGTTGCAATTTCCATTTGTATCATTTATTTATCTACTGTGTCAGCTGTTCTAGCTTGTAATTGTATCAGCAGTGTCAGCTTTCAGCGCCTTATGTTTCTGCAAAACAATTCTCGAGGTCTGCTTTTCATAGCGCTTTCAACTTTGTTTACTTCATTTAGTTATTGTTGTAACCTTTTACTATCCAAACCAAAACGTTGTGGCAACAAATACGAACACAATAAACAAAAACATAAAAACAGTTTCTAGTACCGACAAGATAACAGAAACAGAATAATAATAAAGTATACAAAAACCTCACAAATCAATATTTACCCTAATGAAGTCAAAATATAAACAGAGCAACTGCCTCGTTGCTCTAGTGTTTGTAAGCGCTACTGCTGAGCACGAGGTCCTGGGTTCGATTCTCAGGTCGGGCACACTGTTAGTGAGTTTTTCTATCTGGAATTTCTCAGTAGCAGGCCGAAGTCCGGAATTGGGCCCGGTTAAGAGCAATAGGCGTGCTTCTTTTACATGGGACTAAACATAACAGGCGAAATGTGGGTGTACTATTGGTACACCTCTGCCCAACCCTTCGGCGACACAAGGCGTGATGTTATGTATCATAGTAACATGCAGAAAAAGCGCTACATTCAAAAGCCATTTATAGGCAGGGTCAATTTAAGTTTTTAAATACTTATGATACAACTTGCTTCTGCCCGCGACTTCGTCTTCGTCAAATTTTTGCTCCCCTGACCCTTCCCGTCGCATCGAATTGCCTGCCAGTTTTCGCCCATTTTTTCTTTAGCCTGCCTCAATAATTAAGCTATCTAACACAAAAAGATTTTTTCAATTCGGACCAGTAGTTACTGAGATTTCCGCGTTCAACCAAACAAATAAACTCTTCAGCTTTATAATATTAGTTTTGATTCATACGTATTATGAAAACGTTTCCATACACATATATTAATTTCTAAAGTAATTCCCTCTGTATGGTACCTTTTTACGCCTAAACCACTAAAAGAATTTCGGCAAGGAGATTCATGGCATCCTGGGGAAGGACAAAAGCTATTTTTTGTCCCGGCAGCTCGTTTCCGTAGGATAATTTACCACACCATCGTGGGCGATGTCGCTGGTAGAAACTAAATTGAAATATTAACGTTGTACTGGAATGAAATGAAACGGTAAGAATTATTGTAATTTAATATTAGAGACTAGCTTTTGCTAGCGGCTTCGCCCGCGTGGAAGTCGGAAAATATCCTGCGGGAACATACTACCGGGATAAAAAATACCCTATGTGTTAATCCAGGTTATAAACTAACTGTGTTCCGAATTTATTAGGATAGATACATACTATTGAGGACTTTTTGAAGACCATCTTTGTACGAGTAATACATACTTTTGGTGTATGATCAACGTATGTGAGGATAAGAGCTCGAGCGCATTTTCATCCGACTTGCTTCAAATTTATCGTCACTGCCCAGCTCCTATGTGTCTTAGCGTTATTTTATATAACCTATAACCTGCCTAGGAGTATGAACTACAATCGTACCAAGTTTGGTTAAAATCCCTTCAGTAGTTTTTGACCCATGCGTGCATATACAGACAGACAAACAGACAAAAAATTTACTGATTGCATTTTTGGCATCAGTATCGATCACCATTCATCCTCCAATATTAATTTTGAATGTATATTAAATGTACAGAATTGACCTCTCTACAATCCTACTTAATATTATAAATGCGAAAGTTTGTGAGGATGGATGTATGTGTATGTGTGTTTGTTACTCTTTCACGCAAAAACTACTGAACGGATTTGGATGAAATTTAGAACACAGTGCGTTTATAACCTGGATTAGCACATAGGCTACTTTTTATCCCGGTAGTACGTTCCCGCGGGATACTTCCGACCTCCACGCGGGCGAAGCCGCTGGCAAAAGCTTGTTTTATTATAAGTATATAGAAGATAATTATATAGATGTTATAAATCATGGAGAGATTTTAACTACCTATGTGTAGAAAATTATAAAAGTTATGGAATAGAAGTCTCTTTTTTTTTCTTTTTTTTTTCAGGATTGGAAATCTTCAAATGACTGCTCCCGCTCTGGGCGGAGCGGGAGGGCGTGTCAGACTTTTACTGACTAAAACCCACCCGTGTTCCATCAGTTGCCCATGTGCCAGGGTCACGGTATCTCTTTCGAACAATCACGCGACCCCGGCAGGCATCGGTCCTAGTAGACCCCTACACTGCTGCTGACATCTCTTTGAGGCGCGTGTGGAACACTACGCGCCGTCGACCCGAGCCTGGTCCTTACCGGGCGGCGAGCTACCCATTGCTCGCCACCCGCAAGCTCGCGCCTACGGTGGCCGGGAGTCCGCTATGGACTCCCGACGCCCGGGGCGTCT
Source organism: Aporophyla lueneburgensis (assembly GCA_932294355.1). Classification (NCBI taxonomy): domain Eukaryota; kingdom Metazoa; phylum Arthropoda; class Insecta; order Lepidoptera; family Noctuidae; genus Aporophyla; species Aporophyla lueneburgensis. The sequence continues at coordinate 32,241,256 of OW028740.1, forward strand.
CCTCCTGCGATATACCTAACAGTCTCTCAATTGATTATTTTAGTACTAACATAAGGTTAAAAAGGTTCCGTTTGGTGCCGGACGTAATAAATAGCACCATCTCATTTCTTACTAACTAGAGTCTTACTAGAGAATGGGCAGCGGCGTTGTCAATACTTTTTACCACGATACTGCGATCGCCAAACCGCCTACCAAGCGTGGCGATTATGGCAAAATCCCCCTCTTTAGGGGCGGCCTATGTCCTGCAGTAGACGACTTTCAGCTGAAATGATGATAATGTCAGGGGGGGGGGGGGGGGGTGGCACATGGACAGAGTCGAGTGAGAAGTGGCTGCAGGACGAGTCACTTTTTAGGGTTCCGTTGCCAAATGGCAAAAAACGGAACCCTTATAGATTCGTCATGTCTGTCTGTCTGTCTGTCCGTCCGTATGTCACAGCCACTTTTTTCCGAAACTATAAGAGCTATGCTGTTGAAACTTGGTAAGTAGATGTATTCTGTGAACCGCATTAAGATTTTCACACTAAAATAGAAAAAACGAACAAAAAAATTTGGGGTTCCCCATACATAGAACTGAAACTCAAAAACTTTTATTTCATCAAACCCATTCGTGTGGGGTATCTATGAATAGGTCTTAAAAAATGGTATTGAGGTTTCTAATATCATTTTTTTCTAAACTGAATAGTTTGTGCGAGAGACACTTCCAAAGTGGTAAAATGTGTCCCCCCCCGTAACTTCTGAAATAAGAGAATGATAAAACTAAAAAAAAAAATATGATGTACATTACCATGTAAACTACCACCGAAAATTGGTTTGAACGAGATCGAGTAAATAGTTTTTTTTTTAAAACGTCATAAATCGTAAACCGCAATTTACCTTACATTCAATCAAATGAAATATAAAAATTAAAAAAAAAAAATAAACCGAGAATACCTATAGCTTTGTACGGAACCCTCGGTGCGCGAGTCCGACTCGCACTTGGCCGGTTTTTTGAGGATAACGAACGAATGCAGACTCCCCTCCTCACCTACGCAAAACCGACGGGGTTTGCCCGAACTTAGATTCGTGACCGTTATAAGTATTCTACTTTGTCAATTATTCTGAAAGTGAAATACTAATTGATTTGCTGTATAATCGTATTTTATTGTAAACCTGCACTATGGATTTCATACCACCGAATTGAGAGGATGACGACGCTATTGCTCAGCCATCGCATGTCAATTCTTTTATTAAATGGCACGTGTCGTAATCAAATGGTTTATCAATACTTTCACTAGGTATATGTCTTTATGAACGCCACTGTATAACCCAGTCACGTATCAATTTTATATAAATTTTGTGGGTACGTTCCCAGAGGTGACAATTTAACTAATTCTCTTGAGCCCAATTAACTCATTGCGTGAACTGAATTGTTTGAAGATAAGGAACGAGTGGCTAATTTAATTTTGGTTTTAAACTCTTCGTTAGAACGTAATTGCTTGAAAAGGTTGGGAGTTCAAATAATTAATGAGAATGGGGTGAAATATATTTTAAATCAACTATTGTGGAAGAAAAACCAATTCCTACGACAAAGCACAGGAATCAAAACTGGTGAAATACTAAACATTCAATGAAAATAAATATAAGAAGAAGAAAGATTAAAGTCCATCCTTCCAAAAAGCGCCTAAAAGTGTAACTTTAAATCTGGATGCTACTATTTCTTACCATAACGAATTACATAATCGCGTTGTAATTATAACTTCGAGAGCCCTGATTGCCTTGTGATAACATACGAGTCCTTAGGCTTTAGGCCAGACAAGCACTTTACTGTGTGTAAATTATTTCATTACCACTATTCTCAAAACGGTGAAGAAAAACATCGTTAGGTAACCGGCATATCCTAGAACCAAAAATTCACGTCTGGGCCCGCGTGGTAGATTATGGTATACTCTATCTTACCAAGAGGAGGCCTGTGTCTCAGCTAAGCTAATTATGCTGCAGCATCTAGCGAATTAAATTAACTCTTGCTATTTCTAGCTCCTGCTTTCTTTTTCTCTCTAGTAAGAGAGACAGAGAAAGCAAAACAGTTTAACTAGTAAGTTAAACTATCATTATTCAGCGAAACTATGTAGGCAGATGTTACGAAACACCCAATAATATTGTTTTTACATAAGAACATTTTGTTAAACACATGTTTAGGAGAAACCATGTTTATGTACGGATAAACTCGCCACAATAGAGTTTCGTGGAGATAACAAAACCCTGCAGGCAAGTGTACGTAACCGCTGGGAAATCACTAATAAACGCTCTTGTGCGTTCCAGATAATAAGGTTGCATCGAGACTGGCGGTTGAAACGCAGGGCTTTCATTTCATCGCCTACAGCGGTTTACTGTTAGATATAGGCCTCTCGAATTGCACGCCAATCAACAAAGTTTTAGGCAACTGTCAGCCACCTAGCGATTACTCTGACTTCCCCTTACTTCGTTGAAATATTTGGTTGGCTAAATGAATAAGGGCTGATTTTTCTACGATCAAATTTTATCTAAGGAATTTATAATATATACGGTTACGATACGATTAAGTTGGGGTACGATCCCAAACACTACACATTTATTAGCGAGGCACACGGCTGTAGGAGGTGGTTAGACCACTGTGTAGTCTCTTCGTCAGCCTGGCAGACAGTTGTTAGTGTAGGTATTGATGAAGATGTTTTTGTGTCTGATCACTTACCTATATATATCATATGTAACCTAGATGTAGTTAGACCTAAGTTGATGACCGGGGCTGCACCCTACAGTTCTATTGTTTGGGGCGTCAGAAATAAAGCAGAGATAGAAAACTATCATTTAATGTGTTCGGATAAACTGAGGGAGATAGATTTACCACAGGAGTTTGTGGTGTGCAGCCGTGGCTCTTGCAGCTTGGAGGAACATAAACCTCTCCTTGACAAATTGTACAAAGATATTGTCGATGTCCTTTGTGAGGCAGCGAGGGAATCTAATGCAGTGCACAAAAGACGTAAGCGGGGTAATCCATTATGTGGATGGAACAAGCATGTTCGAGATGCTCACCGTGAGGCCAGGCTTAAATTCCAGGCCTGGGTTTTGGCTGATCGACCAAACTCTGGGACTGTTTACGACCAAATGTACGAGTCGCGTAAAATTTTTAAAAGCAGGCTAAAGTACTGTCAGAATAAGCAAGATCAAATTAAAATGGAAGTATTAGCGGAACAACGAGCTACTAATAATTTCTGTGCATTTTGGAAGTCTACTGGCAAGTTGGAGGCTAAGCCTGGTCTCGCAGCAGATGTGGGAGGAGTAACGGAGCATGGGGACATTGCCAATTTATTTAGAGACCATTTTAAAGTAAGGTCGCCACTTGGTCCTTCAGACTTGGGAATCGGCTATGTCTCTCATGTTCGGGGTGAGGAACCGCTACTACGTTTCACCACGAAGCAAGTGAGGTCGGTGATAAATGGTATGAGTAGGGGCAAATCCCCCGGGCATGATGGGCTTAGCATAGAACATTTTAAACATGCAGGTGTGCATATGCCGAGGGTCTTGTCCTTGTTCTACACGATGTGTCTCAGCCATTCGTATTTACCGGCAGAAGTAATCAAGACCATTGTTGTACCCATCGTGAAGAACAGAACAGGAGATACCTCGGACATAAGCAACTATCGCCCGATCTCGCTTGCTACTGTTGCAGCTAAGGTGTTGGACAGTATGCTTGACTCATATTTGGCAAAATATGTTCATTTAGACGATGCACAGTTTGGGTTTTGTCCTGGACTGTCAACCGAAAGTGCGATCCTTAGTGTCAAGCATACTGTCAGATACTACACTGACCGTAAGACGCCGGTATACGCCTGCTTTCTTGATCTCTCCAAGGCCTGCGATCTTGTGTCTTATGATGTGCTTTGGAGTAAATTGAGGAGTAGGGGTATACCGGCGGAACTCCTCAGTGTTCTGCAGTTTTGGTATCGTAATCAAACTAACTGTGTTAAATGGTCTAATGCGCTCTCGGAATCTTATGGATTGGAGTGCGGGGTGAGACAGGGTGGTTTGTCGTCTCCCCGGCTCGTCAATCTATATGTAAATGACCTAATTGCCGAGCTCAGCAGCATGCGTGTTGGATGCAGGATAAATGGTGTCAGTTGCAACAACATCAGCTACGCTGATGACATGGTGCTGCTGGGCCTGTCACCTGGGGCGATACTGGAGTTGCTACATGTATGTGAAACCTACGCTGCTTCACATGGACTAATATATAATGCCAAAAAATGTGAGTACATGGTCTTTGGGGTCGCTGGTAAATGCCGAGATAGTTCAGTCGAACTTGCCATTAACGGAACACCTGTACGTAGAGTCTCGAAGTTCAAATATCTTGGGCATTTTCTTACCGACGACCTCAATGACCATGTGGACATTGAGAGGGAGCGTAGGGCTCTGGCGGTCAGGGGTAATATGTTGGCACGAAGATTTGCTCGGTGTACTGACCAAGTGAAGATAACTGTTTTCAAAGCTTACTGTCAGAGTTTTTACACCGGTAATCTTTGGACCAACTACTCAAAAAGGTCGCTGGATGTCCTACGCGTCCAATACAATAATGTTTTTAGGATGCTGTTGCGACTACCTCGTTTTTGCAGTGCCTCTGAAATGTTTGCGGTAAACCATACAGATGGCTTCAATGCCATCATCTGAAAAAAGACGGCTTCACTCCTGAGCAGAATAAGAGGTAGTCATAATAGCATCCTGAAGGCTGTGGTGGCAGACACTTCCTCTGCCATAATAAGGCAATTTGTGAGAAGAGTTATACCCTAGTGCACATATCGTTATGTCTAATTGCGGGGTGGTCTTCTCATTCATTTGTTTTTAGATTAAGTTACTAACAATAGTGTTTTAAGGAAATTTGTTACTAACAATTTATGGATTTCAGTTGTCCGAAATAAAATGATTTTATTTATTTATTTATTTATAAGCTGGTTCGGCACATTTTGAATGATAATAAGCCATACTACCGTAACTATTATACAAATAAAAATCACACTAATAAAAACGGAGCTACCTGAAAGAATTGCATTACCCACCTACCTATCATATCTGTTCTGTACTTGTTTTGCTCAACGTAATGGTCATTAGCACATACTCATGTTGTGGCAGATTGATTAATAAGCATTTACTTTATATCCTTACGTAGGCATATCATCATAAGAAGGAAATCCTCAAAATTTATTATTAGATACTGATAAAATATTCATAAAGCCTTATTCAAAGATATAAAATGAATGGTGCATTCAAAGGGACTTGACGAGAGCATTCAAAGAAACTGAAGCGAGTGTGCGTCCGGCATGTTCGCGGATAGCCTAATCTTTTATCACGTGATGAGTTATTAGTCTCGTATAGATTATGACTGCACGAGAAAATAAAAAATTGAGACCCAAACAGAATGTAAAAAAGATGGCGGTTCAACAGCCGAGTTTATTCGCACCCTAAAAATATTTCCAAAAGACGCTTGCTGTACCGTTTTCTCAAATAATACTGAATATTGTATTTACTTGTTACCTTTCGGTGAAATAACTGAAGATTTTTCGTATAAATGTGTGTATTGTCTTACTTTTCTTTCTCGTGAGATGGGGAAAACAATAAGGTCGACTTCTGGAGTGTATATACCAAGTATTGGTGACAAAAATAAAAGTAAAATGAACCTTAGTATTTACATTAAATTTGGTAAATGTGAAGAAGTTATTTAAGCGGAATAGAGTGGGCCAGAGTCATCAGGCAATGGGCGCTAGAAGACGGGAGTCATCGCTAAGAGTCCTAGGAAACGCTGATGTGACAACCTAGATGCGTTTACGGAAGATTGATTGGAGAAGGTAGAGTAAAAAGAACAATTGAAAGCTTTGGGGGACACCCTTATTTCTATACTCCGTGAGGAGATATTTGCTGAGCAGTGGAATAATGCAGGTTTAAAAAAACATACAATGTGAACCTCAAACGGAAGACTGTTCACTTAATTAAAGCATTAGATTAACTTTTAATCTAATGCTTTATTTAACACTCTCATTTATCATGTTAAACTAAAACATTATTTTCATTCGTATTCAGTGTTTAATATCAATACAAAAGAGTTTGACGAAATGTTCATGTTTTGCAATTAAGTTTCTAATTAAGGACCTACCTTCAGTAAAAACACGGTGGTGTCTAAAATACTTATGTTGCTAGTTCATGCATTCTAATTATTGCTTACTTTAGGAAGAACCTGCACCCTTGCGAAGCACTCGTGGAGGCGATCGGCGGCGGCGACCTCTCGCGTCCGGCCCTGGTGCGAGCCATGGTACGGAGCGCGAGGGAATGGGAAGCCGTCACCTCCTTCTGCGAAGCAGTAATGCTCGCGAAGGAGGAGGCGGGGCGCGTGAGGGAGTTGCAGTCTCGGCGCCCTCACGTCCCTAGCCGCCGCAGGAGGAGACGCCCCGGGCGTCGGGAGTCGATTGCGGACTCCCGGCCACTGTAGGCGCGAGCTTGCGGGTGACGAGCAATGGGTAGCTCGCCACCCGGTAAGGACCAAGCTCGGGTCAACGGCGCGTAGTGTTCCACGCGCGCCTCAAAGAGATGTCAGCAGCAGTGAAGGGGTCTACTAGGACCGATGCCTGCCGGGGTCGCATGATTGTTCGAAGGAGATACCGTGGCCCTGGCACAAGGGCAACTGATGGAACACGGGTGGGTTTTAGTCAGTAAAATCTGACATGCCCTCCCGCTCCGCCCAGAGCGGGAGAAGTCATTTGATAATTTCCCATCCTGAAAAAAAAAAAATATACCCTTGCGAAGCACACTATTAATCAGAATCTGAATCATTTTTAAGGTGATTGCTAATCCATTCTTTCATATGTTCCAAACAATTGTCTGCTCAGCAGCGTAAACAACTCCATGAATGTTGTGGAAATGTTCAAATGAAAGCGATTCCTACTGATAGTGTAGTACGCAATTACCCCTCTGTTCCTTTAAAACCACACCCTACCTGTCCATTAATAAAATAAACATGCACCATGGCAAAGAATTCAAAGTGCATTACCTCACTTTTTGCGCCATGACAAACAAAATGTTACATTAGCAATTACCACCGATCGTACATGCAGTCGACTTGAAACCAACATTCGCACACCGCAAACAGTTCAATTGTACTGCAAAAAACATTAATGGACAGCAAGTAGTCGTTTGCTAACATGGTAAGGTAGCTTGTTACAAAACTGGTTGGAATTACTAACAATACATTTATGTTAATACTAGCTTTTGCCAGCGGCTTCGCCTGCGTGGAGGTCGGAAAATATCCCGCGGGAATATACTACCGGGATAAAATGTACCCTATGTGTTAATCCAGGTTATAAACTAACTGTGTTCCGAATTTAGTAGGATAGATATATACTATTGAGGACTTTTTTGTAGATCTTTTGAAGACCACCATCTTTGTAATACATACATTTGGTGTATGATCAACGTATAAGAGCTCGAAAGCGCATTTTCATCCGACTTGCTTCAAATTTATCGTCACTGCTCAGCTCCTTTGTGTCTTAGCGTTATGTTATATAGCTTATAACCTGCCCAGGAGTATGGACTACAATCTTACTAAGTTTGGTTAAAATCCCTTTAGTAGTTTTTGATCCATGCGTGCATATACAGACAGAAAGACAAAAAAAATTACTGATTGCATTTCTGGCATCAGTATCGATCACATTCATCCTCCAATATTCATTTTGAATGTATATTCAATGTACAGAATTGACCTCTCTACAGTTTTATTATAAGTATAGATATAGATGGGGAGATTCGTCTCAACTGCCCCAGCGCCACCGCTAGCGGCCCGCTCGAGTGCTAAACACAACATTTTGACTGCGTTGTTTCGGCATCAAAACATAAATAAAAAAATATCAACCATTTACATTCTGAAGCGTCTTTACCTCAGCTTTCGAATGGTATTATTTATTTTTATGATTTTTCTTTACATAACCAAGAAAAATGTAAATTAAAATTGAAAACGTGTTTTCGGCATGATCTTCAATTTTCTAATTTTTTTGGACCACACAGATCGAAAGATCAGGTGTTTTTACTTCGATATAGATTATAAAAAATAGGTGTTTTTCGTTTTTTGCGAATAATTAAATGCGAAGCAAAACGATATTCGCACGCCGCGCGCGCCATCCGGGCGTACCGTCGCCGCCGCACGCGTTGGCTGTCGGACTTTCTGTCTTCTGCAAAACGAATGGTTAAATTCTAAAATTTCCATTGGGCAGAAACGAGTTGCAAGGAGACTCAAGTTTCTTCTGTTCCAAAAGTGACTACGACGAAGTTTATGAAAAACTGAAGGAACGTATTTCGAGTGCTAAAATGGTTCCGGGAACTCTTTCGTATCACGCTATTATTCCTACAGAAGATAAATAATAGATTAATTTTGAAAAAAACATCTTTAAGCGAGACGTTTGATATTTTTCCGAAGTAGAAGCAAAAATAAAAAATTAAAAACGATACATCAATGAACAATAAAAAAAGGAAAACAAAGGAATAATACGTTGTATAGCCTCATATTTATAATCTTATTTAATTTACTTCATCGTTATGCAAAACTAATACTTAATAAAAATCTTTTGATCAAGTCACAATCTTACTAAAAAAACTAATTATATTTACAGCCCGTCGAATTTTCTAATTATTGTTATTCAGGAAGACAGAAAGACCGACAGCCGACGCGTGCGGCGGCGTCGGTACTCCCGGCTGGCGCGCGCGGCGTGCGAGTATCGTTTTGCTTCGCATTTAATTATTCACAAAAAACGAAAAACACCTATTTTTTTTATAATCTATATCGAAGTAAAAGCCCCTGATCTTTCAATTTGTGTAGTCCAAAAAAATTAGAAAATTAAAGATCATGCCGAAAACACGTTTTCAATTTTAATTTACATTTTTCGAGGTTATGTAAAGAAAAATCATGAAAATAAATAATATCATTCGAAAGCTGAGGTAAAGACGCTTCAGAATGTATATGGTTGATATTTTTTTATTTATGTTTTGATGCCGAAACTACGCAGTCAAAATGTTGTGTTTAGCACTCGAGCGGGCCGCTTGCGGTGGCGCTGGGGTAGTTGAGACGAATCTCCCCAGATATAGATTATAGTATTACGAAGGTATTATAAATATGGAAGTTGACTCCAAATAGAATCTGTATTCGGGGCCCCGTGTGTTGTTGGACGTAAAGAACCGCACCCTCCCATTTCTTCCCGAGAGTGTCGAATAAAGCGACTAAGGGAGTTACTAGAAAATGTGCAGCACCATTATCTATGTCTTTTACCACTATATTGCGATTGCCAACCCGCCTGCCAAGCGTGGCGATTATGGTAAACCTTCCCGTTTGAGGGAGGCCTATGTCCAGTAGTGGACTTATTTTAGAAGAAATTATGATGATGATGACGTTCTGAATATGTCACTGTACCCTAATAGTACATTACGATATTAGTGCGTTATGATGGTTATAACATGCGAGGCGGAATTTCAGCCCGAGCCGAAGGCGAGGGCGTAATTGAGCCGAGCACGTCTTGTCACTTGATTAATAAAGAAATATATATATATATATAACCAATACGCACGTATATCGTACGACGTTTTTAACACATTTGCGAGGAAACAGAAAAAATAACATTATTTTAAATAAACTCAATCTGTGAATGCACACTGTTGCTTTCCCGCCATTTTAACAGCGCGCTAGCGCTGCCTACTGACTGGCACCGCGCGGCAATTAGTTCGAAATTTGAATAGCAACAGCGCGCTGCTCACTAGCTGGAGTAGTGCGGCGGCGATCAGTTCCATATTTGAAATGGCAAATAATACTGTTATGGAATTTGTATGGACTATAACTTAACTATTTGCTTTGATAACACACGCGTTTTTTATGATCCGCTTTACATATTTAAAACCGGTGGAATTACATCAGCTTTACGAGCAAGGGTGTTAAAAAATATATGATTGCTGTCTTTTATCAGAACGTATTGTTTCATTAGAGCAAAGACTCGCGGTTTTAAGATGAGAATCTTTTCTTGTTTCATACTTTTCCGTTAAAGAGCGCCATATTCACTTATAAGATACATACTGACATACTCATTTGTCAAATTCTGATAAGTAGTTTAGAAGTTATGAAGGAACAGATGAGTAAACATACCGTTTGCGGAGGAGTGGTCTAGGATATTTTTTAAGATTTTTCCGATAAATCCACAATAAAATGTAGGTGTTTCGAATAAAATTCCTGCCACCGGGCTCCATTCTGGAGTCTGGGATTATGTGAGAAAAATATTCGACATTTATTTTTCCAGAACCGAAGCTTAAAATTGAACCAAAAATTGAGGCGAATGTTTCTGAAAAAGGTTGTTATAGAAATCAACAAGATCAACCGTATCGGATGAACGCTACAGAAATTTTAATATAATCGTATACATGAACACAATACCAACTAAGGTAGGTCTCATGGCGACATGGCGGGTACGATTGTCGCAACCCAGTGCTGGGCACGCCACAATTGCGGCGGTAAGTCCCCTCTTTGAGGAGTGGATAGAGAGGCGCCACGGCGTCCTCACCTTCCGCCTGACGCAGGTTCTCACCGGGCATGGGTTCTTCGGTGGGTTCCTTTTCAGGATAAAGCGGGAGGATACGTCCGGGTGTTTCCATTGCGAGGATCGTCTGGAGGACACGGTGGAGCATACGGTGGAGGTGTGCCCTGCCTGGGCGGAGCACCACCGTGTCCTCGTGGAGGCGATCGGCGGCGGCGACCTCTCGCGTCCGGCCCTGGTGCGAGCCATGGTACGGAGCGAGAGGGAATGGGAAGCCGTCACCTCCTTCTGCGAAGCAGTAATGCTCGCGAAGGAGGAGGCGGGGCGCGTGAGGGAGTGGCAGTCTCTGCGCCCTCACGCCCCTAGCCGCCGCAGGAGGAGACGCCCCGGGCGTCGGGAGTCGATTGCGGACTCCCGGCCACCGTAGGCGCGAGCTTGCGGGTGACGAGCAATGGGTAGCTCGCCACCCGATAAGGACCAAGCTCGGGTCAACGGCGCGTAGTGTTCCACGCGCGCCTCAAAGAGATGTCAGCAGCAGTGAAGGGGTCTACTAGGACCGATGCCTGCCGGCACAGTAAAGTGCCGGGGTCGCGTGATTGTTCGAAGGAGATACCGTGGCCCTGGCATAAGGGCAACTGATGGAACACGGGTGGGTTTTAGTCAGTAAAATCTGACACGCCCTCCCGCTCCGCCCAGAGCGGGAGAAGTCATTTGATGATTTCCCATCCTGAAAAAAAAAAGGTAGGTACTTTATTTAAGAAAAGATTTACTGGTTTTGTCGAATATTTTTTCAGCCAGTGCAGTAGCGATATTCAAGTCATTGATGTATCAAATTAAAGCTATTTTTTTGTCCGAAATGTAACGGTACTATTAATATGAAGTTATTACATTCAAATCCTACCAATTTCAGAAAATAAATAATACCCGATATTATGTAGTTAAAATATTACAGTTTTTAGTACTTACGGAATTATTACAGTATGAAACAATATAATTTGTAACATTATTATTATTATGGACTTCCATAGTGTTATTTGGACTGTACTGATACCAATACTAAAATTTAAAAACAATGTTACGGTATATTACAAAATACTTGTATGTCAATTAGTACAAAGAAAAACCCCTTGTTTGATTTTACCAAAAACCTTACGAAGATAAATTTACACCCAGTAAGAGCTACTTACCAAAATAAAATATAAATGATTTCTTTGTACAGACCTAAAACAGTTTTTGCCGATATAATTTTCTTTGTAAATTTCCCACATAAAAATGTATGGCATGATATCTTTGTAAATTGTCATTAGAAAAATCTAAAAATATTGCTAGGTGTATTCAAGGAATTTTAGTTCCTTGGGTGTATTCCAGTCCACAGATGCTAAATTTGCCATAACAGCAAAAAGTCCATAATAGTATATTGCCGACTTATTGCTTGGGGACGTCGAGACGTCCTTCTATAGTTAACGGAACCTGGATGTCGGTGTTTTTTTTATTTTGTATATTGTGTTTTTTAGAAATTATATTTAAAAACAAATTACATTTTGTTATTTTTCTTCCAATAAAACAGAAAACATAAGTTTATGTTTAAGTTGATTATCTATAAAATTGATTATTGAAAACACGAATAAAACTACATTTTCTAAAAATGAATCCTAGCTAGATCGATTTATCGCCCCTGGAACCCCCTGTATACTAAATTTCAAGAAAATCGTTGAAGCCGTTTCCGAGATTCAGATTATACATATATTATATATATACAAGAATTGCTCGTTTATAGATAGTACCTGGATGCCCGAGCTTTGCTCGGTTTAAATATATAAGATAAGATAAATTCAATTAAATTTTAATGTACAACATGTCGTATCAATTATTATCTAATGAATGAGCTACTTTTTACATTTTATTCAAAATTTTATAACTGTAAAAAAATCTAATCAGCAAAACGGAAAAATTCGCATACGGCCTCTTCACAGCAAGCTTTTCTCCTACTCCTAAACCGCTGCTTATGTAACGTAAAGTACGTAAAACTTTCGCCCGTCACCCAAAGTGCCTCAATGTGCGTGTCAAACACGTCATGTTCATGTAAACAAGACGTTGACAAGACCGTGACGAGACTGTGACGACGCCGTGACGAGCCCGTGACAAGTTTCCGCTAGTCTGAGCCCGTCTAAGTACGTACTTTGAAAGCTACTTACACTCACAAGGGTCCTATCAGTTGAAATCGGGGGTTTTGTGCAAGGTATGAGTAAAGAGCGGAGAGAAATAAGAAAGTTATGTTTGTAATACCAACTAGCAGAAAAGGCTTGGATCGTCAGATCGTCGTTACTGACTAAAACTGACCCGTGTTCCTTCATTGGCCTATGCCAGGGCCACGGTAACTCTTTCAAACAAAGCCTCGACCCTGGTAGGTCTATTGAGTAGCTAAACATCTTATTTGCTAATTTGCAATTTTCTTATCGTCCAGCAGGGTAATTACGTAACACACTAAGGGCAAAGGACAATGCCAGAAACTCTATAGAGCTTTGACCCATAAAATAAAAGTTTGTTTACAAGGATGAAAAATGTAGCATTCTATTACTGCTTTATTAGAAATATCTAAATTATGTCTAAAAGCCTTTAGAACTTGCTGTGTCTGTTTAAATCTACAATGCTTATTATTTAGGATTTTTCACTACGGTAATCCGAGCAATAAATACCGTAGTATTTACATACCTGTTACAACAATTTCCATGTTGCAACAACATATCTTAGCATCCTGTCGACGCACAAATGACCATTTATGCACCTCGACATCGTTACCCAACTCGAGCATTGTTCAAAATGGAAGTAATAATCAGAATCCGTGGCAAATAGTAAAAAGTCGGCGAATAGGCGAGATCGAGTCCATGTACAAGAGCAAAAGTCGTCGGTATAATGCAACAGTAATAATATTGATCACGTTGAGATTAGGGAGCGTAAAATACAAACAGCAATGCAACGGCAAACAGAGCTAATCTCAAAAAGTCAAAGAATAACTTTTTGTAGTGGTGGGCGTTACGACAACGAACCGTTTCCGAAGACCGTTTTTTTGTTTTGCAACGATGAAACCGTTTTTACGTCCTGGGTCCAAACAGTCTTCGTTGCTCAAACCAGTCTTCGAATTACTAGATGCGATTATTTATTTTACAGCTAAGAAAATACGGTCGAGAACCCATTGATTCAACTATCACACTCGTCGCGTCGTCGTCCTTAATCCGTTCCAAAGACCGTTTTATGTTCTGCGACGACTACGACGATGAAACTGGTTTTACGTCTTGGATCCAAATAGTTTTCGTTACACAAACTAGTCTTCGAATTACTTGATGCGATTTTTTATTTTACTGCTAAGAAAATACGGTCGAGAACGCATCGATTTTATTGATTGAACGGCTCTTGAAGAGCCGTTCAACCAGTTGCGACGACAACCGTTTTCTGCAACCGTATTCGTCGTCGGCAAAACGGTAGCGTTTTGTCCATCAAAAATTCGACAACGACCCACCACTAACTTTTTGACATTACCATTAGCTCGTCAATGACGTTTCATTACAACTTAACCTACTAGTGCTCAAATGCGAAACATTTATTAGAATGTATATTCATAATAATATTATATAGGTATTCATAAAAATTATTTTCATTAATTTAACCAAATACATATTAAAATCCGTATCTAGTAAATTAATAGATATTATTTTTTAAATTAAATAACTGTTTTTCGTCCGCGTGTGTGCGTACTAAGTAACGCAGATGGTCGCGATTAAAACAGGAAATACGTCTTGGGTTTTTAAATTCCTTTTAATCGCTAACTTATTATCCGCAACTGTAACAGAATAATAGTTAAGCAACAAAGGGTCATAATTTCTTGTGATATTTTTGATTAAGTTATATTTCCTGTACGGTGGTGCAGGGTGGGGCAGGATCTGGCATTGTCATTTCACCAATAAAACTGAACGCGTTCAGTACGACTAAACAGCGTTTAAGAGCTGTCATCGTCAAAATTGCTATGAAATATTGACACTGACAGCTCTTAAACTAAGTTTACAAGTGCTGATCTCGTTAAATTTCATGAAATGGTAAAATCCGCACTAACAGTAGTTTTAAGCTTTAAACATGGCTTTAACTTTGACAGTTCAACAAAATTCATTGCGTTATTGACGTTGTTGAGTAGACAATTCTGTCGAACATATGAAGCAATGCATTAGCAATTTCCTTCCAAATGATTCAGATTGTGCCTCTCCATGTCTTCTATTACTAGTCAAGTTAATATCACGAAACCGTTACGTTGTGCTTAAGCTGATCCGTAACCCAACATCAAAAAATAAACAGTGGAACATAGAATCTCCTCCTTTTTAGGGTTCCGTTGCCAAATGGCAAAAAACGGAACCCTTATAGATTCGTCATGTCTGTCTGTCTGTCTGTCTGTCTGTCTGTCTGTCTGTCTGTCTGTCTGTCCGTCCGTATGTCACAGCCATTTTATTCCGAAACTATAAGAGCTATGCTGTTGAGACTTGGTAAGTAGGTGTATTCTGTGAACCGCATTAAGATTTTTCACACTAAAATAGAAAAAAAACAATAAATTTTGGGGTTCCCCATACATAGAACTGAAACTCAAAAATGTTTTTTTTCATCAAACCCATACGTGTGGGGTATCTATGAATAGGTCTTAAAAAATGGTAATGAGGTTTCTATTATCATTTTTTTCTAAACTGAATAGTTTGCGCGGGAGACACTTCCAAAGTGGTAAAATGTGTGTCAAAGCTAAAAAAAATATATGATGTACATTACCATGTAAACTACCAACGAAAATTGGTTTGAACGAGATCGAGTGAGTAGTTTTTTTTTAAAACGTCATAAATCGTAAACCGCAATTTACCTTACATTCAATCAACTGAAATATAAAAATTAAAAAATATATATATTTTAAACCGAAAATACCTACAGGTTTGTACGGAACCCTCGGTGCGCGAGTCCGACTCGCACTTGGCCGGATTTTTGATGTTGATTTATGAAGGATTCTACAATATAAATTAGCTTTCGCATGATTTCATATTTAATCCCAGTCAAGAACAAGTGTGCCTATCTTACAAAAACTATCAGAAAATGCTATCATAAAATAACTAATACATCACACTGAGAAAGTTTAATTTCCCTACGGGATACGAAGCAAAAGACTTGATATCATGAAAAGAGAAAACGTTGACTGTTTACTAAATAAAAGCTTTAAGGTACAAAAGGCGGTATAAACCCACCTTCCAAATTCATTATGCTTGTTTTTAACCGACTTCAAAAAGGAGGACGTTCTTAATTTACCTGAATGTTTTTTTTCGTTCTTGTTACCCCAGGTTAAGGAAAACACCTCGCTCGTTTCGCTCATATCGTTATACGGTGTTAGGTTAAACGAGGGTTATACTTTATTGAGCAAGTTTACTCTGGGGTCAAATCTGAAATCGTGAAAAACAATCAGCTGCTCCATACGTTTACCTTCGCATGACTCGACGAAATGTAGGGAACAGCTGAAGAATACGGTGTAATTTTGACTCCCGTCGTATGTGAACTCGCTTCGCTCGCTCGTTTTAAGAGTATGCTTGTGAGCTATACTCGCTTGTTTTGTGGGAGGCTCGGTTCGCTCGCTCATTGCATTGTATGACCGCGCTTTGCTTAGTTGTGTCGTCTACGAGCTCGCTTCGCTCGGTCGTCATGAAACTGTACTGGCTACACTGGACTGAGTGAATCCCATTAACGATGGTATTCCTTAACTCACCCCAGTTTCCTCCTTTCAGCTTAGCTTGGTGTGTTCACCACTCATTAGTGACGAAGCTCAACCTGATAGTGGTTGACAAAGTGCAAGCACTGACTAAGGATTGATATGTACACAGGTTAGGTTATATTTCTGGCCAAATGTTATCACGAAAATAAACTGACGTGCTCTCGGATAGCACTTACTTATTTTTATTAGTTGCGTGATCTTAGGGTCGGTTACGACTGAACACAATCTGTACGATATCTCCGTTAGAGACGCAACATAAAATCACGCCTGTATTTCCCAAAAAGTAGAGATATCCCTACTTATAGTACACCCACTTTTCCATTTTATATTTTCTTAGTTTTTCCGTAACCAACAGGAATATATTTTTCTATTAGGCTTTTTTAACAGCCCAAACTCAAAGCATCTGTATTTTTTTGCTAACAATTGCTTTGTGCTGCCCTCTCCTGCCTTGTGCCATATTTCCCTTTACCTGCAATTTCGTCAATACCCAACAGCTAAGTTAAACTTGCGCTCCCCGGTGATTACACCGAGAACTATGCACATTACCACTCTTGTTGTTTATGGACTGAACTTGTCCGAGTTTCAGCGAGTTTCGGTTGTTGGAGTTACAGAACTAAATTGTGGCAATTATCGTTTGTGTTGAAACTGTAAAATATATTTGCCTCACAAATCTTGCAAGTCGTGGAGCACTTTTAAAAACATTTTGTCTGGGAAAGTTCAACTATTAAAGCGTTCAAAAACAGCTTCGACAACTTTTTTGTCGCGCAGTATTTCTGTCCTCCTCTAAGTAATTACGGCCATACAGGTTGGTCGACCAGGTTAAGCTACGCTTTCGCGGTTCTTCGTTGTATGGGTAACCATCTTAACATAACCAGACCGTAGGTCCGGCCATTATTCGTGTATGCTTTAGCAGTCATTACGGGTCGCTAAAAGCCTGAAAGTCTGACAACCGGTCTTACGAAAGGGTTATCGTATTACCCTGTAACTGGATTGTGGACGTCGTAAGGCAGTCGCTCCATGTAAAATAATGGTGGTTGCTATATGCGTATAGACTGGAAGGCAAGACTAAAGGCAGATTGATTGGTTTTAGAAAGATTTTGACTTGGTAAACTCCGAGGTAGTTAGTGTGGTTTTCTGCTTTTTTATAGTTTTCTTTTAATGATGTAATGCCAATAAACACATTTTTCTTACTTTATTTCTTCCTATATGAGATTAGGTACTTGTTCAATAATATACAGCAGTCGTTATCTGTCAGTGATCATTGGCTGTGTGACGTAATTAATTTTCTTTTACGAGCCTGGATAACTTGACATCATCAAATTGGTAAACGAAAAGGTGTGAACCGAAAAATGAATACTTTATTGGCATAAAAACATACTAAACACATTTAAGTTATCAAAGGTTTAACGGAGATTGGTACTAATCAAATATAAACATTAAATGTAAAGTAAAGGAAAAATTAATCGTTTTTCTCAAAAAGACTAACAACTTAAATTGTCCATCAAATCAAATTCCAACAGTATCATTCTTTGACAGTTGTACAATATTGCTATGACACAACAAGAGTGTTACTCTGATAAAATTAATTAACTTACGTGAATTTACATCACATTCTTATACCCTCAGCATACTACTATTTACACTCCAAACTCTTCCCCCCAACAAATCCTTACAAAACGAAGACAAAAGAATTCTCCTTACGTTTCTGTAATAGGTCCCCAAAACCGGGTAATCCCCAATTGTTTATAGTTATCCCCGTAAGTAATCGCGTCGCGGGTATCTGTGGTAGCTACGGGTATTATAGACTTTAGTACTATACCTATTGTGTTCTGTTTGCTTTACCTCGGAAATTAATTGGGCTTAGCGTTTATTAGGTACCTGCCTTGTGTTAAATCTATACTAATATAAGGAACTAGCTTCTGCCCGCGACTTCGTCCTCGTTAAATTTCTTGTTCCCCCGACCCTTCCCGTCGCGTCGAATCGTCTACCCGTGCGATTTTCCCCGTTTTTGCAATATTTTTCATTACTGCTCCGCTCCTCTTGGTTGCAGCGTGATGTTATATAACCTGTAGCCTTTCTCGATAAATAGGCTACTCAACACAAAAATAATTTTTCAATTCGGACCAGTTCCTGAGATTAGCGCGTTCAATCAAACAAACAAACATACAAACAAACAAACTCGTCAGCTTTATAATATTAGTAAGTATAGATTATAAATGCATTAGTAATTCTGTCTGTCTGTTACCTTCTCACTCCTAAACCACTGAACCGATCGTTATGAAATTTGATAGAGACCACCCTCACTGCGTGACGCACTATCAATCAGAATCTGAATCATTTTGAAGATTATTTCTAATCCATTACGCCTTATGTTCAAAACATTTGTCTGCTCAACAACGTTAATAATGCAATGAATGTTGTTGAACTATCAAAATAAAAGGAATTCTTGATCTGCACCCTAATTGCGAAACACACAATTTATCAGAATCTGAATGGGATTGAAGATTATTTCTAAACCATTGCGTCATTTGTTCGAATAAATTTTTGCTCAGCAATGTAAATAACGCAATAAATGTTGTTTAACTATGAATATTAAACCAATTCCTACCGATAAAAAGTTTCGCAATTACCCCTCTGATTACTATAGATCTCAAAACGAACATAGACTACTTTGCTTTATAGATATTTGTATTAAAAACCGGCCAAGTGCGAGTCGGACTCGCGCACCGAGGGTTCCGTACAAACCTGTAGGTATTCACGGTTTATGCATAAGGCTTGTGTTTATGAAATTAAATCCTATTTTTTTAATTTTTATATTTGAGTTGATTGAATGAAAGGTAAATTGCGGTTTACGATTTATGACGTATAAAAAAAAACTACTTACTAGATCTTGTTCAAACCAATTTTCGTTGGAAGTTTATATAGCAATGTACATCATATATTTTTTTTAGTTTTATCATTCTCTTATTTTAGAAGTTACAGGGGGGGGGGGGGACACATTTTACCACTTTGGGAGTGTCTCTCGCGCAAACTATACAGTTTAGAAAAAAATGATATTAGAAACCTCAATATCATTTTTAAAGACCTATCCATAGATACCCCACACGTATGGGTACGATGAAAAAATTTTTTTGAGTTTCAGTTCTATGTATGGGGAACCCCAAAATTTATTGTTTTTTTTCTATTTTTGTGTGAAAATCTTAATGCGGTTTACAGAATACATCTACTTACCAAGTTTCAACAACATAGCTCTTATAGTTTCGGAAAAAAATGGCTGTGACATACACGGACAGACAGACAGACAGACAGACAGACAGACAGACAGACAGACAGACAGACAGACAGACAGACAGACATGACGAATCTATAAGGGTTCCGTTTTTTGCCATTTGGCAACGGAACCCTAAAAATGATGTAATACAAAATATCGATACTTACTATAAAATATAAATACAGTAGAGCGTCGATTATCCGAACTCATTGGAGGACAGGATTGTTCGGAAAAATGGTTTTTTCGGATAATCGAGCTGTAATAATTCAGCCGAATGAAACCTTATGTTTAGACATATCATTAATGACAAATAGTTTCTTTCACGCGGTAAAATTTAGTTTATCAACTAACGACTATACTTCAGAGTGACATACGAGTACATAAAACTAATAGTTCGAGACAATTTCGCGTGTATTGTAGCGCGGGAGGAGGGTAGCAAGCGCGACTAGGGCGGGCGTAGTAGTTCGGATAAGCGGTCGTTCGGTTGATCGACGTTCGGATAATCGACGCTCTACTGTAGTTACTTATAAATAGTTATTATAGTTAGTATAAATTACAAATTATAAATAGTTGTTATAAAAAATGAGAATAAACGAAAATTATTTCTATTATTTTGGAATTTAGGTTTGAAATTATATGTCTCTACGTCTATGTAATAGTCGAGAAATCTAGCTCCAGATTCAGATTCATATTTATTTGCCACCAATGTATGTAGGTACAGGTATAAGATGATACAAAATGATGGCTCAAAATATACATTATCGTCAAACAAATAAAGATGAACTGTTCACATTATCTCTCCTCCATGACACGAGTACATGCAAAATCCACACATCATCATTACATAATTATCATCTTTATCTTTATCTTTACATATTATAAAATAAAGTCACTTCGCTGTCTGTCTGTCCCTATGTATGCTTATATCTTTAAAACTACGCAACGGATTTTGATGCAGGTTTTTTTAATAGATAGAGTGATTCAAGAGAAAGGTTTATATGTATATAACATGCATAATATAGTAAAGAAACGCTGATAATTTTACAGGTTTCTAATGTGATGTCATAAATAAACACATTTTTTTGCGCTTACATTGCGAACGCTGGCTGAACCCTACGAAATAGCTCAAAATAATGTACTACAGTATTGTACACCTTAAAAAGTTCTACAAAAAAGTCCGCGGTGGCATATGTCTAACTCTTAGGGATAACCCATAATAACCATTTTTATCCTTTACTTTTTACGAGAAATAATGGCTTATTTATGAATGCGATTTTAAGCAATACAGCATTAATCCTTATGCAATTAAGTACCTTAAATAAATTGTGCATTTCATGTAGATCAAAATTGCTCTTTACAGCATATCATTAAAATTAATATTTTAGAAGATATCACAGATTATAATAAAATCGCCGCAGAGCGGCTAGCGGGCCTTCCCGCGTCCGGCCGGCCGTCCCGGTTGGTAGCGGTCGGGTAATTCATATTACTTTGGCTTCATAGTAAATGCGAATATCATGTGTGTTCGAAGTACTCAAAATAAACCTAATTGTATTATTCCAAGTAAGAGACCGCGAAATATGGCTTAGATGTTTAGATTTTTGGATGGATTTGGATTTTTGGTTATCCTGGATACTTACCATTTACATAGGATACTTCATCCCGGTAGTAGGTTTCCGAGTGATATTTTCCGAAAGCTATACGGGCGAAGCCACTGGCAAAAGTACTATTCTTATAACTATGTTTAATTTGGTGTCTGGTAAATAATTGAGTGTATGTATAGGTAGAATAGGAGCGTTAAGAAAAACCAGTAAGACTTATATTCAATTTAATCCAGCCCTATGTCGCAGTCTTCTTACTCTGAATACTATTAGTTTTATTTTAAGTACATCAAACACACATGATATGTAAGGATCGTAGCAGGTGGCGTTCCGTAGTTTCTGCCTACCCCCATGGGAAAAAGGCGTAATTTTATGTATGTATAACATGGATTCATACATTCTTACCGCGGTAGTACGTCCTCTTGCGATAATTACCGACATACACGCGGGCGAAGCCGCGGGCAAAAGCTAGTAATATTATAAATGCAAACGTAACTCTGTCTGTCTGTCTCGCTTTCCTGCTAAAACTACTGAACCGATTTAAATGAAATTTGGTACACAGATAGTTTAGAGCCTGAGAAAGGACATAGGTTACTTTTTATCCCGGTAGTATGTTCCCGCGGGATAATTTCCGACCTCCACGCGGGCGAAGGCGCTGGCAAAAGCTAGTATTATCAATTTTTATTATTTTCTACTACGCTATAAGAGTTTTTCCTCGTCTCTTTAAAATATTTAGGTACTATCTGATACCGTATCTATTCTTAGCGAAGCGATTTTTAAGCAGCACATCAATTTCCTTTGCTACGTCAAACGAGACATACCTTCGCTAGCAACGTCGCCATTTTTTCATGAAAGCAAAAAGAACATCCTTTGAACCGTACAAAGTAAAATAAATACGATCACAGAAATAATTCAACCAAGAAATGTGCATTGAATACGGCACGGCACTCGCTTTTGTTTCTTAAAGTTATTAAATTTTTCTTTCACCGAACAGGCTTCATTACTTTACGGCATCTGTTCCTACGGAGACTTACTGCTAAAGTCCGCATTACACGTCTTTCTCCTCTGAGACTGAACCAAACGTAAACTTAATATAACTAACAAAGGAACTACAGTACCTAAACAGTAAAATTGGACGACCAACAGAACACACATACACAAAGACACTTGTTTGTAACGGTCCCTAAAGATCCGTGATTGCTGCGCTATGATCACCAAACACAACCCTCACTCCAATCACACGAAACTAAACTTTGTTCCTTTGTGATAGGGTTTTCTGATTTGCAAATGTAAAGGTGTGTTTCAATAAGCATCGGTTCACTATTCTAGGCACGCGTTCGTTCGCGACACGGAAAATAATGGGGGGAGGTGGGGGTGGTAATGACCATCGGTCTTTAAGAGCCGGTGTAAATTCCCAAGGGAAATGCGAAGTTATTTAGGATACAGCCCTAAGTGACGCCGGGCAAGAACACCCGAATGCCCGAATGCCCAAATTACCTCATACTTTGTGAGGTGAAAACCTTGTAAAAGGTTACTTGTAAACTGGTTGTAAACCGGGCTTATGTTCCGCCGGTGACTGTTAAATGGTCGAGAAATATTTTAATATTTTCCTTTTAAAAATGTTAGTAAAATACTGACGAGTTAATTATTTGTTTTTCTCTCAGTGCATTTTTATTATTCTTCACCTACTTTCAAACGTTTTAGTTACAATGTAGGTACCTATACCTAGAGGTAGTTTTTAGGGTTCCGTTGCCAAATGGCAAAGTACGGAACCCTTATAGATTCGTCATGTCTCTCTGTCCGTCTGTCTGTCTGTCTGTCTGTCTGTCCGTCCGTCCGTATGTCACAGCCACTTTTCTCCGAAACTATAAGAGCTACGCTGTTGAAACTTGGTAGTTAAGTAGATGTATTCTGTGAACCGCATTAAGATTTTCACACTAAAATAGAAAAAAAAACAGTAAATTTTGGGGTTCCCCATACACAGAACTGAAACTCAAAAATGTTTTTTTCATCAAACCTATACGTGTGGGGTATCTATGAATAGGTCTTCAAAAATAGTAATGAGGTTTCTAATATCATTTTTTTCTAAACTGAATAGTTTGCGCGAGAGACACTTCCAAAGTGGTAAAATGTGTGTCCGTCCCCCCCCGTAACTTCTAAAATAAGAGAATGATAAAACTAAAATAAATATATGATTTACATTACCATGTAAACTACCACCGAAAATTGGTTTGAACGAGATCGAGTGAGTAGTTTTTTTTAAAACGTCATAAATCGTAAACCGCAATTTACCTTACATTCAATCAAATGAAATATAAAAATTTAAAAAAAAATATTTTTAAACCGAGAATACCTACAGGTTTGTACGGAACCCTCGGTGCGTGAGTCCGACTTGCACTTGGCCGGTTTTTAGAATTGTGTATGTCTTTTTTCGGCAAGGTCACAGGTAACATGTGTATTGTAAAGCAGAAAAAAACCGGCCAAGTACGAGTCGGACTCGCGCACCGAGGGTTCCGTACAAACCTGTAGGTATCCTCGGTTTATGCATAAGGTTTATGTTTATGACATTAAATGTTTTATTTTTATATATTTGAGTTGATTGAATTAAAGGTAAATTGCGGTTTACGATTTATGACGTATTAAAAAAATACTACTTACTGGATTTCGTTCAAACCAATTTTCTGTGGAAGTTTATATGGTTATGTATATTATATTTTTTTTTTTTAGTTTTATCATTCTCATATTTTAGAAGATACGGGGAGGGGACACACATTTTACCACTTTGGAAGTGTCTCTCGCGCAAACTATTCAGTTTAGAAGAAAATGATATTAGAAACCTCAATACCATTTTACCACACGTATGGGTTTGATGATTTTTTTTTTTTTTTTGAGTTTCAGTTCTTAGTATGGGGAACACCAAAATGTATTGTTTTTTTTTCTATTTTAGTGTGAAAATCTTAATGCGGTTCACAGAATACATCTACTTACCAAGTTTCAACAACATAGCTCTTATAGTTACGGAGAAAAGTGGCTGTGACATACACGGACAGACAGACAGACAGACAGACAGACAGACAGACATGACGAATCTATAAGGGTTCCGTTTTTTGCCATTTGGCAATGGAACCCTTAAAACACACACGCAGAAAGGTCAACAGTTCCTTTTTGGGAAACCTACTTTATGTAGCTGAATCTTGTGTTGTCCAAAGCCTGTTTTCACAGCTTCTTGCTTTACCTACCTAGTGGTTATCATAGCATTAAAGTATTTGTAAATTATCTTACGGTCTGGAAACGATAATAATTATCAATTTTAAAACAATTCGTTTTACCACGTAACGGGAGCATGTGTTCATTTTGAACTGTCATTTTCATTTAAAATGTTGGTGACGTAGTCGGAAAAATAATGAGCTACAAGTACAAAAATACCTTTAAGAGCGTGTAACATATTTATTCCTCGCTGGCACGTATAGATAAAGTTGTATCCTACCTCCAAAATACATCTAATTTCCAGAATTTTTGACCGCACCTTACCACACGAAAAGCCAATAAATTTCCCTGCAGAAGAAAGCCAAGGGCTAACCTAACCTGCAATCTCTCTCTTGGGCCTAATAGGGAATTCATTATCCTTTGTTCCTGGCTACCCTTTCAACCTTACTACCATGGCCGATAAGGGCACTTTGATAGCGTACCTCAAATTTTCTTACGGGGTCCGCGTTAAGGCATTAATAAGAAATATGGGTGCTATATTAAGAGCTAGATCGTAAATTCGGAGATTTTAGTGATATTATGCGTCTATGGCAACATAGAGAAGTGAGGAGGGTGTAAAGTTCCCTCATCGTCTATAGAAAATGTAAAATGTAAAATCCTCCGACCACGTTGGTGTTGTGCCTGGTGGGCTAACGCCCGACGATTAATGTTTTTTTTTTTTTTTTAGGACATTTCGTATTTTACCTGAAACAGTTCTTACTACTTAAACGGATGGTAGACCGACGATTGATGTCGGGACCTTATATTTATATAAGTGGCGCGGTAAATTCTACTTGCGCGATACAGCATTTTTAGTGACGTCGGTATGATGCGTACTCAATACTCACTTATTTTTAGTGACGTCGTTATGATGCGTACTCAATACTCACTTATTTTTAGTGACGTCGGTATGATGCGTACTCAATACTCACTTATTTTTAGTGACGTCGTTATGATGCGTACTCAATACTCACTTATTTGTAGTGACGTCGGTATGATGCGTACTCAATACTCACTTATTTTTAGTGACGTCGGTATGATGCGTACTCAATACTCACTTATTTTTAGTGACGTCGGTATGATGCGTACCCAAAACTCACTTATTTTTAGTGACGTCGGTATGATGCGTACTCAATACTCACTTATTGATTGCATTCCATATGAATCAATAAGATGGTATAACAAATAAAAGATCAAAATTGACTCTGTTAGGCACAGTAAAATTAGGAGAGAGGTAACGGGCTAAGCAGCAATTTTATTTTATTACTAGCTTTTGCCAGCGGCTTCGCCCGCGTGGAGGTTGGAAAATATCCCGCGGGAACATACTTCCGGGAAAAAAGTAGCCTATGCGTTAATCCAGGTTATAAACTGTGTTTCGAATTTAGTAGGGTTGATATCACTTTTGAAGACCATCATCTCTGTAATATATACTTTTGGTGTATGATCAACTTATGCGAGGATAAGAGCTCGAAAGCGCATTTTCATCCGACTTGCTTCTATCGTCACTGCTCAACTCTTATGTGTCTTAGCGTTATGTTATATAGCCTATAACCTGCTCAGGAGTATGGACTACAATCGTACCAAGTTTGGTTAAAATACTTTCAGTAGTTTTTGACCCATTCGTGCACATACAGACTAAAAATTTACCGATTGCATTTTTGGCATCAGTATCGATCACCATTCATCCTCCAATATTAATCTTGAATGTATATTCAATGTACAGAATTGACTTCTCTACAGTTTTATTATCTATATATTAATACGTGAAGCGAAAACTTTGGATCCCTTTTTACGAATATTGGGCGGACGGAGGAATATGAAATTTCGCACACTTATAGTTTATACAGAGAAGAAGTGACGAATGCTAATATTTTTTTTTTAATTATGAGTTAAAATACATTATTTTCAATAAATAACACGTTACACACACTACTGTTCATTACCGTGTATCTAATACACACATGCATAGAAATTCTTTTGTTTATGGTCCAAATCTGTCTTTATTATTTTGTGTAGTGTTACCAACACCCAGAAATATTTACCCCTAAAGCTTAAGTTAAAAACCCCTAAACATGCCACAATTACTAAAAAAATCCGCTAAAAAATTATAATGAAAATAACCAACGAACGTTCAGTAATCATAGACAGTAGTAATATTTGTCTATATTTATTACGCGACATTTGTTAATCATTCACTCTGCATTCTTAGTATCAAGGAACCGTACTAGAAGTCGCTAATACTTTTATTGTAATCAAAAACACAATGAGAAATGTAAGATGGCAAAAAATCCCTAAGAATACCCCTAAAAATGGAACGCCCCTAAAAATCTCAATCCTCTTATTTACCCCCTAAATTTGGAAAAACCCCTAAGTTGGTAAGCCTGAGTCTTACTGAATGTCAAGTATAACCATAGGTAATAAATTAATTTTATGGATATATAACCTATTTCATTTTTAAAATCTATGATCGTATCGAGAATATTTGTCTTAATATTATTTGTATTAGCGACGATAGGAATTTAGTTTAGATTTATAAGAAATATTTTTTGTGGTTTTATGGAGAGTGTCAAGTATGGCATTAGTATGTTTCCCATACAAAACTTAGTGTCGTGTGCAAACTGTAGAGGTTGTATGCCTCACGATTGTACAGGCTGGTCATAGATTGTACAGGTGGTTTTTTAATTATGACTGTTCCAAATGTCATAATTATAACCATAATTATGACATTTGGAACCGTCATAATTAGTTAAAAATAATAGGGAAAATTCTATAAAAACAGAACAAATTTCTGTGATAATTCATATTGTTCCATATTGTTCCATATCCAACAGTTAAGAAGTATTAAGAAAATAAAGAAGAGAGTCCTGAAGAAGTATTTTTTACTCATTACACCTACGTCCTGGTCCTGGCCATCACCATCCCGCCAGCGAACCCTCTCCACAATAGTACAGCGTCAACAATTTATCTATAGTGTTACTGAATGTCAAATATAACCATAATATTTTTTTTTTTATTTATTATATCTGATTTTTTTCATTTAATAATGTATTTCTATTCAAATGAAGTACGGTCGAATTTCGACCAATGGGCGATCACTAGTAAGTATAGATATAGATGGTAGTTCGTATGAAGCGTTTTAGATACCGCTACAGTAATGTTGGTAAGGACAAAAGTTGTAATTTTAAAGGCTTTAAAGGTTTAAGCATCACTATCTCATCATTCTAGAAGGTTGCACGGGTCGATAGTAGCTACGGTTGCCGCGGTCGGTTTGTGGATGGATGAAAAACCACTACATGTAAACGAGATCCCTCCACCGGAAAATACCGTAAAGCCATTGTTCCCGGCTGTCATTTATAGATCTTAGACAGTCATCACAGGTAGTCAGAAACCCAAAAGTCCCTCCATCAGTCTTACCAGGGGTATCACTTTACACAGTTACTGAGTTGTGGAGGTCAAATCGGCAATTGCTCCATGTAAAATACAGGTATTCAGCTACATCCGGTTGCACTGGAACCTGACCCCACCATAGTTGGTATAGGCTAGACACATTGATTGATTAACTAGAATGTGACTTGCGGGATATAATAATGGTTCAGACCGTTTTTCGGCTATGATGTTCAACGGAGACTAGCCATCGACGCGGGAGACATAATAGTGCACATGTGTGTGCGCATGCGCACACACAGGGGCACTCTCTCTTTCTTCAGTCTCACAGTCCGATGGCAAGTGAGTTTTTTTTTTTTTATGTTAGCCTACACAGCCCCACTGCTGAGCACAAACCTCTTTAATCCTTCCAAGTAACTTTATCCAGGGCCACCTCGATCCAACCCTTGCGGCATCTAGGTCTCGTCTCGCCACTCTCTCAGTGAGCTTAAGACGTCTTTACTAAGAATTAATTATCTACTGAGGCACATCAAGTTACCCGAAACTGTCAAATTTTCCCAATACATTTTGAACCTAATGGTTTAGCGATAAAGTTGAAAACCTATTAAAGAAATTTGACAGATTGTAGTAACTTTATGCGTGTTCTGTCCCGTTTATTATCTGTGCGCCTAACGGAATGCGCGTGTAACGAAGTGACATCTAACTTGTCAATTTGACGTTGACACTTCCTTCTCTCTTGGATTTTCGGTGGGAAAAAGGGGAACGCGTCGCCGGTTGTATTTCGCGATCTTTTGGAAAGTTATCCCTTACCCCGGTCGTTTTGTGGACAATCTGTCATGACCCAGTTGTGGTGATTGTAGCTAACCCCTAATTTGACGTAATAACACGGGTTTGGACATATCTTGTTGAAATAGTTTGAAGGTCAAGTCAAAGTGACGCTATTGTGAATGAGTGATTTGAAGACCGCATGTTGTGATTGCCTCCAGCCTTATTGCAAGCGGATTGTTACCAGGAGAATACTCATAACGTCACGACACGATACACATACACTCACTTACATACATAACTCCAGGTAACCCAGAAGCAGTGTCCTTCAACCACCAGGTAAGTTCTTTTGTTGTATTGTAAGTGTTTGATTTGATTGTCTGCTCCGCGTACGGCGGACTAGTTGCGCTCGCCACTCTTGTCTCTAGAGCCCCAAGGTTATCACACTTCCACTGCGCATTTGAAATCCTATTGTACGGGGTCTAGCCTGGCAGCGTACAATGCGTTATAATCTATACAACGCAAACCAAAAAATTACAAGGTATCTGTTTAATTTATTATGTACTTAAATAATCTATACTAATATTATAGAGCTGAAGAGTTTGTTTGTTTGTATGTTTGTTTGGTTGAACGCGCTATTCTCAGGAACTACTGGTCCGAATTGAAAAAATCTTTTTGTGTTGGGCAGCCTAATTATTGAGGAAGGCTATAGGCTATATAAGATCACGCTTCGTTCAAAAGGAGTGGAGCAGCAACGAAAAATGGACGAAAACTGGCAGGCAATTCGATGCAACGGGAAGGGTCACAGGAGCAAACATTTGACGCGGGCACAAGCTAGTGAATGGATAATAATGTTCAAATGTCTATAAAATTTCATAAAAGCTCTATTTTGTCTAAAAAAAATATAATTGCCTTCACGAAAACTGAAACATTCGTTGGAATACTTTTAGGAGTAAGCGCCAGGTATCAGCATAACCAGCTTATTATGTTCCTATTACTGGGACACACGCCTCATCTCTGTGAGAGGGTGTGGGCCGCTATCCACCACACGGGTCCAGTGCGGGTTGGTACATATCGACGGTTAAAAGATAAAAGGGCATCAACGCCATTTTGAGCGAAAATGACTTATCAATTCCATCCTACTTAAAAGTTTTGCTTTTTCGAATACGCTTACTCCGCTTAGGTCTACGATGTCTTTAAAATTTTCACGATATGACAATAAACAAAAAAGTTACGTCAATTGTTCTACAATTTCAAACTTTAAATCGCTCTCCTGATCGGTTTGGTTTTTGTCGCTTATACCTTATTACCTTTTAACCGTCGATATCAGATGTCTTCGAATGTTTGGTTCTAGGACATGCCGGGTTCCTCACGATGTTTTCCTTCATCGATTTGAGAGCAATGGTAATTAAATAATTTACACATAGTGAAGCGCCTATTTGGGTTCGAACCTAAGATCAACTCGTAAGTTGGGGCCGTTACCACTCGACCACGAATACTCTCAGAGCCTGGGTAACCCACGATATTATTATACAATTTACAGGTGATTGTAAGGCTGTAACATCAATAAAATATGATTCGAAACAACACAACCTGACAGAAAATTAATTCCTCCCCCCCCCCCCTTAAGATAATTAATGTGATCCACTATTCATGATCCATTTAATACAAAGCTTAATGATTATTATGATAAAGTATCACCAACAGGAAATAACATCGTAACTTTATCTACGGAACTGGTGCCGTTTTGACCTCTCGATGTAAATGTTTCTTTTATTCATTTTATGTTGTGTTATTTCCGAAAAATTTGCATCTTAGAATACTTAATACAATGATCATCATCTGCCTAGCCTTTTCTCAATTATGTTGGGGTCGGCTTCCAGTCTAACCGGATGCAGGTGAATACCAGTATTTTACATGGAGCGACTGCCTATCAGACTTTCACAACCCAGTTACTGGGTAATGCGATACCACTTGATACTTATAACAATATCTGGTTGACCGAGCTTTGCTCGGTATTTTTTGGTAAATTTTGTTTTAAATAATAAGTTTATGTTTTTTTTTTTTTTTTTTTTTTTTTTTTTTTTTTTTTTTTTTTTTTTTTTCAGGATGGGAAATCATCAAATGACTTCTCCCGCTCTGGGCGGAGCGGGAGGGCGTGTCAGACTTTTACTGACTAAAACCCACCCGTGTTCCATCAGTTGCCCATGTGCCAGGGTCACGGTATCTCTTTCGAACAATCACGCGACCCCGGTAGGATAAGTTTATGTTCATGTTGATTATCGATAAAGTTGATCAATGAAAATATGAATAAAACGACATTGTATAAAAATGAATCCTAGCTAGATCGATTTATCGCCCCCGAAACCCCTTGTACACCAAATTTCATGAAAATCGTTGGAGCCGTTTCCGAGATTCAGATTATATATATATATACAAGAATTGCTCGTTTAAAAATATAAGATATCCTATGATGCTCGGTAATAGTCTACCTATACTATACATCATCATCATCATCATTACAGCCGTAAGACGTCCACTGCTGGACTTAGGCCTCCCCAAATTTGGGGGGCTTTGCCATAATCGCCACGCTTGGCAGGCGGGTTGGCGATCGCAGTATACTATACAATGAGTTCTAAAAGAGAAAGAATTATTTTTTGTACTCGGACCAGCACTTCCAGAACTGAGAATAAGTAGGTACATGATTTTCATAAATATACTATAAACAAAGAAATTGACCTGTTTATGATTTTAGTCTAGATAGCTATGCATTTCGTTTTTCGATGTACCTAGTAATAATGTATTTAAAAAAAATAGTTTAATGTAGGTACTAGTTTGCCAGTTTCTGAATCGGGTTTAACATTATTAACCCGAAAACGATTGCTGGAGGATTGCTTATCCTACAACCTCAAAAAACATATTAATATTGTATATGTAATATAATACTGAAACAATATTTTCTGTCTTTCTCTTGTCCTTTATAAACTAAATTAAAACAAAGCCATTCCAAGGAACTGTACAAGATCCATAAAACTGCCATCTATTATACTATATCGGAACAACGAACAGAGCAAGGTTCTCACAACAGTGAAAGAGGTTTTCCAAGGTTTTACGTAGTCTTGTCTGATTGCCATAGATGGCGCCTCACGCTGAGGCTTTCTGTTGCATGTTACCTAGTAGTTACTCTAAAATAATAATAGTGCAATATGTAACAGCAATAGACTATATTCATCTAGATCTAGAACAAGGCTGTAACAACCAACTTTGAATATGAGACATTATTTTAAATATGTGTTACGTGAATGGATAAAATAATAAATCCTATCCTCATCCGGGGCTTTGCCATAATCGCCTCGCTTGGCAGGCGGGTTGGCGATCGCAGTATGGTGGTACAATGCATAGAGAACGAAGCTGCCCATTCTCTAGTAAGTCCCTTAGTCGTACGTGTCTTACGACACCCTCAGGAACGGATGGGAAATTCTATTCTACTCATACGTTATTAAAATTGCGAAACTTATGAGCATGGAACTTATGATGGAAATTTCTTACTCTTTTCATACAATCTATACTAATTTTATAAAGCTGAAGTTTGTTTGTTTGGTTGGTTGAACGCGCTAATCTCTCGAACTATTTGTTCGAATTGAAAAAAAACCGGCCAAGTGCGAGTCGGACTCGCGCACCGAGGGTTCCGTACAAACCTGTAGGTATCCTCGGTTTATGCATAAGGTTTATGTTTATGAAATTAAATGTTTTTTTTTAATTTTTATATTTGATTTGATTGAATGATAGGTAAATTGCGGTTTACGATTTATGGCGTATTAAAAAAAACTACTTACTGGATCTCGTTCAAAATGATATTAGAAACCTCAATAGGTACCATTTTTGAAGACCTATTCATAAATATCCCACACGTATGGGTTTGATGAATTTTTTTTTTTTGAGTTTCAGTTCTAAGTATGGGGAACCCCAAAATTTATTGTTTTTTTTTTTTTCTATTTTAGTGTGAAAATCTAGATGCGGTTCACAGAAAACACCTACTTACCAAGTTTCAACAGAATAGCTCTTATAGTTACGGAGAAAAGTGGCTGTGACATACGGACGGACAGACAGACAGACGGACAGACAGACAGACAGACATGACGAATCTATAAGGGTTCCGTTTTTTGCCATTTGGCAACGGAACCCTAATTATTGAAGTGTTGGATTTTATCGATGAAGGCTATATAAAGACTATATAACATTACGATAGAACACTTAGGAGCCAAGCAAAAACAAAAAAAAAAAAAAAAAGGATGAATCGAATATGAATACCACGCACGGGCACTAGGGCAGACGATTCGATGTGACGCAGATTGGTAAAATGGATGACAAAGATGGGTGACGCGGATGAAGTCGCGGGCAGAAACTCGTAGCTTATAAATTAGAATAACACACAGGCTACAATTTGTGAAGATTTAGTGATTAGACCATAATATAATTATTAGTATTGAATCAACAGGCGTAATATGGGTGTGTGAGGTGTACAACCTCTGCCTAACCCTTCGGGGAAACAAGGCGTGATGTTATTTTATCTTATGTGTAGTATCAAGGTGACATCTGTCGGTATAACAGAGTTATACAAAGATTTTGTATCTTGATTTTGTTTATCTTAAACAGTTCAAATCTATAAATATAACTTTTTAACAAAAAATTAAACCGCCGAAAAACTGAAAAGCATAAAATAATACTTAAACCTTAAAATTATGAGTCGGCGCTTTGAGTGATCCTTGTTCATTGATTTTTCAGCGCCGACTCAAAATTTTAAGGTTTAAGTATTATTTTATGCTTTTCAGTTTTTCGGCGGTTTAATTTTTTGTTAAAAAGTTTTTATTTTATATTTTTTTGTGGCTTTAATGTACTAATAATACTTGGCAAGATATACACTATCCAACACAAAAAGAATTATCAAAATCGGACTACTCTGTATAAAGTTATGCGTGTTTATACATTACAATCAGTGAGTGAACAATCAATCATCCCCTGTTTTCCGACCCTTAGGGTTCGATTTTGTTTACCAAATTAATATGGGACCACCTTGGGAGTAAACCCTTTCCAATATAAGAAGAATTGTCACAATCAGACCACTATATAAAAAGTTATGCGTGGTCATACATAAAAAAAAAAAAAATATATACGCGTCGAATTGATAACCTCCTCCGTTTTTTTTCGTCGGTTGAAAAGCCATTGTAACCAAAATAGTGAGTCATAAGTACAATTATATTGGCTCCTCCAAAGCACATCTTATTTTTAGAGTTTTACTTTTTTTTACAAAATTAATACCTTTATCACTTTTGGCATTTAATGCAGATAAACTTTGTTTTTGACACCAAGTAATTTAGATAAATAGTTCAAAAGTTATCGCGACAAAAACACGGGCCTAAAAAAAGACGGACGTAACCGTGTCTTATCAGTAGTGAAATATGCAAATGGCCGCTCATTTATGTGTGTGGCCACACATCAAGCTATACATTTCCAGTATAAGCTGACATCTCATTGTACGAAAAGCCTATACAATGCGAGGTCAGCTAAAACTGGAAATATATAGCTTGATCTATAGCCGTTTGTGGGTACGTGCTTTGAGGGCTGCCATTATAAATTAAAAAATTTCTCACTTTTTTAGATCCAGCGCAATTAAATCATGTTAGCATTTATTTACTATTTCAGTATTGGGTTCATTGTGCTACACAGTTTTTAATTTAATTAACAATTTTTGATTTTGTCATTTTCTAATCGCTATGATCTATATGTTTTAAGGAAGTTGAACTAGTATGTAACATAACACCTTAGATGTTCTGGACTGTGAATATAAGGTATGGGCCATGTCATATAAATAATAATTATAATTTTAGTAAATTATTGTTTTGGGAAAATTGCTGTTTGAACATTCTGCTCTGACTGTTTTGAGAAACTATCTCAAGTCATCATTACCAACGCATGATTGATTATGCCATGTGATTTTTAAGTCATGTATTTTTTACACGATTCCACCACACAAGATATTTTTTTTAAACTTTGTAAACGCAAAATACATGTCAGTGGCGCTATCACAATTTCGAAATGGCAATGGTTGTCGCACCTAGTGTACCGGTGTAAGTGTAGATCATGCATGTACAAAAAACAAAATTATAGGACCTTGCATGCTCCACATTTTTTAGTATATCATTACGACCGTATTTTTATTGTCTTAGGATAAGAATGACCTGAGCGGAGCGCCAGAGCTGGGCGAGGGCACTGAGACATTTGTGGATAGACTGACTGAAGCCTAGGGAAGGCCAAAGACTACTTTTTTTTCAAAGCTGCGAGCCAAAGTTAGTAAATATATGAGAGGAAGAATGAAAGTGACACCGATGCCTGAATAGTTTTATAGTACCTATTCAGTTATGTGATGAGCATTTGTGATGCGGAGGAATGAGGACCAAAGAAATTATGGATGGACTTTGGGAAAGATAATATGGCTAAAAGGAATCGACAATCGAGATGACGACTAATAGAGAAATAGGGAAAAAAAACATGTTGCGCCGACCCGAAATAGACTTGGATAGTAAGAATAGTGATGAATTGATGATGTCTGCCCGCGGGCCATTATATATACTTGTCTGTTGTTATGGTAGACATGAAAAAGTTAAATACAATTCATCTAAAGTTAAATACAATTCATCTAAAGTTAAATACAATTCATCTAAAGATAAATACAATTTTAAGATAATCGCTTTAATAATAATCCAATAAGAACATCAATGAAAACGTTGAAGAGGTTTTTGTGCTGACAATCTATCAATTGTTGGCGACAAATCGAGGTCGATAGTACAATAAATTCTGAAATACCTATGTTTAACATTGAACGAAGTAGGTATGTACTCAGACGCTATTTATATTTCACAAAGCTGAGAATTTAAAACGTCTTTTCACGGATATCTACATGTTGAGCCAAATCTGCTAAATACAAAGCAAAATTATGTTTCGTATTACGCTTTTAAAAATACAAAAGGATTGTAAATAAGTAGTAACTCATACAGAATATTTATCTATAATATCTGTGTTACTTTTTTTTTCTACTATTTAACAATTTTGTAGAAATGTACACCTGAAAAGTAGTAAAAGGTGTGGTATAAGCCCTGGGTTTAGGCGTCACTGATTTAGAAAATTCCCTAAGTTCAGTGTTGAGCTGTACGATAAACGAGATATGCGTGCACTGACTGGACAGATCCATTCAAATCTGAATGGACCTGCGAAGTTTCTTCAAAATGCCTCGGTTAACATGATCTTCAAATGATCTGACGAAGATTATGTCTGAACTTTAAAAGAGACTGTGACCTCTGAGTTTTTTTCGGCCTTGCTTCTCAGAGTTATCAGATAGGAAACGCCGATTTCATCTCGTTTGAAAAATATGATTGACGTGTGGAAGTGTTAGGAAAAACCTACTTATATGTACATAAATAAAGTCAATTAACATGTACTATGTAACAGTACTAATGGGGAGGCCCATTACACTACGCTTTAAAACAAAACATGATAATTCTTCGCGACGATAATTCGAAGGTCAGTATAAAGTACATCTATTTTATTATATATATATACTATTACCATTATTAGTATTCTCTACTATATTTTTATACAATTTTTACTATCGATGGCAGTGGTGGCCTAGTGGAACGGCCGCGACTTACGAGAAAATTATTTCATCACCACTGCTCTCAAAACGGTGAAGGCAACTGGCACGTCTTAGAACCAAAAATTCGAAGACATGTGACATCTACCGACCCGTACTGGGCCCACGTGGTGGATTATGGCCCACTCCCTCTCACCGAGAGGCGGCCTGGGTCCCAGCAGTGGAAACATTATAGGCTGCTTATGATGATGATGACTTTTTTAACAATTTTGCAGCAATGATTATAATCAAGCACTAGTAAGCACTACTATAAGAGTTCTTACATGACCAACAGCGAGTTCAGTACTGACAACAGCCACCAATTTTCTACAAATAAGTAAGTATATTAGACCCGCCATGTTTGTTATTTTCTATTACCTTGAACTGTGTAGTTTCAAAATAAAAATAAGCTTTTCAGAATTGTTTACATTCATCATATTTAACACAAAAAGATTCCTATAATAATATATCATACATAAATTCTTCATCAAATTTAACATAACTGAGAAATGCATAATTTTTTTGTGTCATTTCAACGGCAAACGCAAATCTGTCATTTATTATAAATATCTAAATTATGTAGAAATGGCCTTGTGGCTAAGTAATGAAATGAAATGTTTATTTCTGTAAGTAGATCTTATAAGACACTTTTACACGTCAACATTTTTTGGTCAATGTTTTTTTTTTAAACTAGATGGCGTTGGCATTTCCTAGCTGACTGTTCCCTGAGAAGAAACGCCGAAACAAACTCAGAGCTCTTTTAAAGTCCAGACATTATATTATTAGAATTTTATGTGAGTCTAACAATGCAGGGCAATGTCTGGAAGAGCCTTTTGAAGAAAGAGCCACTGCAGCTTTGAGCTGACCTGTCCCAATAGACGGCATGTATGTATCAGTCATCGTGTAGCTCAACCCTATTTTAGGGAGCTCAACGACCACGATGAGACAGAATAACAGACACATGGTTCGATCGACCATCTTTACATACCAAGACTCCTTCGTGCCTCAGAAAGCACGTTAAGCCGTTGATTACAGCTGGCATTCATGTGAAATGATCATCTCTGACACCTGTACGCACGGTCAGAAGACGACACTCTGACAACCGGTTTTACCAAGGGGTAGTACTAGGATGTTATAGTCAGATAGGTAGCCGCCCCATGAAAAATATTGGTGCATCCAGTTAGATTGGGAGCCACCCCCAACATAGTTAGGACTAGACTAGGCAGATGATGATCTTAATTATGTAAAAAAATATATCAGATCTAAAATGTTTTCAATATATTGGTTATGTGATGTCATTAATGTAAAACTGATTATCAATCAAGACATTTTAAGACATCATAGATGAAATACAATTGAAATTTTAATGTTGGAACCTGTATCTAATGCTCAGATACATTTAATTCTTTCTAAACAATATCTATGAAACTTTTTCTTTGGTTGTGCAAAATTCTGCAAGGTTTTCTCTAAACCTGTCAAACTATCTAAAAATAATAACTGACATTGAATTTCAAATGGAGGTATCCAAGTTCATTAGGAACATTAATTTAATACAATATAATATATAGTCACACTTGGTTTCCGCATATTTTATTTCCTACAACCGGATTTTTTTTTTACTTGTCTAACTAGCAACGTGTAACGAGTATTTTGTCTGTTTTTAGTATTTCTATTGCCAGTAGTGTTTTGTTTTCATCCGAAACACAACACGTTCGAGTTTTAAATTTGTTTTTAATTTTTATATTTTATATATTGTGTCCGCTGCTATAAAGAATTTAATATTAATCTTTTTGTCTCGCCAGCGTTTCAAAAAGTCATTTTATTTAAATATTAAAAATGATTTGGCAGTTATTCGTGGGTGTATTAATTATCTATTGTTTGGTGTTACGGTGGAAAGCGAGGCATAGGATAAAGTTCTCGAATTTATTCAAAAATAGTATAAAATCATTACCGGTGCTTGGACATTCGTTCTGGTTCATCAAGTGTAAAACCGATGTTGGTAAGTACTTTTAATTATTAATTTATTTATCCTTTTCTGATGGATTATCTTAAAAGCCGGCATTTTACCTGGTCTACAACATAAAGGGAACTATGTGCAAAATGTCACCTATCTAGGTCCAAGGGTTAGGGCGGGACGTTAATGAGTCAAACAATGGATAAGATAAGACTTTGCTTTTTATTTGTATTGTTGTCGATTTGAAACATAATCTTAGTTTTCAAGTTATTATGATTATCTATATATTATAGAAATTCTATATAATATTGTGAATGGCCTAGGTGCAAAGACTAAATAGTCAAAGGCACGCAACTTCGAAATTCAAAATTAATTACGTTTTTGCAATGCCGGAATGTACGTAGATTAAAATATGGTTCACGATCGTTACAAATATGGCTAATAGAACTATAATCATTAGAATTGGTAATACCGCCTTTTTAGATTTGGCATCAAATGACATGATATCGTGAAAAAAAATAAACATCTTTATTGATACAAAAACCTTTGACATTGCTTAAGACTAGGGTACATAGATAGTAAAACTAAAGGTCACACGGATAAGGTAAACCCTGACTCCTAAACTAGGTGATCCTGTGACTTAGGAGTCAGTGTTCTGCTGTCACTGTGATACCGAAAACCTTTTATATGGTGTTCGAACATTACAAAAATAGTCATTGACATTATAAGTTACTAAGTAGGCATAAAATTGTCATTCAATAGGGTAATAATGAACTTAGAGAGAGGTATTAATGATTTTTATATTTATTATTCGTACAGAATATATTTTACGATCGGGAATCATATTTAGATCGACATACAATCTGATAATGACCTACAAATTGCAAAAAAATGTAGGAAAATTTTAATTTTGCGGACTATCCTGTGGCATTCACCTTAATTCCATGTTTTTAACAGTTTTTCTTTGACAATAAAAGTAATGCAAGCCACTGGTGCTGAACTCATATCCACAGTTTACGCGTCAATGTTTAGACTATGTACAATATAACTTTGTGTCTTTTAAGACTCTATGGTGTAATCAATTAATGAAGCCTGGATTCATCGAGAGTCTGTAAATCAGACTCTATAAGTTATATTGTACATAGTCTAAACATTGACGCGTAAACTGTGGAAATGAGTTCAGCACCAGTGGCTTGCATTACTTTTCTGTATATGTAGGCACTAAGCCACCTGTTCTTGTCTAGGCAAACAAACGCGTATTTCTTATAGATATAATAATTTGGGTAGTTTCTTAATAATTTCGGGTCATACATTCAAATGTAACTGACCGGCCTAGTCAATGTTTATATGCCTATAACGGGTGTAAGGGACAGCCCTCCACAAACTTATAGGGTAGATTCAGTATATCATACTAAGATGACCAGTAAAAGAAATTATTTCAGGACCGTTATGGAAATCCAATAAACCTGATTTGTTTTATTTTCTCACACGCAATGTATCTCGGATCAATTCGGAAAGCCGCCTTTGTGCAATCGCCGACGAAGAATTCGATGAACTCTGTAGTTAGACGGGAATTGGACAGCTGATTTTACGCGTCGTTCGTTAGATTATTTCAACATCCATTGCTGCTTTTTTGATTTAAGCCGTATTGTTTACAAAAATGGAGTACTGCTTTCAGAGAATGTAATTTTACATTGAAATAAAACTGGAAAAGTTGAAAAAAAATGAAAAAATCCGGAGAAAAATGACCCTACTGTTCAGCACATATCTTGGTGCTGGACCCCCCAACGTGGAAATTTATCGTCACAAAGTAGAAAAATGCAACGAACGAAAATTGACGAAAAAGGTTAACGCTTGTAGGTCTGCAATCGTGTACTAAATTAACGGTACCAGTTGCAAAGAAAGAAAAAAGCAAATAGATTTACATGCAGTATACATAACGCAAAGAATAAAAATAAACTCAAAAAGAACAAGTTGGGGTGAAATATGCGTCACATCGGCGCAAAATGCACCATCGCTCATCATAATGCAGAGACACTTCAAGAGACAGAGTTACAATGCTGTTTGGGATTCCATGTGCCTTACTCCCTGTATAACTATATTGTGGGTGGAGTGAAAACCATTGCTTATTGTTTTCCAGATCGATGGAGGTTATTGGAGATGTTCAGTCGAGAGGCGCTGAACCAAGGCGGCCTCACAACTTCATGGAACTTGAACAGACTTTTTCTCCGTAAGTACTTTCGTATCCTGGGTTAAATATATTACACAAAATACGTATTATATGTGCACAATTTGTTTGTTTGTAACAGCCTTACTAATAAAACTATTTAAAACGCTTGCTTAGGTATACTTTTATATGTAAGGGGTAATCTTTAGATGTACCAGACAGATTTGAAAAATATTTTTGCATTTAAGAGTCTAATTCTTGACAAAGATTATATTTAAGCTATTTAATATCACGCTACGACCGATATTAGTAGAAAAAAAACGATGTCATATCACGGGCAGGTGAAACTATGTTATAGGACATATATTTTATGTTGCTTCTAACAAGACTTTCACGAACAAGTCGCAGCATCAAGTCATCTGCCAAGGTCGCGAGATTTGTTCGAAAGAGATGCCGTAGTCGTGACATATGGGCAACTGAAGGAACACGGGTGAATTTTAGTCAGTAAAAGTCTGACACGCCCTTCCGCTCCACCCAGAGCGGGAGACATCATTTGATGATATCGCACCCAGAAAAAAAAGCACCAAGTCACAGCACCTATTTACTCGAAAAAAAAGAGAGTCAGGTGTCAGAAAACTTGTTGAGGCCTGATTGATTTTAAAACATAAAGTTGCTTAAGAATCAGTCAGATCACTGCCCCTTTAAATCATAGAAAAGTTACGAAATTAAAGTGGTCACAGCAACAATAAAACTAGGTTAAAACAATAGCATAAGATAACATCACGCCTTTTTTCTCGGAAGGGTTGTGCAGAGGTATACAAAGAGTACACCTACATTTCGCCGTGTTTAAGTCAACCAGGCACAAATCCACAATCCGGGCTGCTCTACCTGGAATTTCTCAGTACAAATAATATATGTATTATGTTTTTCCCAATTTTCCAGTTGTAGCAGATCCCGTGGTAGCAGAGTGTCTGATGAAGCATTGCCTTGAAAAGGACGATTCGATGAAACTGACGCTGGCCCTTGTTGGTAATGGCAGCGCTGTTGCTGATGGTAAGAAAACGGGGAAATTAAGATAATATAACAACACGTCTTTAATTCCCGAATGGTTAAGCAGAGGTACAGCCACACATTGCTAATGTTTTATAAGTAGGCGAGCCTATTATTGCCATCAACTAAGCACAATTCCAAACTTCCAAGTGCTACAGAGAAATTCTAGGTAGACAAACCCAATAACATAGCCCTATCCTGGAAACGACAAGGACTTAATACTCACCAGTAGCGCTTGTGACCACTAGACCAACAAGATAACGGTTAAATAGGTCACCAATATATCTCATAAGTACGATCTTCATAGGTGTGGTTCACCTTAAAGCTGAGGCCACACTGAGGCGAAATCCATACGGAGTGCGGGACGTGACTAGGTCTCGTGACTATTCCCGTCAGTTTGAAGTTCCTATACAAGTTCAGACAATCGGCGTTTCCGAATTTGGTCCCGCGTTCGCGCATCATCATTTCAGCCATAACGCGTCCACTGCTGCATAGGCTTCTCCCAATTCGGGGGGCTTGCCATAATCGCCACGCTTGGCAGCCGGATTGGAGATCGCAGTATGGTGGTAAAATCCATAGAAAATGCTGCTACCTATTCTCGAATGAGTCACCTTTAACGACATCCAAGGGCAGAATCAAAATCAAAATCAAAAGTCATTTATTCAAACTAGGCTGAGAGTCAGCACTTTTTGAACGTCAAAGTTACAAAAGACAGTCCCCCCAAAACGCCCACCCTTCGACACTTCCTAGTGCTGTAGCTGGGAAGAAGAAGTGGCGGAACAAACTCCCCAGCAGCACAGCTGTCTGTTAAGTTAGAAGAACTTGATTCTATACAATATTGTGTAAGTAAATAAATAAATAAATTAACAAAATCTGTTAAATAAAAAAATAAATAAAAAACAATTATATGAACTACCCATATAAACAGTCAGTAGGAAAGCTAATTCTGGATTGAAAGAACATAAACATTGTCTTGAGTTTGTCTTGAGTTAATCACAGCGACCAACTATTCTTATCGTTTAAGTAGTCGTTGATAGAATAATATGCCTTTGAACAAAGGTTGGATTTTACTTTAGCTTTAAACTCATTAAACTGCAAATCTAGTAAAGCAGAGGGAAGCTTGTTATAAAAGGTAATACCAAGACCAACAAAAGAATTATGAACCTTATGAAGCCGGTGAAAGGGAGCACGTAGTTTGTCCTTATTTCTAGTATTAATATTATGAATATCACTGTTTTTAGTGTACAGGTGTATATTTTGCCTAATATATAAGATGTTGGCGAAGATGAATTGTGATGCCACCGTAAGAATACCAATATCTTTAAACAAATCTCTCAGAGAAACTCTAGCACCTAGTTGGTAAATCGCTCGAACAGCTCGTTTTTGAAGAACAAAAATATTTTGAATGTCCGCGGCTTTGCCCCACAGCAGAATGCCGTAGGACATTATGCTATGAAAATAACTAAAATAGACTAATCGAGCTGTATCAACGTCCGTATACTGTCTAACTTTCCTTACTGCGTAGGCGGCCGAACTGAGCCTTCCCGCTAGGCTTGATATATGTGATCCCCACTGAAGTTTGGCGTCTACTGTTATGCCCAGAAAAACCGCCGAGTGTACAGTTTCAAGCACCTCATTATCTAAAACGACATTGGGTCCCAGATTCCTAACATTCGGTAAGGCGAACTTTATACATTTCGTTTTCTTAGCATTGAGAACTAGGTTATTTGTGGTAAACCATTCCGTAGCCATTGAGAGCGCACTATTTACGTCGTCAAAATCTTGTCTATTTCTGTCTACTTTAAAGATCAGTGAGGTATCATCAGCAAATAGTACAATGTCACAAATATTCTTTAAATAAAATGGTAAGTCATTAATATACACTAAGAATAAGAATGGACCCAGTATTGATCCTTGAGGTACACCTAACTGACCTAGTAGCCCGGAAGATTTTACACCATTGACATCTACACATTGGTGCCTATTTTGCAAATAAGAACTTATGACACTGAGAGCTTCGTTTTGAACACCGTAATGACGTAGTTTACGCAAAAGTGTGTCATGGTGAACGCAATCAAAAGCTTTGGAGAGATCACAGAAAACTCCGATAGCATTTTGCGAGTTCTCCCATGCGTTGAAAATATGTTTCAGCAGAGCAACACACCCGCATCTGTTGTCGAACGACCTTTTGTAAAGCCATATTGCTCATTATGAAGGAGGCTATTTAAATTAAAATGTCTTAGCAACTGCTTGAGTATTAACTTTTCAAATATTTTACTAAATGCAGGTAAGATAGAAATGGGCCTAAAATTGCCAACATTATTTTTATTACCTGTTTTAAATAATGGTATGACTTTACTGCTCTTCATGAGGTCAGGAAAAGATCCCAAATCAACACATTTATTAAAAGTTACAGCCAGATAGGGGGCTACGATATCTATTATATTACTTAACAGTTTAACAGAGATGCCCCAGTAATCACC
The DNA here is from genome assembly GCA_932294355.1 of Aporophyla lueneburgensis. Lineage (NCBI taxonomy): Eukaryota > Metazoa > Arthropoda > Insecta > Lepidoptera > Noctuidae > Aporophyla > Aporophyla lueneburgensis. Next base: position 32,285,208 of record OW028740.1, read on the forward strand.
AGTATTTTTTGACTTGAGTGTGTTAAAAATATTAATCACATCACGAGGCGTTACATGTTCGAAACTAAATAAGCGACTACATCCGGGCACACTACTATGCAAAAGGTTTTCAGCTTTAGACGGGGACGAATTTAAGGAGCAGGTCGTAGTTATAGGTATGTTGGCAAAAAACTCATTAAATGCCTCAGCTATGTCGGCTGCTTTATTAACCAATTTGTTGTTAATCATAATCTCTAGTTGTTTTTCCTGTTTAACCGGTTTACCCGTTTCATTATTAATAATTTTCCAAGTGGTTTTTATTTTATTATTGGATTGTTTTATGGTATCGCTTAAAAACTTTGATTTAGCTAAAGCGCAGATCTTTTTAAATAATTTTGAATAATTACTGACATACTCTAGAAAAGGAGTATCAAATCTGTATTTTTTCAAACCATATAACTCGTATAGTCTTGCTCTACTTTTATAAATTCCTGGAGTAGCCCATTGGTTGAAGCTAACGGAAGTGCTATTAATGTCAATAGTTTTGGTCTTGAAAGTAGATTCGTATTCTTTTTGCACAATATCAAAAAATATCAAAAAGGGCTCCATAGATTTCATTAGGATTCTCGCGTTCTACTATAGATGGTGTAATCCTATGAGCTATATTATTTTAAATTTATTACAACGACTAGCTGTATAAGGCCTGCATAATATTTTATGCGGCTTTTTAAGTAGTGGCAAAGGGAAGCTGGCTAATAATCCACAGTGGTCAGACGTTAAGTCACTTAAAACTAACTTATTTTTGGCATCACCATCACTAAATATATTATCGAGACAAGTCGACGAAGAAGCCGTGATCCTAGTTGGTTCAAGGAACAAGTTTATTAAATTAAAAGACCTAAACAGATTGAGCAGTCTAATACTTAATGGAGTAACATCTAAAATATTAATATTAAAATCTCCACATAAAATTATACATTTATTAATTGATTTTAATTTATTGAGTGAATCCTCCATTACCGATTCGAAACGAATAAAATCCCCAGAGGGGGCCGATAAACGCATATCATGACGTAACGCTCCAATTCAACGCAAGACAACTCAATAACGCGCTCAATGGAAAGAATAAAAAAAGAAAGATTAACTAGATCTAACCGTTGTTTACATTTCAACTTGTTCGAGACAAGAACTAATGATCCTCCGCGAATAGCACTTTTCCTCACAAATGCACTTTGCACAGTAAAAAAATCATCATTCATAAATACTACTTCATGTTCCTTCAACCAGTGTTCAGTCAAACATAATACCTGAACATCATAGTTTTCAATAAATAAACTTAACTCTAGCTCTTTGCCGGACAGACCCTGCATATTTTGATGTACAACATTCAACACATGCGGCTTACCCGTTGTCGCATCTAACAGTTTAAACTACTAGGTGTATCAAAAGTGGCGTTAGTACCACTACTAACAGTAATCGATGGTACGCTACAGGTACCAGTGTTACGGTGTAAATTGTATGCTAAAAGATTAGCAATTTGTCTCCTACAACTAGGTGGCAAATACAAAGTATAATTTGTTAGTTTGTAATCAGTAATAAATTGATTACAATCAAAAAATGAAATAGCGTCACTGTGACAACTAGTCCTATTATAAATTAGCATATTTAAATAATAAATGTGCCTGTTTTGCTCATCAGACAAGTATTGTGAATAAGGCAAGGCACAGAAAATGAATTTACAATTGTTGGTCTCATTGAGAAGTAACATCAAATGGACACATTGAATTATTTCTTTTTTCCTAACATTCAAACTATCCCCATATAATAATATTACAGTTGAACCAGGGTTTATTTTTGACAATTTAATTTTACTTAATAATTGGCTAATACTGGCACCGGGTGAACAATTATTAATTACATATTGTTGTGAACACTGATTAAATATGCTACAACCTTGACCAAATTTGTCAGAAAAAATGTAAGTTGTGTTAATATGGCTATTATCATCAGTAATACACATATTTACCGGCTGAGTTGCTGAGGGCGTGGGTGTATCAAGTTGAGGCTGAGGTGCCGTGGAGCAAGTGCAGCTAAAACAGAGGTTATTTGTAAGAGACTCATACCTCTCTGCATTGCACTTGACCAGGTCTGCCAACTCACAGGCTTCCTGCATGCGCTTACTCAGGTCTTGTTGAGTAGCCTCATATTTACTAAAGATATCCTTTAGTGCAAATTCCCTAACAAACAAAATTCATCCCGAAGGTGTTGAGTGTCAGTATCATACAAAGTATTACATAGTTTCAAATCACTATAACACTTCTTCAATTCTTGTATTAAATTTAAATTTTTTTGCCTAAGTTTTGTGTTTAATTTATTAACTTTTTGGCATTTCAATGTTTTCTGGTATTTTCTAATTAGTCTATTAATTTTAATATATTTTTTTAACTTATTGTGGCTAGTAAACAATATGTTTTTAGAAAAGGTATCATTCAAAGGTTCAAAGGCCAATTTTTATGTCTATTACAACATAAAGACTCGAATCACTGGGAATTTGGTTTCTTCAATGATTACAATTTTGATTTTTGAACTTTAGTATAATTTAGTAATAATTCAGAGGACAGAAAAATATTTGAACCGCTCATGAGGTTGGCTAGTTGAGAAGTGTCACAATCACTTTTATAAGTTTTTCACACACCACCATGATTACGCGCCTAGCCAAAACGTGTAGGCAATAATGTCCGGTAGACACACGCTGCTATTTAACTATTAACAGTCGAGCCTAAACATCCTATCCATCCAGCAGAAATGGGGTAATGCTATTCTTTACGACCGTCACCACAAAAATGGTTCGTCTTGCGGTTAGTGAATAAGTACGCTGGTTTTTTCAACTTCGTCATCACCACCGCGTGATGGCAAATTGGTAATGCTTCAAGGAACTCTCACGGCCGATTGCTGGACATTTAAAGCCTTATCCAAATCAGCAAGATATCTTTCCGCTAATGACGACGAAAGTTAGAATAGAAAATATCATCAGGATTCCTTTAAATGAATTAGCCATAAGTTAATTCATTAGAAGGCCATCCTACGGTATGGTACAGTCAACAGCAAAAGTAGATGATCAAAATCAGAAATTCAAATGGAGTCAAAACTGATCACGATTAAATGGCAGCTGTACTAGTATTAAATATTTGGTATAATTTACAATCACATACTTTTGAATCACTTCGACGCCACACAGTTCTGACGCGAACTCCGTTCATTAGTATTGAATTTCTGATTTTGATCATCTACTTTTGCCGTTGACTGTACGTAGGTATTTATTAATTCGAAGGTTTCTCTATAACGACACACGTCAATAAATAACCTTCAGGTGAATAGGCAGACATTAGCCATAACATTAACTAAAAATACAAAAAGAAAAACATTATTCAAAATTATCTAAATTACTTGGAATAAGATATTTTTTCTGAACAATATCCATATTTCAAACGCAAATAGAGATAGTTAAAATGATCATAATTTAGTCTGCACATCTTCTGCCATTTATATTTTCTATAAAATATTAATTTCCAAATTGATTAATTTTGTTTATTATGGGCACCTATCCCAATGTTGTCTTTTTAACGCAAAGGGCAAAACGCCTGTTACTATCGTGTGGCATTAATTGCGCTTATGTACCGTACTGTATATGAAGTTTTAAACATTTTAAACACCCATTAAAGCATCAATCGTAATACCTTTGTTAGAGACAACATGCCTAGCCTTATCCCAACTATGGTGGGGTCTACTTTCAGTGTAACAGATTGCAGCTAAATACCAGTATTTGGCTATTTACATGGAGCGATTGCCTATCGGACCTCCACGACCCACTTACTAGGTAACACGATACCCCTTGGAAATTTCGCCTTGTTGCCTGTTGACGACCCGTAACGACTGTATAAAATTCAGGTTTGACAGCAGGTTTTCAGGTATGTTAGCGAGCTTAACTTGCTTTACGAGGCATGGAGGGATATACCACATACTATGGTGTATGTATATATGGTAACCCATCTATAGTCCGAATACGGCAAGCGTAGCTTTACTTGATAAGGCTCTTATTAGTAAACCACGAGCCCCTTTTAGAGGTTTAATTGTTATTAATAAGAAGGCAAATAATGATCTGTGTAATTTATTGGGATTCACTCCTTATACTCGTTACAATAATTCATAATAAAAGGGTACATTAATAAAATGTATAACTAGGATAATTAAGTAATGACGGTAGACTGTGCCGAGCTCCCTTCGCCGTGCGAGCGCGATGATATAGTCCGCCAGTCCACCTTGGCTAGTTTCGTTAACTAGTATCGGGTGCGCGGTAACGGATGGCCGTATGCGCTCCTCTTGTGTATGTTATAGCTAACGTAAGTATGAGCTGCTACACCCTTAATAACTTTTTATTCGAATCAGTGTATTAACCTTTCTCTATGTGTTATCCACAGTACCAATCTGGCGTCCTCGTCGCAAGGTCATGGTGCCAACCTTCAGTCCTAAGAACCTGCAGAAGTTCTCCGAGATATTCTCGAAGCAAAGTGTGATCATGGTGGAACAGCTGGAGAAAGAGGCAGGAAAAGGAAACTTCTCCTTGTCTAAATACATTATGGCGTACGCCATGGATTCTGTTTGTGGTACGTCAATTATTAAAGCCAATATTTTATATATTTTTACATATTAGTTTTTAATTTGCTGTCTGCTCTACAGCTAAAAACTAAGCTATATGAGCTGGGCTATTCTGATTTCTAAAAATCACGCGGACCGGACTGAAGAATACGTTTATAGCTAAAATTTATTTTCAAGATATTATTTTTATACAATAAAGCATTAATTTTACGTTAAGTTCTAAATCAATTATGGTCAAATTTCGACGACCACAATGTGACACTCGGGTGCGGCGGCGACCTCTCGCGTCGGCCCTGGTGCGAGCCACGGTACGGAGGGAGAGGGCATGGGAGGCCGTCACCTCCTTTTGCGAAGGAGTAATGCTTGCGAAGAAGGAGGCGGGGCGCGTTAGGAAGTGGCAGTCTCTGCGCTCTCACGTCCCTAGCCGCCGTAGGAGGAGACGCCCCGGGCGTCGGGAGTCGATAGCGGACTCCCGGTCACCGTAGGCGCGAGCTTGCGGGTGGCAAGCAATGGGTAGCTCGCCGCCCGGTAAGGACCAGGCTCGGGTCGACGGCGCGTAGTGTTCCACGCTCGCCTCATAGAAATGTCAGCAATACTGAAGGGGTCCGCTAGGACCATTGTCTACCAGTGTCGCGAGATTGGTCAAACGAGATACTGTGGCCCTGGCATATGGGTAACTGAAGGAACATAGGTGGGTTTTAGTCAGTAAAAGTTTGACACGCCCTCCCGCTCCGCCCAGAGGGGGAGAAGTCATTTGGTGATTTCCCATCCAAAAAAAAGGGTGACTATTGGTGTCCATAGTTTCGGAAGATATTAAAAATAAGTACGTAGGCATTGAGTTAGCGACTGTATCATTTACGATTTCGGCCAAAACAGAATTGAACAAGTTAGGTTAGTAATAATAATAAAAAAGCTTTGAGCGACTTGGAACTTGGGGAGATAGGGCATCACCCTGCGAGACAACAAAAACAAGTTATTTGTTATTTACGTGTACAACACTATTGCAAAATACGAAGAATTCCAACAAAATTGACTTTGATTTTCAGAAACAGCCCTCGGCATCACAGCCAACGCTCTACAGAATCCGAACCAGAAGATTTTAAGAGCATTCTCGGAGTCCTGCCAACTGATCTCAGACCGCATCATAAAGCCGTGGCTACACTTAGACCCGGTGTACAAGCTGACGGCAAACTATACACAGTTCATGGCATACAACGATGTTATCTCCGAGTTTATTAATGAAGTAAGTTAAATAATCAGGCAGGCATAATTGGGCATGGGTTAGGAATGGAATCGATGGAAGTGGCGGTGCTTGAGAGAGGAGCAGTGGACATCTTTCGGCTGAAATGACAATGGTGATGATGATAAAGTTAAATAATTTATTGAACACCCCTAAAATTATTGAATTTCCATTGAGTATGTACTCAAGAAAAACTGTGAGGCATTAAAATACAATACGCTAGTAAGGAGATGTATTTTTTCAAACCGACAAACGATCTTACCTAATGTAATTCAAATTCAAATCAAATTCATAGTCTCACTATTTGGCATACAGTCACACTTCAATTTTCACACGTTTTCTGGAAAATCATATTATATATCAATGGAAACCCCAAATCTAGGTACCGTGTTTATTGTAACGTAAACTAAGAGAAATTTAACTCTAAATAACAACTTATTTTTAATAAATTGTTATCTCTAAGAAAACTTGAATTCTTTATAAGGGCCTGACAAAAAACGTCCATTGACAAACGTACAACGCGTCTATCTTACTCTTCAGAGGAAAAAACTTTTTAACGAAAAATTAAACCACCGGTTAATTTTTTTGTTAAAAAGTTTTTATTTTATATTTTTTGTGACTTTAATGGACTAATAATACTTGGCAAGGTATACCCGATCCAATAAAAAAGAATTATCAAAATCTGACTACTCTGTATAAAGTTATGCGTGGTTATACATTACAATCAGTGAGTGAACAATCAACCATCCCCTGTTTTCCGACCCTTAGCGTTCGATTTTGTTTTCCAAATTTATATGGGACCACTTTGGAAGTATACCCTTTCCAATTAAAAAAGAATTATCACAATCGGACTACTATGTAAAAAGTTATGCGTGGTCATACATAAAAAAAAAAAAACAAATAAAAAATATACGCGTCGAATTGATAATCTCCTCCGTTTTTTTCGTCGGTTGAAAAGCGTATAAATACACCACATAACATCACACATCATGAATTCCCCAAAGGGTTTTGCAGAGGTGCATACACAAAAAAGAGAGTGTATCATAACATTTAGCCTGAAACATAACCAGACATTATTATACACAGAAAATAATTAAATCTTTTATTTCATAAATTGTAGCGCCTACAGCTATTCTTACGGCAAATTGCTGTAGATAGACGAAACATGGAGCTATGTTTTCTGTAACTATGTATTTTCATGTTAACAGTGTATTCGAGATAAACGGAGAGAAATTGCCGAAAATAATTATCCTAAAAACGACGATGAAGGTAAGAGAATCGTTAGTTAATTATTTGAAAAACTTATTGTTTTGCCATTTCTGATTATTGTTTCCATCTCATATAATTATATTACTTCTTGGCACCGCTTCAAATCCCCTATGAAAGACAACTACATGTCAAATACAAAAAAAAAAACTTTTGTATGGCTTGAAACCTGCTACTGCTAGCTGTTTAAATAAACATAAATCCAGATTTGCACGCTGCGATGGCATACCATAAATGGCAGCAAGAAAAAAAGAAGTGGAAAATGATGAATAAAGATGAAAATTGCTTGTTTTTTCAATTGTATTGTATGCCAAAAGCAATAAATGTGTGACAGCAGTGGTGACCCACTGGTATCGGCCCCAGCTTACGAGTTGTAGGTCGTGGAATCGAACCCAGACAGCTACTTTACTTTGTGTATTTGATTTCATCATCACTGTACTCGAAAACGGTGAAGGAAAACATAAAAAAACGGATGTCATATCAATCAATTTCATACATGTAGCATCCACCAACCCAAACTGGGCCCGCATAGAATATGACCCCCGCCCTCTTATAGAGATGAGGCCTGTCTCCCAGCAGTGGGCACATTATGGGCTTATTATCCAAGACTTGTATCATTTAAATAGAGCTTTATTATGAAACTAGCTTCTGCCCGCGACTTCGTCCGCGTCAAATTTTTACTCCCCTGAGTCTTCCCCTCGCATCGAACTGCCTGCCAGTTTTCGTCCATTTTTCGTTGCTGCTCCGCTCCTTTTGAATGTAGCGTGATGTTATATAGCCTACAGCCTTCCTTGGTAAATAGGCTATCCAACACTAAAAGATTTTTTAAATTCGGACCAGTAGTTCCTAAGATTACAGCGTTCAAATTAACAAACTCTTCAGCTTTATAATATTAGTATAAATAGTACTTTATTAAGCAAAATTCTATTCTTTTCAGAAGACGACCGCTTTAAAACCTTCCTAGAACTCATGATTGAGTCCTCAGGAGGAGATAAGGGGTACAGTGACACAGAACTTCGAGAGGAAACAGTGGTACTTTTCACAGCTGGTACAGACACATCTACACTTGGGTCTTCATTCACAAGTGTGTTGTTAGCAAGACATCCTGAAGTGCAGGAGAAAGTTTATCAAGAGTGAGTAATCTGATCAGTTCGGAGATTAAACTTATTCCTACAACCATAAAGGTCATGTTAGGGCAGATATCAATGCTGGATTGCGAACCGCAAGTCATTTGTAAAATCTAAGTAATTTCGCCTTTACTGATGACAACATATATTTATCCCACTTCTGATACAGCCGATGTCTTAACCTGACTGGGTACCTTTAATAATAAAGGCAACTACTGGAAAGTCCGGTTAAGCAGCCGACAACCTTGTAGGTTGACTTACGAAATAACATTAATAAAAAGAAAATTAACTTCACCAATTGCATATAGGTTGCATGCTATTTATTGGAAAAGTGACCTCATGATCACTCATAAGTATCGTGGTGACATCTATGCTGTCCAATTACATAAAAAATTAAAACATAGCTAAGGTGGAACGCAATCAGTGTGCGGCGTTAGCAATACAAGATTGAAATGCATGAACCTTATCTTGAGTCTTCTCATCTTTCAAACGTCCCTTATCAAACTTAATTTACCTTAGGTAATAGGTAATAGGGGAGAACGGGCTGGTTTCCGCAACTCCACGTCTGAGCGCGTATTTTGCGTACGGGTGGGACATCGGTTATTCGATCCACCCCAGCTCCTCGAGAAAGGCCAGCAACGCCTTGATGTTGCTAACTATCTCACGTAGGGTACCTGGGTTACCAAAGTACTTGGCCCTGTATGTGGCGATCGCCGGGCAGTTTAGAAGCACGTGCGCTGCTGTCTCGTCGTCCTCAATGCAGGCCCTGCACAGCGGACTGTCTGTAGCTCCTATGACAAATAGATGTTTATTAAACGACCCATGGCCAGTTATGGCTGCTGTAACCATACGCAGCTGTCGTTTGTCTAGCCGAAGGACCTGTTTTGTGAGGCGGGCATCGATGGTAGGTAAAGCCTCCTTGGCCTGCCTGCACTCACTTTGCTCCACCCATTGCTTAAAGTGTAGATCCCTGGTACGTTTTCTTACTAGAGAGCGTAGAAACCCAAAGGGGAGTGGCGCGATGGGTTCTGGTCCCACCGGTGTCATGCTCGACCCACTTCTGTTAAGTTCATCGGCGGCATCGTTACCAAGCGAACCGCTGTGTCCTTTTATCCACTGAATGGTTATATTATTGAGGCTACCCACCTGGTTGAGGCGCTGGTGGCACTCGTATATTAACCCAGAATCAATCGAGTGACTGTCCAGCGCTTGCAGAACAGTCATACTGTCTGAGAGTATGCGGATCGAGTAGTCTTTAACTGCCCTGGCCATGATGGCTGAGGCGGCAAGAGTGATCCCAATGCATTCCGCCTGGAACACTGTGTTGTGAACTCCTAATGGTGTGGCTATATGTATGTTGAAGTCCTGCGAGAAGACTCCAGCACCTGTGCCACTGTCTGTTTTTGATCCGTCCGTGAAGATGCGCAGCTCAGTGGGGCGCAAACCCTCACACCGGCGATCTTCATGAAGCTGGATTCTGTATTTTTTATCAAAAATGAATTGTTTAGGCACCCGGTCCATTATAGCTTTAGTAATGGGGAACTCATTGTTCAATTCCTTAAGCAGCGCGGTGTGTTGTGTGTCTCTCTTCCTCCAGAGGTTAGTTGCGTTCAGACGCGCCGCCGCCATCGTGGCTTCCTGCTGTATGAACAGGTGGAGCGGTGGTAGTCCCAGCATGGCTTCCATGGCTGCAGTCGGAGTAGTCCTCATGCAGCCCGTGACCGCTATGCAGGCTAGTCTTTGCATGCGTTGCAGTTTGTTGCAGGCTGTAATAAGCTTGGTGCGGGGCGACCAGACCACGGCCCCGTAGGTGATCATGGGTCGGATCACTGCGGTGTACAGCCAAAGTATGATTTTGGGGGATAGGCCCCACTTCTTACCTATCATTTTCCTGCATTGCCAGAATGTGATGCAGGCCCTGTTTAGTTTACTGTCTAAATGATTACTCCAGTTTAACTTACTGTCAAGAATGACCCCGAGGTACTTGACTTCGTTGGCCAGCTGAAGTTCTGTATTGAACAATTTCGATAGGCGGAAGGGTCCTAAAGCTCGTTTATGGGTGAACATGACTAGCTCCGTTTTAGTGCGGTTCACTGAGAGGTCATATTCACTGCACCATCTCTCTACGAAACGTGGTGCTTGTTGGGTGAGGTTAAAAATCGTACTCGTCACCTTCCCTGAGACAAGGATGGCGAGGTCGTCCGCATAACCTATTGTGTAGTAGTGATTGGCATTGAGTCTGGCGATTAATTCGTTAATCACCAAATTCCATAGAAGGAGTGACAGCACCCCTCCTTGGGGGCAGCCTCTGGCAACCATGGCCAGCTGCTGCTCATCCTCTAGGCGAACCACGCGCTTGCTTAACATGTTTGTGATCCAGTCTATGAGTACCTGTTCAACTCCATGTCTGGAGAGGGTGCTGCTGATGCTGGAGAAGTTTGTTTTGTCGAAGGCTCCTTCAATGTCTATGAAAGTGCCCAGGCAGGTCCCTGTCTGATGTATCGCTTCCTACCAGATGAAGCGCCGATTCGGTGGACTTACCCGAGCTGTATGCATGTTGGTTACCGTGCAACGGTAGGGTTTTCAGAGCGCCGTCCCTCAGCTCCCTGTCGCACAGCCTTTCCAGGGTCTTTAGAAGGAAAGACGTCAGGCTGATTGGTCTGTGGGATTTGGCGTTTGTGTAGTCGCCCTTACCTGGTTTATGGATGAATATTACTTTCACTTCCCTCCATCCTTTGGGAACGTATCTAAAGGCCAGGCACGCTCTCATTAAAGGCACCAGTCTTTCTGCGATGAGGGTTCCACCCCACTGTAGTAGGGCGGGGAACACCGCATCCGGGCCAGCGACCTTAAATGGATGGAAACTCCGGATGGCCCATTGAAGTTTCTCCAGCGTGATCACCTTGCTAGCATAAAACCAATCATTGTCTGATGGTGCTTGAGTTGCATCTTGCCAGTCGATTGCTTGCGAGAAAATACATCCCGGGAAGTGTGTTTTGATAAGGACGCGTCTCGTTTCTTCTGGCGAGGATGTGAGAGTGTTGTCTGGCTTGCGAAGGGTTGTTGGCCCTGGTGTAGTTTGTTGCGCCAGTACTTTCCTTACCCTGTTTGCTTCCTGGCAGGACTCAATGCTACCAGTGTATTTGCGCCAACCCGAGGTGCTCCTGAACCTGATGCATTTTTTGTAGCAGGATTTGGCTGCGTAGTACTCATCCCAGTCCTCATCCGCACATGTATTCATTGCTCTATTCAAAGCTTTCCTTACCTTCCCGCGCTTTCGCTCCAGATCCGCACCCCACCATGGCTGTTTGCCCGGTGTACTACGAAGAGTCGTCTCTGGACACGCAGTTTGGTAGCTGTCTATCATTGATTTAGTGAGGTATTCTACTTGTACCTCAATCTGTGTAGTGTCCGCAAATGACGTCGGATCGCTTGGTGTCGCAAGTTTGGATACTAGGCTGCGTGTGTAGGTACCACGATCTGTGTTGCGCGGTTTACGGCGCGGAGCTACTTGCGGGACAGAGGCCTGGATGTCGAAGCGGATCCATCTGTGGTCGGAGCAGGAAGCCTCCCTGGAGACCTGCCACCCAGTGGTAATTTCCGCCGCGGCCTCTGTTGCCAGAGTGAGATCTACGATTGTGCACCTTCGTCTGGTTACGAATGTCGGTTCGGAGCCAGTGTTTAGTAGGGATAGGTTAGTCGAGAATAAGTAGTCAACCAAGGCGTTACTAGTCAACCTCTTTCGTTTTGCGTGTCCGTACCCCACAGCTGATGGTGAGCATTGGCGTCGGCACCGATGATGACCTCAAGCCCGGAACTCTCGCAATAGCTCACGAGGCGGGCGAGGTCATGCGGGGGTGGCGCCTCCGCTTCGGGCATGTAGGCCGAAGCGAAGACGATTGCCATCTCCATGGCGCCGTCACGCTGTATAATCAGCTTCACTGCAGAGATATCTCTGCAACAGAATTCGGTTAGAAGCTGTGTTTTAAGGTTTCCTGTGACATAGATACACGATCTGGGTTGATCATGATCAGTAGTAACCAGGAGCTTACCGCCAAGATTGGAGAGTCCTTGTATGCGGCCCGCTGTAATCCACGGCTCCTGGATCAGGGCGATGGCCGTTTGTTGCACCTCCAACCACTTCCGGAGCTGAGCCGTTGCGGTCTGACTGTGGTGGAGGTTTGCTTGGAGGATTTTACATATCGACGAGGAGGACGCCATTGCTGGTCGATTCCTCATCGTCTTCCTCCAGATTGAGCCCGGCAAGCAGACCGCCCTCGTCGAAGTCATCCCCCTCCCGGCGCGAAGCCGGAGACAAGGTTATGTCGTCCGACTCCTCGCCCGAAGAAGGGACAGCTCACAGGTGGCGGCAGTAGGGGCGGCCGATTCTGCTACAGCGGGTTCGGCCGCGGTTGCTACCGGGTTGTTTGGTGGGGGAGTCGATTCCCCCGCTGGTGTCTGTGGCTGCTGCAACAGAGCCTCCGAAATGGTTCCCGTGGCGGAGTCCCATCCTTGGGGGACATCGGTAAACCTGCCGTTCCTACCCTGGAACTGCAGGTACACCTTCCCTGCCCCCAAAGGTAGACGGCGACCCGCGCCCATCAGGGTCGCGATTTGGTCCACCGGGACACCGACCACCACGAACCATGCCGAGGCCTGCTTGTCGGCGTGCAGCAGCAACCAGCGCTGACGTCGACCCAGGGTTCTGGTAACTGAGAGCACGGCCAATATTGGTCGGCTCTCCGAGGACCCCCTGCTCGTCGGGGATCACGATGCCACATCGTGCCCGTCTTTGGATCTCCGACTGACTCTTGACTACTAGCGTTAGGTTAGTAGGGAGAGTCATTCCGGAGATTGTTTTCCTTAGCCAAGCTAAGGTGTGGTCATTCTCGCACCACAGCTTGAGGACACCACTGGCATACAGCGGCTTTGCGTTGAAAGTCGGCGCCGTGGTGTCTTGTTTCGGAGAGCAGGCCTCGACTAGTATCTGCTTCTGAATAGCAGTGAGTTCCTGGTCCGATACGTCCTTGCTGATGAACCCAGTGCGGTCACAGGTGACCGCTACATCGAGGGTAGCACTAGCAACTTGGACGTAGCTTCTTTGAACAACCCGTTTGGATTGATCAAGACGCGGCCGCTTATGCTCTCCACGAGGTGTGATAGTCTCGTTGAGAGCTCGCTTGGCCGCGGCCTGACCCTTCCCACCGGGTTGCAGAGTCTTTGCCGGCGCACTGGATGACGGTCGACTGGTCGTCGATCGGCTTAAGCCGGCCTCCGCCTGCGACCGCTTCCCAGCGGCGAAGTTTAGCTGGCCGCTAGTTGGTTTGCCCGAACTAGCGGCAGTGGCTTGGTTGTTTGGAGCCCCCCTACCTGGCCTTCTGCGAGCCTGACGGCGCTCCTTCCGCGTCATACGCTGTGCTGTGGCAGCTGGAGCGCATGAGGGGTTTGTGCAAGGGCAACGGGCTTGTTGAGTGCTTTTTTTACCCTTGCCCTTTCCCCGCTTCTGAATAACCTTCCAAGCGCGAGAGATCGCGTCCTCGTGGCTGTCGGTCACCGTTTGATCGGTGGTGACCTCCTTATGGAAGGAGGCTAGAGGAGTTGCAGAGGTGGGATGGTGTTTCCCAGTGCCAGTAATAACCGGCACCGGTGTTAGTTTGGGAAGGGTCGGACCGGCAGCGGTGTTAGATTTCGCCGTGGTCCTTCCCTGAGTTTTGGAAGGGCTGGTACTGGTCCCAATCAGCGCCGACGCCCTTTGTTTATTTTGGGACTTTTTTTGTTTGGTCTTACCTGTGGCTTTCGCCACAGCTAGACCGGCGCCCGCGCTGGTACCCGCGGCGTTAGCTGCAGGGTGTCCAGGGGCAAGAGAAGTGCAAGCACCACTCTTGAGACTTTCATCGGCTTTCGCCTCCACTCCGAGTTTGTTAGTTTTAACTGGGGTTAAGTTCTCCATGTTAAAAGTTGTGAAAGGATTCGTCTCTCTGGCTCCCACCCTCCATGGAGCCCACACCTGGGAACGTCTTGCTATGAAAAAGCTCGAACGTTAGGATTACCAGAGAGATATAGGGGCGCAAGGCTGGTTTACAGTGCGACATCGGGTGCTCGATCGGGTTGGCCCCCAACGAGCTGAACAACCCTCTCTTACACCGTCAGCATGACCTTTACCTATCGCTTCGGTTATCCGAGGACAACCTCCGCGGACCTCACGCTCCTCGCCTGTGGCCCTTTGACGGGACACTGTGGCCATTTCCCTACCCCTGGCTAGTGGGTAGGGCCACCGTTTGGCTTGAAGTCCAGACCAAAGGGGGCGTGTTGCCTCACGGACACATAACAACCAGCGCCGTTCGGCTCAGCCCCCCAGGACTCCTTCATCCCCGCTCACGGCGCTCAACTGCGCAGGTCCTAGCGCAGGTGACTGGTTCCTCCTAACTCGCCATCAGCTGCTTTTAGTGACAGTCGAGCCCGCCACCACCCAGTCACAGGGTGGTCACGTTCCGGAGTGGAAGTTGGGCAGGTGGGAGTTGGGAGGAGAGTGGGGATTTGGGTGGGATAGTGTGAGGAGGGGTTGTGGTATTTGGGGCAGGAAGGCTGTTTGGGACAGGGAATGAGGGGTTGTGCGGGAGTGGGGAGGGGAGAAAAGTGAGGTAAAGTCGCCTGGCGGTTTCAGTTACGTCTATTTCATAAGGAATTAGACCAAGAACAGGGTGGCAACCTCGTGAAGGTATATCCGCCAGACTTGCCTTGAGGATCTACACGACTTCATCGCTCTCCCTCAAGACCCCGCCACTTTACCGCCTCTGAGGGAGGCGGCCAAGTAGGCCTGCATCTATACTACCAAGCAAAGCCAAGCAAAGCGTGTCATTGTGCAACCGCAAAAGCATAAATACAGACCCTATAATAATTTATCTTATAAACAGGTTGATAGATGTCTTTGGCGACTCAAAGCGAGCCGTCACATCTGAAGATCTAACGCGTCTCAAGTATATGGATGCTGTGATCAAGGAGAGTCTGCGGCTATACCCACCAGCACCAACGCTATTGAGGAAATGTGACGAGGACGTTGTACTTCGTAAGTATCTGCCAAAATTAGGATTGTTTGACTAATGTTTTCTGAATAATCTTCAAGATGTAAAAGAGTGGGTTAAATTACACCTAACTTAATACACATAGGTCATGAATTAGTAAAAGTTAGGCACATTGTTTACAACGCTACTCAAAAGAAATATTGTAAAACCACCAATAAGTAGCCAGATGTCACAGCAGTATTATTTCAATAGCAGTCCGCAGGTAGGTATACGTCTAAGCTTACTAACGCGTTGTTAACTAATTTGTGATCGTCGCGTCGTGGTCGGTGCACGATGGAACGGCCATTGAAATAATAGTGCTGTGACCTTCTGGCTACGCATTATTTGAGTTTGTTACTGGTCACTTTTGCGCAGCTTCATAGACGATGCACCTAAAGCTGTTGTGAACGCTAGGCTCAATCTTAATCAACACCATTTTTCGATCTTCTCCTTTCCAGCCTCAGGAATCACGTTACCAGGAGGCACAGGCATCGTGTTGAGCTTGTACGCAACCCACCGCAACCCTCGCTACTGGGGAGATGACGCGGAGCTGTTCCGACCTGAACGGTTCATCGACACGCAGCTCAAACATCCTGCTGCTTTCTTGTCCTTTAGCTATGGACCTAGGAATTGTGTTGGTGAGTTTATAAATAGGTGTGACAATCTAGAATTTATTAGAAAAAAGAAACCGAGTCATTTATGAAAATCAAAAACTTATTTTTTATAAATGATACAATTTTTTTTTGTGGTGTTTATTTTATCCGTGTAGTGCCGGACTAAAAGAATAGCATCACCCTATTTCTTCCCGTGGGTGTTGTAAAAGAGGACTAAGGGAGTTAGTAAAGATTAGCCCACAGCGTTCTCTATATGTTTTTAAAATCATACAGCGTTCCCTAACTTGCCTGCAAAGCGTGGCGATTATGGCAACTCCCAAATTAAGGGAGCCTTATATCCAACAGTGGAAGTCTTTCAGCTGATATGATGATGATGACCACAATTTAATAAGATGTTAACACTTTTACATGTCAATAATATTTTAAAAACTACAAAAAGACGTTACATATCAGATTACTCTTACAATTAGAAGAAACATAGAAACAAGCACAAAAGTCAAAGTATTTTTTAAAGTACAGACATAATCTTGGTCAGAAACTAATTGAAGATCATGTAGATTTATATCTAAACCTAGCTTTTGCCAGCGGTTTCGCCCGCGTGGAGGTTGAAAATTGTCCCGCAGGAACGTATTTCCGGGATAAAAAGTACCCTATGTGTTAATCTGGGTTATAAGCTATTTGTGTGCCAAATTTCATCTAAATCCGATCAGTCGTTTTTACGTGAAAGAGTAACAAACATCCATACTCACAAACTTTCGCATTTATAATATTAGTAGGATAGTCTTTTTGCGAAAATCTGAAGGGTTAGTGTGAAGATCCGAATTTACCAATCTTTAAGACCTTTTTATCACGAGAAGGAAAGGCAGGTGAAAATGAAATCAGAAATTTTTCACCAATAATTTTATAGGTGGTTATAATATTATGATTGAGGCTTAACAATAAATGAGTTAGTTTATTAGTCCTTGAAAATAACCACTGTAATTCCTTTTTTCCCCAGGCTACCGCTACGCAATGATGTCAATGAAGACGGTACTAGCAACTCTTCTTCGACAGTACAAAGTGTTGCCAGTCTCCAAAATGGACTTAGGAAAACCTTTGGAGCTGAAGTATGATATCATGTTAAGAGCTGCCGACGATTTCCAGGTCATATTGGAAAAAAGAGTTTGAATAATGTAAATTAAAATGTGATTCTGGGCAGTATTAGATAATTCTGCATTGTTTTTATAAACACAGTCAGTATAGTCAGAGAAATCAACTGTTTATCAAATTGACAGACTACGTTAATTTGCCGAGCCTTATAAACAGCTGTCAAAAATGACAGATATGATTTGAATAAATGGACAATTTACTGTTATTTTACCTCTAACAGCAACAGTCCAACAGCAACCTTACCGTGATGAGAATAAGGATCACTATAATATTGACAGACTTGTTAGAGGCTAAGTTTGTGTTTAGGTTCCTATCCAAAAGCAACTTTATTGTTGACAGCACAAAGATCAGTTTTATTTTGAAAGTAAGTATTTTGATTGTAATTCGTAGTCAGATAGCTAAACAATTAATTTTCCTGACTTTTTATACTTAGTCGTTGATTTAGTTCCTATTTTACTGTAGTTTTTGTTTTCTTTTGTTAAATATCAAAAGCAGCATTTTATGGATTGATTTCTGAAATATATATAAGATTACTGTTATTTTTGTTAACAATAAATAATTAAAAATATTTTTTTTTTTAATACGTTTGTAAGATGTTCATTCCCCATTTAGACTAGAGCCAATATTAGACCACAGATTAGCAAAAATACAGACATTTGTATAGGTAGGCGGTGAATCCAGTTTGTATTGCCTTTCTTGGTAAGCTGTAAATAATTACTCATTTGGTTCGATGACACATCGGTTAAATAGGATGCTATTAGTACCCTGGGAATCAGGTTTGTTTAGTAATTCATTCTAACTTAGAGTGGTTCGATGTATCGCAAATGTGGTGTTAGAGAGAGAGGGAACGAAAATCAATAATATAATTCTGCCCTGGTAATCGAGGTGGCCAACCTTCGACTTACTGCCCTCTCGATTACCAGGGCAGAATTAATGCCAAAAATGGAAGCTTCTAGGAATAAAAAGGAAAAATAATATTGATGAAATCAAACCAAGGAACAAAACATTGCTTTCCTATCAAACCCAGTTCTTGAACCCCAGAGTAAAACTACACAACAAGAAAAAAACTACCACCTTACATTTTCATTTCAACTCTCCCTTTTCCCATAATAATAAGGTTGCTAATCACGCCACTTATTGGCAATGGTATAGTGGTACAATGGCTACAGTTCCGGACATCAGAAGTCTAGTAGTTCCCAACAAGGCAAGTTGCTATTTAATTCAGGACAGGGGTGCTGCAATCTCAGGAAGCATTTTTGAATTGGAATTTATTATTGAGGATAGACCAGTAACGCAGTCTAAAACTGTGTAGGACAATATCATGAGGAAACTGGAATGTCTTAGAACCAAAAATTCGAAGACATGTGACGTCTACCAATCCGCACTGGGCCCGCGTGGTGGATTATGGCCCACTCCCTCTCACCGAGAGGAGGCCTGTGTCCCAACAATGTTCCCATATAGGCTGCTGATGATGATGATCCTGTAAGATGGACAGTACACATACAAAACAACCGGCCAAGTACGTGTCGGATCACGTACAAAAGGGGTCCGTTGTTGAGATAAATTTATTCCAAAAACGAACTTATGATACTTGAAAAATCATGTCATCCCATACATCAATATCAGGGATGTTAGGGAGCTCCGAAACCGTAACCGAAACTATCGGATATCCGATATAAAAATGTATCCGTAACCGTAACCGAATCCGAAATAAAAGTTTCGGATAATATCGGATTTGTTATTACATTTTTATTATAGGTAGATTAGATAGCACTCAATATATATTTATAATCTATTTTACTTTTGAAATTCCTTAAAAGCTTAATATCCGTAACCGAAATTATCCGAAACTAACGGATAATCCGAAATAATTTCATGTCCTTATCCGTATCCGTATCCGGTATAATAATCATTCCTACATCCGTATCCAATCCGTATCCGAAATTTCATATCCATAACATCCCTAATCGATATACGACACCGTCAATTCCGTAACTGCAAATGTAAATTGGAAATCGCAAAACAAAAAACTATGACTTATGATTTTCGGAGCTACCTTTACTTATGAGAAATTGCTTTTTGCCTATCATGATTCTATGTCATCAGAAAGTGATTTGCGAGTGCCATAAAATGTTGGTTTTTGTTATTACGCTGATTTAGAAGCAATTTTTTTTAGAGCTCCAAGAGACCGTAGCCCTACATATTTGATATCAATTTCAACTTGATATCCCACGCATTCCTTAGAAAAAGAGTTTTGACATACTGACTTACGGACAGATGGACAACAACCAGACCTTATATAGTTTCTGTTTTTTTCCTTCTGAGGTACGGAACCTAAAAAAAGAGATCTTTCCAAGATGATGTTATGCCTGTTATGCAAGTCTGGTATAAATATTAAACATATTCAAAGGAAAATGAGCTTGAAAAAAAGGAGCTTGTTCCAAAGTGCGCACGAGTTTGTTCCGTGTGATGCCGGACAGAAAGAATAGCACCATCCGAACTCTTCCCGTGGCCGTCGTAATAGACGACTTAAATGAGAATGGGCAGCAGCGTTCTCCATGCATTTTAACACCATACTGCGATTTCCAACCCGCCTACCAAACGTGGCGATTATGGCAAACCGCCCCCTTAGAGCAGGTCTATGACCAGCAGTGGACGTCTGTCAGGAGAAATGATGATGATGAGGGTGCGCAAGACGTACACTTAAACATGAACACTTGTGAAACAAACTATAATCTATATATATAAAAATGAATCCCTATTTCCCTTGGTCACGCCATCACGCGTGAACGGCTGGACCGATTTCACTTTTTTTTTTTTGTTGTGATTTGTATTGTCAGGAGAAGGTTCTTATGAAAGAAAAAAATAAAAAAAAACGCTTTATATCTTTGAAGTACCAGGTTGGCATAACTTGGTAGGAGCTCAACTAACATGGGCTTTATGTCTTGGAAGTACCAGGTTGGCATAACTTCGTAGGAGCTCACCTAACATGGGTGTGTGGTAGTTAGAAAACGTTTTATTGTATGTCTTGGAAGTACTAGGTTGGCATAATTTGGTAGGAGCTCTCCTATCATGGGTGTGTGGTAGCTAGAAAACGTTTTATGCCATCAAAGTACCAGTTTGTCATAACTTGGTCTAACATGGGTATATGGTACTTCGTGCTCTTTGCTTTGTATTGGTGGGATCTGATAAGCTAACACAACATTTATTGATTCTGAAGCGGTACGAAGTTTGCTGGGTCAGCTAGTTAAATATATTTATATATTATGTATACGTATAGTGATAGTGTAAGTAGTGTGGATTGAGGAATGATATTAAACGGAAGGGAGTGAACGGTAGCGTGACGCTTGACAGGGGAGAGTGGAAAAACAAAACTTAATGCGCCGATACCGTGACTAGGACTCACAAAACCGGTTTCACCGAAATCGAAAAAATCTGACATCCAATTTTCTTACTCAATGATGGGAATTTGTTAAGGTCAATTAAATTAACTGGCAAAATTCATCACATAAAAAAGTTTGGTGATCCTAACTAACTCCGTTACTGAGAATCGATAAGCACTTACCTGGTCATCATCACACAAAATATTTTTTTAAAGCTAGGTCAGCAGGCAAAGTCCATCATTTAATTCAAAATAAATATTAATTTTTAATTCTAGAGTATAACAATACATAAGAACTCTCAGAGAGGGAATAAAAATAGGCAAAAACCTACATATCTGTGTTCTTGCTTAGTCGTCAGTTCGTTTATGTTTTGTTATGGTAGATGGCACCAAACGAAAACTTACTAGTACAGAGGTCAAATCGTCAAAGTCATCGGGCAATGTGATAGCCTTAAAGAGATGTCAGCATTAATGAAGGGGTTGGCTAGGACCGATGCCTGCCAGGGTCGTGGATTTGTTCGGAAGAGCGGTGGCCCTGGCATAGGCAACTGAAGAAACATAAGTGGATTTTTGTCAGTTAAAGTCTGACACGCCCTTCCGCTCCACCCAGAGCGGGAGACGTCAAGCGATGATTACCTACCCGAAAAAAAAAAAAGCACGTCCACCGCTATTGATACGGGATTTGAGAATGATTTAACTGCCATCATTAAAGTAGAGCTGGCCCTCTATGAAAATGGAGGCTTTTGTAGGTGTACAATAATTTGTTTAAAGTTCCTCCCTCCGAGTGTCGAGGCTAAAAGAATCTTCTCATCAGCCGGTTACCTTTATAACCACTTAAAAGGCCGTAGCACGATTTTTTCGATTTTGCTGATTTATGTTATTTTATAGTTAAAATTATGTATTTCTATATTCGTTTATCATTTCAGTTTTGATCAAACTATGATCATTTCAATTTTGATGATATTAATGAGCTACGTTTTTATTTTATATAATTTGATATTGATTAATCAACGTCATTCATTTCATTTCATTTATTCATTAACAATTTCAAACAGACTGTAAAAATACGTCTGAATAATAATATAAATCGGGCTTCGAATATCGCTGAATTTTACGGTCGAAGGACAAAAATAAGAATGGACTTTAATTTATCGTTACTTTAAGCCAGATGTTTTGTTGATTCTCAGATACAATAATAGTTGTTTTTTTTTAGTTTATTCACTCAAAAGGAGTTTTTCAATTAATTCTAGTGTTCTCTGATTTAGCAATAAAGCCTATTAACGACTTTCGACGACAAAAAGACTTAAGAACCATAAAAATAGGTTTAAGTAAAAAAAAAATGGAAATAATCGAAAAAACCGGAAAACCGGTTTTGTAATATACCAGCGGTTTTGTGACCCCTAACTGTGACCCTGGCACATGGGCAACAGAAGGAACACGGTGGGTTTTAGTCAGTAAAAGTCTGACACGCCCTCCCGCTCCGCTCAGAGCGTGAGAAGGATCTGATGATTTCCCATCAAAAAAAAAAAAATGCTCCGATCACAAATAACATGGGACAAGAGCAGAAAAATACAAGAAGAACTTGACTACTTGCGGCAACCAATGAACACATTCAAATATAAAAACTAACAATACAGAAACGGACCTTACATACTTACAGCAATGCATTTGAAACGCTCCAAAAATATTTTTATAGACGTCAAATCGATATAGAAAACGTATCCCTATCAAGCTTGCACACCCCTGTCTCAGTTCAGGCGAGTTCAATCAACCTTCCGAGCGCTTCCCGGTTGCATCTCGCCACTCCTGCGCAACTAGTCGCTCCGTGAACGCGATCCACGGAACACTATCAAGGTGAGTCATAGTTTTAACCTATTCCTGGGTTTTTAATACAGTTCTCTTAAAAATGTAGCCATGGGACTAAATGAATTCGGAAGGTTAGGGTTGATTTTCCGTATTAATCATTTGGGATTACTTCGCTACCTTTCTGGTAAATAGTCTGGATTTATATACCGTTCATAAAAAAAATGTCAACCCCATCACTGGTGAAATGTAAAATGACTATAAACGTTTTAAGGATTAGGGCTTATTTAGAAACGTTGATTAACCCCTAACTAGGCCTGAGCAACACAGTGATAATATTTTTATTACTAAATATTTAAAAAAAAACTGTGTGGGAAGTATATTCCTTCAGCCTTCTTAGGACCTGTATGGAAAATGTAATGTGGGAAATAATTTTCATGTACCAGGTGCAGGAAAATTATTTCCCACATTATAATGAATCGACAATTGACGGTAAAACGGTGCGTTCAGATTTACATACGTATCTACATTACGGGCCATAGATAACATTACTGTTCTTGTGTGTTTGACATATTTTGGGAATAGCTTTCATACAGCAGAAAGAAATTATTCCCCACGTAAAGGGTATAGCAGGTTAAGTATTGAAAATGTGCCCCCAGAGCCAAATGTAATGAATATGATATTGTTAAGTACTCTGCTCATTTGCATTACTATTATGTAGTTTTTTGCTCTTCATAAGCTGTCGAAATTTGTGAACCGTGACGCAGTGCTTGTTGCCTACCATAGCTATGTAGAATCCGTTCTAAGATATGGAGTTGTGTTCTGGGGTAACTCGACTGACACTAAATACGTTTTCATTGCACAAAAAAAATGCGTACGCGCTTTAGGTAACATACCCACAAGGGAGAGTTGTAAACCATACTTTGAATCCTTGAAAATTCTAACATTGCCGTCATTATACATTTTTGAGGTGGCAGTGTTTGTTAAGACAAACCCAGAGCTTTTCGAAATAAGAGCTCCAGCTGACCCACGATTAAGGAAAAGGGATTCGAGCATTCTTTGTGTTGATCGTTGTAAAACAGCCCTCCTACGTAAAAGTATTTATCGAATGGCTCCAGTTATTTTCAATAAAATTCCTCGACCGATAAAAAATCTTAATATTGACATGTTTAAAAAGAGACTGAAACAATTTTTAATTAATAAATGTTATTACTCCACAGCTGAGTTTATGGAGGACACCACTGATATTTAGTATGTCACAATTATATTAATGATTTTATTCGCCTCATTGGTTTAGATTGTTGTTAAAATGTATGTTTCCTTATTTCCAATGTAGACTTACGAAAATTCTAAGTTGCACTGTCGCATATTCTTGTGCTTATGTTTACATTATTATTATACTGACATTGCTAATTGTGTAGAACTGTATGTAAGTATTAATTGTGTGTTAGGAGTTGTGTGTTAGTATATAAGTAACTGAATTATTTTATTTCAATTGTGTGTCTATGATATCGACACAACTAACTTTTAGCTTTATTTGTATGCCCTCGGGTAAAATGTAGCGAACTGTGCATCTTCTTATAACATCTTATTGTAATTTTTAACCTACATTTACGAATAAATGTGATTTGATTTGATTTGATTTGATTTGACTGCCTAGCTCTAAATGTCATTGAGTAACCTTGGAAAATGTCCTAATAACAGATTTTTTTTAAACTTTTCGTTCTCTAAAACTAATAGAGCTAGGAATATGATTCCAAAGGCAAACTGTAGACAACATTATGACAAATATTACGTATATCGATCTTACTTAGTTTGCTAAAAATATTTTTTTTTTTAACTGAAATATTTTTTTTGGCTATTATTAGTAAGTTCTAACAGAGTGACCACTGTAAAAAAAATCTCAGAAATAGTACTTAGTGTGTTGATTTTACTGTTATAATTTTCATCGAAATCCCCCACCTGCAACATATTCAAAAAAAAAAGAAAATGTTGCTCAGGTCCCTATTTGTACGGATTCCCTGTGATCGATTCAAATGTTACCGCAAAGCGAGTTCAAACAAGCTTGTGAATAGCTTATCAATACTTTCATTTTTATATAAAGTTGATGTTTTATCTATTCGTTTTAAGTGTGTACAGTGCAAAATATCCATAAACAGAGTTTACATGTTTTTGTAGACAGTTAAAAGTGAATGAAAATCTATCGTTTCTATACTTACGTTTTCTACGTTTACGTAACACTGTATATGTCCCGGGAAACATCTTGAACACTGTTTGATATACTGTTCTTGCTCTTGTGTGTTCTACCGCCAATGCGGAAGAGCGAGAAGGGTATATCAATCGGTGTTCAATAAGTGTGCCACGAGGTATACAGGCACAGTCTGTATAAAGGGTCTTGAATAAAAATACACTTGGATCTGCATACTTTGAATTCGATTTGCGTACTTAACTGCACGCTAAACTCTTACGGGGTTAGCAGAGTGGATGGAGAATATTTTTTTCTTATTATGTGTTATTATTATTAAACACATCATTTAAAAATTGTATGTGTACTGTCACAAATAGGGACCTGAGCAACATTTTCTTTTTTTTTTAATATGTTGCAGATGGGGGATTTCGATGAAAATTATAACAGTAAAATCAACACACTAAGTACTATTTCTGAGATTTTTTTTAAAGTGGTCACTCTGTTAGAACTTACTAATAATAGCCAAAAAAAATATTTCAGTTAAAAAAATATATTTATTTTTAGCAAACTAAGTAAGATCGATATACGTAATATTTGTCATAATGTTGTCTACAGTTTGCCTTTGGAATCACATTCCTAACTCTATTAGTTTTAGAGAACGAAAAGTTTCAAAAATTGTCTGTTATTAGGACATTTTCCAAGGTTACTCAATGACAGTTAGAGCTAGGCAGTCAAAAACTACATAAATAGTAATGCAAACGAGCAGCGTACTTAACAATATCATATTCATTACATTTGGCTCTGGGGGCACATTTTCAATACTTAACCTGCTATACCCTTTTCCAGTCGAGCTATAAAATTTATGTGGGAATAATTTCCTTCAGTCCAGTTAAGGGTTAAAGTTGAGTGACGTTTGAAAACGTCAAAAATATTATGGTAGACTAAGTCGCTATAATTTTATTCAAAATTTGTAAATTATATGATAAGTTATAAATCAAATTCAATCAATATAATGATATCTGGGGTGTATGAGCTGATACCATTGTATCCAACCACCAAGCAGTACCAGTTCTAATTAAATGGATCTATTTGAACGACAACTAAAAAGATACAAAATTTTATCAAACGAATAATCTAGGTTGTGATATTGTGTCTAAAATTGAGAGTTTAATGTTTTAGGAATAATAGATCTTTTTTTTAATGGCTCACAGTTTAATGGCTCACCTGATTTTTTTTAAATTGAGATCTCCGACCAATTTCATAACAAAAGAGCTCGATATGTATTCCCAAATTGCAGTATCTCTTGCCGATACCCACCATACATAAAAGTTCCGATACCTGATCACATAGCGTTCCAAGACAAAGAAAGTATAAAGGCGGCTGAAGAAAGTTAGATTTCTAAGATTGCGGGTTTTCTATCGTCGTTTAGCATAAAACGCTTTGTTCAATTAAATATACTTGTTCTTCAATCCAACACTTCTTCCGACCACAAACCGGCTTGTAGGCCAGTAGGCCAAACAACTTTTATACGTAACTGCAATATCGTTGCAATAACATTAGAAGTAATTTTATTGAAACTTAATAATACTATTCAGTGTAAAAAAAAAAACATGAATAGGCTTTAATTTTATTTATAATTTTAAGTTTTAAAAGTTTATATTACTATTACAGATGCAGTGTTTCATCTGCGTCACGTACATGATCATTTTATGCAGTTCAAGCCCAACAAAGAATCAAGAAATTGTCACAACCCACGAGAAACGTTCCCTATTCCGCGATGTTATAGAATCTCTCAGAATCCATTCTCAACTGCCTGACGACATAAACCAAAATGACGAGAATAATTTGTCGCAAAATTATGTCAGATATGGATACGAGAACGAACCCTCTTTACCGAGTGATGCTGATTACATACCAAGAAGAAACGATAGAATTGAAATGCCATCGATGAAGTATCGCTTTCCCAAAAGCATCAACACAAACTTAAGTGATGAATTAATGAAGACAAGAGAAGAAGTTGTGGTTTTTATAGATACTAATAAACATAAAACCACCACTTCGAAACCTAAAAAGGATAAACGTCCGCGACCAACTTATAATAAATATAAAAACCCAAACAAGAATAAAGACATCGAAGATGAGGTTAATTCAGAACCTGATGCTGATAATGAACCTGAAGATTTTACACCACTGACTAACACAATGGCTGGACAAAGCCAGATTGGGAACAGAGAATCGCAAACAGTACTAAAACCAACTGTTATTGTCAATATTCGAGGCAGTGTCACACACAGAGATAGCGATATCAAACTCGAGAGTAGAGACGTACCTAGTAACAGAACCGAACCTATCCAGAATATATTCAACATTAACCAAGAAATCAAGATCGAAAGAGAAGGGAACAAGAAAAAGCCGTCAGACATAAAACAAGAAATTAAAATGGTTGCTGCAGACGAAAATGCAAAAATCGAAGAAGATATGATGATGTGTGAGACAGCTACATGGAAACCTGACAAAAGCCAGGAAACTCGGAAGCTCGACAGTGTATTACAAATCCTGTTTGCCATTTAGAAATAGAATTCCCGAAAACTGATTATTTTAATGTTCATATAAGGCACTGGCAATACGTATTATAGTTCTAAAAATGAATAATAATTGTGATAGACTGAACACTAGTGATGAAATGCTCAATAACTATTTGTCTCAACTCTTTTAACATTCAATTAAGATAAGAATCACTTTAAGTTATATCTTATTTCATGTGTTTAATTATTATAATAAAATATTGTATCTCAAAGAAGTGTGTATCATTGATTTGTATATATCATCTTAATAATGATCTTTTACATTGATTAAGTAGTATTCATAATAGGTTGAAGCTTTTAACATTATTATTAATTACAGTTATTATAAAATCGTGCCTGTCATCCTATAAAGCGTATAAGTTTATGGTGAACCTTTATGGTGTTTAATATTTATTGATCTATGCCTTAATTTAGCTATTCATGAGCCTAAACCAGTAAACAGTTATAATTGGCTTCAATGGGCAACAATGGAAAACATGTTCTTTGAAAGCATCTGTAACGGTTGTGTTAAGAAATAATTGTCGCTAGAAATTGTTTCTCCTTTCCATTCCTCATACTTTTAACAATGTTTAACATTAGATGAGACATTTTAACATGTAGTCTTGTTAACATAACTTGATAACACGGTAAACTAAATCCTTAAAAAACTTTTTGATAATAGTTTTTATTTATTACTTTTTAATTATGATATCTACCCCGCACTAATTCATATACTACTATTGTCAATAGCAGTGACAATATTCTTAGAGTGTCGTCACGATAAACAAAGTGGATTAAATACGTATTATCGAACATAATAATATTATATATATATTGGACATAATTTCATTTATTTTTGACTATAATATACTTATACTATAATATCTTGACATCAATTATTATTTACTTCTTGTATATTATGTAATAAAATTTAAAATGACTTTAAATAAATGTTATTTTTATACCTACAAAATTTGTACGCCATTTTTGGCAAAACTTGAATGCTCACAACATATAAATTTAATACCTTGCATGTTTGATTAATCAGTCTATGTAAACGCATGTTTGACAAATATATTATCTTTATCTAACGCAAAAACTACCAAAGCAAAGTCAATAACATTTATATGGGACCACCCCTGAAGCATAACCTATCTATATATTTTTTTAATATGCTCGACACTTGGAGAGGAAAACGGTGAAAATACATTTAAAAAAATCAGTGGAACATAGAACTTCCTACTTTTTTTAAGGTGGTTATAAATCATATAGTTCTACTACCCACAGATTTTTTATTGTCGAAGTTCATAACCATCATCATCTTCCAAATACACTGTCATTAAAAAGGTGCCACCTTCCTCACCACAGTTTTCGTGAGGTCATCGACACACATGACATTAACTATATGCTTGACTTGTTACTCTACAAACTTTTATGGCTATTTCTTTTGAACTGTAAACTGCCTGTCAGTGGGCGCTGTATGACTTACTTTTGCACTTGTGACGTAGTACACACGAAACATGTTGACGCATTATTGACACAAAATGAATTCAAATTAAATATTTTCACGCGTCGAAAGGAGCAAATTTAATTTTTCAGCTATCGATTGCAACAACAATTTAGGTCTTCACTATCAATTTATCAAAACGACTAACGACGATTTACCAACATCATTTTATGTAAAGGCTTAAATAAAAGAAATATTTTATTTCACATATATATTTCAACATATACATAATTTTATTTTATTTTATTTTATTAGGGACAACAAACAGCAGTATACATTAAATGATCACAATACTTAGTCTATAGGCGTAGCATATACACTACTAGCAACGTTATCCACAGATTAATTTTACAAAATAGCTAGCTGTTAAAGACAAAATCGATGTAACTAGTGTGATTTATAGTTACATAATCTAATTTTTACAAAGAAAAACAAAGATACGAATCCAAAAAAGCTCTGTAGTAGCGTAAAATTAATATGTTATATTAAAAAGCTAAATTTAAAAGAAGAAATGTACTGAACATGTTATACGGGTTGATAGGCGACTGATAGAGCCAACATGCGTATCCTCTTTGACTACTGTTGGTATTTTAAGATATTGTAAATTTCATTTTTAAATAAAGTCTTGCTGAGGAAAATTATATCTACTGAACTAAATTGTTTAAGGTGACGTAGCGAGATAAACGTGCTTTTTCTTTTTAGCGTACCTTTCTTACCGTATACATCCGTACCTAATCTTTTAGTGTATGTTTTTTGACTATTTGATCTATCCTGTAAAAGGAATACACGATACGATGAAATTTTCTCGTTACAAAAAAATCGCAAAGTTCTATCTATGATTATGATTTTTTTAGCCTCAAGGCGCTATGCGTATATATTATTAAACATAGTTTACTTTAAAACATTGATTATAATTGTATCTAAGTTTTTGTAAAACAGTTTTCGTTTTAATAATACTTTTCATTCATAAAAAACGGCGATTTGTTTTGCCACATACGTTATTTTATTCCAAGCGCACACACATTATCGCCATCTCTTCTTTTGCCTATCATAAGTAGTGTCATCACTCTCGTTCGTTCATAAATCAGTCGCCCAGTAGGGCTCATCGACGACGAACTTATGTCACTTTTTTACAAATCGGT
Organism: Aporophyla lueneburgensis; assembly: GCA_932294355.1. Lineage (NCBI taxonomy): Eukaryota > Metazoa > Arthropoda > Insecta > Lepidoptera > Noctuidae > Aporophyla > Aporophyla lueneburgensis. The sequence continues at coordinate 32,314,886 of OW028740.1, forward strand.
GCGATCATAATTACGTTTTTTAAATATTTGTGTTCACAGTTAAGCATTTTGCGGTAATGATTTAATTTAATAAGTGTTGGCTTTCTAAATAACTTTGTATTTCGAATGTATATGTGTCTATTTTTGTGACTGTGAACAATATAACATTTTGTTTCTATTACCATTTAGAGACGACCTAAATTATGTATGAAAATGGGAAGAACCATAAACCAAAACTGAACAGTACCTTCAAGGTTAGGAGTGCCTGCACAGGGCAATTAATTTATTCATTTTGCAAGAATGCAATACCAATAATATGATGATAACAATAAATCGAATTCACCACCTTCACTAAAGCATTACAGCAACAATCTATTCTCACTTTGTAAAATAATATTGAGCACAAAAAACACCTTATTTTCTAGAGAAGAACGTCTGTTTTATCCCAAAAACTTATAATAATCATTCATTTAGAAATAAAATAAAATATATAATTAGTTTTTAGGTTTGAATTATGTCAACAATATATCTATATGTCAAGTACTGTCACTTCAAATGCAAGAGCACAACGAATGAATGGAGTAGCATTAGAATTGTAAAAAAAGGTGAGGTTTTACTTGACAGCAGCCCAAAGAAGGGTAATGATTTAAACAGGCTGTGTCAAACGCCGAACTAGTATGTTTTTAACATAACATTGGCATGTAAAAGTGTTTATACAAACCTACTTACAGAAATAAAATCATTTATCATTTATAGCAGATGTGAAGTTTTATTGAAAATATAAATTTTAATTTCATATATCAATCAAATCAGTTTATTTCGGGCTACAAAGACCCAAATCATAATACCATACAGACTATCATACAGACAAATAAAAACCACGTAAACATAACTATTGTACACGAAGTGACGGCGACGTGTTGCGCTGTGTAGTATCGCGTAGCCTTCCGCGGAATCGCCGATACACGACACCCTTCGGCCAAAACTCTTCCTTGAGGAAGGTCTCGATTTGATGAGTTGGAACTCGCACCACGAATGACTTGAAGTTCGTGTTGTGGCACGGTCCCAACTTCTCGACCCTCAAGGTCCAGTTGGACTTAACACGTACAAACTCCACGATCTCCTTAACCTTCGTGGTGTAATGTAGACGGGACACATAGAGCTGCGTCGTTAGTGTAGCTGGACGCAGCAGCATATTGAGTCCTGCTAGCGCGGTCTCACACTGGTTCCGACTACGAAGCTTCTCTCTACCTTCACGAAGCCATCCATGTCAGGCACGTGGCCTGAAGCCGGGCCTAGGTGTTTCGAACCCTATATGTACCGTGTTTGATACCTAATCATTAGCAGCCTATAACGTTCCCACTGCTGGGACACAGGCCTCCTCTCAGTGAGAGAGAGTGGGACATAATCCACCACGAGGACCCAGTGCGGGTTGGTAGATGTCACATGTCTTCAATTTTTTGGTTCTAAGACATGCCGGTTTACTCACGATGTTTTCCTTCACAGTTTTGAGAGCAGTGGTGTTGAAATAATTTACACAGAGTAAAGCGCCTGCTCGGGTTCGAACTCGTAAGTAGTAGCCGTTGCCACTGAGCAACCACTGCTTCTCGATATCTAATCGATATCTTATCAAAGGTCTACAAGAGTGCTTTCTGAAAACATATTGGCTATTTATAATTTTTCATTCCTACAAGATTTTATGGATGATCAAAACAATGGTGTTTTACTCTGTTTTGAATAACACTAAACATACTTCTATAATCTTATGAAGACTGTTTAGCAAATTATTTGTGTACTCCATCTCTGAATTACCCCTAACCCCAAAATAACTGTAATGAAAAATAAAGTTAATAAAAGAACAAACATACATACGAGTTAATAGGCTGATAAACACATTGCTCTCTGCAGTTGGGTAAAACACCTAAATAAAAAGATATAATCTAGACATAGTTACAAAATATCGGCAATAATATCGGTTTTGGTTTTCTAACCGCAGTCACACGTAATTACTAAAATATGTATGTATAAGTTTTTGAGGTATTCTGCTACAGAATCTCCATACTTAAAAGAAGGCCTCTAAAACTTATTTGTTAAAACCTGTTGATTATGAAATAAATGAATGTTGAATGTTGAATGTTGAATAAGTCAATTAATTTTGACATTTATCATACACATTGTCATACGTAATTGACCTTGAAGGAAATATAAATGACTTGTAAAATAAGGTGACAAAAAAAATCATAACTAATGGACGAAGTCTATGTAAAATATTGTAATTGTCATTTACCATATAAATGTATAGTGATCGATGAAACGAAATTGAACGAATTATTAATCTCTTTAACACCATCATATATTTTATTTATAGAGCTCTAGAAGATTAATTCGTTATTTTTAATTTCATGTTGTAAATCTCTATACATATTAATACGTGAAGCGAAAACTTTGGATCCCTTTTTACGAAAATTGGGCGGACGGAGGAGTATGAAATTTCGCAGACGTATAGTTTATACAGAGAAGAAGTGACGAATGCATATATTTTTTTTTTTATTATGCGTAAAAATACATTATTTTCAATAAATAACACGTTACACACACTACTATTCATTACCGTATATTTAATAATACACACATGCATAGATATTCTTTTGTTTATGGTCCAAATTTGTGGTCTATAGTCTTACTGAATGTCAGTTCAGTTCAGTTTATTTATTTGTTAATATAGATAAAATATAAAGATCTTATTTTTTTGCATTATTGTCAAGTATAAATATAGGTAATAAATTAATGTGTCATAACCACTTCCTGTAATTTTTATTATTATTGACCATACTATCTTACAATATATACATAATTTAAAATCTAAGTAAAAAATATGTACATGTATATACAATATAAAAATAAAAGATCATAAAGCATCAAAATATTCGTCTGCATCGTTGTCAACAGGAAACGTGCCCAAAAGGCTGGCAGCATTGCCACGTTGTATGGCAATGCTAATTCTTTGACCAAAAAATAAGCCAGCCCTCTGGTCACGTGAAGAGTCGACTAGCCGCTTGGCAATGTCTCGGAATACTATGTGAGCACTCGGACCCCATGGCCCTAGAGTTTCAACCCCAAACGGCTCGAATATATAATTTCCAATTAGGTTAGAATATTTGCGCCGTTTGAGGTTTTCAGCACCTGCAGCAGCCGCTCCAGCACAGCCCGCCGTGCTGAGAAGATGGGATGGCGCAAGGGTGTCGACACATGTTGCGTCCCACACCAAAGGCCGACCTAGCTTCCAAGGCATTATGGTCATTCCGTCAGGTCTCTTCCCATCGTCGCGTGCCAAGCCATTGGGTTCTAGAACAGCTGGCACCCCGGCGGTGACAAGAGCACGACGGATGATGTCATTGATGCTGGCGTGCCGTGCTATCCGGCCTGCGCTCCTACTGCAGGATAGGCCATGGTGTCCGAGGTAGTCGACACCTTCACCGCATTGGCAGCGATGCAGAACCACGCAAGAAGCGCCCAGACGCAAGCATGTAGCAATCCGGAAGGTGGTGTCACTCAGCATAGTACCTATGTTGGGTGACGGTAGTGCCTGAAGCCAGAGGCCCGACTCCCACTCGCCCACAGCCAGAAGGCTGGCACGCTCAGCAGTATTGGTGGACGTATTTATAAGATTATTCCGTACCAACCTGCAGAGCGGCTCATCCCACTGTCTCTGGGAAGATGGGTTCACGGGCCGATCTGTATCCGGGCAAGTCATTTTCCAGGCATTCACTGCATCTGTGAAGCACGGCACTTCAGAGTCAACCAAGGACGGAGCTAAAATTTTCCCGGTCAACTTTTCAGTGCTGTGGACAGAGGATAGGAATGCCGGTAAGCTAATACTAGTAATTTTACGGACGCCGAGACCACCAAAGCGGATGGGTAGTGTGGCTTGAAGCCACGCTCGGTCGTCCAAGGCCACATTTAAAATGGATGTTAGTGTACTGCGAATAATTTGGTCAATTTTGTCCAGGAGCTGTGGCTGCTTCCATAAGGGGGGAAAATATATAAAATTTGGGCCAAAACAACAGTATTTTATTAGGGTGAATGCCGAATGTATATTTATTTTGGAAAGCCTGTCCGAAATATCGTTGAAATTTTTAATTTTATCGTCGATGAATTGAGAAAAGCTGTCTTCTAAAATTGGGGAACCTAGGAGGTGCAGTGAACTTTTTTCTATAATTTTGATTTGTGGGGCTATTGCGTTAAATTTATCTAGTGTCAGTTGTCTGTCAGTAATGTCAGAAAGGAAAATTTCACATTTTGATGGGTTAAGGTCAAAGCCAATAGATTTAAATTGCTGTTTGAGCAGTTGTAGATCTTTCAAAACAGTGTCTGCGTCACCTCCTAGCGTTCCATCATCTAAATACCACACGTTAAATTTTGAATTTAGTTTCTGGATGATTGGATGAATAGCTAAACTGAAAATGACTGGCCTAAGAGGGTCACCCTGTTGGCATCCTACTGCTGATTCCAAAACTTTGTCCTTGTATAGTAATTTAGAGGGGTACCTGTAACATTGCCACATAAAACCATAAATTTCGGGTAGTTCGTTTTTGACTTCAGCCAACAAAGTGTCCCTGTTTACGGAATTAAAGGCATTTTTAACGTCAACCTTGAGGATGACCTCGCCTTTCTTGGAGTTTACAAATGTGGAAAGGGCGTGCACGGCAGCTTCACAGCCCCCTTTTGAGCCAAAACCTAGCTGCAGGGGTTGAAACTTTGCTGTCAGTTTTTGGCTGTATATCTGACAGCAAAGCTTGGCTGCCATACGCCTATATATGCAGCCAACGGCGATGGGACGTATGCCGCCATCCTTCTTGCGCAGGGCACATAAGTTGGCCCCGTACAAGACGTCGACGACGGCCTCGTTCACACCTCCGTTGAGCATAAATTTAAACAGGGCCACAAATAAAGTAATAAATTAATTTTATAGATATATAACCTATTTCATTTTTTCAATCTATGATCATATCGAGAATATTTGTCTGTAATATTATCTGTCTATAGTGTTACTGAATGTCAAATTTAACCATATTATTTTTTTATATTTATTATTGTATATATCGACGTAGGAAAACGTATTTGCTGTAAGCCTCAAAACATGAAATGTTCACCAGAGCCAAAAAACTTTTTTGAAATTAGAAAAAAAATCATTACTCATAGACTATACATCTTAGAAACATGATTTTAAAAACGTATTTTTATTTTTCTTCATATTACATGTTGGCTATAAAGATATCTCTCTAACTCAATTATTACCAGTGTTTTTGTGGCTTACAACAAACAAATTATTTTTTACAGATCTCTAAAACGCTGTAACCTTAGGGAATTTTCTATGGCAACAAAATATTTAAATTATGTTAATAACTATAAAATGATGTAAATGACATACTTATTTTTTTAAGTAAAGCTATAAAGACGTAAGCCATAGTGAAGTATTATCTTGCATTGATGTTATTGATTTAACTGAATAGAGTGGGAAAAATGTTTTACGAATAAAAGGCAGTTAGTTAGCTGTATTTATTTAATTTGTACTTTCAAAACATAATTATAATAAACACTGCTTTGTGTTACAAACCTTATTAGTATAACGAGTCAATAAAATCAAATTATAAGTAGAAATCAACAAAATTATTATTAAAAAAAAACATCTAGTAGGTAGGTACTTGAGATCAAAATAAAAAAAAAAAACAGAAATAGAAAAAAGGTCGATCTTCAATCCTCTTCATCAGTATCTGGCAAGCGGTCCACTGTTTTATTATTATGTTGTAGGTCCAGAAATTCTTTTGCGTAGTTAGATGGAATTATTTTTTTTAAAACAAGATTTTTCAGATCCTTATATTTTTGGGAAGAAATCGGTAATTTCACCTTATATAAATTTTCCTTCAGTTTGGTGTTACCCATATCTCCCAGTGGAATTTCGAAACATTCAGCATCAGCTGCCATAGATCTTTTGATAAACATCACGTTTGGCTTTTTCTTTTTGAAAACTACAACACTTATCGTAGAAATATGCAGATTTAAATTCTTTTTAAATAATTTATTAACGATGTCATTAAAACCCATGAAAAAGTTTCCATCTCGTACATGAACTTCATAGGGAAACGGGTTTTTTCTAGCAATTTCCATGATCGTCGGCCACTGAGAAGGTGCCCACACAGTTGATTTTCTAACCGCACGCTCTATAGTTGCATGCATACTATCCACTGGCATGTACGTATGACCTGGGGTTAAATAATTTATTTGAATGACCTCTAAGTTTTCGCATTTAGACAGTGCATAACGTAACATGGCTAGTACGATTTTATTCTTGTTTTGGCCAAAACAAGAGTCGCAATAGAGTAGTAATGTCCTTATGTTGCCTCTTTTGTCAATGTTATTTGTAATATAATTGAACAAACAACTTGATATCTCGTTTGCTCCTCTGTGAGCATCGGTTTCTGTCCAAACATTGCAAAAACCATTTCGGGTTCCACTCTCATAAATTGTGAAATTATAAACGGCAATTTTGCGTGAATAGTATAAAGACATATTATTTGTACCATGTGGAGTGTTCAATACTTTTTGTAGGTCAAAACTTGCGCAAACAATGCTTCTGTCTTTTTCATGTAAATTTTGGTGAAACAGGAATCTTTTTTGAGAATCATCTTTGTCTTTTAAGTGTTTGTTTATTTTATCCATCTCTTCTTCTGTAAGTACATCATATGATTTATAAGAACATATTGAACATTTGTCTTTTTTGGGTATGTGGAATGCAATATTAAAGTTATTTTTAAAGTATGCCGAAAACACTTTAAGTGACATAGGTTTCTGATCATCTTCTCTACACTTCTCAGCATAAATGGAGTACAAGTTTGTAATGTTTTTTAATTCCTCTGGTAAGTATAACCGTTTACTATCCTTTCTACAATAGTGAGAAGGCAACAAAGGCAAGCTATAAATAAAAGCTTTGGCAAACTCAATAACTTCTGCAGGAGTTTTATTATGTGAAGTGTGTTTGCCTCGTTGGTCAAGTTTTGCAAAGCCTTCATCTGACGAATTTTCGGCTGTATATAGAATAAATCTTTGTGAGACATTAAGAGTTGCAATCAAAAATTGTTGACAAACTTGTCTCCTCGACTCACCTTCATTTATGTAATAACTGTATGTCACGCAGCGTCTAGAAGTAGCTGGCGAATCGAACTTACTGCGTCTAACACTTCTTTTTACTGTCGCTTGAGCAACCCAGTCTCTGCATCTTTGCTGACTTTCAAGCCCCCAAAAATATGTAAATAAAGCACTACGGCGTTCTTCACTAATTTCAGAACAATTATTTTGGCATGCCTTTCCAACACAAGGATTTTCCTTCATTTTTTTTTCTTCTATGATTTTTCCCTTTGCGTTGGTGTAGCTTTCGCCTTTCAGTTTATTTTTATAGTTGCGTAATTTAATTTGTTTCTTTGTTTTACCTTTTTCAATATTTATAGTCTCAGATACATTTTCTGTGTTTTTCTTCTTCAGTCTTTTCTTATTTTTGTTCTTTTTCACTTTAGTTTTCTCTTCTGCTTCACTAGACTCATCATTCAATTCATCCCAACTGTCAGAATCTTCAGATGGATATGCTTCATTTAGTAAAATAGTATCTGCGGAATCTTCTTCATCTACAAAATCTAGGTAAGATATATTAAAATTTAATTTGCGTTTTGATTTTCGAAGTTGTGATTGTTCAATTTTTCCACTGTTGTCAGGATACGTTAGATCTTTTGCATGAATAGTGTTTTGTGTCGTGATCTGATGTTGCAGATATGAGTTACTAGTTCCAGGTACTGGAGAATCATAATATTTTGAGTGGCTCCTTTCTCGGCTCTTGTAATTGTGACAAATGTCTTTATTCGAATAACCAGGACAGCTATTACCATCAGTATCATATGACGTGCTTTGGGGGACTAAATCATCAACATCTGCAGCATTAACATCCAACGGTACGCTTCGGGGGACACTCACGGCGCGGCGTTGGTGAAGATCAGTTAAAGTATTAATATATACAGGGTCGACATCACACGACGTGCTTCGGGGGACACTCACAGCGCGGCGGCGGTGAAGATCAGGTAAGGTATTAACAGGTACAGTGTCAGCATCAAACGGCGTGCTTCGGGGGACGCTTACAGTGCGGCAGTGAAGATCAGGTAAAGTATTAACAGGTACAGTGTCAGCATCAAACGGCGTGCTTCGGGGGACGCTTACAGCGCGGCAGTGAAGATCAGGTAAAGTATTAACAGGTACAGTGTCAGCATCAAACGGCGTGCTTCGGGGGACGCTTACAGCGCGGCAGTGAAGATCAGGTAAAGTATTAACAGGTACAGTGTCTGCATAACACGGCGCGCTTTTGGGGTCGCTCACAGCGTGGTGGTAGTGAGCATCAGGTAAATCATTACACACAGGTATATCGTCAACATTATCTGGCGTTCTTTGAAGGACACTCAATATGTCAGCTTTTGAATAATCTGGCGCGTTGTCATCGTCAAGTAAGTGACCATTTCTATCTAATGATATATCTTGTTCACGATCAACAGTTACAGTCACCATATAGGATGAATGGTCAAAGTGTGATGGCGAGTAATTAAAAGATTCGCAATTGTCTATTTTGCACGGTGTCATTTGCTTCATAACTTCTTTAGTAGCTTGAAGATAAGTGTTTGGACTACGAAATGTAGGAGTTAGTTTTTCATAAAATGACCTTTTATTACTATCTGGTGTAGATGACAATACTGGGACGCTTACACCCTCAGTGTGAGTGCAAGTTTCGATTTGTGTACCTTGTTTGTAAATAATTTCACTCAAAATCTGAATTTTTGGCTTTTTCTTTTCCAAGTCATCATTTTTGGATTTTAGCTCATCTATCCACTGTCTTCGCTTCGCCATCTCGCCTGCAAAAACATTATTAAATATAATTGAAAAATTACAATACTTTTTCCCATTTTATAGACCTTGAACCTACTAATTAGACAATGAACTGTAATTGTAGATGAAGACTGATCATAATAATATCAATTAAGAAAATTTTCATACGTATAGGAAAAATTATTAAACAAAATTATAGGAAAGGTACAGGTTTTTTTTGTCGGTGGCCAAAACCCATCGAGATGACATGCTCCGTCCTTGAGCGAAAAACCAACCCCGTTCCTTCGTTGCCTTTCATACCGGGGCCGTGCTTTCCTTTTCAGAAATCAACCCCTGACCTTTGTAGGGTTCGACCTTGCTGGGCTGCTGACAACTCTCTAAGGTTCGCGGGAATAGTGCGCGCCGTCGACGACTTGGGTTCTGTCCGTACAGTTACCGGACGGTCGGACAGTGAGCTACCTATTGCTCACCGTCCGCAAGACCGCGCCTACGGTGGCATCGGCAATCGGGATGGGAATCCCGGCGGCGGCAACGGTGGCGGCTGAGGCATAAGCGCCATTGCCTTATGCGGTCGGCTTTCTGGACGGCCGCCTGCCACCCCTCCTCGCTCCGGACCATGGTTTGAACAAAGGCGCGGCGCGAGAGATTGCCGCCGCCAATCGCCCCCACCAGGACACGGCGATACTCTGCCCAAGCGGGGCACACCTCTACCGTGTGTTCCACCGTGTCCTCCGGGTGGTCCACAGGAAAGGTACAGTATAATTGACATTAACAACATAATCGACCCATATTCATCCCACTCCTGGGCAATAAAAATCACCAATAATTACAAGTACAATAACTTGTTTGGTCGTCAGACAACAATCGATAACCCCGATAGTGCACCCTTGCATTACCCTAATAATAAATAATACTACCTACCAACTTAAAATAATTTTGGTGTAACGTTGGTCATTATTTCAATATCAAGACTTCACGTCTAACTGTCTAAGGTATATATCAATCAAAAACACTAACGACAAAAAAAAATACTACAAAAGAAATTAAATAATATGGCATTGTGTATTCGTGTTTCTCTTTCATACATTAAATTAAACCAAATACCAATAGGTACCTAATAACGAAACTTTAAATTTTGAATAAATGCTCTAATAATACGTATTAAAATTACTAATAATTTATAGAAACACAAATTATACATACCTTGTACTATAAATCACTAACTAATACACAATAACCGCTAAAACCAGCACAGATTGCAACAAACAACAGTATCTAATGACGCGCGTGGACCGAATGCGGGCTGTGACTTGATGTAAACATGGCGGTGCAGCGAACACTGGGTTGCAACCAATAGCGTATCAGTATTCGTTGACAAGTATTTATTCCAATTAAAACGTTGTAAGTATAACGTAATTGCGATTTAATTTCCGTCAAAAATGTGTTATTTTGAATTGTTTGAAAAATAAATGCTGTTTATTTGTAGTAACTGACTATTAGTTATGAAATACTTACTGATAAAAGTAGTAAATATCTCTGTCGTCTAATAGATAAACCACTAAAATGATGTAAGTGTTGGCATTCAAAAAAACTTATCCTGCCAAAATAGCGTAAGCCTCTGTTTAAAAGATTTGCTGACGGCAAGAATGGCGTAAGCAACAAATGCACCAAAAATACTCGATTTTGGTAGACTTACGACAAAAAAGGCACTAATATTGTTCAAAAAACTTACGACGTAAGTGATATTTTTTTCGTCGTAAAAATATGAGACCCAGACCAATCGACGCAGTATTTTTATCTGATAAAAATGATGTAAAAAACGTAATTTCGATTTTTTGAGGCTTACAGCAAATACGTTTTCCTACGTCGATATATATTTTCACTTAATAATGTATTTCTATTCAAATGAAGCACGGTCGAATTTCGTCCAATGGGCGATCACTAGTAATTAATAAATACTTAAATTGTTTATTATATATTTTTAATTATGTTGAGTTAATAAATCTCGTATAACCCAACATCCGTACATAAATATTTGCTAGCTTTTTCCCGCGACTTTGTCTGCGTAAATCTTACGCTACGCGGACGCAGGTGAAGTCGCGGAATAAATAGGGTTAATGGGTAACGAATAAGGTTTAGTCGTGAAAGAGTAACAGACAGACAGAATTAGTTTCGCGTTTATAATATTACGTATAGATAAAGAAGATAATTTCTTGCTGTAAGATAGCTTTATTGCTTATAATTAAATATTTGTATTATTTGTCTACTCCATCGCACGCTATGTGCAAAAATTTCATAGACCGACTAAATTAATGATACTTTCACGTAGTTTTTTCTAAGATGTTTCCGTCTCTACCTTGCTATTGTAATTTGACAGATGTGCAACAGTGACAGGAATAGTGCTTACAGCAAGGCTATGCTAAGTTAGTAACGTTTTTTATATCGAGAAATTTTCTGTCATTAGTTCAACTTTTGGCCGCTGGTTTTCCTATTCTCTATAAACGGTTCAGATATAAGTTTCTGGCGGCCGGCCACTTTAGGTTGACCCGCCATAAACCACACCCATCCTACTATCATTCACTTTCAAGGTGGGCCCTTAATAAAAGTATCAACCAAGCGGTGCAGCGGTGAGCGAGCTCTATACTCTATACCCAATATTTCAATATTGGTTACATCTATGAAACGTCGAAAGCTAGGTGCATTTTTCTAATTGGTTGATTCTTATGAAGAAGTGGCGGAAAGAAATATATGATGCTTAAAACTGTATAATGTACATTAATTTTACCACAACATAATGATATACAAATATTGAATGAAGTTTGAATAATATTTGTACATTATACTTACTTAGTCAAGTAGAAACAAAAAGAAGAAGTATCGCTGTACTTAGTTAATTAATACTTTCAATTAATATTTGTATACAATATTACGTTGTACTTTAAAATTACTTTTTTTATAAAACAACAATAAAGAATTCAATCAACGTAAAAAGGAAACACGGAAAGTATTGGATATGTAACTGCAAATTACCACCAATCAGGGTGAAGATAACTTAATTGAAGCAACACACTTCAATCTGCAGTTGAATATCTTATTTAGACTTAAATGAAATCGAATCATCTAGTGTGATTGACTTATTGCCAATAATTTCGACATTTATTTTTTTGTAAAGCCTAGAAGCTTGGAACTGGAATCGAAATATTCCTATTACGATTCAATAAAAAAAATAGCAGGAACTATTCAAGTGCCATTTCTGGTCTTTAGCTTCATTCGTCTGTATATATTACAATGCACCGTTATCATCCTACGCTTGTGACCAAAATGTCAAAAACTATTATAATATTAGCCTTATTTAGACAACAATCATTCTTAAATGTCTTTATGGCCTTTTAAATTAAAGTAACAAGAATATATATATTTATATATTTTTAAGTTTTTGACATCTATGAAAAACAGTATGTAGGAATATACTCGGTTTTTTTTTATAATCCACTGTTACATAAACTTGCATTCTTATTTAGAAGAAATCTTTTGAGTACAGATTGACTAGTCGACATCAGATGAGCATAATACACAGTAAGAGCTAATTTGCAAAAAAAAAAAAACATCAAAACAATGATTTAGGCGATTGAAAATGATAAAATTTGTGAGTCAGAACTTATAGTTACATGCTTTATCATCAATACGGTGTCAAGACTTCCCATTGTCTGTAAATAAATATCTCCTACTCAATTTATCACAGTTTGGTTCACTACCGACATTTTTAGTTCCTATATATCGCTTTAACTAATCTTTCATAAATGTCTTTTACTTCTTTTGGACGCGAGAATAGGAACACCAGAAGGCCAAGTCTCATATTTAAAAACGTATAAACTCTAGTCGCAATCTCGCATCTTGGTGACAATTAAATGTCAAAAACTTGTTGAAAATGAATGGAATCTTGGGGTGAATAAATAAATTGAGACTGAGATCAGACTGCTACCGATAATAAAATAACAAGAATTGCCCCTCTGCTCGTGTCAAAATGCGTGCATGGCACTCATTTTGGAAGAAGTGATTTTTCTGAAAACCTACTGTACAGACTGTTGTTGCGATCCATTTTAGGCAAAGAGTAGCTTGCTACAAAAAAAAACGCGATTTATTAGTAAATATTTACAAGGTCTTCGAAGACACTATACAAAGAAGTGCACAATTCAGACATAGGTAATTAATTAAAAAACTATAAGCTAGAACTCCAGACCATTAATTAATATACAACATGTTCTACACTAAATAATCCAATAACAGAAAAAAAGTATTTAATTCATCGATATCAACATCCAACATTTATTAATTGACATCATGATCCTGTATTTAGACCAGTCCCTCCAACATTCCAGCTGTTATAAATTTCGTACGTCAAAATGTCAACGAGCATGCATAATATCTTCCTGATGTAATGGACCAGTCTCTTTGCAAGGCCAGTTGGCATCAAACAGCGATCTAATTCCTTGTATGTCATTAAAATATAGAGCAGGCAGTGATTCAGAGATATCATAGAGAAAGAAGGTAAATGTCAAGGTATTTAAATGTACAGAAGCTCATAACCGATATTTTAAGGAGGAAGCGTCAACGTAGCATGCAGGTTGAACAGATTACGGACTATAGCACATATGACGTATTTGCAGAATTATAATTATATAAATCATCTCTAAGTTCATTTAATCCCACTGAATAACAATTTCATGTAAAAACCATTCATTACAATGCAAACATTTGAGTTTTGCAGAGTACTTTAACGCCTTCCCTTGATATATTTGTCCATCATGACATTTTGTGTCTGAATTTCAGATTTTGAAGCTACAATAGCGGGTAAAATTTGCCTATTATTTAATAAAACAAAGTAATTAAAAAAAATATCTTATTGAAAATATTACTAGGTAATTAGGCACTTGATCACTTACTTCAAAAAACGTATTAGCATCTCAAAATAAACAATTACAACTTTCTTTTTTGTTGTGGTGTTGACGGAATTACCCTTGTTCTTAAATAACGAAATACATTAAAGGCGTGTACAGATTAGAACAAAATCTTTTACCACCCAAACTAAAAGAGGATAATTTTTTACCGACATGGGATTTCCATATTTGAATTGTTATTTCGATGAATTGGCTTCGGTAAATGATACGTCATTAGAATTCAACACTCAGGCGCCTTAAGCACTTTAGATAAGTAAGAACCTACGAGATCTTGAGATAAACCGTACCTACGTCACAAAACAAATATTGATGAGACTTTCAGTGAAGAATGAAAATAAATATTTTATTTATGGGTATTAATATATTTGTTATGTGTTAAGTATAGTCGACCTCGTAGGTGCTTCAACGACGCCCAAGCAAACTTTATTCTTCTTTCAAACTATGTTGACATCGGCTTTCCGTCTAAACGGCTGCAGGAAAATATCAGTAGTTTATATGAGTGGCTGCTGATCTGACCTCTACGTCCCAGTTAGTCACGATACTCTTGGTAAGTATGACTGTCGGACTTTTGGGTTTGAACGTAACAACTGTCAAATTTCAGCCGGAACCATCAAATTAACGTTCTCTTCGAGGCTCAAAAATTTCCAAACTGAAATGTCACAAAGACAAATAGACCTTGACATTTTATGAAGTGCAAATGACATTTAACCTTAGGGTGGTAAAACAATTACAAAGTATACAATACAGTACAGAAAAACATTTATTGTGAGGTTAACGGAACGTTATAACCATACAATAATCTGAAAAAGCTAAGCAAGAATTGTGGCTATCTTATTTAAAACTGCACCCTAATCAGAATCGGCGGATCAGATTTGTCATCCATTCTTCACACGTTTGAAAAAATTGTTTGCTTCGCAACGCCATGAATGTTGCGGAATTGTCAAAATAAGATCATTACCCCAATAAAATTACGAGGTTTGGAAACAAGCCAATAAAATAGATAAGGTATCATAAAAACCATCTTCTCCAAGTAATCGATTTAATTACGAAAGAAGATGAATAATGTATGAAGACTTTTAAAAAAATCCTTTCCGATCCGTCATTCAATCACAATGTCCTGTTAAAATGATCTAATTTCCTGTTTTGGAAGACCAAAGCCGAACATGTATCTATAAAAAAATATTATAAATTAAAGTCGCTTTTAGAGTCTGTCTGTATGTTCGCGTTGTTCTTCTAAACTACACAATGGATATGGATTTAGGTTTTTTTGGATTTAGTTTTGACAATGATTTAAAAAAAAAAACAGGGAATTTGACGCACGACCATAGACATCATACATGACTCTGAACTTAGAGGGTTCAGAGCATAGAATATTTATCGTTGTTTAATTAAGAAAAAAAATAAACCAAATTCGAAAATTTTGATCGCCTAAGTATTTTTGCAATTTTCAATGAAACAATAGATTTTTAAATATTTTATAACCGACGTAAAATCACGTAACTATTATTACGTTATTATTAAACTAACGTATTGTTATACTACTTACTTTACTTCGTAACATCATTATTATGATGTAACGAAGTTTTGTCAAGTCATAGAAACCGTTCGCAGTATGGGCGGGCGCTAGTTGAAATCTAAATCAAGTTTTTACCGTACTTATTACCAAGTTCTGATGTACAGGATCATCAAAGATAATTAATTGTCTAAAGAGCCGCTTGTCGGACACTATACTTAGACAGAAAAGTAATCAATTTATTAATCAATCAATAAATATAAATCATGTCTGCACTCTTGCAGACATGTGCTTCTAAAGTTTTAAAACACGGTGTCTTGTATTTTTCCAAATTCATTATTTTTATGATCAAACAATATTTGTTATTTATAAATATATAATTTTCCTCTGTACTTGCACATATGCTTGGTTTAGAATTCGTTACTTATGCTTAATTAAATGCGGCCTCAAAAAATCAAAGTGTTTGTTCTGAACTATTCAAGATATCTGCAAAATAGGGTATAAGTGTTCTTAATTTATCTTACAATTGTGGTTTTTTTTTTTATATCGCTGAAGCGGCCTGCTTTTCACCTCGAGCACGCGTTAGAGAAATACTCTTCTTATGAACAAAAAAATAATGTGACAAATCAAGCGGAATATTCAAGCTCAAGCAAATCTGCAAGATAAAGAAAGTTGCTATACAAGTAGCTTGGGGAAAGATACTAATCTTAACTATCTACATCGGGCACGCGTTTGGCGTAGAATTTAAGAACAACATAATACACGTAAACCGTCGTCGAGTTCAAAAGAGAAAAACGATCAAATGAAAATCAAGTCAAAACAGTTTTTATTTTTTAACTAGCGAACGATGGGCTTGTTTCATGGGAGTGATCTACTGATGTGACAAAACACCGAAAACGTGCTATTTCTAAGTTAGTAATGTACTTTTTAAACATAAACCTTCCGAAATAAGAAAGATAAATAATAATGAAAAACCACATCAACATCTGCTATGAAGACAAAACGCTACTTTTAATACTATGTGTAAATAATATTTTTGTACGATAACAACAATTTAGTTGGGATTTTTATAATATAAAGTAACGGAGTAAGTGAAGTGCTTGTTGTTTTCAACCTCGTCAACTTATTCCTCGTAAACCTAAATTTCTCCTCGTAGTAATTAGTTTGCCTCAAGTTTTACAAGAATATTGTATCAAAGATTAATGCTCTGGTCACTCTTGGTACCATTCAAATGTCAAAACACAATCACAAAGTAAGCCAGCATATCTTGGAACCTCAGTGTAGCGCTGTTTGCAAAGACTAGTCAAAAATATATCTAATATTGTACGAGAAAATTTAATTCCCTAGTCCACCGTGTTTCAAGATTTATCATTATTTCAGCCGAAAAACGTCCTCTGCTGCATACAGGCTTCCCCAAATTTGGGGGGGTTTGCTATAATCGACACGCTTGGCAGGAGGGTTGACGATCGCAGTATGGTGGTAAAATGCATAGAGAGAACGCTACTGCCTATTCTCTAGTAAGTCCATTAGTCGCCTTTTACGACATCCACTGGTAGAAATAGGATGTCGCTATTTTTTATGTCCAGCCCCACATGGTTTCAAGATTAATTAAGTATTCGTAATTTTTTAATTTTTATTCCGTTACATAGTTAATAATTAGTATTACCTAAAGAAACACCTACATTTTGATAGATCATAACAGTTATCAATAATTTATTATAATTACTATATAAACAAAAACTCGACGTTGATATTTGGGTCAGCAGTCTTTAAAGTCCAAGGTCAAGTTCAAGTATAGTTAATTTAAAAGTGATTGTAATACGGTACTCGATGTTCTCATAGTGGTGGGCGGTGCGGTACCGAAATATCGATGTTTTTTGGGACAAAAGTTGTGATTTGTGTTGTACATTTGTGATAATTTAAATGATTAGACATTATCCGAGATTTTGAAAGCCTGCAATGGATCTCTACAAAGATGTCTTTAATGAAGACTTGTCTACTATTGAAGATGTTTTAGATGTTCCCGAGAGTCCCGACATAATTTCCTCATCATTCAAAACATATACTTCTTGAGATTTAAATTATTACCTATCTTCTGGGATTAAAAATGTCGCAATTCTGGATCCGGTTTCTAATTTAAGCGATTTTTCTATTATTACAAATGTTTGCCAGTTGTATTATATGGTCCGAGCTATAAATGTAAACGTGTATGTTTATTGAAGTACGCAATAAAATTTAATTGCCTAAAACTTCTTGTAATAAAATAGTTGAACATGATAAAAATAAAACACTCACCAAATTGATCTGATTAGTTTTTCCCAAACATGATTAATGTAACCGCTGTCAAATCAATAAAAAAAGTAATTGTTTATATTTTATCTCCAACTCATCGCAATTAAAAAAGGTTCGATCCTTTTTGATTGACTTAAAATAAATATAAATTATAATTGTGCCTACATTTCACACATTGAAAGATAAAATATAGATTCCAATATGATGAAAATTAAGGATGAAAAAATATAAAACATGTTTGTCTCATTAATTACTGCGAAGTTTACTTAAATGAGCCTCATTCCTCGATTCTGAAGATATGTTTAGTTAAACATCAACAAATTTGTTGTACCTATAAAAAACAATTTAAGAGCTCTACATCCACTTTCACAATTCGCATCCCTGTGTCGCAGTACCTACTAGTGTAACGCGAAACTTATGAGTATCGATAACATCTTAGTTGTTCATGTATGCGAGACTGACACTATCTTTTGTCTCAAGCTTGTAGGGCTTTTGTTTTATGTGACTTCAGGGATAAATTGTGTGCTACGTAAAGGTCATCTAGAAATGGAGTTAACAGTTTTAATTAACCTTTTTTGTTTGTATTCGCAAACATTTTAGTAACAAATGAAAATGGGTGAATCAATTTTTAATTACACTTAAAGAATTTATTTAAAAAAAGTTTTGTTAAGTTTTGTGGTTCGTCAGATAATCTTTACTAACCTAACCAAATTCACAAGTTCGTGGTAACTAGTTGGCGCCTAACTACACTTCACACTTTCATCTCACATTCACTTGAACTGTTAGAATCGAGAAGAGACCTCGTAGTAAAATCATTTTCAACGTGAATCAAAAAGCTGGCGACGCGGTCCAAGCTTCGAACTCGCCAGTGGACAGCGCGAGTGACCGCACGCGTTCCATATTCAAATTTTAAATACCGATACTCGATTATTTCGAAATAACGTGTTTTATTTATCGATATTATTATTCTTGGAAAGATGATGCGTCCTTATCTTTTTGGAATTTTGGTGAGTACTTTTTGAGTAAATTTTTTGTGAGTCTCGAACCTTAATTTTAAAAATAAATTAGGATTATTAATCAATATTAAGAATAACAACATTTCTTTGTTTTTAAAAATATTAGGGTTTTTAGGTAATAAAAAGCTTGAAAGTCATTCCTAAATGAATAGGTATACATCTAACCATTAATAGGTTATCTTTTATAGTGTAATTTTTATTGCTTTTCTTAAAAGTATTTTCGACACATCATCTGTAATCATTTTAAAGTGACAAACAAAATTAAGTGATTTTGTAAAAAAAATCGTAAGCATGAACATAACGGTTCACACTTGTCTCCACATAGATATGCAAGTACAACGAAAAAATGTTTACAAAATTTATTAGCATACAACACCCACACTTGACCGTTTTACCTAGTAATTAAATTCAAGTTCTCTGCTTACACAGTTTAAACTTTAAAGACTCCCGCAGATAGGTGTATGTACTAGAACAATATCTATGCAAATTTCATGGTAGTATACTCCTTTAAAAAAAATTAAACCGCCCAAAAACTGAAAAGCATAAAATAATAAACCTTAAAATTATGACTCGGCGCTTTGAGTGATCCTTGTTCATTGATTTTGCAGCGCCGACTCAAAACTTTAAGGTTTATTATTTTATGCGTTTCAGTTTTTCGGCGGTTTAATTTTTTGTTAAAAAGTTTTTATTTTATATTTTTTTTGTGGCTTTAATGTACTAATAATACTTGGCAAGGTATACCCTATCCAACAAAAAAAGAATTATCAAAATCGAACTACTCTGTATAAAGTTATGCGTGTTTATACGTTACAATCAGTGAGTGAACAATCAATCATCCCCTGTTTTCCAACCCTTAAGGTTCGATTTTGCTTTCCAAATTTATATGGGGCCACCTTGGGAGTATACCCTTTCCAATAGAAGAAGAATTGTTACAATCGGACCTCTATGTAAAAAGTTATGCGTGGTCATACATTAAAAAAAAAAATACGCGTCGAATTGAGAACCTCCTCCGTTTTTTTTTCGTCGGTTGAAAATAGCATTAGACAGAAGTTAAAAAAGTTCTTTTTAATGTACACTTTATAAACAAAGTACATTAAACTTGTTGCAGTTACGATTACTGCCAAATTTATTTAAAATCTATCTATAATAAACCAGTACCACACTATATTGTAATCATTTTAACTTTTCTTCGTATGAGCTTACGTGGCTTCCATTTAAATTTATAGTTTCATTCCAATTTAAAATTAGACGTCAATACTAAAAACCTAAAAGACGCAAGAGTGAACAATACCGAGAACGTCTTTCGTTTCACTATTATTCCACCGAATCTAAAATGTCACCAACCCCCTCCATAAACTGTGACAGCCGGGTATATTTAATTTTGCCGGTTTATATCGTCTGTGAAATTGACGAAAATTTTAGTACTGTCTTAAATCTATCTAAAAAATATATAACTTAACTTTGTAATCAAATGTTTTGCACTCCTGCTTCTATGAGCCTCTTTTTTCTAATGCTATAAAATGTAATAGTATAGTCTTACCAGAATCACGTAGCACTGCCGCTTCACGCTTGTCTGTAGGAGCCTTAAAGGTTGTTTTCTAAGTACATGTTTCACTTTCATGGAGTCAAAAATAGTAATGTAAAGTGTGCTATTACACACCCTCCCGCTCCACCAAAGAGCGGGAGAAGTCATTTGATGATTACCCATCCAAAAAAAAAGTGTGCTATTATTATCTCCCAAATCCCATTGCTAACTCAATAAGTTAATGTAATGATTATGTTATTTTTTTCTTCTTAAAAAAACATATTTTGCGAATTTACTTATTAAAAATAGTATGCCTTAAAAAGCCTCCTTAAAATATCAATACGTTATTAATAACCTTTTAGTTGTTGTAAGCTAAGCTTTTCTTCCCATGGGTCTCGTAAGAGGCGACTAAGAGACTTACTAGAGAATGGGCAGCAGCGTTCTTTATGCATTTTACCACCATACTGCGATCGCCAACCCGCCTGCCAAGCGTGGCGATTATGGCAAACTCCCCAAATTGCGGGAGTCTATGTCCAGCAGTGGAAATTTATCGGCTGAAATGATGATGATGATGATGTTGTAAGCCTAAGATAAGTCTGCAAGTTAAAATATTGTCTTCCATAAAGACTGCAAAAAAAAACGAAGAAAATTATAGGTAATTTCATTATCGCAACCGGCGTGTGTGTATGACCAATTGTATGAACCTTAAAGAGGCAAAAGCAGTGTGTAGAGATCGTAGCAGGTGGCGTTCCGTGGTTTCTGCCTATCCCCATGGGAAAAAGGCGTGATTGTATGTATGTTCATTATCATAGCGAGAATGTTTACTTCCTCGAATGAGCATAAGTCTAATTG
This sequence comes from Aporophyla lueneburgensis, assembly GCA_932294355.1. NCBI lineage: Eukaryota > Metazoa > Arthropoda > Insecta > Lepidoptera > Noctuidae > Aporophyla > Aporophyla lueneburgensis. The sequence continues at coordinate 32,335,940 of OW028740.1, forward strand.
ATCCCTCTATACCAATTACCAGTCCCTGCTAAAGTACCAATAAAGTATCAAGACTGGTCATTATCTAGGAATTAAAAGTAAACGCTTTACCAATTTATAAGGTACTGAAATATTATAGTTGAAGGCAAACCATCTTAACTAAAAATACGACAGAAATACATGAAAAGTGTCGATATATCATCCTGTTCAATGTACAATATTACTGCAATATTAAACAGAACAGGTTAAAACATGGACTAGTATAGGTATTAAAAAATAGTAAATGTCACAATTTGTTCTAGGTAATGCTATTTCTGTACTTGACTTTCGTAACTTTTGCATTCGGAATATCATAAGTCAAGATTAACAACTGGGAATATATAAGAACATACTTATATATACATCCATAGGCTGATAAAATCATAACTCTGCTTTGACTAAGCTTTGCTCTGCTAAGACTGGATCATGGGTTCGATTCCCACCCAGGACAAATCTTTGTGTGATGTGCACGATCATTTGTTCTGTGTCTGGGTGTAAAGTATCTATAATATGTATGTATTGTATTTAGAGATATATTGTATAAGTATGTTTATCAGTTGTCTGATTGCCATAGTACAGGCTCTGCCTAGTTTGGGATCAGATACGGTGTGTTGGTTGTCCTAAGATATTTATTTATTTTTATTTAGTTCTCTGCATTTGGGTTACAATAATAATCGTGAAAATAATTTCTTCATCTGTTTTTAGTTGTTCCTTAACTATATACTTAAAGTATAATGGTCATCAATTAGGTGGTCTTTATGAATCTAAAAGCTTATTTACTATTAAAATAGACGCATAAATACATTATTCTTCTCTTAGCCCTTGCCATATTCCACGCAAAGACACTTCAAGATAACTGTTTTGGATTTGTCATTCGGCTAAAATAAACATTTGTACACACTTTTACTTCTGTGTTTACTTCGAGCCAAAATTATTTGTCAAGATCATTGACATCAACCGAAGGTATACAAATGCTTAAGATGTTTTGAACTTTTGTCCTAAATGAAATTTAATCTTTCAGCATGTAAAGTTTTGTTATCAAATATATAGCCCTAGAGTTTCTTCCGTAAATATCAAGTAAAAATGTCCAAAAAACATTTGTAGCTTTTCACAATAGTAATCCATAAAGATAATGCTTTGAGAGAAATGCTAATCCCACGGACGATTGACCTCTGACCAGATAGAAGTCTTTACTGGCCCAAAATACGAAATAAACGTATAATTCAAACAGCCAGGCACTTTCCATCTATTATCTCACAGAACCATAACTTGACACTACTGCACTGGTTCTATGACATTATAAACGTTGCGTGCTTAGACATTGCCCTCATTACCATCCATTTTCAACTTTCCATTAACATCGCAGCTTGTTTTCATAAAAATTGTAACAAGTATCACTTTTACTGATCGTTTTCTAATAATGCAGTTATAATTTTTCATCAAATAAATACATAACAAATTAATGCCCATCACTAAGTTTGCATTTTCATCAAGTTCTAATTCTAATTTCAAAAGTTGTAGAAGAAGTTTACGTTCTTGATGGTCATGGGTGATACAATAGCGATGTTGTTAAGGTTATAAATACCGATATCACGGATTAAACTAAAAAGTTTCGTTTAAAAATCAGCACCAATTTAAATAATAAAATCAAATAGCTTTTCCTTTCAAGACCCATCACAATAAAGTACGGAAATTAAGGATAGATTTCGCTTCGATATTCAGAATTAATATGTAGGCCACTGTCAAAATACATTATCTTTGATAGGGTTCACAAAAGTTGTGCCGAAATTGCTACATTATGTTAATTAAGTATTTTCCATACATCACAACAAAACAAAATTTGTATTCAGAACATTCAAAAAATAATGGTCGAATTTTGCTAACACTTTCACTGTTACCAAATCAATTTTTGTACCAATATTAACGGTGTTTTTAGCACGCAACATAAATTAAAAAATAAAATACAAAAAGTGTAAACAAAGCGTTATGTTTTATTTACAAATTAAAGTGTGTTAAAAACGCTATATCATCGTTAAAACTTAGATCCAAATAATAATAGTGCTCAGATATAACAGCAAATATAAAACCCATAAAAACAATTGTCATTTGAGATTTATCCAGGTGCAGTCTATGTTGACAGACTTGAAACAAATTGACGTGAAACAAATGCCTACAAAAATTACGAAATAGTGATTGAAGATGCACATTACGATTTAAATCACGCAGGAATCATGGTCAAATAAATAAATCTCTCTATAAATAGGAATAAGCTCGAGGACACTTTATATTCACCACCTCGATGATTGTTAACTGAGACAAGATAAAACAATTAAGATTTACAACCAATACAGGCTTGACGAGTAAGATCTAAGATTAGCTACCAAATTGGTATGCATGTTTAGATATGACCGGTTTGCCCTTTAAAGTTTGGCGGAACTAACGTTCTTTGTTTTAAGGATTGGTCCGGAATAGCCTTTAAACAAAAATAGTTAAAGCTTAAAATACAATAAACTGTTATTAAACTAGCTTTTGAAAAGTCTTCTAATAAAAACAGAAGGGATGATCTTACCTGCCGGGGTCGCGTGATTGTTCGAAAGAGATACCGTGACCCTGGCACATGGGCAACTGATGGAACACGGGTGGGTTTTAGTCAGTAAAAGTCTGACATGCCCTCCCGCTCCGCCCAGAGCGGGAGAAGTCATTTGATGATTTCCCATCCTGAAAAAAAAAAAAAAAAAAAAAAAAAAAAAAAAAAAAAAAGGGATGATCTTACATACAGCGTGGTTTGATATGATGAATGATTTTGACGCACCATTTCCTTCGCCAAAGTGCATTCGATCTAAAAAATGTCTTGGTAACTTTCAACGTATAGGTTCTTGTATTTTATTAGATACTAGCTTTTGCCAGCGGCTTCGCCCGCGTATTATAAATATAAACTTTCCTCGTGAATCAATTAGTATATTGATGAAAACCGCATTTAATTTCGTTGCGTAGTTAAAAGGTCTAAGCGTATAAACGCGGGTAGCGAATTTGTTTTTTACTATGTAAAGATTATTGACGAACCTATGGCACTCGGGTAACTGAAGGAACACGGGTGGGTTTTAGTCAGTAAAAGTCTGACACGCCCTCCCGCTCCGCCCAGAGCGGGAGAAGTCATTTGATAATTTCCCATCCAAAAAAAAAAACCTATGTCTCCATCAATAACCCAATATGATGCAGAAATTCCTACTCCAAATCGCGTTCGGACATGAGATTAATTCGAGGCCGACTTAAGAATAAATGACAATACGAGTTGACAGTAATGGTCTCTACTCCCGATGTGTTACAAATCCAAAAAAATAATTGATGTAGCGTTAACTTTTAAATTTCGAATTACTCTGGGATAAGCCCGTATCATCGTCGACTTAGAGAGTAGGGCCCCGACGCAATGTAGGTTTTGAGGGAGACACTTTCAAAAGAAACGTGAATTCGACCTTATCTAATTGCCCTGTTCCCTTTTTCTTACGTTATGGTTATGTTGAGTTTCGATCGTGATTTTAGATAAGAACTAGTTCGTATGCAAGAATAGTATGACCGTCTGCCCTTCGTTGAACTTTCATAGTACCTACAACAAACAAATATATGATACCTACTCCCAATATGATAATGAAAAACAATTTAAACGTTTTAGTGAAAAGTTCGTATATGCAAATTAATATTGGCTGTGATTTTAAAGTTCAAAATAAGAAACATGATGATTACTCATGTTTGAATATTTTATTCCGAAATTAATTTTAACCCGTAATAATAGACACGCGGGTCGATCGATCAGGTTAAGCTACCCTTGCCGCAGTTAATCCGTGGATGGATGACCATCTTTACATACAAAGACCCTGACATGTCTAGGTCTTGGTTGTCTTACGGATCGTCAGAAGCCTGAAAGTCTGACAACCCGTCTTACCACGGAGTATCGTGTTACCTAGTAATGGGTTGTGGAAGTCATATAGTCGCGCTATATGAAATACTGGTATTCAACTGCATCCGGTTCAACTTGAAGCCGAACCCAATACAGTTTGGAAAAGGCTACGCAGACAAGACAAGAGCTTTGTACTCTTACACAGCTTCACCCTCAAAGACCAATGAGTCACCTGTCTAATGCAAACGTGAAGTATATGCCTTATAGAAATTACAAAGTAATTACCTAATCCATAAGAAGATTAACCACAGCCCGTTACTTTAAGCCGTCAAGAACAATCATCATTAAGACTGACATTTTGACTATTTACCGAAACAAACGAAGATACTGGCAATTATAACGTCAACACGTCAGTCAAAATAAAGAAAAACAAAATAGAAGAAAGCACTCACTTCTTACTTAAGAACATTTACACAGTCGATAAACGATAGCGGCCCAATTTTTTGTAGCCACCAATTGGCAATATGTACAAATAAGTAAAGCTAACGGTTCTACTGCCAAATACCAACACAATAAGTGTACGCGACCCAGTAATTTCCTTCTTAAGTGTACGCTGTTTGAGTGGTACGGTCTCATTGTTGACGCAGCGATAAGATCTATGGACGTGAAATGTTCCAGAATTCAAACAAAAAACCTTCTGTGTATCTACCCTGTAAATTAGTTTTTTTGAATATTTGAATTAAAGCTAATTTTAAATCAAAAATCATCCAAAATATAGGTTTATACATATTTCCAAAACTTGTAGAAATTAAAGTTGTATAATAAGCTAACAATCAAATGCTGCTAATTATAACTTATCTCATTTGCTAAAAAAAACACACACCAAAAAAAGCCTTTATTGCTGGGTCTACAATGTTTTTGTAAATTAAATATTTTAGTTGAAATATCGGCGTCCGGTGCACTCTTTCCAAGATTTCCATTTCTCTCTGTCTCTCGCCCGCTGAGTCCCCTTACCAGCAATTCTTTGAAGTCGTTTTCCCATCGTTTCTCTTGTCGTCCTTTGCTCCTTTTTCCATCCCTTGGGTACTGTTATTAATTTGGTCCATTTCTCTTTTCTTTTCTTAACATAATATGTCCTATCCATCGCTATTTTTGTGCGTTACATACTTTTGTGCATCTTTAAACTTGGTTATACTTTTATTTCTTTCAATCTTAATTTGTCTCTTCTCTTCACTCCTATTACACTTCTTCCTATACTATTCTGGCAGACTTTTGTTTTCTGGCTAAATTACTCTGCATCATTTGTTGTCATCATCATCACCTGTCAAATTATTTCCTCCAATCAACAACTTATATTCAAGCACACCTTAAATTTTAATACTGTAACAAAGATGCATCACGTGTTATTTCTCGATGCCTCTTCGCTCAGCGTTCGATGCGACCTCGCCTTTCTCAAGCCGATCGCCAAAACAGTATCAGCATTTGACACAGTTACCTTTATCGACACATTATCCGTATTTGTTTTCCGTTATAATTTATACTGTTTCGGTCATTTAGAATCTCTTTTACGATGCTACTAAAATTTTACGATTGAAAAGCAGTGTGAGTTAAAAACAGTTGCCATTATTTCGTTTGATTTGTGACATACTAAAACCGTTTAAATTATTATTTGAGTCAATAGAATAATATTTTTTCTTATACTAAGAAAATGAATCATCTTTTCACTAAATTCTTACTTATTTAGGTAACTTACCTATTCCACTTTTTTTAACCAAATTCTCTTAGATACAGTTATATGCCTTATTTATTACCCATACGAAACTGATGTCTCCTATAATTATTATCAAGTTTTAATCGTTCATCATCATCATTTTAGCCAAAAGACATCCACTGCTGGACATGGGCCTCCCCAAAGTTCGTCGGGTTTACCATAATCGCCAAGCTTGGCAGGCGGGTTAGCGATCGCAGTATGGTGGTGAAATGCATAGGATTTGCTGCTGCCCATTCTCTAGTAAGTCCTTTAGTCGCCGGTTACGACAACCACGGGAAGAAATGGAATACGTCTCAGCTCATTATTCCAATAAAAAATATTTCCAGGACCAGACTTATTTAAAGCCACACCCTTTCAACTTCATTACATAGTACCTACAACTACTTACAAGGCAAACAAGCCTTTATTAAAAAAGCTACCGTACAATTGTTCGTAGAAACATCGAAACCGGTAGGTGCGCAGGCGCCGGACGCAGAGTTTCACTTCGATCTCAAACCATTTCACTTTCTTTTAGTCTAGATTAGAAAAACACTTAAAAAGACCAGATACATTCTAAGTTTCTAACTATTCATAGATTTTTTATCCGTTACGGTTGAGAACATACAGCCTAACACTGACTTGCAAATTGTAAGAAAACATAAGGAAATTTGAATTTTTTCGCTATCCTGGCCCTTATCTATCTACTTACCTTCTATTATTACACTTGTGGATTTCTGTCGACAATCAACTGCCACTTATACGTAACAATGTATGAATCCTGGTATTCTTTTAATAACGTCTCTAATAATTTATTTATCTTTTTCAGGTGCTACTCGCGTGTTCATGCTTGGAGGTGACGTCGCGGCCGTCAAATAATGAGTAAGTTCCATTCTAACAAAAAATAATAGTTAATGTTGTAGATAACAGTAGTATCCATAACTTTAACGTTTAAAGCAACTATACATATTTGACACGAACTAATCATGAATTTTATTTGATTCGAAACTGATTTCATTGTATCCATAATCATATTTTTTCATATAGCATTAAAGTCTTGATTACTTGCATAATTGCTATTTTCATTTAAATTCAGTCCTTCTTGTTTTAAATATCTAATCCTTTTTCATTACTTTTAAAACAAATAGAGTAATGAAAGTGTATCATTCCTGTATACGCAATCTTGTTTCGCCAAAATACTCAATGATGTCAGTTTTTAATAAAAATCTAACGCGTACTTTGAATTTATAAAAATAACTGAAACGGCTCCTATAGTAGTGTTTAAAATATTAACGATGGTTTTACAACAGTAGAAATGCACATTTATGTAGAACCGGCACAACTAACATAAGGAGTAGAGCTTAAAAATATTAGTGAAAAACTACACGGGATCCCCAGTAGTTCAGGTATGGTTCACTTTAAATACTTTATGAAAAGCTTCAACACCGCTTTTTTTATTTACACGCTTTAACTATAATGCTTATAGGTGAAGGTATCAAAAATATCGGTAAACAAAAATACATGCAAAAACTAACAATAGCTGAAATACATTTCAGAGCGGCGACATCAGTTGATGAATTAAAACAAGCTCCAATAGAACAAGAGAGAGCACTAGCTTACGATGAAACTAACAGCGAGATCGAAGATATTAGTAAGGAAATATTAGAAAAGATAAAAGCAATTAATGATGCACTCCAGAAACCAAGCAGGCGAAATCAATTAAAATGGAATGCCCCGCATCAATCGGGAGGAGAATACGTCCTCGATAAAGAAATATTGGAAAAACTTCAACAAGTTATAGCTTCTGGAAAACTGACCCAAAAACATAACAATATACAACAGCAAGACAGTAATACGATTTTTAATGGTGACTTAGATGATAACAGATATTCAAGACAACTGTCTTCTCTATTAGCTGGAAACCAAGCGCAAATGGCAATGATGCCAGGACCATATATAACGAGCATGCCTGTTCTTGTTATGCCATCTATGAATAATATGTACAGTAATTACATGAATCCGATGGAATACGCTACTAAAATGCAAACTCGACAAGATGGTCCAACACCTCCTTCACCGTTTCCATCATTTCCGTCTTTGCCAAGTCTACCACCTTTTCAATGGCCTTTTTCGTCAATGTTTCCCATTTTAATAAGGGATCCATTACATGTTATTATGACTGGAGGAGGATGGAACAATTTTATTGAGTCTGGTCAAAGTGCCGATATTTGCAGGCAACGAAAGTCAAATGAGCCAATTATTGAGGATGTAACAAAATATCAAGATAAAATTGAGAAAACTGCAAACTTAATTGAGCACCCAACTAGAGAAGCAAGAACAAGGCAAAAGAGAGCAGTTAAAAAACGCACCGTTGCTCATGGAAGCCAATTGCAAGATATTGACCCAGCTAAACTAAATAAATTCTTTGCCACCAAACCTAGTTCTACAACTCCGAAACCTACTACACGGGAACCTGCTAAAACACAAGACACAAAAACCGTTGGTGATAATGATGGGGACGTGCGATTTCACTTTTTAGATTTGTTTGGCAACAAACAATCAAACAGGAAACCAGCCGGGCCTGGTTTCTTCATAAACAGGCTGAAAGTAAGGCGAGGAGGAGTCGCTATTGCTGGGCCCGGAGGTGTAGCGACTGCTGGAAGAGGTGGGACTGCCATTGTAGGCCCTGGAGGGCTAGCTTATACTCAACCAGGAGGACTCGCTGTAGCCGGACCAGCCGCACGAATTGTAGCATTATCCTCCGATGCGGACCTCACGTCAGTTGTTCATCGTCTGCAGGAACAAAGTAAAATAGATGGTTCTATTGCACAATTATTACAAGCTATACCTGAAGGAAAAATAGTTGCTACTGGTCCTATTATTTATTACCATCCTAACAACCGATAGTAATTTCTAACTAACCCACATGTATCATGTCTTCCTTCTCATTAAACTATTCTCTTTCTCACTTATTAGATTCTACGACGGACGAGGATGGCGACGAGATGGACAGTGGAGCAGATCAATGAAGCAATCCGATCAGTACATTTACGATGGCATGAATTTTCGGGAAACACCCTTGAAATTAGAAGACATGACTTTCATGCTATTTATAAAACCGATAGCTCACGCACAGAACTCTCAAGGGACAGCATTAGCTAATCCCATATCCTATGTTGTAATAGCGAGGAACCAGACTGGAACTATATTCCATGCGCCGCTTGCGACTGCCGTGGCAGGCCCTGGCGGCGTGGCTCATGCACAATCTGATCTTTATCTATACGAATTTGTAGATCAATAGATCAGTATTCCTGATATATCACTTACTAGGAAATAAGAGTAATGTAAATCGAATTATTTTCGGAAACTAATTTTGACTGTAAACTTAAAATTGATTTTCGAATTGAATGTAACTTGAAAAATAAGATTGATATTAAAGGCGTGGGCGTAATAAATGTTAATTTTTATGGAAGTCATGCTTGTTTTATTTTATTTGAAATACTTTTAGTAATGTCATGGTGAGTCGTTTTATGTTATTGTTGAAAGATTATGACAAATGTCACAAATAATTCGGATTAGACTAAATTTTGACAAAAAAGATGATAATTATTAGTAAATTTAGCTATGCACAAGATATTTTGCTTAGCTACAAAATTAACAAATCTTATTATGATTGAACAGATCAATGGACCGGTTTAACAAGAGAATTATTTATAAGTTACGAATAATAAAGTTCAACCTCCTAATAAAAACATTTTTGTGATAGGTCACTATCCTAAGTGGATACAACGGAATCCTAAGACGATAATATAACGGTCACGCTCACGCTTATACTACGACAGAATTGAACAAATTAAGTAGAATTGATTTCCTGTACACCCACAACATCCCAAATGTGGATTTACTGTTAGACCATTTAGACTATGATAAATAGTCTTGTCTAGATAATATTGTTATAGGCCTGTTAATACACACTTACACAAACAAGTTAGACAAACAGAAAAATCTAAGGTAAAAACCACAAAGATTCACCCATAACTTTTAACCTTTATAGCGCATCAGTGCAATACGAACCATTCTACGGAGGAGCCAAGGGTCAATACTTGGAAATTAAAAGAGATAACCTTGGCAGAATAATAGGCGAGAGAATAGTCTCTGAAGAAAACATCAGCAGTGAAAATATCATCAAAAATAGCAATGAAAACCTACTAGCCAAAGTCATGGCCAAGAACCTTCAAAATCTTAAGTCACTGTCAACGAATCTTCTGAAATTGCATAATATTGGTCGCAAGACTGGTTCCCTAGGAGATATTGAAAAGAGTAGGTTTAAGACTCAGCTGGCGTCCTTGGGTGAAGCTGCTTCCAACATCATAAAACTGATAGAAGAGGTCGATGATGTTGATAAACTGTTCAAGAAGAATGTCAACATAAAGACTAAGGAAGAAGCGGAGGATGACTATGTAAGTTAATGAATAAAATCCCATTATTTTTCTATGTTAGATACTAAATAAGACTTTGAATGCCTATATTCCATGTATGGCCAAAAAGCTTTATATGCATTGATAGTACGATGTTACTATACCCAATTCATATCCAAGAATCACTTAACCTACAAGAGGCCCTAATTTGATAAATAGTATCTCAGCCTTAAAAAAAACCGCAGAATAAAATAGCCTGTACTCTGTGAAGTTTAAACTATGGATAGAATAGGTAAAATCTATACTTTTTAATTTTTAATTTTAATATTATAAAGCTGAAGAGTTTGTTTGTTTGTTTGTTTGATTGAACGCGCTAATCTCCGAAACCACTGGTTCGAATTGAAAAAATCTTTTTGTGTTGAGTAGCCTATTTATCGAGGAAGGTTATAGGTTATATAACATCACGCTACAACTAAAAGGAGCGGAGCAGTAATGAAAAATGTTGCAAAAACGGGGAAAATCGCACGGGTAGGCGATTCGACGCGACGGGAAGGGTCGGGCGAACAAGAAATTTAACGCGGACGAAGTAGCGGGCAGAAACTAGTACTCTATATTATGCAAACGATTTAAATTACAGTCACAAATATAAAAATTTGACCAGGGGTGACACAGTAGGTGGTCATTAATCTTTTTAAGACAACTTTGGGTGGATGGGTTATGGAAGAAGGTGAGGCAAAACTGTTTGTAGTCTGTGATATATTAACATGTTATATACCATAAACACATATAACATATTATTATACTAATCTACAAAAATATTCACAGTAATAATCATATGTTTGTTGAGGACAAATGTCTTTATCACAATTTAAAAGACAAAGATTAGGCTCGCTTTATCGACCTGGCCAAGGTATTCCATAACCGTTGTGGTTGAACTGTAAAAGATCTTTTATAGAAACTGGGGATATGTAATGTCCTCTGTGACGTCAAGTGTCACTGACCTGTTAGTCTAGTGGTTAGTGACCCTGTCTGCTAATACGGAGGTCGTGGGTTCGATTCCCGCCTTGGACAAATCTTTGTGTGATGAGCACAATTATTTCTACTGTGTCTGGGTGTAATTTATCTATAATTTGTATGTATTTAGAAATATATAAGTATCTTTATTCGTTGTTTGGTTCCCATAGTACAGGCTCTGCCTAGTTTGGGATCAGGTAACGGTGTGTCGCGTCCTAAGATATTATTTTATCATCGCTAGTCTCAAGTTTTCCGATGACCTCAAATATCTATTATGTGTGTCATGAAGGACCTTGAAATGATCTTTAAAGTAAGAGCAGTGGAGAGTATTGATCAGAACACTGTAGAGCTGAAACAAGATATGAAAATTCCTCCTTCCAATCTTGTGTCTCACTTACAATATCTATGTTTTTTTCACACCATCTAATCTCTTCACCTCCCTTGGTTGACTGGTAGAGAGTGCATAGGGCATTAAGGCGGCCTGTCTACCTTTTTTATACGAGAAGTTTAAATGAATAAATCCCGACGAAAATCTATGTGAAGCCGATGGAGCTTTGTATAAAATTCAGAAATGTGATCATATTTGTACAAGTCTAATATAACTAAATCTTAAGAAAAAAAATTAAGCAAACATTTAACATCTATTTCATTCAGATTGCAGAAGAGGGCGTTGGTGTCGAATCTTCGGACTACCAAAACGACGAAAGCAGTGATTCTGATTACTTAGAAAGAGGAACCATTGCTGAAGCGAAACCAGTTGGTAAGTTAATTCAGCTTTTTTTTAATCAAATGTAAAGCGTATAGTATTTTGGATAGACAATACACGAGTGCTGCCATTTGCCAACAAATTTTGAGGGAACTACTAACTGCTGCTTAAAGTTGTGTAGACAGCGCTCCTGGTCATGCAGTTAGCTTAGTAATGTTTAATTTCATCAAGAGATGTCGCTACTTAACTATCGTCTCTCATAGCGAATAATAAAAAAGGTTTGGTATTTGATTACTTCATAGTAGCTTTAATGCAAGGATTCTTTAAGCAAAGAGCAATGGAGAGAACTATGCTTTGAGAGAGAGAAATGAAGAGATCCGTAGGAAAACCATGATAACTGACATAGCCCGAAGAATTGCCAAACTAAAGTGACAATGGGCAGGGCACATTGATTGCAGAACAGATGGCGGATGAGGCCGGAAAGTCTTGGAGCGGCGACCACGTACTACTATATGAAATAGTGTTGGAAGACTTGGTCATCGGTTCATCATGTGGGAGGACAAGATGAACCGATGACCTGGTGAAGGCCGCAGAAATCCGTTGGATGCGAGAAGCACAGAACCGGTCGAAGTGGCGGTGCTTGGGGGACGCCTATGTCCAGCAGTGAACTTTCGGCTGAAATGATGATAGTAGCTTTAAGATGTCAATAAAAAAATCTGGTCGAAAAGTGTGATACTTATCTTGCCACCAACATACATATTTTTCTCACTGTATTTGTGAAAATAAGATGACATTTTGTAAAAGTATTTTATTTGCTTTCAGGTCTTGCAGTCATTGGTTCGCATGGCCTGGCCGCTTCAAGACCGGTGGCCACTGCTGTAGCCATATCTGGCGTGGCTTTGGCCAGGCCTATGGCAACGGCCGTTGCTGGCGTGGACCCGACCAAATTAGGTCTTAACCTTCAGATAAATCATTCGAAGCAAAGCTGAATGCTGAATACTCAATATATGTTTAGATAGAGGGGGGAGAGTATGATGCCACGCTTGTTAATTGTTAGTAAAGTGCTCCTGGCTCCTTCCGCGAGCTATAATATTCCGGGAGAAAGAGTATAGTAATACATTTATTTTTGTCACCTCTCTACAAATTTTTCGATGTGGCTGATTCTGCTTAGAATAAAATTAAATAGTATCAAAATGTGACCACAAAATAGTTCGTTAGATTTAGTCATCACCAGCAGTCCAGAGCTGGAGTGAGGAGACGTCTACGGTGGCACACCATTCAGCGATACTCGGCAACTCATCCAGCGGCTACCAGTCACCCTGCGAAAATCGGCCACTCGCCACTCAAGAACATGTCTACCCCAACTTTCATCCATAGGATCTACGGCTAATATTTCCGGCCCATTGCCAGAGTTAGTACTATGGATGAATGTTCATTTCACAATTTTTTCAAAATAAGCACAAAGGTTATTTTCAACAAAAGAGCACAGCAAATTAAAACTTAATGAGCGTGACAGTATCAAAATAATATATAAGTTGGTTGATCATGTCTTATTGGTCATGGTTGACTTTAAGTAAGCAACTTAAAATATCAGATTATACCCACTGATACAAAATATTACCTAACTAGATGGTTACCCACATAATGTGAAAGTTTATGCAGAGTTTACAATTTCGAACCCCGTCTTCAGAATACCAGAATAATGCATATAATATATAATGGTCTCTACGGCATTCACTACTGTACGATATATCGTACCTATATGTATACGAGGGTATGGAATTGTACATCTGCACACCTATAGTAAGAATTAATTTGTAATAACTGTGTGAGTGAATGTGATAGTAACGTCTTGTAAAGACGATAATTTTATTTATTATTTATTTTTACTTATTGCTAATAAACTTTGCAATGTGATTGCGGTTTTATTGAAATTCAAGTCCTATTAACTTATATATATTTTAGTCAATTAATGTATCAGAAAGACACAAAGAGGTTATCAAAATTCGGTGCTATAGAAGAAGCTCCAGAGTTTTTCCCTATTTTAGATACCTATTTAAAAATAACGTAAACAAAACTGGATGTAATAGTCTGAAACCTCCAACACGCAATGAGTTAGGGTCATAAGTGACTGGCTGACGAAGACAACATTATTATACTTACCTATTCTTTCTTCTTTGGAATGAAAGAATGTGTAAACACCTATTTGAATTCTGACACCTAATCAAAACCGCATTATAACCTGTAACAACAATTCATTAAACAAACATATTGTTATAAGAGTAACGTTGACTAATAAAAACAAAATAACAATGTGGATGAGTAACTAGGAAAATGCTGTGCAGTGACTTTGACTTACGCCTGTTAGGAATGTGTATATTAGATTTTTACTATTCGACAAAAATACTAAAGGAACATGCATGATAGAAACCTAATTTCAAGCTCAAAAACTATACCTAAATAACTGTAACAAGTCTTAGGTACTTTAAGTCTGGTACAAAATCATTCGTGTCAGTCACAGCACCCGTATATAGTTTCATCACCATAAAAATACACTATTGCCTGGGTTTTGTAGATATTAAAAAAAAAACACCCGTTGATAATATTATTAAGTGTTTAAAATCAATTTGTTTCTTGTTAAACGATAATCAAACTTCACAAGTAATCCGTGGCTGGAGAGCAGCCTCGATTTGCCGCCTAGGCCTGCAAGGGCCTAACCAGCATAAAAAGACCTACCCAAGTACGACGAGCAGGTAGCTTGGCTTGCCTGACGGGGGATCGAACTCATTGATCTTGCTCTTGCATTCTGATTTCTCTTATTTCTTCTGCTTTTCTGCGGAACTCGACAAAGTTACTCCTATTTCTTTTGCAAATTGTCACTAGAAATATTTCAGAGGTGTTAAAAATGATCGAACTTGCTCGGCTGGCTATTGCATCTAAGTTACTAATGATTCTTACGCTGTCAATCACGCTAATTCTGGCATTAATCGACAAAGTAACTCTTGTTACTGTCATATTTGAATAGTCAAAAGAAATCCTATCCAAGGTACTTAATTATCGGAATTGCATCGCTCGCTCTCGCATCCAAAGTTCTCTTAGAACGATGACCGTTTGATCACTGCCAGTACCAGGAACAAAACGAGGGACCCTGAGTCTCGTGTAATTTTTCACAAAACATTAAGAACTTGACGTAGATATACACAATAGATTTTTTTAAAGAACCAAAATACGATCAAAACAAAAAACGTCAAGTGAACGACTTATTTGTTATTGTAAATGGTATTCCTCCCCATTAATTTTGAAAAATACAATACAAATTGAACATCAGAACATAATTTATAGTTTTTAAAATAAAATAATTCGTGGGGGTATCTATGGGGTACGGTACGGACCGTGGCTTTGGGTGTCACTGAGGGCAAGCAGTAAAAGACAAGCCGGATTGGGTTAACGCTAGGCATCTGGGCACCACCTGTTAGTAGGTACCACCCTTATTAAAAACCGTGCTTAGTCAAAGTCAAAGTCAAAAACGTTTATTGCGAACTAAAAAAAAAAAAAAAAAAAAAAAAAAAAAAAAAAAGTGTATACATGGTGTTGGTATTATACTATGTTAGTACTTATGACTTAGCAGCCTTTTACAAGCATTGCAATTATATTTCGCCTGCCCTTATCATCATAAATTAGCATGCATTAAACATTATTATTACTTGATTATTTTATTTTTCATTAAATAATAAAAAATTAAATTTAAAAAATATAGTTGTGGTAAAATTAAATGTCAATAATTATGAACATAATACAATTATTCAGCAATGTCAAAGTAAGATCTTTATGTCATTCTTTCCAGGTAGGTAGTACAAATAATTATTATTATTATTATTCTAATTTAATGTATAGGACAGATCGCCAATTTTGTACATAACAGATAATCATTATTTTAAGCTAGACTCTAAATATTCTTTTACTGAGTAGAAGCATTTTTGAATTAAGTATAGTTTTAGCCTTTTTTGGAATATAATTTCTGATTTTTCATTTTTAAACGTGTTGGACAACTTATTATATATTTTTATTGCCATATAATATGGGCTTTCGCTTAACATTTTAATTCTTGAGGATGGAGCTTACCTGCCACCGGGCGAATCAGTAGTGTTAAATGTCGTTTTATCTGTATTTGCTCGTAATAATATTATGTGAAACAACGAAAATATTTAAAACGTCAGCTTGTTATGAGTAGTATTTTATCTACTTTCTGGATACAGAAATCACTAGGTAACTTAATACTTCTATGCAGTTCCTAATTTCGGCATTCTAACTCTATGTCATCATCATCACTAGCAGCCTTGTTCCACCCTCCCACTGCTGATGTATCCTCCTTTTGTGCCATACTTTCCTGGTTTATGCGAGTCTCATCCAGAACTTCCCTGCGATCTTTTGTAGGTTATCCATCCGCCGGCCTGTGGGTCTGCCAACGTTGTCTGTTTCGTTTCTATCTTTCTTATTGTATATATGTTAGCGTTTCATTAACATATTTTTTTGAACTTCCGTGAGCTTCCAGAGTAAATTCATAGACTAAGAGTACGGTTACTATGTCCTGCGCAAACTGTCCTTCAATTTCCTTATAATAGGGAAAATTACCATAATAACTATAAATCTCTTACAGGAAGTAATATGCATACAATGCAAAGGGGTATGGACACATAGGTAGTGATTCAAATATTACATTCATATAGGGAATCCCAATGCATTCAAAATTCTAAAAACTACATTACTAATCCGGCTTTGTCACTTTATTCGATACTTATCACTTTTAGAAGCCTTTCTCCTCTGTAGATGACACATTATTTTTCATTAAAACAATAAAATAAAATCCCCGCCACAAAAATATGCCTCTAAATAGTAAAAATAATATAAGTATTGGCTCCTTAAGTAAAATAAGAAGTTGTAGTTAATATTTTGATCAAGGCTTCTTTGCGTCAAGGGGCGCCTTATGAAAATGTTAAAATTTCTACAATATATGCTATTGTAGAAATTTTAACATTTCATTTTTTCATCATTCATTATTGCTGGGCCTCGTCTGTTTGGTGTTTTCATACACCGCCCCCTGAGTCAAGTGGTAAGGGCCGCGAGTTATGTATCGGAAGTTCTTATCCAGACAGGAGGCGCTTTACTTTCTGTTAATTATTTCATAGCCACTGTTTTTAAAACGGTAAAGAAAAACATCGTGAGGAAACTGGCATGTCCTAGAACTAAAAACCGAACACATGCGACATCTCCCAACCCGCACTGGGCCCGCGTTGCGGATAATGGCCCACTCTATCTCACTAGGATATGAAGAGAATGTTCCCACGGCTGGGACACATGCCCATGTGTCCCAGCCGTGGGAACATTGCAGACTATAATACTGAGGAATATGTACTATTAACCCTTAGTCACAGCCGTATAAATATCCACCAAGCGCCCACTCCTTGTTTATTAAACGCCCTAGATTTTAGTGCGCAGTAAAATGAATTAATAAGTTATTTATCTTACAAACTATTACCAGTTCCACGTGTCTGTAAATATTTACATTTCCACATGGTCAGATGTTTATAGATATAACGCATGTTACACTTTTTTACGTACGTTGCTGATTATAAATAGAGCACTTAGCATAATTTACGCGATCTTAGAGCAATATGCAGGTGCATAATCTATACTTCTATACTATATCTTTACTAAATATTATAAATGCGACAGTAACTCTGTCTGTTACGCATTCACGACTAAACCACTCAACCAATTTTTCAGTCCACGACTTCATCTGCGTCAGCGCTAACCGACATTTACGCAGATGAAATCGCTGGCAGAAGCTAGTACTCTATCATGTTACCGGTCGGGTAATATTGTTGAATGCACTAGCTAGTTGAACCAAACCGTCATCATCGTTTCAGCCGTAAGACTTCCACTGCTGAACATAGGCCTTGCCATAATCGCAACGCTTGGCAGGCAGGTTGATGATAGCAGAATGGCGGTAAAATGCATAGAGAACGCTGCTGCCCATTCTCTAGAAAGTCCCTTGATCGCCTTTTACACCCAAGGGAAGAAATGGGATGGATTCTTCAAGTCCGACATTACAGCAATACATGGAATCAAAACGTGTATTAGTATAATAAAATGATGCAATCGTAAATTCAGTATCAGTTATTTACCTTGTACACGGTCACTGGAGGGTTAAAGAAAGAGAAAATAAATATGTACATAAACTCACACATTCTTTCTATTGGGTTAGGCAGAAACTACAAAATGGCGTCTCTTCTCGTAAATATGACGTTAAACACTGCAACAAAAATTCCTCTTGACGTAACACACAATTGTGGACGATAAAATAATTAAAGATCTTACGCGATATGACAAAAAATGTTTTCCAAAAGAATTTTGCCAAACAAACCTGCTTAAAACTTAGCATAAGAATACCAAAGACCCTCTACTAATCTACTTACTTAGTCAAAGACCACACAGAAAACATGCAAATCCTTTCCCTGTCTGGAATCCCCAGTAATCCGAGTTGATTCAGGTTAAATAAATCCTCTTGACGCATATACACATGCGTCACTACAAACACCCGACCCGGTGATGCTTGCTTATTGCAGGAACCAGGTAGCCGACCGCAGAACAAGTAAACATTTTAAAACTAAGTACGCATGAGCGATATTTTTATATTTTTCGTGATTTTTTATTTCAACTTTCGGTATAAGGCTACATTCCCACGGACGTAACAATATCAAGAATTGAAAATAGAACGCTGTGTTTTTTTCGACGCAATGAGACCCATTCGTTCTCTGTTGAAATTTCAACTCTCGGTGTCATACCGAGAGTTGAAATACCAGTGCGCTAAAAAATCCCGCTGCGATTTATTAGGTCCGTGTTAGGCGCAGCGCATACCGCTGGAAGCGCAGCGGAGCGCATTTTAAGATAACAATGCTCTTGTGGTAGCTTGGAGGCGCTCCGAGCGCCGCATGTGAATTTATTTTTTTGTAGACCGTATGTCAAGGTAGATAAGGTTTATATTAAATTGTTATCTTAAAATGCACTCCGCTGCGCTTCCAGCGGTGTGCGGTGCGCCTTAATGTCAACCTTAAGGCTCGTGCAGACTAGCGCGACGCGACGGTCGCACGCGATTCGGAAATTTATATCCGTAAAACAATTTCTATGAACGTGTCGTAGCGCAACAGGTCGCCCCTGTGTGAAGTACCGCGCGTATTTTCAAAGGAATTGTTCTACGAATATAAATCGCCGAATCGCGCGCGACCGTCTGCGTCGCGCTAGTGCACGAGCTTTTTCCATGCTGACCATAGAAAGTCCAACAGGGCGCATCCCAACGCATCAACAAAACACTGTTGGATTTTGAACTCTCGGTTCAAAGCAAAGCGTTCCAAATGCACCCGTGAAAACGTGAGCTAACTCGTCACCAAACTTTGTGAGTCAACAGCAAGAAGGTTCAAAGGAACACTGACTTACAATATGGTTCTAGGAAAAATATTTAAAACTTGTATTGTTGTGTTTACCCACATACAAGTATTATGGTTTCACTTACTTTCAAGCAAGCGAATTTTGTTATAAATTCGCTTATTGCACAATATAGTAGGCCTTGCATCAAGGAAAAGGTATCTACTACCTGTAGTCTGAATCTAACCATCAAACGCAGGATGCAGGCATTTCATAATTGTGTTTTTGTTCTTCTTTTCTTTCTTCCGTCCGCTTTGTCAATATATATTATTTAATAGTCAGCCCATCTTCCAGATGAGCTGATAAAGGCTCACTATTATTGTGACTAACGTTTACAGATGCTTACATTTACGGAGTGCATCTGTATCTCTTCTTTTTACTTCATCATGGACATTTATGAAGAACATAAAGCAATAAATTAAATAATAACAATATTATTATATTTAGGTACATAAAATTTTTGTATAATAAGGGTCTTAAAAAGTAAGCATTATTGGTAACCTACATGGTACAACGAATACGAAATTTTTAGGTAAAGTCACAAATATTTTTATAGGCTTATTAGTCGATTTGCCGATTCGTGAAAGTACTCGCCTGAGGCGGGTGAAAAAATTCGATTATTCCGAACTTGACCCGAAACCCTAACCCGGGCGCGGGCTAGGTTAGAAACTTGAAAAAAAATATAATAAAATATTCTAATCACAGCTGTAATCTTTTGACAGCTATATTTAATGGTTATTATCACGTTCAATTGACGACATGATCAATAATTTCCCTGACTACACGAATCCGGGGGGAGCCCCAAATTTCATTGTATTTTAAAGGTATTTTAACAAAACTGACATAGAGACACTGCCCTAAAATTTATTAATTACCTAAGTATACCATACTGTTACCGTTACAACTAAGTTACTTCATTTAACAAAGCCATCTTTTGACTTCTCCACTATAAAGGGAACAATGAAACCTACAGTTGACCGCTTATTACAGTTCCATTATCTGTTAGTCCACAAAACTTGTCTTCGTTACGTAATATCCATAATAGTCCGGTAAAGAAAGAAATATGGCGTTTGTACGAGTATGGTCTGTAGTGACGGGTCAATGGCACTATATTATGTCATACGAATATTAGTTGAAACTGCATGTAAATTAGGCTTAATTGTGTATTTTCCATGTTGTTATGAGGTAATGTATCGAAAAACAAAGAGAGATAGTGATTATAGACGATAGTGATAGCTTTATCTAGCTCTAATAACAGTGGCAATAAATGCGTTAAATTAAAATACTTTTCGATCAGCTTCAAAAACAGGAGAAGGTTTTTGTTTCAGTCTTTTTTTTATATTTTCATCTCAGAAGTCCCTCTTTTATAAACCGATTGAAAAATCTTTTTTGGTTCGTAAGGTTAAGTGTATGTTGATGATGTTATAATAATGTCCTATCACTGTTATTTACTTAGCAAGTGAAGGTCCAGAATATGGATAGGGAAAAAAATCAACCTAAATTTAAAAAAAGCACTAATAGTGACATCTGAAAGCAAAAAATTATAAACCTTTCAGTAATTTTGAGTCGGCGCTTTGAGTGTTGTTTGTTCATTGACTGTTTGGCGCCGACTCAAAATAAACTCTAAGGTTTATTATTTTTTGCTTTTCAGTTTTTTCGACGGTTTAATTTTTTTCTTAAAAACTTTTATTTTATTGTTTTTGTGGCTATAATCTACTAATAAAATTTGGCAAGGCATACTCTATCCAATCAAAAAAGAATTATCAAAATCGGACTACTCTGTAAAAAGTTATGCGTGTTCATACATAAAAAAACAATAAATATACACGCGTTGACTTGAGAACATCCTCCGTTTTTTTTCGTTGGTTAAAAATATTTTTAAATTTGGAATTCGGTGACATAAAAACGAAAATAGAAAACCAAGACGTCTACTTCCGAAATTCGAAATATTTTTCACTAGGCACTTATATGTTTTTTTGATGTCGGTAGAATGCAAAACATAACACAATCATCATTATGTAGTCAATCTTTTCAACAGTTTTTAGTTTTATTTACATGACCTTTCATATTTTCATCTTTCTTATGGTAAAAACAAATTCTCTCCTAACTTTAAATACTATAAACAATGTTTTTTTGTTGTTGTTTAGTGATCCTAAAAATCTATCTTTCTCTGAAATTAGACCAACGCATTGCTATATTGAATCTTGAAGGCGTACATTCGTTTTATAGGCGTAATGAAGACATGCCCAGATATTTTTAACCTGTAGATCCATGTAAGACTTCTGAATTGTCATTGTACCAGCACAATACCTGGTAAAAATATCAACGAAAGCAGGGAATGGTGTACGGTGGCGGTGTGCCCTGCTTGGGCGGAGCACCGCCGCCGCCGTGTCCGCGTGGAGGCGATCAGCGGCGGCGACCTCGTGCGTCCGGCCCTGGTGCGAGCCATTGTACGGAGCGAGAGGGCATGGGAAGCCATCACGTCCTTCTGCGAAGCAGTAATGCTTGCGAAGGAGGAGGCGGGGTGCGTGAGGAAGAGGCAAACTATGTGCCCTCACACCCTGGCCACCGCAGGTGGAGACGCCCCGGGCGTCGGGAGCCAATTGCGGGCTCACGGACACCACTGGCGCGGCCATACGGGCGGTAAGGACCAGGCCCGCGTCGACGGCGCTTAGTCGCGCCTCAAAGAGATGTCAGCAAACTGAAGGGATCCCCTAGTCCCGATGCCTGCCAGGGTTGCGAGATTTGTTCGAAAGAGATACCGTGGCCCTGGCAAATGGACAACTGAAGGAGCACGGGTGGGTTTTAATCAGTAAAATTCTGACACGCCCTTCCGCTCCACCCAAAGCGGGAACGCCATTTGATGATTTCCCACCCACAAAAAAAGCAGGGAATTATCCTCAACCGTTATTATTACAGTTAAGATACATTTTGAATAGTATAATGTATATCAACTTAGTTATATGTCAAAACATAACGCAACATTGTAACATCTAGATTTCCTGTGTGGAACTGTTTTACGGCACAACGGGAAAATGGGAGTTCTGGTATTGAATATTATTATTATTAACTAGCTTCTGCCCGCGACTTCGTCCGCATAAAATTTATAGCTCATATTATTCCGGATTAATGTAGCTTTCCATAAGCAAAAGATTTTTAATGGGTTAAGTAGTTTTTTTTAAATTATCCATTACAATCAATTTTCCAAATAAACCTATCCTCTATGTAATATTACTTGCTATTGCCACCGGCTTCGCCCGCGTATTATACATAATATTTGGATGACCGAGCTTTGCTCGGTATTTTTTGGTAAATTGTGTTTAAAATAATAAGTTTATGTTCAAGTTGATTATCGATGAAGTTGGTTATTGAAAACACGAACAAAACGACATTTTATAAAAATGAATCCTAGCTAGATCGATTTATCGCCCTCGAAACCCCCTGTATACTAAATTTCATGAAAATCGTTGGAGCCGTTTCCGAGATTCAGATTATATATGTACAAGAATTGCTCGTTTAAAGATAGGTATAGGTAAGATTTATAAACCTTGCTCATGAATAACTCTGTCCACTGATGAAAACCACCTTAAAATCCGCTGCGTAGCTTATGAGACCTAAATGTACAAACGCGAAAAGCGACTTTGTTTTATACTATGTAGATATTTATATCATAAACTTGAAAACAATTTGTCCCTTTCATAGCTTCCAACCAACATCATACTACAATATCTCTTCTGTGCCTAAGTCTAGGTACCTGTTTTGGTATTCTGCCAACCATTATAGCCATACGTAGAACCAAGGAGATTGTTTGTTTGTTTGTTTGTGCATATAATCATTCGCCGACAGTCATCGCTTACTTATCTTCTAATGCATCAATGTTTCCTAGTTCTTGTCAATACGGTGATGAAGATGTATGACTGTAATGATTCAAGAATTTATTGTTTGTAATTAAATACATTCTTTGTGTTTCATCAAAGAGAACAGAGAATTTGATAAAATACAAATAATTTATTTCTCTGAGGTCTACTCCCTTAGGATCAAACCCTTCGTATTTCCGTAACATACTTACTATTATTCAGAATCTGAAACATTTTGAAACTTATTGCTAATCCATTCTTTCATATGTTAGAAAATATTGTTTGCATAGCAACGAAAACAATGCGATGAAAGTCGTGAAACTATCAAAATGAAAGCGATTCCTACTGATAATGTGTTGCACAATTACTCCGGGTTATTCCCTGAGTACCCCGATCCCCGAGGCCTCCGTCTCCCAGGACCCCAATTTATTTTTATCTTGATAAACTCAATTAACAGTCAATTTGCTTAAAAGTACCGTCAGCAGATGATGTGTTAAATTAAATTTTATCTTATCTTATATATATAAAAATCTTGTGTCACGATGTATGTTGCCAATAAACTCCAAAACTACTGAACCGATTTCAATCAAATTCCACATGTACCCGTATTTTGGTCTAACTTACTGGATAGGATAGTTATCATTTCAATTATTCGCTTATGTCGTGAATGTAAACGAATAAAATGTATCAATTAATTGTTTCTTAAGCAAGTGTTTCTTTACTGTTGAGTTTTATGAAGTTCTCATAGATGGCGGTGTACGCTGATTCATCAATAAAATTCTTCAATATTATTGACATCTAGGTTGCAAATACACCCAATAGATGGCACTGTGTTCTGTTTCTTAGAATATAAATTCTATTACTTTATTTCACGTAATATTTATTTATGTTCACGATATAACCGTATTATTTTAATGGTTTGTGACTGATATATTTTTATAATTATACTATACTAGCTTTTGCCAGCGGCTTCGCCCGCGCGGAGGTCGGAAATTATCCCGCGGGAACATACTACCGGGATAAAAAGTATAGCCTATGTCCTTTCTCAGGCTCTAAACTATCTGTGTACCAAATTTCATTTAAATCGGTTCAGTAGTTTTAGCAGGAAAGCGAGACAGACAGACAGACAGACAGACAGACCGACAGACAGACAGAGTTACTTTTGCATTTATAATATTATATAAGTTTAGATTATTACCATTAATAACAAAAAAAAAAGTACTATTTTTGTTAGAGAATTATTAAAGTCTTGGCGCCAAATTTTAATCAAAGTTTCAAGATCTGGCCATCAAATTCTATCGAGTCGCCATCTCTGGTTTGAATGTCCAAAGCTTTGGTATGTCATTCGTTCTGGAGACCTCCTCTGTGCGTAAACAAAGCTCCCTCTCGAACCATCGAAACCCACTATATCGAACAATCGATCAATCGATGTAGTAACAATCTTTTCAGGATTAACTACGAGATGCCAGACGAAAAAAAAAAATTCAACGCAGTTCAGTTCCTTTTTAAACGAGTGAATTAATACTATCTCCCGGAAAGTGATAGTCTCAGTAAAATCTCAGTGCAAGTCTTAGTACTACTCTCTGCGTCAGTCTCTACGTAAATATACCTGTGTATTTATCAAGTACTAGCTGACCCAGCGAACTTCGTACCGCTTCAGAATCAATAAATATTGTTTTTACTTATCAGATCCCACTAACACAAAGCAAAGAGCATCAAGTACCATAAACCCATGTTAGACCAAGTTATGCCAAGCTGGTACTTCGAAGACATAAAGCGTTTTCTAGCTATCACACAGCCATGTTAGGTGAGCTCCTATCAAGTTATACCAACCTGGTACTTCGAAGACATAAAGCGTTTTCTAGCTATCACACAGTCATGTTAGAAAAGCTCCTACCAAGTTATGCGAACCTGGTTCTTCGAAAACATAAAGCGTTTTCTAGCTATCACACACCCATGTTAGGTGAGCTTCTACTAAGCTATGCCAACCTGCTACTTCGAAGACATAAAGCGTTTTCTAGCTACCAACACCCATGATTGGTGAGCTCCTAACAAATTATGCCAACCTAGTACTTCCAAGACATAAAGCGTTTTCTAGCTATCACACAACCATGTTAGGTGAGCTCCTACCAAGTTAGAACAACCTGATACTTCGAAGACATAAAGCGTTTCCTAGCTACCACACACCCATGTTAGGCGAGCTCCTACCAAGTTATGAAAACAGCCTGCTACTTCGAAGACTTATAGCGTTTTCTAGCTACCACACACACATTTGCGGTCGGTTGGAAAATGCGGAAAATGCGAAGCGCTCAAGTCGATAAGGCCTTTCATTATATGATGTTTACTTATTAAATCTACGTACCTATCTACACCTATTCATCATCTGCCTAGCCTTTTCCCAACTTTGTTGGGATCGGTTTCCAGTCTAACCGGATGCAGATGAGTACCAGTATTTTACATGGAATGACTGCCTATCTAACCTCCACAACCCAGTTACTGGATAATACGATACCCCTTCGTAAAACTACCCACCCATCTGCACCTATTATTCCATTATGTTATAAACATTTAGGTACACTGATTCATTAAATGCAAATGTAACTTTGTAATCCTACATATTTACATGGGATTACAAAGTTATTTATGCAGTTTGTGTATCTAGAAAACTGGAATGAAATTGGAAAATACTTTCGTTTTTCCTTGATTTGTACACTAAACATTAATTGTATTCTAAATTTAAAGCTTCTATGTCTGGTAGAAGTGCCTTAGAGTTTTGATGATCGGTCAGTCAGTCAGTGAGTGACAAAATTAAGAAACTTTGACTTATTATAATTCTTAAAACACTGGTTCAAATTGAATAAAATTTGAAATATACCGTGTTTAGACAATGTTTACTTGGTTACTGAAAATTCAAGCTTCTAGTTTTATCCACAACGAAGCTATAGGGAGCCGAAAATGGCCTGAACTGAAGAAGAATGGTACGGCCGTGTTCTAATTTTCCGCGCAATTTTTTAAATTTTTTCAGTCATAAGAACCTTCTCCTGGCAATAACAAATACAAAAAAAAAAGAAAAGTGAAATCGGTCCAGCCGTTCATGCGTGATGGCGTGACCAAGGGAAATAGGGATTCATTTTTATATATATAGATATAATATAACCTCTGCAAGTATTAATCAGTGCAAAATCATAACTTTATACACATGTAAGTAATTTTTGCTTGCATTTTATTTTATTTTCTTCATGTAGGTATTTGGTAAAGAAGTCATTGTTTATAAAGAATAGTTAAAGATAAGAAAAATAAAATCTACATTTAATAAATTATAGTTTGAAAAACTAAAAAAACACGCTTTTGAAACTAATTGAACTAAAAATGTAAAAATAAAACTGGAGTACTCAATTGAAAAATTCATATTGTTGTACAAAAAGCATGGGGGCTTGATTGTCATTGCTGTAAATATTGTAACGATAGTTTAGTAGTAGTTTGTAGTAATTATAATAAGCACCCCACTCATTTTGTACAACAGTATGAATTTTTGAATTGATTACTCCAGTTTTATTTTCAATTTAGCTTATTCGATTTTATCGGAAGGGTTTTATTTCCTCAGTTGCGATTAGAGAAATAAAATATGGCGGTACGAAGTTCGCCGGGTCAGCTATTTTATTATGTTTTATCAAGTTCTTGAAACATCGTAAGGAAACCGGCATGTCCTAGAACCAAAAATTTGAAGACATGTGACATCTACGAACCCGCACTGGAGCCGCGTGGTATATTACGGCGCACTCCCTGTCACCGGGAGGAGGCCTGTGTCCTAGAAGTGGGAACAATATAGGCTGATTATGATGATCAAGCTCTTTTAAGTGAAGAGACAGTTGAGCTGCTGAAGAGTTTGTTGCGTCAGTTTTTCTTCCCAACTTGGGGACTGTCTTCTTCCCAACTAAAGCACTAGGAAGTGGTGAAGGGCGGGCATTTTGGGGACTGTCTTATGTAATTTTGTCATTCGAAAAGTGCTGACTTCAATCTGCAGTCCAATCTACGGAACAATGAGATCGCTTCGGAAAGCCTCTGATGCTCCCAGAAAGCTGCTGCGCTTTTAGGTGGAGCTAGACTGGCTTTGTTAGCCAGAATAAAATAAATATAAAAAAGACCCTCATTCGGGGACCCACTCGAATGAGGGTCTAAGTGCGAAAAAGGGAGTCCCATCATAATCGAAAGGGAGTCAAAATCATGTTCAATGTTTCCGTTACATACGCCCATCTATACTTAAATTAATTTATAAAGCTGAAGAGTTTATTTGTTTGTTCGATTGATCGCGCTAATCTCAGGAACTAATAGTCCGAAATGAAAAAATATTTTTGTGTGGGGTAGCCTATTTATCGAGGAAGGCTATAGGCTATATAACATCACGCTACGGTCCAAAAGAAGCGGAGCAGCAAACGAAAAATGGACTAAAACTGGCAGGCAATTCGATGCGACGGGAAGGAGAGCGAAAATTTGACGCGGACGAAGTCGCGGGCAAAAGCTAGTTATTTACTAAAATTATAATAATTAACTTTAAGAATCAGGAAAAAATTATAAAGGCTTAGTCAAGGTAAATATAATAACTAAAGAATACAATATAGAGTCTCCTAGAGCAATTACATGTTTTAATTATTATCACAATAGTTTCTTTTTCCATAGAGAAAATCTTTTGATTTTCTACCTTTATCTTTTGATATCTACTTTGCATGGAGCATTAACATAATTTAAAAAATACGCGAATCTCTCACTTTCAGGATTTTTTTTAAAGGTAATTAATGTAGCATATGAGAGTTAACTCTAAAATAATGTTCTAACATGTAAAATCAGTTTCACTTACATATTTTTTTTTTTTTACAATACAGTCAATAAAAATACTATTAAAAATATATTTGTTAAGTATGATCTGATAATATTGTAACATTTCTTTTATATTTTTGATACATTTTATTCAACCTCTATTAAACTATGATTCGACATTGAACAAAATTTCAAATAAACTACTTTCGTTTTATGTATTTCAAACACATACATTTAAGCACATCTTATGTCAACCGTACAAGTTGAAAGCATTAGAAAAAAGAAAAAAAGAAATGTAATCTTATTTATCGCATTCGGGGTTCTCCGGGACGGGGCCTCGGAGATCGGGGTACTCGGGGAATAAACCATTACTCCTCTGCAGTTCTGGCTGAAGTTACGATGCCTACTCCATATCACCTTCCGATATAATATTAGTTCGGGACACGACCTAAGAATGAATGACACTACGATTTGATAGCTGTCCCTACTTCTGATGTGTTTTCATTTTCACCCGACCGAAAAGTTGATTAATCGGGAGTAGGGTTCACTCCGAATTTTCAAAATTCTTTAACAGAGTCGGGAAGCAGTGAAATGTTATCTAGATATACACAGTGGTCCGATTGTCGCAACCCAGTGCTGGGCACGCCACAATTGCGGTGGTAAGTTCCATCTTTGAGGAGTGGATAGAGAGGCGTCACGGCGTCCTCACCTTCCGCCATACGGTCATCACCGGCCATGGCTGTTTCGTGAAGTTCCTGTTCTGAATAAGGTGGGAGGAAACGCCCGGGTGTTTCCATTGCGTGGATCACCTGGAGGACACGGTGGAGCATACGGAGGAGGTGTGCCGTGCCTGGGTGGTGCACCGTCGTGTTTTCGTGAGTTCTCGTGTCCGGCCCTAGTACAGGCCATGGTACGGAGCGAGAGAAAATAGGAGGTGGAATGCGTGAGGAAGAGGCAATTTTGCGCCCTCATGCCCCTTGCCGCCACAGGAGGAGACGCTCCGGGCGTCGGGAGTCGTTCCGGACTCCCGGCCACCGTAGGCGCGGGCTTGTGGGCGGCGAGCAATGAGTAGCTCGCCGCTCGGTAAGGGCCAGACCCGTGTCGCGCATCAAAGAGATGTGAGCAGTACTGAAGGGGTCCTCTAGGACCGATGCCTGCCACGGTCGCGGGATTTATTTGAAATAGTTACCGTGGCCGAGACTCATAGGCAACTGAAAGAACACGGGTTTGTTTTCGTCAGTAAAAGTCTGGCACGCCCTCCCCCTGCGCGCAGAGCGGGAGGGCGTGTCACTTGATGATTGCCCAGCCACAAAAAAAAAAAATAGATACACACAGTGGATTAAAAATTTACCATCGTGGCTTACGCGAAAAATACCAAGCGCCAAAGCCAGGCAAGCGCCCCTAACGCACAGCCTATCCAGAACAAAAAATATCGTGGAACATACAAAAAAAACATACTGTTCACTACGAAAGCACTTGGTTAAAAAGTACCTACACTATGGTATTCTAATACGCTTATGTTGAAGTATAATATAAAGCATCCAAGAATTTATAAACTGGCTGGTTTGCTAATCTAGTGAGCCTAGATTTTCCAGTCGGCTCTTAAGTGAGTCAACCTGAATTCATTGAACGGGTTTTGTACAAGTATTGTAGTTATTTAGATCATCTTTATGGGCATTACTTACCTAATCTCACAAATATTTCTACTATTGTTCTTGTGATTATTACAGAGTAACCTAGTTCCATCTTCTATAATAGAATGTTTGAATATGTCCACATTTTCAACTTTAACTGCGAAATTTTGAAGTTATAGTTTGCTAACAGCAGCGGTAACGAATTCTGAATATTGAGAACTTTTTAAGCCTCTATCACCAACATTTCTGTCTCTCAATTTATTCGGGGTCGGCGCAATATGTCTTCTTCTTCCAAACTCCTCTACAGTAATCATCTCGATAATCACACTATTTCTAGCAATATCAACTATCACACAGGTATTTCTTTGGTCCTACTCTTTTAGCCATCCGCATTCATACACAAAACTTTCCACAAGAGTTTTTAGCGCTTCTTACAAAGGAACCCTACTACTAAATCTCCCCCGCCCATCCGTCTATCTGTCAGCGGGCTATATCTTATGAACCGTAATAGGTAGATGGTAAGAATATTCACAGAGTGTGTATTTCTATAGCCACTATAACAACAAATAATACGCATAAAATTAAATTTAAAGGGAACAAAAATATAGTTGTTTATCACTCAGGTCAGGACTAGCATATTGCTGGATTTTTCATTACAGCGTTCTTCTTAAATTCAAACGAGAGAGGATCGGTCTCACTGCCCAATCCTTCAGCGAAACAGAGCGTCATGTTATGTGTCTTAGTAAAAAAAACGTCGGTCGACATTACGACACATATAATCACTTTCCAGCATAGAATAGTAACAGGTCTTTAAGTGAATTTGTTAGAGCATCGACCGTATAACACTGTTTGAATAAAGCAGAAAATCGTTTGGTGACATCTGTATATAGAAATAGAATGTTATTGTCATCGGTTAGTGCCCTAAGAGAACTACAGCCCATCTGCCTCAGTTGACGTATGAACGTGAGATGAAAAGCATTATCTAAGCTGCAGTAAGGAAAATATTTTTCTTTACATAAGCCACAAGTTCATAACTTATTCACCGCAAAGAGACCTGGCTGTGGAATTGAATAGACCTAGTTGATACTGCCGGTTGGTTTGTTTTTTTTTTTTGTAGTCTGGAAGCCGACCCCATTGCAGTTGGCAATATACGCAGATAAATTGAGTGTTTCATTCATACATATTTTCCTTACCATTAAACATTGTCTGTCCTTTAGAATGCATCACCTCACCTAACATGCCATTAGGTATATTGAAGACAAAGTTAGTACTTTAGTCACTACAAAAGCCGTAAAACAGGATACTAAACTACTCATACTCGGAAACAGATTTTTTCCAAAAAGTTCCTAGATGTGACCATAAAGCCAGGTGTATAATTTATCCCTATGCGTCGCACACGCAACCCGCGACTCTCATATAAGTGTGCGCGGATCGACGTGTGCGCATTGTTTCGCTGAACATTATAGTGTGCGGGTCAAATCGTGTTGTGAAAAATATGGCTGTTCATTTTGTAAGTTATCTTTAATATTTTTCTTTTGGTTTTTATGCTAATTAGTTTCAATAAAATTAAAAAGGTGATTTTAAAATTTCTTTCTTGCTTTTCTCACTCGCTTGCTTAATGGAATTAATCCAAATTTGGAAAACACGTAGATAATTTCATTTAAATAATAGAAAACAAACAGATCATTTATCAAATTAAATTTCATTCGAAAACATCCATCGGTTTCTTACTATACTGTGACTACATATTTTGAACTAAGAAAAAATATTCAAAATTAAATTACAATGTGAAAAAATAGTAAATGACCTATTAAGCTGATCATTTACATAACATAAATGTTAACGGTATTGTTTTCAGCCAAGAGGTTGCTAACCTAAGCAAGCTTTGAAAATTTTACTAGGGGTCCATTTTCTTAACATTTAGAACCCTTATATTTGATTAAGTATAGCAATAGTATTTATATGATAGATGGCTGCTTTACTGCCTTATGAGTGAAGTGAACACAAGCGCGGACTCCTCATTCCTGAGTTCGATTTCAGACCCGGTTATACGAATTTGTTATTGAATTCTTCACTGGATTATTCTCGATTGTGTTCTGAAGTCTGAATTTGTGCCCGGTTAATGGCAATATTGTCGGCCCCAGTTTTTTGTTTCTTCTTATATTAATATTGTGAAATGTAAGTGTAGCTATTGCATATAACTCTACCTAGTACCTACCAGCTCTTATGGAAAGAAATAAGCGTGATGTTATTGTAATTAACAAATCCTCTTACGGAACTGTTTCCATAACATACAGACAAACTTCAACAAATTCGGGTTTAATAATATTTATGCGGGAACGCATAAATATTATTAAACCCGAATTTGTTGAAGTCGGCAGCAGTTTAAAAAGCCGATACTGTATTTTAGGTATGTCATGATGACAACGAAAAGATAGAAGATTATTTGTGTTTTAAGGTTTTTGATGGTATTAAGTTCTTATTGTAAACGACGATTCTTCGCTAATGACTCCATATCGATTTTGTTTAACTAACCTAAGATTTCTTTAAAAATTTTACTACACTTCTTTTGATTTTTAATGATAGAAATGATACAAGATCATTTAGGTGTTGCATCTTTTCCATATTAATTTACATATAGATAGTTCTTACTCGAACGTCAACAAGCTTTTCCGCATTTTCCTATATTATATTATTATTATGATGTTATGTAAGTTACCTAAGTAATACTGGAAAGAATGATTTTCCAAATCTATTTCTTATTAATACGTGAAACAAGACCTTAAAACCATACGAAAATGACACGGACGGAGGGGTATGCAATTTTGTCACAGTTAAAGTATATAAGGTGTATCTATTCATACACGAAATATTTTAAGAGGTACACCTGTAGGTGGTAAAGAAGCTACAGCAACGAAAAAAAAATTTCTAAATGTATTTTTTTCAAAATTTAATATTTATAAATTATTTGACGCACATAAGAAATACTGGCTCATTCTTATTTTTTACGGCCCGAGACACCGCGGCCATGCTGGTGCCGTGCGGTCGCCGCCCTCGCAGCGTTAGGCGGGCCATTCATAGAATTTGGAGTAAAGGTTTTATGCAAATCGTCTCAAGCAGTTTTAAAATCATACAATTTACGAAAATTCAAAAACACTTATATAATTTTTTTCTTTTTGTTTCTCTAGCTTCTTTACCACCTACAGGTGTACCTCTTAAAATATTTAATAGATACACCTTATATATGAAGAAGAAGGGCAGAAAACTAAACATTTTATATAGGTAATAATGTATTAGAAATACATTAAGTTTAATATGAATTATTGTCGAATTACCTACTGGGTGACCACGTGCGCAAAAAAACACATTCGGGAAAGAAAAAATACGCAAAAGATTTTCAAAAAATAAAAGCAAGTGTCATCTAAAAAGATATTTAGCAGAGCGTGGTTTCGATCCACGGACCTCTGGGTTATGGGCCCAGCACGCTTCCACTGCGCCACTCTGCTCATGAAAACTGAAGTTGAAATAGTCGACCATTTTCAAGATGACGCATACGCTACATAAAAGCTAGCTAATTTGGCAGAGTTCCAATAGAAGTTCTACTGAAACCTTTAATTCGGACAAGTAAAAAATAGTGTCAGTATACTTTTTAGTCCTTAACTGGAAAAAACTGTTATTTTCAACAATCTAAAAACTATTTATGATTTGTTACGTACAAAAGATGCATAGAGATCATAAAAAAATAAACAGTAAACATGATGGATGGCAGATCAAAATGTATCATTTAAATAAACAAAAGACGATCTGATTCGTCGTTTCAACCGAAAGACATCCACTACTGGACGTACAGACGCCACCAGGTCAAGCTACCCGAAACTGTCAATTTTTCCCAATGAACCTTGAACCTAATGCTCTAGAAATAAAGTCGAAAATCTATCAAAGAAATCTGACAGATTGTAGTAGCTTGATGTGTTGGCGTCTGTACGTCTCCCCCAATTTGGGAGGGTTTGCCATAATCGCCACGCTTGACAGGTGGGTTGGCGATCGCAGTATGGTGGTAAAATGCATAGAGAGCGCTGCTGCCCATTCTTAATTAAGTCCCTTAGTTGCCTCTTACGACATCCACAGGAAAAAATGCGATGCTGCTATTCTTTATGTCCGGCGCCACACGGAACATGTACTATTAGAACCAATGACACATTGATATCATAAAAAAATCAAACAGTAAACATGATAACCGATCAAAATGAATCATTTAAATAAATAAAAGACGATCTTATTACAAAAGAAATTTCGTATAGTTACAGTTAACGATTACCAGCCAGCGTGCGTACGTGCTTCCTGTTTCTTTTGGTTTCGTACAATTAAATGTGATAATAATCTAAATAAGAACATTATTTCATACAATACACAATGTAATCTAAGTACTAAACAATTTTATAAGGACACTAGCTTCTGTCGCCTCGTTCGCGTGGAAGTCGTAAGGCACAACATTAATACTAAATAACAACAACATTTACCGCCCGCGCAATTATTTCGATTCCGCTTAGCATTCCATCTGAAATTTTCTTTTTGCTCGGCTCCTAGTAAGGCGTAATATTAAATAACCTTTCCTAAACTTTATTTTTTCAAATACGGCAACTACTAGACATTCAAACAAAATAAATAAAAGTTTAAAAAACTATTACAAAAACACGCTTTCCAACTAATAAGTAGAAAATAATGGAAAAAACCGGCCAAGTGCGAGTCGGACTCGCGCACCGAGGGTTCCGTACAAACCTGTAGGTATTTTCGGTTTAAAAATATATATATTTTTTAATTTTTATATTTCAGTTGATTGAATGTAAGGTAAATTGCGGTTTACGATTTATGACGTTTTAAAAAAAAACTACTCACTCGATCTCGTTCAAACCAATTTTCGTTGGGTAGTTTTCATGGTAATGTACATCATATATTTTTTTTAGTTTTGTCATTCTCTTATTTTAGAAGTTACGGGGGGGGGGACACACATTTTACCACTTTGGAAGTGTCTCTCGCGCAAACTATTCAGTTTAGAAAAAAATTATAATAGAAACCTCATTACCATTTTTGAAGACCTATTCATAGATACCCCACACGTATGGGTTTGATGAAAAAAAACATTTTTGAGTTTCAGTTCTATGTATGGGGAACCCCAAAATTTATTGTTTTTTTTTTCTATTTTAGTGTGAAAATCTTAATGCGGTTCACAGAATACATCTACTTACCAAGTTTCAACAGCATAGCTCTTATAGTTTCGGAATAAAATGGCTGTGACATACGGACGGACAGACAGACAGACAGACAGACAGACAGACAGACAGACAGACAGACATGACGAATCTATAAGGGTTCCGTTTTTTGCCATTTGGCAAGGGAACCCTAAAAAGTGTGGGTTTAAGGTTTTTTTTAATTGATATCAAGCACCCCACGCTTTTTTCCATTATTATCAATTTTTTAGTTCGGCTAGCTACAACAGCGGGTTTTAAATTATTTTTATTTTTTTGCTTTCCGGGTGATCCTGGCCAGGACACATGGTACAAATTTATGAAATAAGTGTATTGTCATCGGTCCTTGATAAATGTTCTTATTAATCCGACGGTTTAAAGGAAGAGAAAAACACGTTCAAAGATTCCGCTACATAGGTATATACCTACATATATACAACTCTAATAAAAGCGTGTTAAAAATAAACTTTCGGTTTTGTTATATCAGTATAGATTAAACGTTTAGTCGTTTACCTAGAAAACCACAACACAAACTTCCTCCATTCAAAACCGGGTCGCATAAGAGTAGTATGTAGGCACAGCCAGCGACGCGCGTCCCTAACTGTCCTCACACATAATTACGACCAAATTACACTTTTGAGCTTGCGTTACACTATGTTGCAATAAAAGGAATCATTCAGACACTTACTTACCTCCATGCCGCATGTTTAAGTGCGTGTGACAGATTGTCACTGTTACGTTTTGCAATGATTTCGCAACACTTCGCGGACCATGTGTTAGGGAAAACTACGGTCGTCTTAGTTATCTGATGCATAGAACTAGTTTTTGTTATGTCGTTTTAGAGGACGATTCACCGAGGATTCTAGTTCGTCTATTTTTGAACCACGGTGACGAAATAAGTATGACGAATTTTTTGATAAGATTTTAACTGTAGGTATGTGAATGGCATATAAATTGTCAAAGCCGGGGTCAAATTAAATGAACTTAACCAGTATTTTTCATTTGGCAAACTTTTTAAGATATTTCATTTTAGAAGAACTTCACATGAATCAAAGTTGTAGTCATTGGCAAGACACTTATTTTATTTGCATAATTTTCATATTTTCTTTCTTAATGCGTTATCTTAGTGACCTCTTTAGTATCCTATTCAGATTTTATTGCATTTATATTCATTTAAAAAAATAATGTTCAGTAAGCACAACTTATATTTTTTTATAAATAAAACTGCAATTCTACAAACAATAAGTTCTCATACCTAGACAATAAAAAAATCTGCAAAATTATGAAAACAATGCATTTCTCAGACAATGCTCCGATACAATTAACTTATCAACCTTGTTTGGTTCTCAGTGAGCAGTGAACAACTGTAGGACAGAGTTGAACGATCCCTTGATGTGTCACTCAGACAAAATTGTGACACCAAGGTCAAGGGCGCCGTGTTGTATGAATTTTATATCACATAAAAGTTATGTCAACTTACGACTTCGAGGAAATAAAATGTTTTTGGAATCAAGTTCAATGCTTTCTTCTCAATGTTTTCTTTAGCCATGGATTTGGTTGTTTATTTCTGCAGTATTTTATTTTATTTTTACTAATATTATAAAGGGACAAAATTTATTAGTAAATTTGGTTGTTTGTAACTTTGTATGTAGGTAACTCTAGAACTGGCGGTCGAATATGAAAAAATCCTATTGCATTTGATAGCCTAATTCTCTAGGAATGTTAAACATCTCGCTATGAGCCCTATGATCTGAGCAAAACGATAAAAGGCAGAAAGAATGCTAGGCGCAAACTAAATTGCAGAAAGGGGGGTTGATGAGATGCGACGCGGTGGATCAAGATATGAAATTTCACGCGGTCGGAGGAAAAAAAATTAAAAATCCTTAAATCAATTGATAGATTTAAGTATTTCACAGTACTGCAGTCAAGCACGATGTGTCATTAATATTTTTACTTAACTTGAATTTTATTCGTTTTTTTCCGCTCATCTCAAGCCATAGAAGATGAAGACTTGCTCCCAATAATAGCAAGGCCACACCGTCACATCGTATGTGACAAATTCAATTTACGATTGCAATGACCACGGCTATATGATATACCTGGTAAGTGGGTGAAGGTTCGGACGTCACTCACATACTAATGTGACGGCTACTTACTTACCAGCTTCCTTCCGCTGCGTGTCATCAAATTACGTAGATGTGATGGGTGTCCGGTGAGATGATGAGAGGAATTATAATGGTAGGATGCTGTACGTGGCTTGTGAGGTATGTTTTTGTGGCGAATTGCTTGTCAGTCTTGCTGTTTAGTAATAGGTATATATTATACTAGCTTTTGCCAGCGGCTTCGCCCGCGTGGAGGGCGGAAAATATCCCGCGTGAACGTACTACCGGGATAAAAAGTAGCCTATGTGTTAATCCAAGTTAATTTTTTTTTAGCTCGAAAGCGCATTTTCATCCGACTTGCTTCAAATTTATCGTCACTGCTCAGCTCCTATGTGTCTTAGCGTTATGTTATATAGCCTGTAATCTGCTCAGGAGTATGAACTACAATTGTACCAAGTTTGGTTAAAATCCCTTCAGTAGTTTTTGACCCATGCGTGCACATACAGACAGACAGACAGACAGACAAAAAATTTACTGATTGCAATTTTGGCATCAGTATCGATCACCATTCATCCTCCAATATTAATTTTTAATATATTTTCAATGTACAGAATTGACCTCTCTACAGTTTTATTATAAGTATAGATTAGCTACATCTACTAATAATATTAAACTGTTCTAATCGAACTAATCTAAATATCGGTCGCGCTGATTTCTGGAACTACCTGTCGATATTCTTTTTTTTTTGCATTTGGAAGCCCAACTCTCTTGGAACGCATTAACATCACGCATTTTTGTTTTTCACAACATGAAAAAAAATATATTGAAAGATCGCTAAGTGAAAACGAACTAGGTACAATGGCTGTGATGCGACGCCGACGGGGTGGGTCGGTAGGAGAAGAAATTCCATGTGAACGAAAGCATGGACAGAAGTTTGAAATCTTTCAATTAATACGTGAAGTACAAAAATGAGGGGGATGGAGGAGTATGATATTTCTCCTATCTTTATCCCAATTAATTTGGGGTCGTCGCAACATGTCTGTTTCTTCTATTGGTCGTCATCTCGGTAGTCACCCCATTTCTAAACATATCATCATTCATACAGTTCGTCCATCGTTTCCTTGGTCTCCCCCTACTCTGATAGCCACATCGACATTCATACTCAAAACTTTCCTCACGACATTTTCCGCATTTCTCCGTATCACATACCATGACATCCGATTTCTACACAACTTTTCAGTTACCAGACATGATCAATCACGATGTCTCTTATAGAACCAAGAACCTAAAGTCTTAATACTCTTCATATCATTGGCTATTAAAGTATACTAAAATCTCAAAAACCAAAAGCAGGAAATATTTATCCTTAGAAATGCAATTACATGGTTAATTTAACTTTATACGATCGTTCCCAACAAGGTTATTGTCAATAACAAAACCCAACAGGTACCATCCAACATGAGGTACAAAACACCAATTAACTTCAATTAGAAAAATCAACTAAGATCGGTTTAGAACAAACAAACTGAATATGTATGATTGGTAATTAATTCGGATTACATACTCGTCGAATACCTATGTTAATTGAGTAAAGTTCATTACTGATGACGTGTCTTTTATCAATAGAAAATTACATCCACGTGTGACTTGTGAAGATAGACAAGGAAAACGCACTGTGACAGTCGCAAAATAAATAAAAACGAATAATGAAAAAGTTTTTTGTGCGTAAATACATTTCTTTCTATAACACTTAGGTAAAAGCTGTTCAAACTATATGTATAGGAGTTTTTATCCTTTGCAAACATTTCTTGTGTTTTCCTTAATTGTTTACTTCATATTCCTTTTCAAGAACATTCTGTAATAGCTCCTGTGTCACAATCTATTTAATAGAATGTGGTTTATTTCACTGTATCATTCGACAAAGTTTTATGTTTTTTTCTTCTGCTAGCTGTCCACACACCAACGTCTACCATTGAACACATAACGAGCATTACGCAAAAGCGTATTGCTCCTATATTCTGCCAGTTATGATTACTTCCCATGTAATGGGGGCGAGCCTATTGCCATCAACCAGACACAAATCCAGATTTCATGCTGCTAGTGAGAAATTGTGATAGAAAAACCTAATATTACTACCATCATGTTGACTACCATCATCCATTACTACCGGAAATCCTGTATATAACTAAACAAGTCAACAAACAAACTTCTGT
Organism: Aporophyla lueneburgensis; assembly: GCA_932294355.1. Taxonomy (NCBI): domain Eukaryota; kingdom Metazoa; phylum Arthropoda; class Insecta; order Lepidoptera; family Noctuidae; genus Aporophyla; species Aporophyla lueneburgensis. The sequence goes on from OW028740.1 coordinate 32,375,087, forward strand.
CCGCGACTTCGTCCGCGTTAAGTTTCTTGCTCCCCCGACCCACCCCATCGCGCGTCACATCAAATCGCCTGCCTATGCAAGTATTTCGTATGCGAGATTCTTTTTTTTTTTTTGCTCGGCTCGGTGTCAGAGTATGATGTTATATAGCCTAAAGCCTTCCTCGATAAATGAGCCCCTCCTCGACCCATCTCTATGTTCGGCAAGCAGATCCCTTGGGAGAAGCGAGCCAAATATCTAGGTGTCATCCTCGACGAACACCTCACCTTTTCTGAGCACATAAAGCAGGCCCGCGGGCCGCTTTCGCTCTCGGTAGGCTCCATTGCATCCTGAACAAGCGGAGTAAGATGTCTCTTCAGTGTAAGAAACGTCTATACACCGCTTGTATCAGGCCCATCGTGACATATGCAAGCCCAGTCTTTGCACATGCTAAGCCCCATTTCATCCATACGATGCAGACCCTCCAGAATCGTTTTCTCCGTCAAGGCACAGACACGCCTTGGTTTGTTCGGAATATCAACCTCTACTTAGATATGAAACTCCCGACTATCCATCAGTTCATGAAACGCGCTTCGAAGTGTTTCTTCGATAGGGCCGTATCCCACCGCAACCCTCTGGTTGTCTCGGCAGCCACTTACACCCCCTCCCGTATTAGTAAAGTCCGCCGTTCGCGGCACGTTCTATCCGATCCTGACGATCCCACTACTCTCCTCCAGGAGAGTCGAAACAACACAGACACAAACCGTACCGACCTCGCCGCCGAGGTCCGTCGTCGCGACCCCGACTAAATAGTCCCTCCCGACCCTTGCAAGAGCCAGCCCGCGATGCTGCGCCGTTAGCTTTAAATTAGTCCATAAATAATTTAACCCAGATCCAGCCAGTCCCTTGCTGTCCCCCCACCAGTGATTGCCTAAGCCGAGGTTCGTACCCTTCTCGGGATAACCCTTAGAGCTTTCGCTTTAGTTTTTAAGTATAATAAGCCCCGGCTGGAGGCCTAAAAAGGTAACTTTTTAGAACTCGCCGGGCTGCCATCCGTTTAAGTAGTAAAAATCTTTCAGGTTAACTACGAGATGCCAGACAAAAAAAAACGATAAATGAGCTACTTAATACAAAAATATGTTTTCAATTTGAACCAGAATTCCTGAAATTAGCGCGACCAAACAAACTGTTCATCTTTATAATACAAGATTTATTAGTATCGAGTCGGTTCCCTGAGATGTAGTATAGGAGTATAGATAACTATTCTCGATTGGACATGGACATCAATCATTCCGTGCAGAATCGACTGAACCCACTTTCTCAGCTGGGTTAATACAGTCTTTCAAAAGACCTATGCTTAGAAAAGTGGCAATAAAATATTCTTGCATGAATCTCATTATGTAGTTTGTGTACGCAAGCGTTAGTTCCGACAGCAAAATCATATAAATCACAGAGAAATCATGCTATTTCCCTGTCCATTGTACTGGAACCATTAAATAATATGTTACGAAACTTGGTAGTGCGTAACCGAATTACAGGCTAATTTCAATAACTGCATGTGTAATTTTACGGTTGTTTCTTTCTTGTATAACATTGCTATCATAACTTGGCTAACTATTGACTGAGTCACAGATATAAGAAGGACTATTATCAATTGCTACTACAACATTTTCAGATCCTCATACTAATTTCCATAATTATTTCCTTTTTATTGTTGACTTATTCCTCATTTTGTCAACTATTTCATTCTCTCTTTCAGTATCTTCTTCTAACTGCCTTAGTTATAGGTCCTGCATCAGGCCTCCTTTAAGTATCCAGTTCATTTCTAGTCCATTTATAGTCATGAAAATAGCTTTGCCATTTCATACATAGATAAACTTACGCCATTTTCCCATGGGGATAGGCAAAAACTACAGAACGCCATCTGATACGATCCTCACATGCACCTTTTGCTTCGTTTATGTTTATGCATCTAATCATACACGCACGCCAGTTACCAGTACTACGCAACTGACCTTTCTGAAGAACATCTCCAATAAGGTCACTATATGTTCTCCTAGGGCGTCCCCTTCTGCCGTGTCCGGTCACATCTGCCTTGAAAATATAAGCCAAATGCATTTTGCCAATTTAATCCCAACAAACCTTACACAGTCATCTACGTTAATACCCAAGTTAATATAATCCAACTGCACTGTTAACGATCATGAATAAGCGAATAAAAGTCCATGCAACTTGTATGGCATGTCAATCAGCTGACACATGCCTGTTTGTGTTTGTACCAACATCATTTACATCCGATCGTTATATAACCAGTATAATGTTCCCACTGTTGGCACACAGGCCTCCTCTATGAGAGAGGGAGTAGGCTTAATCAAATATGTGTGGCTTACCAGAAGTCAAATGTCTTCAATTTTTAGTTCTAGGACATGCCCGTTTCGTTACGATGTTTTCCTTCATCGTTTTGAGTTGATTTTACACAAAGTAACGCGCATGTCTGCATTCGAATCTATGAGCTAAAACTCGAAAATAGCGGTAATTTTGCCACCACTGCTCAAGGGCCCTAGTGTGTTGTTAATAAAATCTGAAAAAGTCAAAAAATGTACTTAGTGTTATTTTACTTTAAATTGATTATTTATTCCATAAATACATTATTTATTTCAAAAATATGGCCGCCAGGCAGCAACGGCATGTTCATATTTTGTATGTGTTGTCGGTCATATAGTCCGACAAGGCCTGAATGGAACATAAAGTGTCGGACACATAGTCGGCTATAGGCTATTTAAAACGTTAACTGCCATCAGTTAACGTTTTAAATAGCCTTCCTCAATTTTTTTTTTTGGCATTTGATAATTCAATTATCAAAAACAATAAGATTGCATCTTCTAATATTTTTCAAATTCGACTGGTAGTACCATAGATATGACGTTCAAACAAACAAATAAATTGTTCAGCTTTATTATTAGGTCTTTACCTATGAAATTGCCGTTCTGCAGTACTGGCCATTTCAAATCAAAATAATTTTTGTTTGTCTAAGAATTCTAATTTCAAATTATTTTTATTTTAAAAACATGGAATTCTTTTTCCAAAAGTGATCATTTGTTTATTGATTGGTGTTACATTTTCATCGCATTTCAATCTTTTTCGTCATCATGGATACGTTAAAAATTCGAGTAATTATGGAATATGAGTACCGTCGTGGCAGCAACGCGGTACAAGCGGCACGCAACATCAAGGACGTTTACGGAGCTAACACTACAAACCAACGCACCACCTGTTATTGGTTTGCTCGCTTTCGTTCTGGAAATTTCGATCTGAAAAATTAACCTCGCGGTCGTCCGAAGACTTTGGTCGACAATGACGAATTAAAGGCGATTGTGGAAGCTGATGATACACAATCTACGGCTGAATTAGCAGCAGCTTTCGACGTTAGCGTCAAAACAATATTGGTCCATTTGCGTCAAATTGACAAGGTAAAAAGCTTGAAAAATGGGTGCCCCACGAACTCAATGATCGCCATCGCGAAGTACGCGTCGAGACGTGCCTAGCACTGCTCAACAGGCACACAAATGAAGGAATTTTGAACCGCATTGTTACCTGCGATGAAAAATGGATTCTGTTTGATAACCGCAAGCGCTCAGCAAGTTGGTTGGATCCTGGTTCAGCACCTAAACAATGCCCTAAACGAAAACTTACCCCTAGAAAAGTGATGGTCACTGTTTGGTGGTCTAGCGCCGGTGTGATTCATCACAGCTTCTTACCAAACGGGGTGAGCATTACTGCAGATGTGTACTATGAAGAACTGAACTCAATAATGGAGAAGCTGGCACATCTCCAACCAGCATTGGTCAATCGCTCGTTTCCGCTGCTCCTGCACGACAACGCGCGACCTCATACTGCACAGCAGACGGTCTCCAAGTTGCAAGAACTGGGGTTGGAAGCTCTCCGTCATCCGCCCTACTCACCAGACCTTGCGCCTACAGACTACTACTTTTTCCAGAATTTGGATAACTTCTTGGCGGGAAAAAAAATCAATACCCGAGAGGCAGTACAAAATGCCTTTGAAGAATTTGTGGCCTCCCGTCCAGCTGATTTTTTTAAGAAGGGCATCAATAAACTGCCACTGCGTTGGCAAAGATGCATTGATTGCATGGGTGATTATTTCGATGAATACAAATAAAAAAACATGAAAAAAATTCGTTTAATTTTTTTCATACAAAACGGCATTTTCATAGGTGAAGACCTAAGGCTTAAAAAAACAATATCAAATCATCGATTGAATAACTGCTACAGACATTTGTTATGTATTATAGGCAATCCTCTGAATTAAGTTGCAAGTTACGAATTTTTCGACTATTTGCGATATGATCTACAGGATAAAAAATATCACTTATTCAAACTAGGCTGAGAAACAACACTTAGACTGTCAAAATTACTTGACAATGACGC